>JAPWTK010000001.1:8030000-9230000 GCA_029963805.1 Aromia moschata
ATGTATATAGGAAAGAAACCGCGACTCTTAGATATATTCCCAACGATTCACACCACCCTTTTCAACATAAAATGGCAAGTTTTAATTTTCTAATTCACCGTTTGTTAAATTTCCCCCTCAGTAATGAGATGTTTGAACATGAGAAACAATTAATTAAGAATATAGCTAAGAGTAACGGTTACGCAGTCCATTTAATAGATAAGTTAATAAGGAAGCATACATTTAAGAGAACCCTGTACAATTCCACGACTTTTCGTAGAGATACTGACAATTCGAAATTTGCTTCGTTACCATATGAACCTAAATTTACCCGCGGACTAGATAAAATTTTTAAAAATGTTAATATCAATTTGGTTTATAATTCTAAAAATAAACTACAGACGCTTTTGGGTAACCCCAAAGACAAAATCGACAATAACGAAAAGTCAGGAATATACGAAATAAGTTGTAAAGATTGTGATCAAAAGTATATCGGGCAAACAAAAATATCTATATTGACTAGATTTAAAGAACACATGGCTCTTTTGAAATATGGCAGAACAGAAAAATCTTGTGTTGCCCAACACGCTTTTGACAACAACCATAGGATAGACATAAATAATTTAAAATTAATTATAAATGTAACAAACAGTAGACAGTTGGATGCTTTTGAAAGTTTAGAAATCATTAAGTGTAACAATAGTATGAATAAGGACAATGGTCCGATACCCACCAGTCCACTGTTTGCTCTGATAAACAAAGACAGTTACGGTTCAGTGAACCGTGGCAACAAATTTGGTATAAATAGTGCAAGTGTGTAGGCTAGAATTTAGTTTTAATCTTCTCCTGAAGATGCCAACTTGGTTGGCGAAACGCGCGTTGAGAAAAGTTGTAGTAGTTCGGTGTTTCGTGGAAAACGTCCAGTTTTGTGAATCTAAAAAGTGTTACGCTAATTTTGACCAGCAGTTTATTTTTTAATTACCTATGTAGTTTATAAACAATTTTCATTAATAAAATGAAACTGATCTACATCTATACTACCTAACTCAGAGCAACCCTTAGAATATCCCAAAATTAAATTTATAAGCTCCCCCGTTCAAACAAAATCCGTTTCGCAAACAGATCTAAATTGAATTCTATTGCGATTCGAAACCGCGTGATTTCTGCGTATCACTCGGCTACGCGAAAAAACGATTTCCATTCTTCTAAGGCAAATACTTCCTGTTCAAACATAATATCGCTTAATCGGTTCGGTTGAAATAAAAGCGGGCTACTGCGGGGGGGGTTCTATAAAATCCCGTCCCTTTTGTAGATGAATTTCAAAGCGTCATAAATTCGTATAAATCGTATAATAATTTTGGTCCTGTTTTAAGCCGGTTTGTGGATTCGGGGGGATTCTGGGCAATTGCCTTAATAGGGTACATGGATGTTGACTTTATTCTTGCCGTTATTAGGGTTACTAATGAATAATTTATCTGCACAGAGCGTAACAAAGGACCCATTTGAAAAAAAGTATGTGTTTTATTACTGGTGATCTCCGAATATACACATCGTATTTCTAAAAAAAAAATAATAAAATCAAGAATAAGTGAATATGATGATATAGTGAATGATATATGAATCTAAAAATAATAAAGAAAATAATGAATCAGAATAATTCCAAAACAGGGTGTTCCCTTAATAATGGAATTGCGGATTTTTTGGGTAAATATATTGCGATTTAGTCAGACTCACTTTAGTATAAAAATTAATAGTAAGCAAAATACAAGATTACGAAGTTATATTAGACGAAAAAACATATTGACATTTTGCGAAAATCTAAAATGAAATTATAACTTTGAAATCCTTTATATTGGTTACTATTAACTTCTGGACTAAGGCAGTTAATTCGCAATATTTTTACCTACGATATCTGCAGTTTTGCTGTATCCCATTATTAATGCGACACCCTCTATAATAATATTTTTACATAGACCTATTTCTTTTTAAACGCATTATTAACTTTTTTCACGGAAGGAATTACGTATTTGTCCTTAGTTTCATATTTTCCCGCTAGATGTCGTCCCATAGAAAGTTCCCTTTTACCTTTCCCTTATCCCCCAATTGTCATTTTCCCTTTGCGGTAGTTGATTGGTATTTTGTCACGAGTATATTGTCATTCGTCGTACCATGAGTTTGTTTAAAAGATCGTTTGATCGTTTGTAGAAAAATCATAGAGTTTGTTTAATTTAATTTTAATATTTACCCCCTTCCACTCCCCCAACCGCCCACCATTTGCGGGCTGTGTTTTGCACGCTCTGTTGTGTTTTGCACGCTCTGTTGTGTTGTACATGTGTATCAAATTTGAAGACCATATCTTGTATCGTTTGCGAATTACCAGTAGACAAAGAAAAGCTGTATTAACCCCATTTATCCCCCAACCCCTTAACCGATTAGGCTCAAAGTCTAATCATCTACAGATTTTGTCGTGGTAAATAAGTGGTAGAAATTTCAACGTGTTCTCGAGTTATTGTGTACACAATACAGATTGACCGACAACCAGACAGACCTACAGACAGAATTTGTTTTTCGCTTGAACTTAAGACAAAGAAAAACTGTATTAACCCCATTTATCCCCAACCCCTTAACCGATTAGGCTCAAAATCTAATCAGCTACATATTTTGTCGTGGTAAATAAGTGGTAGAAATTTCAACGTGTTCTCGAGTTATTGTGTACACAATACAGATTGACCGACAACCAGACAGACCTACAGACAGAATTTGTTTTTAGCTTGAACTTAAAATTTCGACATTTCAGGACATTTTAGGCCTATCTAGTCAATACAAATTTTTAAATTGTTTTCATGAATACTATACTTAAAGTAAAAGTAAAATTACTATTTTAAAACTAACGGCCGATCATATATTAAAAGAAACAAAAGTCGAATATTAGCCACATTTAACGAACAAGATAAAGCGACTTTGCTACAACTTTTAATTTTTAATAGATGCGTTGGTGTACAAAACATTACGTTTAATCAGTCTATTTTTGCGGAAGTTTTTGCTTTGGAATTCCGTTTTTCTTTTAATAAAAACGGATTGGGTGCGGTGAATAGCTCAGTTGACGACTGGCGCACTCTTTAGACAGGAGGACCCTTCATTCAATTTACGTTTAAAATAAATCCTAAACTGCTTATTCGCATCTATATGTCCTATACCGCGATTGTATTGCCATACAACGAGTGTGACGTCACTCATAAAGCGGTGGGGCCTTCTTTTTCCGTGGGTAACGATAGAGTTCGCGTTTTACCTCGTGGTAGTTCCTGTATATCTCCCCGCAGAAGGCGGTGGTGATCGGAACGGGTTTCGTGCTGTTGTGGAAGACCTCGTTCTCGTTGCCCCAGAGCTCGTCGCCCGGCGCCTCCACCCCCAGGCTGGCGTTCATCGGGATGAAGTGGAAGAAAGCCTTCAGCGACGGGTCTTTGTCCCCCCTGTTGATAAACAGATATAGTTACCCGTACAGGTACAGTACAAGAGATAATAATAATAATAATAATGTTTAAGAATGTAGAAAAATACAATGCAGTGTAAATAAAAATCTAACCGCAATAGCTTGCAGCCGCCACTGCCGATAAGTATATGCCGTTTTCTTTGCTCAGTCACGGATTTTTTTTAAAGGCTCAGTTACGTGCGAACACGGCATCTCATTACTTTCAAGTTCTGGTGCAGTTTTGAGGCTGCAACTCGCCGTTTTTCGTTACCTGCAATACGTAGCTGACCGTCTTATTCTTGGTGGAGCACGCCTCGTGGTGCTGCTGCGTAAATCTCTCGTGTTTCTCGTACTCCCAGGGGTTGTGCGTTCGCGGGAACCTGAACGCGCAACAGTGGTACGGGTAGGTCAGCCACGCCTCCTTGATGAGCTGGAAGAGTAATCTAATTAGAAACACGAGATCGCGAACAAATTGAGTTTTGGCGCTCGGACCACGTCTCAGGTGTCGGTGAATGGGAAAAATATTAAGGGATGGCGTCAGGTCTGCGTTCGGATTAAATTAAACGAATTAATGGCGAACGCGTAGTTTAAGGCTTCGCAACTGTTTGTGAGAGTAAAGACGACCTTCTTATTTTGTATAGTTAAAGTTTCGGTTTATTATCTAGGATCTAGATGATATCTGAAAGGGTAATAAGGTTAAGAGCGGCATGGCGTCGTCCTTCGTTTTAGTTCGTTTAAAGGCAAGGTTAAACTTATCGTACTCTCTTTAGTGTATCAAATAAATCTAAGAAAATGTTCAATAATACACAAAGAAAATGGTTTCTTTGGAGTTTATTGCATTGAATTGAAAACCCTTTTAAACCGGTAAAATAAAAATTAGATTACTTTACTACTCATTTACTACTCATTTAGAGAAATATTTTTCCACATGAATACTTTTCGTATTAACAAATTTAGAAATACCCTATGGCTAAATACGTTCAATTTCTTAACTTTTTTAATATCATTTGTCTGAATAGACTTATAGCATTTAGACTTCAATAGCATTGGTCACGTTACTTATACCAACAAACAAAAAAAGTGCTGGCGCGTTATCGGTGAAACAAAGTTGACTGCCATTAAAGGTCATTTCCGCAAAATTGTTTATCCAATGCTCCACCGTAACATGCGACGGATGCTGTACCGACATTTTTAAAAACTGATTGACGTTTCGTGCGCAGGAATGATGCATCGACCAGCGCAGTTTAACTAATACTAACATGAAGTGTAAGTTACTTTCACGTCAACACGTGCTGTTATTTGGTGAGTGGGCGCACAACACGATTAAACTACGATTAATCTAGGTAAATATATACAGGAGTTGACAATGTACTTTATTAATGTGGCACATACAACAGTATGCCATCGCGTTAAGACCGGTCCTGGATTTTACCTTCCTACGTTTTTCACAAATGTATATCGCATAATTTTTCATAGCTGAAAGCTCTTTGACATCTACGAAAATTGAATTAAGTAGCATATTAAAATTACCGCTGGGAGAAAAAACTGCGAATGAAATAGCGTTCGAGGATTGCTTGCGTGATCCTTCTCAACCCAAGGATACATATTATTATATAGAAGTGAGTAAAATCCGTCGTTTTTAGGCAGCACGTGTAGTTGGTAATTAGATGGTATCAAACGATAAAAACATAAAAATAATGGCAAGGTTTCGTTGAATTTAGGAAGAAATAGGATTTCATGTGTATACTATATTTTTTGTTCGGAGTTTTAGAAGGTTATAAAAAAATTGGAGGTGGATTAAGCTGATCTAATTTGAGCATTTTTTCTTACTTTATATTTTTATACTTTATATTTATATTTTTATATAATATTTTCAAATATCCCGTCCAGGTATATTATAAAAGAAAAATAATCCACTACTTGTTAAAATTACCAACCCACAAAAGGCAGAGTTTCTTATATCTCGAAAAAATATTCATAAAAAATAGTATGTCTGATTCTATCTCCACCATATGTACATCAAACATCAGCCGGTTGTGAAAAAGGACCAATTCAACACTTCTCGTTCTAACGAGTAGCGTAGGTGGTGAGAAGGCCAGTTTTATTTCCTTATTATTACTTTCTTATTGCTTATTATTTGTCGTCTCACTTCTATTTGTCCTTTTTGGTAACTGGCCGATGTTTGTTGTACACATACTCTATATTAGACCAGGCGGTATATGTTCTGGGTTATTCAACCTTAATTTTTATTGATTTGCTTCTGGAATATCATAAGAAATGATAATTTCGATATGTGCCAGTTGATTTGTTATTAAACAAAATGTAGGTATATAATGTAATAAAATTACAAGTATATACAGTAATAATGTAATAATGTTATAAAATATATAATGTAATAATGTTATAAAATGTAAAATTAAAAAATCTCTAAAATATCCAAGACCCAAAAAAAGCAATAGTGATCAAGTCGAATATCAAATGCATGCTAATTTGCTTTTTTGATAGTTAGGGAATTGTCCACAAAGAGTTTGTGCCTCCAGGCCAAACAGTAAATCAACACTTTTACATAGAGGTTTCAGTAAACGAGTTTTTATCCAGTAAAAACATTCCTGTGCCTCCTCAGCGTCCTTATTCGCCTGACTTGAGTCCTTGTGACTTTTTTCTCTTCCCGAGATCGAAAAATCACCTCAAGGGACGTCATTTTGGGACCATAGAAAACATTCAAACGGCTGTAACCGACCAGCTGAAGACTATTCCAGGTATATGGGTTCCAGCACTGCTGTGAGGAAAGTAAGAACCATCTCCGGCTGTGTGTGGCTTCCAAGGAAGTTATTTTGAAGGAAACAATACTGATTTGGAATTCTATTCGAATAAAATTAAAAAAAAAATCAGTCTCATTAGGTACTTAATTTACACACTTCGTATAACCGTCAAAAAGCTCTAAGAAACTTGAAATTTGTTTTAAATATAAAAGCTTCAAGCTTGAACATTTAATTGCTTAGCTATTTAAATTGTTTATAATACAAAATAATGTTTATCACTTTAAAGGATTCTCAAAATTCTTCTCTTGAGAATATTTTAAAGTGATAAACAGCTTATAAACAATTTAAATAGTTCTGCTAATTTTCGATCAAATGAAATATAAAAAAAAGATTAAAAGCTTAGACGTACTTGGATGACGCTTCATTAAAAAAAAGTTAAATTTCGTTTCTAATTCTTTCCAGGCATATTCGTGATATTTTTAAAGTTATCCTCCTAAGTGTGTAATTTACTTGCTCATTTCACTTCTTCCTAGAACTGCGATTATTAAACTTGAGCCCACCCGCTTGCGACGCTCTTGGAGGCGGTGGATTTTGCCCGCTTGCGCTAATGAGTTTTTACGTACCTCGTCCGAGTCGGAATTATGCTAATGTGGCCGCAATATTCTCGATGATTCGTGAATTACAGCTCGCGTTTTTGCTCTTGTCTCGATCGATCCAGGTGAAACGGGTTTACTCACCTGGAAATTGAACACCGAAGGGAATACTTTCAAGGACTTGGTGTTCTGCACTTTCAAGATGTCGATCTCCCGAAGTCCCTCCGTCGGCAGAAAAGTGATGGCGGTGCTGGATAGATCGCTGAAAAAGAATAGTAAAAGAAACGAGATGTTTTAGGATGAATGGTTTAGTAAAATATTATAATAAAATTCTACGCTTTGTTTGCCACAAGTTTTTTTTTTGTATTTTATCATAAACAACATACGAGGTGTGTAAATTAAGTAATGATACTGGACATGAGTGCCCGGTCGCAACCGGAGGGGGAAGAAAAAAAACCCCCCCCCCCAAAAATTTTCCGAATTTAAAAAATATCGTGACAGGCCACGTTCACCACTCAAGTTCCTGTTGTCACCTTCAGAAAAGAAAGCACACTCGTCCCCTCCCCAAAAATTGTTGTTCACTTCTTACAAGTTAGTTAATTTTTTTTTTTTTGTGAATGTTTTCGTAAACCGTTTTTTTCTAGTGCGCTTTAAAAATGAGTGACAGTGAGAGTCGATTGAAGATGAACCACCCAGCGGAAGGCCTTCACAACGAAGGCAAGGAACACACACCACACACATCATAAAGGCAAACATCCCCCGGCCCCCCCCCCCCCCCCTTTTTTCCTTCTTTCGCCCTTTTTTTTTTTTTCCCCCCCCGAGATTGAAAATCCCCCAAGGGAGCTTTGGGACCAAAAAACATCAAAAGCTAACCGATGAGTGTGGTCCAAGAAGATTTGAAGGAGACAATACTGAATTGTAATACTATTCAAACAAAACAAAAAATTAAAAAAATCAGGCTCATTACTTAATTTACACACCTCGTATAATTATAATGAACTATTAAAAAAAAACATCATCAAATCTAGCTATGAGCGAAAGAGACGGAAATAGCGTCGAATGTCCAAACAAAACTTTGTTGTTGTCAAACTTTTGACAAGTGGCAAGTCACAATTGTAAAATAAATAATGGCTGAAGAAGAATTCAGAAGAAGGCATTAAGAATAGAAATACGTCTTTTTTCTCGGCCAGCTTTGATGAAGTTTTTTTTTTGAATGGTTCGTTATTATATAAATAATATAATAATCACCATCCGACATTGAATGTTTGTATATTTTTGAACATATGTAAATTCAAGTTAATTAGTTTGCTTTTAATTAATTAGTTTAGTTAGTTAGTTAGTTTAGTTTACTTAGTCATTTTAGTTAATTTAGTTACTTTAAAACATTGTTGAAAACAATTTTTGTGGATAGTATTTTTAGATATTTTGCAATAATTAAGTTGCTTCTGTCATAATGTACTTGATTTTTCGAAATTGTAATTTAATTCAAAGTATTTTTTAATTAAGCGCGACTTAATCCCAAAAGGTTCAATTCAACTCGCAAATTATTTCTCTTGTATACCCTTTTACACTTTTTTTCCATTTATCCTGAGACACACAGTATATAACCATATATTCTAGACTATATAAATAGGTCACTTAGCTCTAATCTAGCGATAACAAACAACAAAACAACAACCTGCAGCTGAATCTCAAGTAATATATGCATAATTTTCAGGCGCACTTTCCACTGTCTGAACATAGCGGAAATTAAATTTGTCGGAAGTTTCCTCCAGTCTTAAGGAATACATGGTATCAAGAGACTAAGCAAGATAAAGTCAAATTTAATACCGATAATTTGAATGTCATTCAGTTGTAATCGATTCTGTATTATGTGTATATGTTCAATAATGCATTTATGTATATAGAATGAATTCTTCGTTTTTAAACGTTATTCATAAAGACACAGATAAAAAGTGCTGTAAGTTGACACTGTGGTTTTAAAAAATGATTCAGTTTGTGAAACTGTCTTCGTTGAGTAGTTTTTTCTTTAAAGGGACAAAACACCTGACTTTGGTCTAGGAAACATTGTAATCTATCGGATTTAAATGAAATATGACTATATGGTACAGAGAAAAGTGAGAGAAAATTCAAATGGCCTTCTCTTTTATACTTGTTTTATGTCCTCGCCTGTTACATTATGTATGGCTGTACATTGTAATATTTTTAAAGGGTCCTAAAAGGGTCTAATGGAACATTTAAGGAAAAGGGTGTATGAAAATTACAATTTATTTTCAGATTGTACAGTTAACAAATTTTGTTTCTAAAAGTTGAGATGAATATAAATGTCGAGGGTGCGTTCAACAAATGACCGTTTATTTATAAAACTTCACACCTTTTTGCATTTGCATGTACACTCAGAAAAGAGTTTATATAAACCTAATAAATATGGTCCGGAAAGTGGGCTACAACGTAGGGTAGCACTGTACAACTCTATTAAAGTATAAACCGTATTTTAAGCGCCTTGCAAATCAAGTACGTGTGTATTTCTTGCCCGTGCATACTTAAATAAAACTTAAATAAAACCAAATTAAACTTAAATAAAAACTTTACATCCAACTTCAGTTTACAACAATAGTACCATTGTACTTTTTTTTGTAAATTCCATGGCTTACTTGTTAAAAAGCAAGCAATATTTGGTTCATAGCCGCCTTCATAAAATATAAACAAATAGTATTTTGCCATTTTTTACCCGATTTTTATGTTTAAAAAACGGACAGATAAAGAATCCGATACTCTAGCCGAATCGCATAAAAAAATGGTGGTTGCTATTTGAAAAAATAAAGTTGATATCACTTCCGGTTAGGGCGGAAATATGAAATATCCACCCTATAGGTTAAAAGTTGAGCTTCAACGATTCTTTTACGTATGAAATATTTCAAATTCCTACTACAAAAAATAAAGCTCATTTTGGGGGTGTACATGACCCCTGGGCCACCCTGTATATTAAATTGTAAGCACCTCGCACAATGCAGTAATTAAAACATTTAATTAGCTTAACAGTATCTGAACATTTCAGCGTATCCACTGTACGCTGCCATTTGGAAAAATGTTCCACCAAAGTACAATAAACGTAGGCTGTAACAATGTCTCCCCCAAGTCGAGAACGTCCGTTGTTTTTGTAGAAGATGGCCATTCTCCTGATAATATTTCTTTTGTCCGCCATTTGTAAACGGTCTAGTGGTAAATGCAGCCTTTTAGTCTTGTTCCCTCAAGAGGGTCCTAACGAAGTCAAGAAGACTTGGAGGCAAAAGGGCGTTACGGTGCATTTAAGAAAAACCTTTTAAGAGAGCTTATACAAACGTTTACTTTATTCTATGTGCGATGTCTTCTAATAAATGTATTTGCCACTTTTATTTTTCAAATTTGATCATATTTACTTAAGTAACTGAAAAACATATATTTTACAAGGTCGTAATAAAGGTAAGGGATATGTTTCAACTTACTGTACAACTTCTACGAATTAAGCAAACAACAAAAATCAATCAATTGGGTTCAGATCAGGCGATCGTGATGGCCACGAAGTTCCAGAATATCTGCTTATAATACGTCCGCGAAAAACAGCCATTCCTCTTTATTTATTTATTGAAAAAAACACTACTTACATATAACGTAAGCTCTGCAGTCCATTGAACGCTCTCCTATGCAGATGAGTCAGTCCTACGTTACCCTTAAGGCTCCTGAAATAGAAATATTTATTTTATTTCATGTCTTTTTCTGTCCAAAACGATTTTTTGCACATCATACATGAAAATAACCGTCACAATTGTTTAACGATGCTTTAATCAATAAACAATATATTCAATCAAATCATCGTGTTAGTTTACATGTTTCTTTTACCCTTGTGGCCGCATGTATGAAATACACAGAACAATATACCATACTGGGTGTGGTCTCTCGATTATAGATAATGTTTCAAGATCAATGAACGTTTTCCGCCACATTAATTTTATTGTTTGTCCCACGTGGAGACACATTGGTGGTAAACATGCGTAAAAATAAATGGCAGAAACGCGCCACAGAAAAGTATGCATCATAAGTGTAATACATGAAAGTAACTAGTAGACTTCCGCACGTTTGCTTGTTTATTATGAAATTATATCACACTATTCAATATACCACATTCAGCGGAGGTTGTACAACTTCACCGAGGAGGTTCACAACTGACACAGGACTACTGTAGTTAAATCAAATTGATGAGGCAAGCTTCATCACAAGCAATCTTTATTAATGGTAAAAATCATTAGTTAAAGGATAGAAAAACTGCCTTATCAACAGGATCATGCAAAGGTGTATTGTCACATACGAGGTGTGTAAATTAAGTAATGAGACTGGCAATGTAGCGCCTGATCTAGCAACACTGCGGAGACGGGACTTGGAAGGGCGGTAGGTTAACATGTAATGCACCTTCAGTACAAATTGTTAGAGTTGTTCTTTGTGACTGTTTTCGTAAACCGTTTTTTTTTTCTAGTGCGTTTTAAAAATGAGTGACATTAATTTTGAGCAACGGTGTGCTATCAGGTTTTGCTTCAGACTTGGACACAATACAACGGATACTTTTGCAAAACTTCAATACGCCTACGGAGACAGTGTTTTTTCAAGAACCCAGGTTTTTGGGTGGTTTAAGAAGGAAGGGAGTCGATTGAAGGTAAACCACGTAGCAGAAGGCCTTCATCTTCAAGAACCCATGAAAATTTCGATAAAATTCTGGATCTTGTGCGTTCAGATCTTCAGTTGACGACAAGAATGATCGGGAAAGAGGTAAATTTGACTCACACCACTGTTCATCAGATTTTGACTAACGAATTGAATAACGAATAAATTTTGAATAACGAACTATAAAACGAAACAAAATAAAGGGAATTCCAAGTTTTCATTCGTCCTCTTGCAAAATCCTTTGTAGCGAGGGTCTGTCAATTTTTTTTAAATCTATATTTCAGAAAATATTTTTTGTTCTGAAAAGTTGGAATTATTTAATATAGATATCAGGGGTGTATTTAGAAATCGCAAAGGTATAAATGGATTTTCAATAATATTTTTTTAGCATTCTTAAAAATGCCCTACACGTTCTTATTTATAAACAAGCCATTCAATTTCCTAAAACTATATGGTGAAAATATAAGCAGATGGTTGGCCTGTATTTGCAGTACTTATTTTCACATTACTAAAAATGAATTTCTTACACTCACTCAACAAAAACGTAGATGGATGACCTAAAATATAATCTGCATTACTTAAAACAGAGTTCATATCCTAAGCTTTGTTATCAAAGTACGTAAAATAACTTCAGTTCCACGGAAGTTTTCAGTTATTTGGATGGTTCCAGAAACGGAGATAATAATAGAGACATATTGCAACCTCAAGGAAATAATAAAACTGCACCAAACAACAATAAATATCCCGGTAAATTGTCCCGTGATTGCCCCAGGTCGCAAATATTTTCCAGAGCGGAAGTGTGTCCGATGCACGGTGTATTTATTTTATCTAAGTGAGCTTTTAAACGAATTCACCATCTTACTGCCCCAGAGCCGTAGACAGAGGTGAAACAGACGACGTTGCGTGGGATTTTAAGAAAGTCCTTTCATTAAAATTGAAGTAGTTAAATCGATCGCATCTGCGGAGACAGCAGTTTCACCTTTTTCGAGGATAGGGGAACGATACTCGGCGATCCCGAAGGTAATTTAATGGGTCGGTATCGGCGACTAACTGCCGAAGTAACAAAAAATGGTACGAGTTTAAATTCAGTAAATTCTCGCCTTTGGAAGTTTTCAAAACGACACCCGTATTTACATAAACAGCTACATTTACATAAATATTAGTTGTTGTACTGTATTTCCATTCTAAACTGAAAATAGGTAGAAAAAGGCAAGGTTGTCAGATATAATTTCCTAAAATTGCTAAGCTCACTATACAAGTATACTTCATACTTCAGTAAACTGTTAGTTCGTGACGTTCTTAGAAAGCTAGTTTGGAAATATTTAAAAAAAAATACATAGATATAAATTTATTAGTTTTTTTTAGCGAATGCCGATCCAGTATACTATTGGATTGCTTTGTATCTACTAATTAAATACTTATTCGGTCCACTGTGCCATAAAATTTTTACGACGTCGTTAAAATGATTTACGACTTTGGGAATTCTGCTTGTTTAAGACGCCAGTGACGTGTGTTTCAGCTAGGTTTATTAACACAGACAATTTTTTGAGATTGTCTGGCTAAATGAGCATTATTTACAGCAAATTATATTACAAATATTAAGAGTTTTGTATGCAGGCTAATTTTAATCTCTTATATTGATTTGAATGAAAAAAATTATTTCACAATTTTCGAATTTATAAAAGATATACGCACGCCCATGGAATCATAAAGTTGCACCACTTTTTTTGTTCCCCAGGCGTATTTATCATTTTCAATTAAAAATAGAAGGACTATAAGTCTTTCGATGCACATACAGTAACACCGATTTTATTCAAAATAGACAATGCGTAGAGTCTGTAAGGAAAAACTGCTGCGTAGCCGTCACATAAATAGTTTGAAACATAAAAATAAAAAAGAGCATATGCCCTTGAGAACTCAGTTTATGTTCGACCTACCTTTAATGCTAAGTGCCTGCGATGTACCCCTGAATGTACTCGATCGAACAACTCTTTCGTGAGTTCTGGAAAAATTCCAAAAAAGTTGCTCCCTCCATTGAAAGTTCCAGAGATGCCGCTACCGCTAGGTCGCACAACGTTACGTATCTATAAGTATCTACCAACTGTACGCAGTGACTTTTAAACAATACATTACTATGGTTATATATTGATAAGACAACAGACAGTAAAAAAAAACATTATATTCTAGATGTTATAGTACGTCTACTGGACCCTCGAAAATACGAGGGTGTAAATTAAGTATACTAACACTTTATTTTTTTTATTTTTCTTTTTTTTTTATTTTCTTTTTTCTTTTTTTTTTTATGTTTATAAGCAACTAAAAAAAAAAACTTTTTTATGTTATAGTACGTCTACTGGACCCTCGAAAATACGAGGGTGTAAATTAAGTATGAGGCTGGCAACGTAGTGCCCGATCTAGCAATACTGCAGAGACGGGACTAGAAGAGCGGTAGGTTAACATGTAATGCTCCAGTAAAAGTTTGAACTTCTTAGAGTCATTTGTTTGTTCTTTGTGATTGTTTTCGTAAACCGTTTTTTTCTAGTGCGTTTTAAAAATGAGTGACATTCATTTTGATGCCGCTACCAGGTCGCACAACGTTACGTATCTACAAATATCTACCAACAGTGACTTTGTAAACATTACATTACTGTGGTTATGTATTGATAAGACAACAGACAGTAAAAAAAAAACATTATATTCTAGATGTTATAGTACGTCTACTGGACCCTCGAAAATACGAGGGTGTAAATTAAGTATGAGGTTGGCAACGTAGTGCCCGATCTAGCAATACTGCAGAGACGGGACTAGAAGAGCGGTAGGTTAACATGTAATGCTCCAGTAAAAGTTTGAACTTCTTAGAGTCATTTGTTTGTTCTTTGTGATTGTTTTCGTAAACCGTTTTTTTCTAGTGCGTTTTAAAAATGAGTGACATTCATTTTGATGCCGCTACCAGGTCGCACAACGTTACGTATCTACAAATATCTACCAACAGTGACTTTGTAAACAATACATTACTGTGGTTATGTATTGATAAGACAACAGACAGTAAAAAAAACATTATATTCTAGATGTTATAGTATGTCTATTGGACCCTCGAAAATACGAGGGTGTAAATTAAGTATGAGGCTGGCAACGTAGTGCCCGATCTAGCAATACTACAGAGACGGGACTAGAAGAGCGGTAGATTAACATGTAATGCTCCAGTAAAAATTTGAACTTCTTAGAGTCATTTGTTTGTTCTTTGTGATTGTTTTCGTAAACCGTTTTTTTCTAGTGCGTTTTAAAAATGAGTGACATTCATTTTGATGCCGCTACCAGGTGACATCTCAATTTTGAGCAACAGTGTTATGTATTGACTAAAAACATATTAGTGTTATCAGTAGTTTCTCGCGGGAGAAGGAGGCTCAACGTGCCCGATCTAGCCGGACGGAGCGGCAGAGCCCGAAGATGTTCGATGTTCGTAAACGCTAGTGAAAGGGCTAATTTTGATTCCCCCCCCCCGCCCCCCCACCATTCCTTTCTCCCCATTTTCTACCAAGACTTTGCAACGTGGTTATGTATTGATAAGCAACAGACAGTAAAAAATACGTCTACTGACCCCGATACGAGGGGTAAAATTAAGATGAGGGTGTCAACGTAGTTCCGATCTAGCATACTGCAGAGCGGCAAAAAAGCGGTAGGTTACTGTCAGTTTTTTTTTTGTGACTTTTTCGTAAACCGTTTTTTTCTAGTGGTTTAAAAATGAGTGACATAATTTAAGCAGTTGTTTTTTTTGTTTTTTTTTATGAAGATAGGTTTTAGATGGTTAAGGTCCGTTGAGTGTCGATTGAAGAGAACCATGCAGCGGAAGGCCTTCATCTTCAAGAACCGATAAAAATGTCGATAGAATACGGGATCTTATGCTTTCAGATCGTCGGTTGACGACAAGAATGATTGGGGAAGAGTTAAATTTGAATCACACCACTGTTCATCAGATTTTGACTAACGAATTGGGGATGAGAAAAAAGCAGAAACAAAAGGACATCAGGAGAAGTGTCTTGACTTTTTGGAATCGATTGAAAATGATCCCCATTTTATGGAACGAACATTCCAAAGCATGGAATGGCACACTTCAAGCTCTCCAAGACCCAAAAGAGCAAGAATGAGCAAATAGTACATAATAAATTAATACATAAAAGCTATTAAGTAGTACATTTCATGTTTCGTTAAATTTTGCAATAGTTTGGAAGGACGGTTTTGAACGAATTAATTTACAAATATCGTTTAGTCGAAAGTGTTTTTATGGCAAAATTTGGTAAACAAAAATTCAATTCAATTCAAAATCACGCATGTATTCAATATTCAAAAAGATAAACTCAATATTTATGTATTAAATGTTCGTATAATGATTTTAAAAATTGTTAACAGACAAACATTGAGGTGTACACATATTGTATTAACCTAGCGTCTAATTCTAAATAATGGCGAAGGTGCCAATGTCAATAAGCAATGCAGTAAAATAAATGCACAAAAACGACGAGTTGGTGATAAAAAAGTGGTCAATCATAAAAAAGAAAGAACTTTTTAAATTAAATCTAAATGTCGAAGAAAAATATTTGTACCTACTATTCTTTCTATTCGTTATTACCTAACTGTCCAAATGTGTCTAGTATTTTTTTTACATGGTCATCGTTTTGAAACGCATGGTGTACACAGAAAAAAGAGTTTGTGTGAATGTAATAAATATTCTTGTATTAAAAGGCTCCCTAAATAAGTATAATACATATTTTTGTATCGAAGTATTGTACATTTTGTTTATTTTAAATAAAATAAAGCGAACACAATTCACTCTTCCAACAAACTTGGCAGTTACCGATTTTGCCAGACCTCCGAAATACATCCGGTCCCATTAACCCTTGAACGCCCAAATGCACTGTCAAGAGACATGAACTTAGAGGCTCATATTATTGAAAGAAAAAATAAAGAAAAAGTAACTAAAATTCCTATGTATTCCTATGTTTTCGAGATCGCTCTTTCGAATGGAATCGTTAAAATTTGCAAAATAATTGATGTAACCTTCAACTTTTAACAAAAACTATTAAAAAAACTCGATGTTTTCAAGATCCTTTTTTTAAATCGCAATTTCAGCTATGTTATCGTCTTTTATACCACTCAAAAACAAATAGAAACGTACACTCGAGACGTGTACTTGAAGGAAACGTTTCTCATTTTTGATGTTAGAAAAACTAGATATGGCAAAATTCAAAGGGTGATATTTCTCGTTTTTTACCAGTTGCGGGATCATTGACGCAAACGAAGAATTTTGAAAAATTATTAGTGCTTTAGGGGTTTTTGGGGTCGGTGATCACGATCCTGATGTCAGATTTCAAAATTCAAGATGGCGGATCTAAAATGGCCACTATCCCGAATCAAATTTTAAATTTTTCGATTATTTTGCCGCAAACTTTGTAAACTAGGGGTTTTCGGGGTCGCTAATCATGATCCCGATGTCAGAATTTCAAAATTCAGGATGTCGAAATTTGCTCCGTGTCATATCTACCATTCAGAATTAGCACTCTTTGAATTTTGCCTTATCTATTTTTTTCTAACCTCAAAAATGTGAAAATTAAATTGTTCTCATTGCGTTTCCTTCAACTACACGTCTCGGATGCACGTTTCTATTTGTTTTTGAGTGGTATAAAGGACGATAACATAGCTGAAATTGCGATTAAAAAAAAATTTTGAAAAAAATCGCGTTTTTTAATAGTTTTTGTTAAAAAATTGAAGGTTACATCAATTTTTTTGCAAATTTTAACGATTCCATTCGAAAGAGCGACCTCGAAAACATAGGAATACATGGTTTTGGTTATTTTTTCTTTATTTTTCTATCAGTAATATGAGCCTCTCAGTTCAGTAGACGGCGTTAAAAGGAGATAGAAAAAAGAAATAAATAAATTGAATAGACCACCCCAACCTTAAATATCAAAATTTTTGTAATGACCCGCAACTGGTAAAAAAAGAATTTTTTTAATAAATTTTTTATTTTTTTAATTTCGATTTTTTTTGATTATAAAAAATAAATATGAAATTGGATTTAAAAAAATATTTTGAAAAAATTGGTTTTTTTTTAATTTTTTTGTGTAGTATTTTTTTTTCAAATTTAAGATTCCATTGAAAGAGCGACCTCGAAAAAAGGAATCATGGTTTTAGTTATTTTTTCTTTATTTTTCTATCAGTAATATGAGCCCCTCAGTTCATGTCTCTTGACAGTGCACTTGGGCGTTAAAGGGGTAAAATGCATTACAGGGCGATACCATCAAGGTAACGCCACACTATTTAAGAAAATAATTGTTTAAAGTAAAAAAAATATTCCTTTCACGAGAACACTTCATAAGGACCAAAATAACTCTTTTCTCCGTGTTGTTAAAAGCTCACTTAAGAACGAAGTGCTGGAAGTTTATGTATTTACACAAAGAGGGGTTATATACTTTACTCACAATTTAGCGATCTCGGAGCCGGAGAAGGCAGCCTCCTCGACCACTTGCAAGCTGTTGTAGTTGAGCAGTCTGAAAGTCACGAAAAGCTACTATAAGGGAAGTGTCAGGAGGAGTGCAGGAGAGTTTTAATTGCTTTCAAGTTGATGCCTGTCGGTCGTAAGGAGCTGCAAAAGCCGAGGCTTCAACTTGAAAGCATCTCTACCGACGCAAATTTTAAGAGTTGCTTTGATAGCGTCCGCGCCAAAACGGAATTCAATCATTTTGACGTTAGTATCTTGAAAACGTAAAAAGTTTATAGTAAAGTACCTAGCCATCAAAAAAAGTCATCAAAGTTGGCCGAGAAAAAAAAGACGTATTTCTATTCTATCGTAAATTAATAACCTTATTTAATTGTCAAAGTTGTATTATTGACAGCCATTATTAATTTTACTATTGTGACAGTCACAAGTGTTGTTGTCAAAAGTTTTGACAACAACAAAGTTTCGCTTCGAGCTTCAACATAACCATTATTTCCATCTCTCTTGTTCATAGTCAGATTGTATCATGTTTTTTTTTTGGATGGCTCTATAGCAGGGACTTTAAATACATCTACGTGTGTGCCTCTATTTAAAAAATATGATATTTTAACCTTACCGAGTTTATATATTTTTTTCTCTTTGTATTTATGTTTTTGCAAATAAAAACAAATTTACATATAGCTACGATATCCACAACAAAATCACCAGGAATATGAATATGTTTTATATACCATTTACAAAATTTGAATGTGTAAAAAAGTCACCTAATTATTTTGGTATTAAAACAATTACATTTTAGGTCTTTTTTAGGTCTACTAAATCCCTTAAAGGGATACCCCTTTAAGGGATTAACCACCTCCAATTTTTTATATGGTGATACTTACTGTCTGTGAAGTGTGATCAATCTAACGAAGTTTTACAGGCAGTGATTATTATTTTCTCATTCTAAAAAATGAGGGGAGGGGTGGTCTTACCCCTTTAAGAGCTAGAGTGTTAAAAATGTATTTAAATGTTTTTTTTTTTAATTTCTTAACCCCTTGACTGCCACGGTCATTTTTTGAAATGTGCCCTGACTGCTGAACTTGGACATTGGCAACTTCAACATTGACAACTTCAACTAGACATATGTTGATGTCAGTCATGGCGTTGTCAGAATTTAACCTAGATCCTCCAAACTGCCAATTTTTGGAAGGAAATTTCCCCAAAAATTGCACTATTTATTACATTTTGCTACTTTTACTAGACATATCCTTTCCAACGTATTTTAACCCATTGATCATTATGTTGTTATTTGAAATTGTCTTACACATGCTAAATTATCATAAAGTCTAAACTTTGTCGTTCAATCACCTCATGAATCGTCAAGCTGCAGTTTTCCAATATTTTATGCAGACATTATTTCCGTCAGAAGAGTCATAACTTGAGTCATTTTTGTGATAGCTTCCCACCAATATTGGCCTTTAGGAGAACTTGGTTCAAATTTTGACAACACCTTAATGATCAGCCAGTCAAAATATCTCAGAAATGACACAACTGGTCAAAGCAACACTGTTTAAATTCTGAACATAACCTGAGTATATGAGGACAAAGATTAAAAAAAAATTGAAAAAAGTATCATTTCCTTAGAGCTCTAGTCTGTTTTGGGTGTAAAATATAACCCAATGAACCCTGAGATCATGTTCAGCATCCCGAAAAATATAAGGAAACACATGTAGATATATTGATTACATTTTACACACGATCAGGCGTTAGTAGAGCATTTACAGATTTGTGATTTTCTGAAGCTGAAAAAAAAAAACAAAGATCTTTGATCTCCCATAGAAAAAAAATAAGTGGGGTGACGTTTCACCCTTTTATGGGAGTCAAATTTTCTTTGTTATGAGTATGAAGCCGTCAAAAATCTCAGTCGACGTAGTTTCGCATTTTTCCCACATTTTCCTCAATATTTTTTTACTCACAGTTGCTCTGCCTTGACTCTGGTGACCTGCTTGGAATGGATCCTCTGTATCCGGTTGTGCTCCAGGTCTCTGCAACCAAATTAATTTCGTTAATGAAGGTACATCAATAATGAACGCACATCCGTTTCAATTTCTACCAAACTATTCTACCGTGTGCCCTCAATTAGAGCTATATTTACAGTAGAACTACTAACTGCGAGCAACATGTGGCAGGAATGAGGCCTTGCGCTTTTTGGCGCCATGGGAAATACGTGAACCGGGTGAAAATGGAAAGGCAGGCGGAACAAATTAGCAACGATGGCAAGAAAGCGTCCCTTATTTAGTACTTTTATGAGGCCGTTGGTCCTGTGACAACAATATCCTTAGTTAAAATTAGAGAATATGGCTAATAAGAACATATACTTTCTCTAATTGAATATCCTGTGAGTGGGGTTTTCTATTATTTCCATCTATGATTAAATTCGTTTATTGCCAGTACTTTCACTCTGTATATAAATAGTTTTTCGCATCACAACAACAATAACAGTATTTACTTCACAGTAAATATTTTCACAGACGCCTTCGCAATACTCGTCAACCATCTTTAGATAGTGATACAATTTTTTTTTTTTTTTTTTTCCAATTTAGATATAAAACTAAAATAAATATTTTTAAATTTTTAAATTTATAGTAATTAATGGTTTTGCCACTGTTGACAATATTTAGCTTCGTTTGATGAAGCTTCATTTGATGAAGCCTCGTTTGACGAAGCCGAATTATATTAATTGCCATTCTACTCTATACTGTTCGTGTCGAAGCACGTTGAGAGAAGACCAGAAAAAAATATTAAATTCAATATTACTAAATAAACTATCAAGTTTTGAATGACCATCAAGTCTTTAGTTTTCGATCTACTCTAGTACCTCAGTTAATATAACACACCTTGTTGTGTAAGACATGGTCAATTTATACTTTTCAGCCGTGGAAGTTCTTCAAACAATCAGTTACATTTTTTGTTACATGCGATACTAATGGGAAAACTTTTAAAACAATTAAAAGAACTATAACGAAGTATATACTTATAACTCACAAGATTTGTATTAGCCACTTTTCACATCCATTAATTTCGCAAAGTTTGACGTACTTTTAAACCACCGCCTAATGTAAGTGGCTCAAAGATATCGAAGTAACGAACATACATAGTTTAGTAATAATACGTAAAAAACAAAGTTTTTTTTTATTTTGTATTTTCTTTGACCTCTATAAATAATATTTTACATGACCTGGTAATTAATTGCATACAATAGAGCTTTATATATTCAATCCAGTCGTATAACAAAGACCGTACTCTATTTGATCGTTCTGAATAATTTTAATTTTGCCGATATGAAATATACATACATTTTACATGTAGTTAATTGAAATATGCCAATATGAAATATTAATATGTTAACGTGGATTGATTAAAGACTTTGACGATATTAAATTGTTTGCAGGTCTAACTAGAAATGGTTAATGGCCTTTGTAGGCGAACAAATACATATCAAACGATACTTTGCCAGCATTATGAATATGCTAATTGTTATTTGCTTGTGATTCTAAAAAAAGCGTATATTTAGGGACCTTTTATCATGTACTTGCTTACAGAAGTCCTTATTAACCCCTTGCCTGCCACGGTAATTTCTTGAGAAAGAAAAAAAAACTGCCGAAATTTTTACAACTTTAACTAGATATATCATTTCCGACGTGTTTTAATTCGCTGAACATCATGGTGTTGTCAGCATTTTGCCTAGATCCTCCTAAATGCCAAATTTTGCTCGAAAATCAATCTAAAATTGGCTCGATTTATGGCATTTTGCTACTGTTACGAGATATACCGGGTGTCCCAATATTTCGTGTACAACGAGCTACTACATGCTCCTGACGTCAAAATAAGTCGATTTAACTAAACTTACCTATATACCAAATTGTCTCGTTTGTCAAATTTGCTCTCTTGTAAAATTTTTGTTTTCCTTACCGTTTTCGCTGAATTCATGTTTTATTACATCATTGTCGATTCTAATACGATTTAATTGATTTCACTTTAAAATTGAAAATAAACAAACTTAAATAATCATTTATTGAGACTTAATTAGGTGTTCAAAATGACCTCCATTTTCATTAAGACAGAAATCAATCCTAAGAAATTAAAGTGCACTCTTCTCAGGGTTTCCTCGTTCTGCAATTCTTGAACGGCATTTTGAATTCTGTTCCACAATTGTTCCTCGTTCTCAATATTCACAGAGTAAACTTTCTGTTTTAAGTTACCCCAAATGAAGAAATTTGTTTAAATTTAATTAGGTGTTCGATACAAAGATTTCATGTCACCTTTGATAAATCCAAATAACAAATACTAGTTGGCCAAGTTACCAGGTGAAACAAATGCTACAATTTGAAAGAAGATCTTTGTCCTCGACAATCAAGAGGCCAAAGACGTTGAGACTCATAGAAAGACATGATATAAGTTAGAGAGACAATAAAATTATACAGAGTAGGAAATTGCACCTTTACATATTGGCGATACATGTGTAGAAGAGAATAAGTTAAAAAACACCAGTAAAGACAGACAAAGGCAGTTAGATGCCACAGTGTTTCACGCTCGTACACGTATAAGAAACGTATGAGACCTGCGCGTGATAGAATGTGAAGAGAGGGGTAGTTGACACGGCCTATCACCGACCGACTATCGTCGAATTGGTTATTGTTCTCTAGAGTCTAGACAAGAATTCAATTCACACGTGCGCATTATAATTTATGGGCGGGGCGGGCCGCCTACATAATTTTATTGCTACCCTATTGATGTAAACACGAAAGACAGAGAATAACGCTCATAAAAGTTTTAAAACGACATGTCAGTCTGGCAACTAGGGTTATAATATTTCTCTGTCAGTTCCCTTTACTTGAAGAGTTTATTCTTTTCTATCTTTTAATGCTCGGCTTTGAAATATTGGACTTTCCACCCCTGTATATAGTCAAGGAATAAAAAAATGTTTACCTTTTTTACCTACACGATAACACAGACAAAATATATCAAATTATCAGTTATGAAAGAGTTCATTACATGAAAATTTAGTCATAAATAACAATCGTGATTTTGACTAACCAAAATTAATTGTATTTTAATTTCCACTGTCGTCTGCATATAAAATACGAAAATATTTTCTTTGATAAATTACGGACAGTGTACATTTGCAACCCATTAAGTAAACTAATGTTTATTCGTTCTTATTCGTTCAAAAAAAAAATGTTAAAAAATGATAAAAAAATACATTGACTGCTGCAAAATGCATGGTGCAAAAAAATACTGCATGGTGCCACCATGCAGTTTTAAGAGATTATGCAATTCCACAGTTGCAAAACGAGAACGTAATTTGGGACAAAACTGAAGTCCCTGGGGTAAACAGTGTTCGACATCCTATTAGTCAAGAAATTAAATTTCTCTTTATTTTTGCAGAAATATATCCCCTACTTTATGATAACCTTGCATATCAAGCATTTATATTTCTCATCACTGGTAATAACGTCATTTAACTAGTCGAAACGACAATTGTAGGAGTAAAGTCATGTGCATTTTCCGCTGTTGGCTTAGATAAGGTTCGATTCTAGGTATTTTTCGGTAGCATATCACTACAAGTATAAGTCTGCACACAACCAATAACTGGCTACAACAATAAGATGCGTGCTTTCTAAAGCAGATGAACTGTAAAAAATTGCGGTACCTTATTGAGATTCAAGTCAATGCACTTATTCGACCTTTGTTTCTCATACCGAATAGTTCGTGCTTCTGTAGACAATTCCGAACGTTTCAAAGGAAAAACTCGGTGCTTCTATATCAGCGAGACTATACAGAAAGGCGTTCTATCGCTGCCGATGTAGATAAATGAAGCGGACGTAACATTCATAAAAATATACGCTTACTTCAAAGTTTGCGCTTTGCGGGCGTTGCAGAACTTGTTCCAGAGAAATTAGGGGTTGTGGGATAGAGAAAAAAGAGAGAAGGGAGAGGCGTAAAGTAAAAACAGGGGGGCACAGTTGGGTGTTCAATATAAAAACAAACGTTTATATCTAAGTATTATAACAGATTTTCGAAATTAGCCTCAAGTAAAAGTTAGGAGTATAAGATCACAAAACCAATTTATTGAATGATATTGAAATCAATTTATAATTAAAAAATTAAAAAAAATATTTTTAGGTTTTTATATATTTTTTTAGCATATCTTTAAGAATAATTTTTAAAAGAGTCATAAAAATCTGTTTAAAATTCACGGAGTTATGTCACTTTAAAGTGTGCTTTCTGGCCATCCCGCCATTAAGTATTTTAAATAAGGGTGTATACGAGGTGTGCCTATTAAATAACCGAACTGATGCTGCAACCAGCGCGATGCGAGCGTGTCGCGACAAGTTTGAACATAACTGTGTCTGGTGATACTTTCCCCACCCTGAGCTCGCTGGGCAAACTCGAGTGGGTCGCTCAGTTTGACTGTAGCAGTCGTTTGAATTAGTCTACGCATCAGTGACGCGTCGAAAAAATGTTAGCTAAGTGTTCAGATGGAGCAATGGGCTAATCTCAAGTTTCTTGTTAAATTGGGGAAAACTTTTACATAAGCTTATCCAATGTTAAAAGAAGTGTACGTGTTAGATACGTGTTAGATACGGCGATTACTTGTGATGAATCGTGGTTTTTTACTTACGACCCCGAAACAAAGCGTGGAAGCGGATAAAGCAAAAGTGACAGAAGTCCTGAACCAGCTGACAGAAGTTCTGAACCAGCTGACAGAAGTGGACTTCCAGCACTGCTTTGAACAATGGAAAATTCGTACGGAGCGGTGTAGAAATTGCCAAGAGGAGTACATTGAAGGCGAAAAAGTTGCTACTGTAATAAGTAACGAAAAAAAGTGTTATGACAGCAGTTCGGTTATTTAACAGCCACACCTCGTATACTTTGTACAAAATAAAGACCTAACTGATGACGATATTAAATGTGTGCTGTGATACCACCTCTCAATTATATTGAAATAAAAACTAGCTTTTTTTAAGTTTTAAATTTTCTAGAAAACATCATTCTACCAAGAGAGTTACAAATACTGTAGCATTGATAAAAAAAAATGTTGTAACATTGGACAAGTATTATTCGTAACAATTATAATAATTGACATTTATGTACAAAGAACTACACTTCACTGTTTGTAACCGAATAGTTTTCATGAGAAAGTTTTTAATTTTTTTATACATTTTTAAAAAAATTCTAAACGTCCGTGTGTTTTTTTCTACTAATTTGTCCTCTCATAAAAAAGTAATTAATAACTTTTACTGCCAATTTTGCATGATCTTTTTTGTACTTTTAAAGTATATACAGTTACACAATTATTTATATTTTTAATATTGAATAAATAAATTATTTAATAATAAACAAACACAAATAATCCATCCATATGCTAGTCAAAATTATTTCTAAAAACTGAACAATTTCATAATAATCTAGCATCAATGCGCTCTAAAACTTAAACACCTGTTTGATGACGTGATTTTTATTTCGTATTCAGGGCACAATTTTGTCATATTAATAATTAAAATTAAGAATAAAAGACATAAAAATATACATTAACTTTCTGCTGAAGCACATTTTATGAAATTATTTCCCTGGGTACTAATCATTTGTCTATATTTTTTTAGGTCGTTTAACTAACGAGGTATTTAATGTAATTTACGCTGAGAGCAAGGAGACACCTCGAAAATTTGCATTTATCAGGGTGGGAAGATGTTTTAAGTGAGGGAAAGAAAACCGAAACGGGTCATCGCACTAGCAGCGAGGTAGGAGGCAATTTTAAGGATATCTTACTCCCGCCCTGCCTTCTATAAATATTAGCGTTAAGCAACGCAACGACACTTTGCCGGAGGCAGTAAGACGCTTTTAAAATTGTCGCACACTGGTAGTTCGCAGTATTAGGTTTAAAATTCATCTTCGGGTAGTAGGCCACTCAAATTATCAAAATTACCTCGTTTGTTGCCAAAGTTTAGTTCAATAAACAAAGAGAAACCCTCTCCGATTAGTATGGCTCTATTTTCAAAATGGCGTCCAAAGTTTTTTTCTGAAATGTTTAGTTTTTTGTTTAATGAAAAAAACTGTTTTGTTGCGACCTTTGGACGCCATTTTGAAAATGAAGCCATACTATTCAGAGGGGGTAAAGTAGTTCATTCAGTTCTACAGCCGTTCCCATGGTCCCAAAATGACGTCCTTTGAGGTGATTTTTTAATCTCGGGAAGAGAAAAAAGTCACAAGGACTCAAGTCAGGCGAATAAGGAGGCTGAGAAGCCACAGGAATGTTGTTACTAGCTAAAAACTTGTTTACTGAAATGGCTGTGTGATAAGGCGCATTATCGTTATGCACATCCAGTTGTTCTTGATGTTTGGTAAAATTTAGCTCTTCCCCGGTCATTCTTGTCGTCAACCGACGATCTGAACACACAAGATCCCATATTCTGTCGACATTTTCATCGGTTCTTGAAGATGAAGGCCTCCAGCTGCGTGGTTCATCTTCAATTGACTCTCTTCCTTCTGAGAATGCATTGTACCACTGAAAAACCTGGGTTCTTGAAAATACAGTGTCTCTGTAGGCATGTTGAGGTTTTGCAAAAGTATCCGTTGCGCTGTGTTCAAGTCTGAAGCAAAACCTGATGGCACAGCGTTCCTCAAAATTAATTCACGCATTTTTATAACGCACTAGAAAAAACTGGTTTACGAAAACACAAAGAACAAACAAATGACTCTGACAAGTTCAAACTTGTACTGAAGGTGCATTACATGTTAAACTACCGCCCTTCCCGAGTCCCGTCTCCGCAGTGTTGCTAGGTCGGGTGCTATGTTGTCAGAGTCAATACACTCGAACCCCTCTTAAGCCACCTTCGCTTAATTCACATCCCCTCTTATTTCACCACGTTATCCCTTATTATGTAACGAAACCGTCCCTCTTAAGTCGCCGCCTGTAAAAGTTTTAGAACTACGTTTGGAAATTAGAATTTCGCATGAATACAATTTTTATTTAAAAAAATGATTGTGTAATACATTAAAAATGGACACCTAACCTTTAAAATAGGTTAGGTTATCTATTAAATAAATATTTAACCTTTAAAATATTCATTCAAGTGGAAAACTGAACTTTGTCACGCACGACCGAGTATACTTACGTTGATTTTTTTCGTTCGGTTGGCTTATTTTTCGTTATAACAAGTGCTGTGGTATATCTCTAAATATTTCTTTTTGCAACTAAAACACGAAAAAGTTGAGGTTATGATCGCGACTTAAGAGAGACTAAATTTCGCGACTTAAGCGAGACGATGAGCACGGATTTGGTGACTGAAGAGGGGTTCGAGTGTACTTAATTTACACACCAAGTACGTCTGACAAACTAACAAAATTTATCCATAGCATGTTGATACTGACTGCACGCGTATTGGCGTCAAAGGAAAAGTGGTAATACGAGTATTTACTTATTTCTTTTATATGGGTTCTATTTATACAGTGCGCAGTCTTAAAGTATTTTTGCTTTGTTAAAAGTCATCCACATCATATCTTTTACTTTCGAAAAAAAGAATTAAAAGCATTTTAATTCAAATTTAAAACATTTTAAATTCTTTTATTTTGTTTGCAATGTCTGTTTTTTTCAACTGAAAAAAAAGTTATGGAACAAATATGGATTTTCTGATTTAAATATTCATATAAACATATTAATAAAAAAACACCCATTTTGTCAAATCTATTTGCAGTCGATTATTAAGGAAAAAACCTTTGGTAAAATTTGAATAGAGCAAGCATTAGATAATCAGCTGAGAATAAGTAATGAATTATATAATTTTCAATACCAAAAACATATATTAAAATGGTTTATATGTACATATGATGTGTTTCCTTGGACATAAAGGAGGCAAAATGAGTCTGGAAGTTCTTCAAACTAAGGAATTTACGTGGATTTAGTTTTCAAAATACGATGACATAATAAAATTCCATTTATAAAATTCTACAGTTTTTGAAACTTTCAACCTCATACAAATTAATTTTATTTCGTATAGAAGGCGAATTCCTCTTTCCAAAGGTTTTTGATGTCCACTTCTTCCCCGTCTATAAAACTCGCGACATGTATTTATAATTAAGTGTCCTTTTTATTAATTCGCAGATATAAACGTGTTTGAAAAGATTTTTGACTGTATGCACTCACTCATACTATAACAAATATTATTTACAAAAAAAATAATACTTACATCATGTGAAGTACCGACGAAGTATTCAGACCATTCAGGTTCGGCATCTCTTCCAGCCCTGTATTCACAATCCTCCTGAAACAAATCTATTATTAGCGTACTTCTTACGATGATTGTATGGAAATCTCCTTTGCCAGTTGAAATAGTCGATACATGTTGCAATGTATGCGTTACATAGCTAACTTAAGGGCGGCAGATATGTTTTATAGCCCGTCATAAACCTGCCTAATATCCAGTTTGGACATAAAATTTATTTCCGTACAGAATGCAAAACTTAACAGCGACCTAGTTTCTTTGCACACACTTCGTGAGTACATCCACTCTATATGTAAATGTGCCGAGAGTCTTTTCAGGAGTTTCAGAAAGGAATTTCTTTGACTAAAAAACAATTAACAGATGGCGTAACATTTATCATTAGAGACAGGGTCATTTTTGTGCACTTTAACTTTTTTTTGCACATAAAAACAGGTGTAAAGTTTATCACCCTTGGCGGATATCTTGCTTTCGAGTTCTTTTCGATCGGACCATTCCGACAATTTGAATACCGACAAATGTTTGACCCACTATAGGAGTCGGAACACCTGCCGTTTTTAGAGGCAAGTCCGGCTCGGAATCGTTTCCGAAATACATACCATTCCGTAGAACTTCCAAATATGCAGAGCATCTTTAAACAGATAAGCCCCCCCCCCAGCATGTATTGTGAGTCGTGTTGCGCGGTGAATGAATTTTGAACGAATTAATCCATTAGAGCTAACACTTGAAATTAAATATTGTGTGACGTCATACGGTCACAAGACTTAAACAATCGTTGTTTTCTTCTATATTTTAAAGCTATATTTTCCCTCCTGTTTTTTTTGTTTTTGTTTTTCTGGATATTTTTAAAAAAAAAATTTTATAAATTGTTTCTTCCTAAGGATATTTTTGGGTTAACGTTTACGAACCTTCCAAAGTAAAAAATGCAAGTTTAAATGCAATAAATTTTCTCGTTGAGTATTTGATTGATCGAAAGCTCTTAACATTTTTTTTTACCCAAGAAACTGAAAGGAGTATACGGTGTTTTATTTTAGTTCTGCAATATCGGATAAAACGACTATAAAGGGAGATATTGAAAGATAATCGAATATGAACTGAAACCTAAATATATCGAACAAAATGGCCCCATCAGCGGCACATTCGGTAAAGGTTTCGCATTGTGAAGAACGGGGATCTGACAATGAAAGAATTGTAAGGGTGTCTGATTTGCTGGAGATCGAAATAAAGCTGAAAACGAACGAAGAGGAACTGTGAAAAACTCGTATCGACAATTTGTTGCGATTTCAAGGCGACAATTAAATGTTTGGCACTATAAAATCTTGACACAGAATTCGTTGCTATTTTAAATTCCAGGTTTTTTATATTTATTTCTCATTAATATTTTTCTAATACTTCGATAATTATATTTACAGGTAAACTGAAATATAGTGAAAGAAGAAATTATGGAAGGGGAAACAGTAGGTACCAAAAACATAGGTACCTTTTTACAACAGGAAATGTAATAACTCAATAATTTCTTTTTGAGAAGTGGAGCTGGTTCCTAAACTTATTATATATGTTTTCATTGTATCCATTATTCCTCTCTTATCTTTCATTGTAACCCTTAACCTACGTCTCTTGTAGATTTTAAAACGTTGCATTTTAAACAAAGAAAACATTTCATCCATGCTACGTGACATAAAATACTGTCAGTAGCATAAAATGTACGTTTTCACTTTGCGTTATTCGTTGATAAAACTACGACAAGTTAAACGATATGGTCCTCCTGGCACAATTAAAATTATTGTACCTATACCAAGGGTAAAACTGAATCTATGCTGTTATTAACCTACAGATACGAGGTGTGGATATTAAATAACCGAACTGCTGTCATAACACTTTTTATTCGTTACCAATTACAGTAGCAACTTTTTCGCCATCAATGTACTCCCCTTGGCGATCTCTACACCGCTCCATACGACTTTTCCATTATTGAAAGCAGTACTGGAAGTCCGCTTCTCTCAGCTGGTTTAGAACCTCTATCGCTTTTGCTTTATCCGCTTCCACACTTTCGAATCGTTTTCCCCTTCAGCGCAGATTTGACCTTCGAAAATAAAAAAAATTACAGGGGGCAAGGGTGAGTATGGTGGATGTTCCAACACAGTAATGCCTTATTTTGCAAAAAACGTAAACACAGAAAAAGCAGAATGGGCCGGTGCATTGTCTTGGTGAATCTTCCATCATTTGGTCTTCCACAAATCGAGTCTTCGTCTTCTCACACGCTCATGAAGGGCCGTTAGAACCTCGATGTAAAAATATTGATCGACCGTCTGACCCTCAGGTTTGGGTTGTAAGTAAAAAACAACGATTCGTCACAAGTAATCACCGTATCTAACAAACATGGATCAGTGTCAATGTTGGTTAGAATGTCAGCGCAAATGTTCGTTCCTGATTCCTTTTGTTGGGGAGTAAGGAGTTTTGGCACCATTTTTGCGCAAACTTTGCTCATATTGAACGATTCATGCAAAATCTGGTGAACATAATCTTTGTCGGTTCCTGTTATTTCATCAAGCCCTCGGATGCTTAGACGACGATATTCGTGGATTAATTTACCAATTTTTTTCAAAGTCTTCGTCCATTTTTGACGTTAAGGGCCGTTTCACATCCCTCTTTAAACCGTTTAAACCATTCAAAAACTTGTGTGCGGGATAACATTAATTTCCGTACACTTCTTTGAACATTGCATAAGCTTCTAAAGTTTTCCCCAGTTTAACAAGAAACTTGAGATTAACCCATTGCTCCATCTGAACACTTAACATTTTTTCGACTCCTCACTGGTGCGTAGACTAATTCAAACGACTGCTACAGTCAAATTGAGCGACCAACTGGCTTGTCCAGCGAGCTGAGGGTGGGGAAAGTATCACCAGACACAGTTCTGTTCAAACTTGTCGCGACACGCTCGCAGCGCGCTGGTAGCAGCATCAGTTGGGTTATTTAATAGCCATACCTCGTAAGTAAGGCGATAAGAACATCGCAAACCATTTTCCATATTGCATAATTATTTATTTCGTTAATCTGCACAACTCCTGCATTAAAGAGATTAAAGTGAAAATGGAATCGTCAACTTTTAAGCGGCTTAAAACGCGGGCTAATTTCGTTTTTGCGGTTTCTGTATTATCAGCCTGTTGATAAATGACCGGGGACGTTCGAAGCGGATATTCTGGAGAAAGTCCGTTGAAAGGCTCCTGTTTCATTTGAAAAGTTTTAACCCTAATGAAACTTTGAGACTTCCTTTGAGAATTACATTAGATTATTGAAAGCGATTGAATATTGACAAAGGGATCCGCTATAGACACTAGACACTAAAGAGCCAGCTAGATATACTGTTCTCGGAAAACGTATGCAATATTTACAAAAATCTATTCATTGGAACTATATAGACTGGGTATTCCGTTAAGAGAAATTCACTTGAAAAATTAAAAACACTGTGTGCAGCAAAAAGTTTTTAATAATTTTTTACAACAAGAAATATAATAATTCAATCTTTTCTCTTGGAAATGTGTTTTATGATTTACATATCATTGAAAAATAGGACTATGTACTTTGTTTAGGACTTATAGGCTACCGAAAATTAAAAACCACAAGTGTCTAACTCGGATAGAACGAAAATGGCGCTAATCTAAAATTCGTTACGCTAATTTTGACGAGCAGTTTATATATCATTCAAGATCCGCGGCAGTCAGTTGGAAAGAGGAATTTTAAAATAGATGGCTGTAAATGGAATGATTAAAAAAAATGTGGGTTTTTCCTCACAACTTTTACTAAAAAGACTTCCAAATAAATTCGAGAAAACAATTCAGCGTCAACTTTCTGTTGTCAAGATAAATCATTCATCAAAAATTAATACCAAATTTTTTATTAGTCGATAAACCAATTTTACATAAGATAATTCCAACACTCATCGAAGTTCGAAACCTCTCTTTTAAATGGAATCAAAATTCATGCCAGTCCGATTGATCTACGTGTCACATCCAACCAATTAAAGCATTATTTTATGAGCTACCCATGTAACAGATTTATCGTCGATGTTTGTAATAGGTGGCGAAAATTATTTATGGTTTCATACGCCTTCGGAGGGTGTTTTTTTTGTTGTGTGTTTATACTGGAGCTCAAAAACAATATAACAACAAAACATTTTTCCTCATATCTACGGTAAGTACAAGGTTATTTTTATAAATCAATACTCCCCTTATTTATATCAGTTTTGTGTAATTGTCAAAAAATTATATAACATTATCAATTCAATTTATTGAAGCCATATTGAGTACGTTTCGAAACCAAAAAAAAAGCGACTAAATAATAGACTAAACGTTAATGAAACTTGAAGTCTATTCGTCTCCTGATGATTCCAACATGATAGGCGAAAAGCGAGTTGAGTAGAAGTGTAATGTTTTGGTATTACTGGAAGCTGTGTTTGTAGTTAAAATATTGGTCAAACAAGTAGCTTTGTCAGTTTTTGGGTATATGTGGGTTATGTGGTTGGTTGTTGTATTTAAGGAATATAATATAAGTTCGTGGGATAATAAAACAACAACTTTTAGGCAAAATTGAACTTTATTCACCAACATAGTCTCCTTCAGGAGTGATACATTCATTCCAATGTTTATCTAACATTTCTATGCCTTTCTTATAGAACTTGTCCAACCTTTCAAAATACGCTTTAGTTTCGGCGATCAGCTCCTCATTGGAGCCATATCTCTTTCCGCCGAGATTTTTTTTTTTTAGATTTGCGTAATAGTAAGTAAAGTAATAGGCGCTGGGGGCTAAATCTGGAGAATACGGTGGATGCGGAAGCAATTCGAAATGTAATTCGTGTAGTTTTAATTTGTTTAAATCGACTTGTGACACGGTGCATTGTCTTGGTGAAAGAGCACCTTTTTCTTCTTCATTTGGGGCCATTTTTTCGCTACTTCGTCCTTCAAACGCGCTAATAATGCTATGTAATATTCGCTATTGGTCCTTTTTCTCTTTTCAAGATAGTCGATGAATATTGTACCATGCGATTCCAAAATACGGACGCCGTAACCTTCCCAGCCGACTGTTGTGTTTTTTTTCGCTTTAGACGGCTTTCGTCGGTTGTTGTCCACTCAGCTGACTGCCGATTTGACTCTGGAGTGTAGTGATGAGTCCATGTTTCATCCATTGTCACATATCGCATGAAAAATTCCTTTTTTTTCGGTTAAACAACTCCAAACTGCGCTCTGAATCATCAAGAGGTTGTTTTTGATAAACAAATGTTCATGCAAAATAGTAAATACACTGCCTTCTCATATTTTTAAGGTGTCAACTATCTCACGCAACTTCACTTTACGCCCTTTTAAAACGATTTTATGCAAATTCCAAAATCATATGAATTTGTCAATAGTAGCGCCATCTGCATATCATCCTACGAACTTATTTGTCCATAAAGATGTCCTCTAATTTTATTAAGGACAGTTAACACTACTTTAATTTGATATCGAAATTTATTTTCAATATGACTGTTGCAAATCGAATTACACAAAAAGTAATAAGAAAATCATATAAAATACATATACATATGTATATAACCAGAATGAAGTGGCGAACCTAAAATAATGAAAACATACAGGATGCTCCATAAAAAAAATATGTTTTTTTATAGATACCTATCCCTTGTACGTACAAGGAACTTTAGTAAAACCGTTGTCCTATAAAATTAACATATTTTTATGCAGTAATTAAATGTGACTTATTTTAGAGAAATTACAGAAAAGGGAAAGTTTTTCTTCACATACTGGAAAAAATTTCCTATGCAGAGTAAATCAAGTCTCAAACGACATATGTCGTCACGGTTAAGATAAAACGCTAGAACTTGAAAATTTTGGACGAAAATGTGAATACTTACAGAATTTTTAGTTTTGGAAGAAATGCACTAAATACTTCAGGTTGAATCTTCAGCAGCTTGGGAGCCCTGTGTATATAGCTGAAAAGAAATAAATCGATTTAGCTACAGTAAACCAACTCCTAAGAATATCTCCTAAATTTTTAAGTCATTCAAAAAAAAATGTACAAGGGATTCGATATGTAATGTGGTTCTCCCAAAATATGGTGGTACTCAACAACAATTTCGAGTATGTGTTAGAATAGAATTAGGAGACGCAGAAGCTCGTTTTTTAAATGGTTTAAAAATGAAATTAGTCTACAAAATCAGCTACTATTTGAACATCTAATTGAATTTCAATATGTAGATTTATCACTGACTTCGTATCATCTAGGGCAACTTTTGTTAACTGTCTGACATTCACTGCTCATATTCGGTTACAAAATAACACAGCCGACGTTACCGCCTCCGAAAGATAAAGCCCTTAGATATAATTTCCCCCACAAGGGTTCGCTGTTGTCATACATCGTGGTGGAAATTTAATTTAAACAAACACGATTCTGTATCTGCGTTTATTTATATACGACCTAGAACCGCGATATGCCTCGTGTTCGTGTTTGTCTGATAACTTGCGAGATATGATTCAAATTTGAGTAACTTTGATATGTACTTAACAAATGCTTAGAAAAAAAAATGTGAAAATGGGGTATAAAATTATATTTTACTAAAAATAAAATATACGAAGTAAAAATATTTAATGCGTTTACTTTCTGGGAGGAAAAAAAGTATATAGACCAGCCGAAAGCTCCTTTAGGAACAATTTAAGATCCTGTACGGATATTCAAGCGAGAGAAAAAAGAAGGCCCCAAAAGAAGGAATCGTTCGATCAATTTGACCGGATTTCACTCGCAATCAGATTTTAATTTATTGTAATCGAATTTCCAGGCAAGGCCCACGCGATGTGTTGGCGAGCAAGTTAAAACGCAAAGTCGAGACCAGATCAGTCGGGAACTTTCTTGGTTACGTGTGTTCCGGGACACCTCGCCTCCTGGAGACTATGTTAATTTTAATTCCGACTTTAACAGCTCTAAAGGAATGTATAATGAGGGAATGGAGGCGTTAAGTTCTTGACGAATGGGACATTCATACGAAAGAGGGTAGTAGACGGACTAAAAAAAACTAGCTTTATAGATTTTCACACGGAAAGAATTTTATAGGAGGGCCCTAAAGTGTTCCATCTACCCCAAACTACGTTTATCTTTCGCGTCACAGCTTTCTAAATAACTGGATTACGCTACTAGTTTTCCATCCATCATGTCCGTTCAATTCAACTATATCAGCTTCTCCATCCAGAAGGGTCACCGAGGACCTTCGAATCCTGTACATTCTTTAGGGTTTAATATAATCCAAAAATCAAGGCCGTTCTCGATTGCTCCTAAATTTTATTGCATCACACAATGTCTGTAATGGAAATTGCTCCAAGAGCAGAGTCATTTCTAGGAAGCCATAAGGGGTTAGACCCCTTTGGAAAAAACATTTTTTTCGATTTTTTTTCGCTTAAATGTTGTAAAAACATCCCAAGTATTATATACAAAAGGAATTATTGACGGGAAAATGTTGAACAATTATTTTTAAACTAATTTGTGAAACAACTATGTCGATCCGAAATGTTCGAAAATACCGCTCTGCTGCGGTATTTTTAGTAGCACTAGCATTTTGGAGTATCTGCGGCCCGATCAATAATTTAGAAAGGATGATATATGGTTTTGGTATAGCAGACTAAAGGTAAAAAAAATAACATGCCTATATTTTGAAAATTTCATGAAGTAAACACGTCTTGAAACTTTAAACGCGTTTTCTTCGAAAACATGATTTTCAAAGTAATTTTGACTGTAGCTTTTTAGATAAATTATCTAAAGCGGTACACACGATTTTTTTCGGTCGGTTAAAAATTACGGTTTTTATAAACAGATTAATATCGTTTTTTTTCGTAAAATTTGATTTTCTTTTTTCATACTGCTGACATTCTGCGAAAAATCAATATTTTACAATGATCTTGTGTACCGCTTTAGAAAAACTCACGTAGATAATAAAAAAAAAAATTTTTTGTTTGTTCTAGTAGCTGTTAAAAAATTGCTGTGCTGCCCAGCGATGGTCAACAAAAAAAAAGCGTATGTGCTTGATGTGTATTTATGATGCCATTTTGTATTTTTTTGTTGAAAAAAATCTGTATATACCTCATTATGTACTTAATAAAGTCCTAAAATGAATTTTTGATCGCTTTATTGACAGAGCAGAAAAAAATTCCCAAAGAACGCCTTGATTTTTCGTACTCCAGAGGGGTCTAACACCTTTTAAAAAGTGTAATAAAAGGTTGCGTACGCTGTACCGGGTGTGCTGGGCTTTGTAAACGTTGTCAGCCACCTTATGGTTGTCAATAATGACATTCTGCATAGCAATGGTTGTCAACCATTGGTTGGCAACGAAATGATTACGTTGGTACAGTCCAATAACACGAAAAGAGAGGAAGTGGTTAGTCGAGGAATTTATTCTACGATTGATTCATCCGTTCCTTTACCTGGGATACATATATATTTTTCCTCTGTCTGTAATTGAAATACTCTTTGCACTCACCTAACGGATCTATAGACGCACCATCACTAATTTGTCTTAATTTAGTCAAATCGGTGTCTTTCTTTAAAACACTTTCGAATTTATTTTTAACTGGCTCATTTACTACGTCATCTATATCTTGTAGCGAATTTACTTCGTCCACTATTTGTAGTAACTCAACACCGCTAACGACAACGCACCTTTCTGTATTTTTTGTATGGAGTCACATTTTTTTATACTTACTATTAATAGTTTTTAAAGCTGTTTCAACGGAATCATCTTGAAATTTGGTCTGGCTTTCCTTAATACCTGCAGTTTCGGCAGGACTGAATTGTAAAATAACAACCTTAATCTGCTGGAAATGTTTTGTCAATACATAATCACAGCCGTGTATTTTTTACACATTTAATCACGAAATGGTTGTTTATCAGTATATATCGCAGGCGATCGAGTTCTCAAAGGCAAACCCTATTTTTTATATTTTTGTTTCATACTATTTCACACACCTACTCCACAATATATTAATTTATAATATGTTATGAGTAGATGTGGACCTATATATCATATTACTGTTTTTTTTTTTGTAAAATATTCTCTTAATGAAACTTTAATAATAGCATTTCCATTGTCCTCTATCTGAAAACATCATTGTTTGATATTCACCAATTGTATGTTCCATTTATAAGCTTATGTCTTATGTAAATTTTTTTTGCCTCACTTGAAGCTTCAAAATGCTTTTTTTAGACCTCGGTAAGACCATTTTTCACTGAGATACAGTATTCTGAAAAATCACTAAAAATTCGGAAAAATTTTTTGACCCTTTAATTTTTTCCATTAGTGTAGACGAGAACTTCTGATTGTAGCACTAAAACAAAATCGGTTGATTATTCTAGCTGATAAATTCTCTGAAAATGGAAATATAGCAAATATCTTGTCATGAAAACTAATTGATTGTTTCATAACATTTTTTTTAATCATATAATTTTTTTCTTGCTTTGTTTCAAGCGTATGCAATACCCGTACATAGTAGAGGAATAAATCTGGCTTATACCCCTTTGCGATATTTTAATGTTCATGCTGGATAGGACACGGGAGGCTCTGCGCTAACAAAAAAAAAAAGGAGGGTGGTTTCATTTCATCGGTACCCCGGATTGTATTAATTCAGCGACAAAATACCCGCGCTAAATTCCCTGAATCGAATTAAATCGCTTGGCAGAATAATTTTACGAGTTAGGCCCAACGCTGCAGGCTTTAAAACTGGACATACTGGAAATCATATACCGTATGTATTCTTAAATTGATAGCCCGGCAAGAAAAACGAAAGGAAACCAGACTGCCATTATAACTTTTTTTTAAAAATAAATATGTTCCTAAAAATGTTCACGACACTGTAAGTGAGAATAAAAACAACAACAGACTTGCGACTGAAACGTAAAAGGTTTGTCAAATCAAACTGGGCGTGAAAACTGCCACTCTTTCAGGCCATTGAAAGGATGTCTTTTGTTTTACACCCCACGTTTTCCTTGATCTTTTCCCTGGGATTGCCTTTTTTTTTGCTAACTCAGCGCTAGGCTAGACAAGCGTATACGTATGTATGTAGGGATTTCCAAACTACGTTTTTCAGCAATCGTACCTTTAAGGCGAATAAAAGTTGTCCTGAAATACATTTTTAATGCAAAAGTAAAGCAAGAAAATATAAAACTCCTCTTCATGACAATTTTTATGCTGCAAAACTAAATAATATTGGACAAGTATCTACCAAATATACAAAATATTTCTTTGTACAATAAACTAACTTTTCTGCTACTCAGTTTTTGTAAGGAACATAATATAATTAGACGATAAAACATGAGATTTTCTTACAAAATCATTTTTGAAAAGAAAATTGGTCCCGTTTTTTGAATACGAGGTGTGTAAATTAGGTAATAGACTGGCAACGTATCGCCCGATCTAGCAACACCGCGGAAACGGAACTTGGAAGGGCGGCAAGTAACATGTAACACTTTCAGTGCAAGTTTCAACTTGTTAGAGTCATTTGTTTGATTTTTGTGCGAACCGATTTTTTTCTAGTGCGTTTTAAAAATTAGTGACATTAATTTTGAGCAACGGTGTGCTATCAGGTTTTGTTTCAGACTTGGACAAAGCGCATCGGATACTTTTGCAAAACTTCAACACGCCTACGGGTACAGTGTTTTTTCAAGAGCCCAGCAAAAGGCCTTCATCTTCAAAAACCGATGAATATATCGATAGAATACAGGATCTTGTGCGTTCATATCGTCGGTTTCCGATAAGGATGATCCGGGAAGAGTTAAATTTGAATCACACCACTGTTCATCAGATTTTGATTAATGAATTGTGGATGAGAAAAATCTGCGTAAAAATGGTCCCAAAAAACCTTTGCAGAAACAAAAGGACATCTGCAAAAAAAGGTGTCGATTGTTTGGAATCGATTGAAAATTATCTCCATTTTATGGAACGTGTCACTACTGATGATGAGACTTGGGTGTTTGAGTACGACCCGGAAATCAAGAGTCAAAGCATGGAATGGCACACTTCAAGCTCTCCAAGACCCAAAAAAGCAAGAATGGGCAAGTCAAAGATCAAATGCATACAAAGAGTTTGGTGCCTTCAGGACAAACATTAAATCAACACTTTTACAGAGAGGTTCTTGAAAAACGAAAAAGGGTCATGCGTGTGAGATCGAACCATTCAGTAAACGAGTTTTTAGCCAGTAAAACCATGTGGCTCCTCAGCCTGTTTATTCGCTTGACTTGAGTCCTTGTGACTTTTTTCTCTTCCCGAGATTGAAAAATCACCTCAAGGTCATCAAAAGTCATTTTGGAACCATAGAAACCATTCGAACGGCTGTAACCGACCAGCTGAGGGCTATTCCAGTATATGAGTTCCAGCACTGCTATGAGGAATGGAAGAACCGTCTTCAGCGCTGTGTGGCTTCAACACAATAAAGCCTTGTAAGAGTTTTAAAAAATATCTTGTATCCACAAAGTCAAACTGAAAAATAAAAATTTTAATTCTGAAAAATTCTGAATTTAAAACATTTTCGAAAAACTGTACGCCTTTGATTTATTGCCAGCACATGTAAAATAAACTACGTATTACATTATCTGCGATGATTTCTTATCGTTCTGGCCTTTTCAAGCCGATTACATTTGAATATTTGAGGTGCTGAATGAATATCGGAGAATTCAACATTCTCAAATCATCCGATTTTTATGAAATAATGTATGCAAAGGTTTCTAGGCTTGCTGATCGTGAATTCCCTGTCAGTTTTTATAAATTCAAAATGGCGTAATCAATTTCGTGAAAGATGTTTCAAATGTTCGGGAAACTTTTTTTCTATTATTCCCGTTTTTTTTTCGAACTGTTATATCTTATATAAGGTAGGGTAATGAAATACAGGTATGTTTTTAATGTTTCTGCAGTAAATCGATATTCTCAAAGGTGATACAGCTTCTGACGGTTATATGCCTGGCCCGTGTGAGGTTTCGCGACGTCCATTGTTCGCGAAATTAATAGAGAACTTTTCGGGTTGCTCTAAAAATATCTCGTCGAGGCGCGAAAATTAGTCTGCTCCTTGTATTGCACAAAGACTGCTCCCGAGTTTCTTTGTACAAAGCAATAAACAGAACATTGGATTAAACGTTGGTACAAACTTTGTCGGGCACCGTGCGACAAATATTCGGGTTACATAGCGCAGTGGCGTGCATATAATAGAGGCAAAAAGACTTTGCCTACCTTAGAAAATCATAATAAACGAAAATATAATAATACTTGTCGATAAATATATGTTATATGTGTAAATAAGCTGATGAACAATTCCAGTAGTATTAAATTACACCTTATCGGATACCGATAACAGCTTCCTTTTTCATTCTCGGAATATTATTGTGAACATGAGCATAATGCGATGTTCCATAACGCGTGCTTACTTGGCATTTCTCACACCTAAAGTTTATAAAAAGCACTGCGTGCAACAGAATTCATTACTTGTTCAGTAGTCATAGTTACGTTTAAGTCTTAATTTTCAAGTTAGTTACATTACACAACATCCAGTGCTGGACGTCTGTTAAAATAAAATAAATCTTTTTAAAAATACATTTTTCAAAGAAAAATATAAAAATTGGCGCAGTCGTGCGGATTTCCAAACGCGTTTAGAACACGGGCATCCTAACTAATCGAGGTGGTTTCCAAACCTTTGTGGAAAAAAAAAAGAAAAACGCTCAGGGAAAAAAAAAAAAAAAAAAAAAAAACCGGCCGCCCCCCCCCCCCCCCCCCCCCCGCCCCCCCCCCCCCCCCCCCCCCCCCCCGGCCCCCCCCGCCCCCCCTTTTTTTCCCCCCCCCCCCCCCCCCCCCCCCCCCCCCCCCAAATTTTTCTTGGCGGGGGGGCCCCCCCACCCCCCCCCCCATGATTTCTCTAGTTTTAAAAACGCTCAAGGAAAAGAAAACTGTTTTTACAGGAAAAGACAATCTTTGTCCTTTAAGTGTTTTTAAGCACATAAAATAAGAGGGGGTTTTAATTCCATTTTTTTTTTAATTTTTTTTTTCCCTAAAAAAAATTACTTTTTTTTTTTTTTTTTTTTACCCTCCCAAAAAATTCGGGGGGGGGAGGGGCGCGCCCCCCAAAAGGAGAAAACCACCACCAAAAGGGCAAAAAGGGGGGGGGTCCCCCCCCTGAAAACAATGCATCAGCGAGTAGACGGTCTCTTCGGCACCAGGAACACGCAGACGACCTGGTGTAGCAACGCTAACGAAGCCGGATTTCATCTGCCGCAACAAACCAATGTGGAAAGTACTGTAAGTACAACTTAAGAATCACCACGCTTTGCTTAATTTCAAAGAAAGAAAGAAAAAATATAAAATATATAATATAAATATAGCTATTCTTACAGATTTTGAAAACTATTTTTTACGGTACTTAAAGAAACCGAGATGAAGCTATTAAATAACCGAACTGATGCTGCTACCAGCTGAGCTGCGAGCGTGTCGCGACAAGTTTGAACACAACTGTGTCTGGTGATACTTGCCCCACCCTGAGCTCGCTGGACAAGTCAGTGGGTCATTCAGTTTGACTGTAGCAGTCGATTGAATTAGTCTACGCACCAGTGACGCGTTGAAAAAATGTAGTGTTCAGATGGAGAAACGAGTTAATCTCAAGTTTCTTGTGAAATTGGGACGAAGCTTTTGCAATGTTAAAGGAAGTGTACGAGAGTGAATGGTTATCTCGCACACAAGTTTTTGAATGGTTTAAACGGTTTAAAGAGGGACGTGAAACGACCGAAGACGATCCACGCCCCGGACGGCCCACAACGTCAAAAACGGACGAAAACATTGAAAAAATCGGTAAATTAATCCGCGAAGATCGTCGTCTAAGCATCCGAGGGCTTGCTGAAATAACAGAAATCGACAAAGAATGTGTTCGCCAGATTTTGCATGAATCGTTCAACATGCGCAAAGTTTGCGCAAAAATGGTGCCAAAACTCCTCACTTCCGAGCAAAAGGAATCAAGAATGAACATGTGCGCTGACATTCTAAACAACATTGACACTGATCCAGGCTTGTTAGTAAAAGTCGTATGGAGCGGTGTAGAAATCGCCAAGGGGAGTACATTGAAGGCGAAAAAGTTGCTACTGTACGAATAAAAAGTGGTCTAACAGCAGTTCGGTTATTTAATAACCACACCTCGTATGTAAAATAAAATTTCCAACGAAAAATTTTCGTAGCAGGCGGCCCATTTCCAAGTTTCTTTGTTTCATTTCCAAAGTTCTTTGAATTTTTTTTTTTGGCAAACAGTTTTAATTTTTTTCCGTTATTATAGCCTTTTACTTAAGTCTAGTAATCATCCCCTATATGATGTGGGTGCCACGCCTCCTTACAAAAGTACAAGAATTAATTACAAATAGTTCTTTCAAACATCTAAAGAAATGGGTAATATGCCGATTTGTTGTTGTTGTTATATTGTTTTTGCCTACCCTGACTTGACTGACACGCACGCTACTGACGGAGCGAACTTATTAGAGGGCTCCACGCCTCCAAGGTCGAACAACTCTAGAATGTTAATTAGTTAAGAACATCCGACTAATTAGAGAAAAACTGTTGATATTAATCATCGTCAATCTGGTGACGGCTTCTTGTCTGAGGTAGGGGCAAAGCCTAATTAATTTAATGAAGATGATGCAGGACAACAGCTATTGAATAAATGTTGAAGATACCTTTCCTAATCTTATTACCGACTGGTTTTGTTTATTCCCAGCTGTAGGGTTAACAACGAAGTATGAAACCGAATAACCCCGTAGTTCCTATGTCTCGGATCTACAAACCCCTCGGACTATGAAGTTATATAGTTACTATGAAGTTATATAGTTACAGAACTGAGGAGTTATAGATTGCACTTGAATCCAATCATCAGGACTATGGAGTTTTAATGTCTGCTGTAAATTCTAATGAGGTTGATTCATAGAGCTACGTCGGTATTGGTTTAGGCAACTGGATTTGTTTTCTGTGCGGATCTGATCCTCAGAGTCATGAAGTTATTATTTTTGAAGAAATGGAGTTGAGGTTTATTGAATTTGAGAACCTTAGCTCACAGATCTTCAGGGACAGAATTTTTCACAGAACTTTTCAACCTTGTAAATTCCAAAATATACGATTTTAGACCATGTGTTGAGGTTAAGGACGCACTATGACGTGGTAGGTTTAAACCGACTGCGGATTCGGATGGACCTACCCAGAAAACATATAAGGTGTATGTATGGTGAAGATATATGAACTTGTCATGGGAAATATCAAAGAAGACATACGCAATAAATGTCTATGGCTGACAGTGGACGAGACATTTTCGCGGTAATAAAGTCGTTAATGTTCTTGCAAACAACGGCTAAAAGTATAAAAATAGTAGTAACACGTGCGTTGTCCTCTGTAGATGTAAAAAATAATATTGTACTGATATTAGTGACAACAAACAACTGTTAGTGATACAAACAATTGTGTGAACTTCGTGAAAATCATGTGCGTGTTGTGTCGTTCTCTGTCCATACAAACTATTTTGATTTTGCAGCTTTAACTTCAGTAAATGTGGAACGATCATTTTCCCGCTACAACATATACAGGCCAAATCGCTCACGTTTAACGAGAAGAAATTCAGAAAGACTTCAGCTCGTGTCAATGTATGTTCAAGCAATGAGGAAAGTCGGTGTTTCTAAATGACACAAGCAATAGGTATGTACATACATTATTAATCGTTTTACTCCCGTCTTTTTGATCTCTCACATGTTGTCTTCCGTCAATAACATGATTACGAGTCCGGCCCTGCGTTATTATAGTACACTTTCCGTGCTATATTAATCACCCTATTAATCACCATCTTTTTCATACGTTCATAAGACTTTTTATTCGGTTCTGAAAACAAAGTAGGCAAGTTTGTTATCTTTTGTTTTACCGCTGGCATACCGCTCCACTATTTAAAGAGTCTGGATCGGTGAGAAAAATATTATTCCTCGAGAAATATAGTATACAAAAGGATTGTTAATTTTACACGTGCCGATCCAGATAAGAGAAAAATAAATAAATCAGGCATCTCTCGATTATACAGATTTCTTTGATATCGAGAGATTTATTGGACTGTTTATTACTGTTTCTAAAGTACCACGCATTGTTTAGTATATCTTTATGTCCGTTTCCTTTACTTGTCTAACTTATTCATCCATAAAATGACGGCTTTGTGTACAACGTGTTAATCCGGCAATTATTTTAGTCCACATCAATATCTCTTGCATTCTTTGCTACTCCAACCAAACCAGATATGACACTCCAAGATACCACACAAAAACAAACTGGACAAAAGTTGGACAAAACAATTTGATAAAATTGATTGTTTCCCCCATCTACTTTTATGTCAAAGTCTGTTTATGCATGTACGAGACGACAAAAGGCCTAAAAGCGTACCTTGTGGTATTCCACGTTCAACCATATTTGATGCTGACGTAATTAGAAAGTGTAGTTCACTGTGCAGATCAACTTACAAAAAAAAACAGTGTTACAATGTTCCCGATGACATTTTAAGGAAAGTATACCAAAATCGTACCAGTATACCAAAATCGTTATAAAGAATTTGAAGTCAAATAATACAGGGAAGTCATTCAATATGTTAAACTTTTCATTGCTTTCAGAAGCACTATTATAATTATATACTAGTGTATAATTTGGGACTATTTACTATTGCATTTTCTAAGAAGCATATAACAAAACATATCATACGAAGCATATTCCATTCAAAAACACTTTGTCATTTGTTGTGTCCATCATACGAATGAAATATATCTCGTGTCTTCACAGAATATTTGTCCACGGGACTTACATTGTTTGCAATTCCCTCAACTGCTGGAAGACTCCCGTCTCGAAATAGTAGAAGTTCTCCAGGCTCACGAGGGTCCTGAAACAAAGGCAAAAGGGGAATTATTACCCGGGCATAAAGCAGCAATTTTTCGGATTAAAAAGACGTCTGCTGCAACGCTTATTAAAATACCTACTGCCGTGAGGATATAATTACCGTGACGAAGGGAGAGCCTCTCTTACAAGGAAATCCAAATCCAAAGGGAAAATTGAGCAGAAAAAGTGAAACGGAATATTCGAGTGCTTATACACATTGAGAACACTTTAATTGAATACATTTTACACACGATGTGTGTAAATTAAGTAATGAGACTGATTTTTTTTATATTTTCAGTATTGTCTTCTTCAAAATAACTTTCTTGGGAAGCGACACAGCGCTTGAGACGGTTCTTTCATTCTCCATAGCAGTGTTGGAACTCATATAGTGGAATAACATTCAGCTGGTCGGTTACAGCCGTTTGAATGTTTTATATGGTATCAAAATGACGTCCCTTGAGGTGATATTTCAATCTTGAGATGAAACAAGTCACAAGGACTCAAGTCAGGAGAATAAGGAGGCTGAGGAGCCACAAGAATATTTTTGCCGGCTAAAAACTCGTTTACTGGAACGAGTGTGTGACAAGGCGCATTGTCGTGGTGAAACGTCCAGTTGTTCTTAATGTTTAGTGTCACACGCATGACCCATTTTCGAAGTTTACCTCTTCTCCGATCATTCTTGTCGTCAACCGACAATCTGAACGCACAAGATCCCGTACTCTATCGACTTATTACTTAATTTACACACCTCGTACATACTGTTTCCATGAACGACTTGACAATGAACGAGGGAGATGGCGCAGCGGATTGTTTTTTTAATTTATCAGGGTCAAATCTGATAAAGTTACAAATTTTATGACGTTCGTTAGACTATAGATCTATGCCTATTCTCAGTGGCGGCTGGTGATAAAGGGCACAGGGGCACGTGCCCAGCCCAAATTTTCAGTCACTGGTAAAGTTTGGCGACCATTGCAGATAGGCCAGACGTCGTTAAATCGTTCGAAAATCAGCTGAACGGGTCACACTTGTTGAGTGACCACTTTTAGTTTTATTGTTTATTTTCTTCGCTGAGAAGTGTGTTTTTACTGTTTTTGATTGTGAAACGTTTCAAAATGAATTCGGTGGACTTTTTATTGACTAATAAAGATATTACATACGAGATTCGAACGGAAATTAAACGGCTAGAAAGGCCGATACCCGATTTGATTATTTCCAAAACAGACGTAGGAAAATCGCGAAATTATTCACGATATTTTAATAGTAGTGTCTACGACAGATTTAAGTGGTTATGTGTCCTAAATGAAACAAACTATTTTGTTTTATTTGTTTAGTGATGGGTGGCAACCAAAGTCCATGGACTCAAGAAGGGGTGAGTGATTTAAAACATATAAATGAACGAGCTAAGAAACGTGCTATCTACAATGAAAAACATTTACATAACATCTTAGATTTTAGTGTGTTGGGAAAGGTAGACATAAGGCAACAGCTTGATAGTACTTATCGTGAAAATATAAGAAGTCACAATGAAAATGTGGATAAAAACATACATATTTTAAACCAAATAATTAATTGTATTAAATTTTGTGAAACAAATCCGGGACTTTAATGAAAAGTCGATTAACAATTTTGTGAACAATAAGGACAGGCGAGCTAATTTCCTCTACAAATAACGGTAAGATACCTATATCAAATTTTTTTCACATGTTGCCACCCATTATTTTAATATATTTAAACCCTCAATATTCGTGACTAAATATTATTTCAAAAAGCTACCAAATCCCAAAAATTATTCTTGTGAAAGTCTATATTTTTGTATAAGAGAATTTTTCATTGAAATTCTGAAGTGTCAGTAAAACGTATGACCTTGAAAATTTTAAAAATTTTCGCCTGCGGCGCCATTGGTAGCTAATGAGTAATCCCACTGACACACCCTGTGCACACCCACGAGCCGCCACTTCTTCGGTATAAACGCCTTTTGTTCCAATTAGTTCACCCTTCGATTTCAATCTGCTTTTGTCCTTCCATTTGCCTACCTATAGGTCGAGAGTTTCTGCCGGAGACGGCAGTTTTTTTCTTAACGGTTAGGTAATATGCAATTCAAATCCAACAGCAAGCCACTTGGCTCTTGGTTTCGAACAAGCGACGTTTCTTGCTCGGCATTTCAAAAAAAAAAACCGCTACCGGTACAATACGTAATCGAGAGGGCGTTCCACCACCGGGGAAATTAATTAGGACAAAGCAGCATTTAGGTCGTTAACGAGACCGTGTAATCCCCAGCCAGCGTGCAGAATAGTTCAATGCAGATTAGAGCGAAATTTCGTTGTAGTGCATGAGCCAATGGCCTTTCTTGCTCACGTGATCTAAAAATGAAATAAACATAATGCTTGCTAACTGAGAATTGTCGAAAAATACAGTTTCGAAAAAAATTCAAACAAAGTCTAGTATGTCGAGGAAGTTATAGTAGATATAGTGCACCTCTTGTAAATCAGTTGCATAATGACGAAATTAATACAATTTGCTTCCAACAATAAGACGCCAGATGTAACGCACTGTGGGTGAGACAATGGTAGTGTTACATAATTTTGAGCAATGATGTGCTATTAGGCTTTGCTTCAGACTTGGATACAGCGCAACGGATACATGGATACTTTTGCAAAACTTAAACACGCTTACGGAGACAGTGTTTTTTCAAGAGCTCAGGTTTTTCCATGGTTTAAAGCATTCTCAGAAGGAATAGAGTCGATTGAAGATAAACCACGCAGCAGAAGGTCTTCATCTTCACGAACCGATGAAAATGTCGATAAAAAACCGGATCGTGTGCGTTCAGATCGTCGGTTGACGACAAGAACGATCGGAGAAGAGTTAAATTTGAATCACACCACAGAGATTTTGACTAACGAATTGAGGATGAGAAAAATCTGCGAAAAATGATTCCAACAAAAACCTTCGCAGGAACAAAAGGACATCAGGAGAAAGATGTCTTGACTTATTGGAATCGATTGAAAATGATCCCCATTTTATAGAACGTGTCATTACTGGTGATGAGACTTGGGTGTTTGAGTACGACCCAGAAACCAAGCGACAAAGCATGGAATGGCACACTTCAAGCTCTCCAAGACCCAAAAAGCAAGAATGGGCAAGTCGAACATCAAATGCATGCTGATTTGCTTTTTTGCCAGCCAGGGAATTGTCCACAAAGAGTTTGTGTCTCCAGGCCATACAGTAAATCAACACTTTTACAGAAAGGTTCTTGAAAAAGGGTCATGCGTATTAGCCAAAAGATCAAGAACAACTCTATTCAACTCATTTCAGTAAACGAGTTTTTAGCCAGCAAAAACATTCCTGGAGACATTCTTGTGACAGGCTACTTCAAAAGTTTGACAACAACAAAGTTTCATTCGAGCTCGACATAACCACTGTTTTCATATCTCTTTCCTAGCCAGATATGATGACGTTTTTTTTTTAATTGACTCGTTAGCATTTTAGTGTTGAACGAGGCGTAGCAACAAGCAAAAAAACTAGGGAATCACAATGCAAATTTTGCAATTACAAGACTCATTAGCGCAATTTTGCAAAATAAACCTCCACCGTTAAAACACAAATTGCGCGTAGTTTCCATTGGCTTATATTAAAATTATTTTCGAGAATAATTTCGAGCAATTAATGAACAGCGAACCAATTGGCACCTACGTAGTACACACTCGTAATGTAATTAATTTCCTAATGTACGCCTACGAAATTCATAGAGAGATAAGCAATTTATCTTCCAAACTTCATCCTTCTCGACTGAGCGCGTTAATAGGCCCATGAAGGAGTTTTAATTAGATACGTAATCTAATCCGAAGACGGTGCCGCCAAAGGGCGGGGAATAATGCGAAGAATCGGAATGGATTCAAACGAGAGCACAACAATCGAATAACGCGACAATACATTAGCCTCAAAAGGAGGGATGAGGATAATTTATAATCGGGGTTGGTGGTTGTTCATTACCAAGAGGTAAAGTTTAAACTGGATTTCTGCGACTATATGTCAAGCGATCGGTTCTAAATTCCTACCGGATATTTGAAATGTATCTCCTAGTTAATAATTCAGCTTACCTGAGGATCTGCTTCCTGGGGCCCTAACGAGGTCGGTTAATTCTTAAGGGAGCTTTCCCGCTTTTCGGTTTCAAAAAATATTTTTTTTGTTTTTTATTGAAATGATGTATTGTACATTATTTATTGTCCTGAAATTTTGAAGTGATCCGCGTATTAGATTGCGAGTTACAGCCGGATTAGTGACGACGGTCCCGGCGCTTGAAAAGAGTCACGCAGGGAAAATGGAGTGGGGGGGTGGAGTGCGTCGGTAAGTGGTGCCTGTTTTCTTACGATTCAAAGGTTTTTCTTTTTTCTCCTCTTTTTTTTTATTTCTTGATTTATGATTAGTGTCCGATCTTGTTATCTTTTGGAGGGGGACTGTTTATCGGGATATCTTGTTGTCTTGTTTCTAAGTAAGAAGGAATTCTCAAAATGGTTTTCTTATGGTAGTAATTTTTTATTATACCATAGAGGAGAGAGGGGTTGGCGGGGTCGTAGGAAAGCTTTTGTACTCCTTAGTTTTTAGGTTTTTCAGTACCTCAGAGGAAATCCATAATTTATTTCGTCTTTTTCCAAATTTTTTTGTTTATTTGGTGTTTTTTCGCATTTTTCGCTCTATTTTTTTCACTCAACAATAAACGAATCTGATTATCTTTTCAAGAAAACTGGAAATATATCCTTGATTGTTTGATGATTTTCATAGTTTTTGAGCGTATGAACGTTTTCAGTGATTTTTAACATGTAAATCCCATAATACTTCCGACGCTTTGCGGCACGGGAAAAAAGGACCGATCGGCAGTTTTGGTTTCCGCAAAGTTTTTAGGACCCAAATGATTTTCACCCGGCCCGCTGAGGAAAAAAAAAAAAAAATATTAAGGCACTAGTGGGCAGTGTAAAGGAAGTGTTTCAATGATCATAAGAAAAGTATAATGTAAAATATGCTCAGTATATTGGCGACGGGGACAGTAAGGCGATAAGGTAATGACTTCAAGGCGATTTTGGATTTGGACCCGTACAACAAAGATCCGAAAGTAATGAAAAAGGCGTCGGTCACATGGAGAAACGCATGGGAACCAGGCTCCGTAATGCGAAGAAAACAAACAAGGGACTTGGGGGGAGAGGTCCAGGGAAAACTGACCGTCAAAGTAATAGGCGAATTGACAACTCATTACGGTCTGTTACTTATTATCCGTATTCGGCGAAATGCGGATTCAGTGGAAAAAATGCGTGACGCTATCTGACATGAAGCCAAAATGAGGTCTACAAGGCGGAGGAGGGTGTCCTGTACGGGCTGGGAGTTAATGACGACATGTAAGTTAAAAAATTTCATAGTTAAATGAAAAAAAGCCGTAAAAAACGTTAGACGCGTTTTTCTCAAAACAACGTTTTTGAAACTGGAATGAGATTTTTCTCGAGCACTAATTAACCAATTTTTATGATTTTGCTTTTAAAATGTTCACAGATAATGCCATTAGCGATCAACATAGGATTTTTTTGATATTGCCAAAATTCGATTTTTAATAACAATTTAAAGGTAGAAATTTAAGGTGCAACGCATACTTTTTTTGTTCACAATTGCACCAAATTGCGTAAACTTTGAATTTCAAAAAACCCCTATGATAAACACTAACAACAACCCTATATTTTATAACAATGTTTCATTTTTTGATTTCAGATGAATAGCGTCGTAGAAAATTCTCATTTACATGAGACATGTCCGCCTGAAGTAGCTACATTTGAACAAGGATCAACGGCCGCCATTTTGGTTAAAAAAAGGGAATAAATAGATAAATGTAACCTTCATACCTCTATCTTTTAATTAAAAAAAAATTGTCTCAATCCGTTTCATACTTTCTTAGAAAAAATCCCAAAAGAACCTTTTTTTTCAGCGAAAAAAGCGGGAAAGCCCCCTTGAGGGGTTATAACACTGCAAACGGCGATATTTCATATGGTTTTTGTTTTATTAATTAAAAAAAAAACGGCTTGATAGATTAACATGAAACTTTATACATATATGTATTAATTAATGTTAAAATTATATGAAAAAAAAATATATTTTTTTGACGGTCATGTTTTTTTCTGCAGCTAATCTAAATTGGCCTCTTTTTTTAAGTGACCCTTGGCTGGTTGACACCATTCCAGCTAAACGGAGCATAATAGGGCAAAAAACAAAAAAGATTCTTTAAATATACATTACTGGCTATGGCACGACGTAGGGGATTTTGAAAATTTTTATCAGAAAAAAGTGGCGGCTATTTCAAAAAATTTTTTTTCGCGTAAATGTTCGCACTAAATTGTATCAAAAAACGGCTACGTCATGCCATAGATACATTTCCTCTACAAAATATTTTTTGAATCAGGTCGATCGGATAAAAACTGTTTGAGTTATGCTGTCAACGAGGTCAATATATTGCATAATAAGTCTTTATAAAAACCCTATATTTACAAAATGCATTGGTGTACGATCAATTAATTTAAGCTAAATTAAATTTCAGACTGCGTTGCGTATCGTATAATAAAGTTTACTGTTATCTTTTTGCAACCCAACTACTGTGAAATAATTTTAAACAGTTAATATTACTTTAAACAGCTGTGAAACAATTTTAAAATGTCTAATAGGAATATTATGTTGATATGACAACGTTCAGCGAAACAAGGCAGAACGAAGGGTCCAATGCGTCGGCTTCGACGTACAAAATTTCTGGCGAATGGCGTAGCTCAGGTCAGAGTCGGGCTCAGGTCTCTATTATTGCAAAGCGATACACAGAAAATATATGAGAATACATTAGTGACTATTTGAATAAATGTACTAGGAAGCGTACTATTACACGACGGTATTTAGATGTGGTAATGGCAGTGGTCACGAAAAATGAAACTTAAAAGGACTCACCATTAAAACTCATAAATTGTTTAATACAAAGAGTAACATTACTTTTTAACTAGCGTATGATATTTTGCAGGGCATATTTTTACAACTTTTTTCGTCTTTCGTTAAACAGTTGCAGTTTTATTAAAACTGATTTTGTGTTACTTAATTAATTTTACCTTTAATCTGATGAAATATTAGAGTCTTCCTTGTGTCAAAACAGGTATTATTGGAGCAGGAATTTGGAACAGGTATACCCTGGAAAAACGAATCTTCCTTCAAAGGCAGACCTGTTCCAAATATCCGTTTGGCAGGTATACAAATTTGGCAAGTAAGACTCGAATATTTTGTCGGTTTAAAGGTAAAATTGATGAAGTAAATTCTAATCAATTTTAAGGAAACTGCGATTGTCTATCAAGAGACGAAGAAAGCAATAATCACCGACTTGTGATCTATGGCAACGACACGGATCCCGCCAGCCCACTTTTATAACTGGTCATTAAAAATCTAACTGTTATTATAACTTTTATAACTTGTGAATCAGATTTCTTCGCATTTTAGGTTGAAATTTTATGAGCTTCGTGGGTAAGTTCTTTTAAGTGCCATGTTTCGGGACCACTTACATTACCACACCTAAATACGGCTCCATTTTGTAATAGTTAGCCCCTTAGTAGGTATGTTTTAATTTTCTGTGAACTATCGTTTTGTAATAATAATGACCCGAGTCCGCCTCTGTTGAGATTCGCCGAAATCTGACGTAATATCAATTTCTATTTTTATGAATGTATGCAGTGCTTCTACAATACGCTAGTAATAACGCACTTTTCTAATCAGTAACGTTTTTTATCTTTATTTTGTTAGTACAAAAGTGGTTTTATTTACAATTTTTCTATCTTAACACGAAACTATTATTTAAAAATAACAAACAATAAATGAATCACTTTAAAAAAGAACTTAATATGGAAAAAAAATCAGTAATAGCCATGGAATGCCGTTGCAAGTTGCATAGACCTTACATATCTGTGTGACTTCCTTCATTTTCCATACATTTTTCAGTTCGACGGTTGAATTCCCTGACAGAATTTAGTAGGAACTGCATAGGAATATTTGTACATGTTTCTCTTATAACATTTTCTAAATGATCCACATTTTGAAAAGGCCTCCTTTTTGTACACTTGTTCCTTTAAATATCCCCAAAAGAAAAGGTCCATTATATTCAAATCTGGGGAACGCGGTGGCCAAGAAAATTCTGAAAACCTCCCGATCCATTTTCCTCTGAACAAGATGTTTAGAAATTCTCTGACTTCAGCAGTAAGTAGAGTGAATTGCCGCTCCAAAAAAATGACATTTTATTTTTCAGCCGGTTCAATTGACATTTTATTTGGGAACCTTCTACAATGCAAATGTCGTGTGTGTGAATGTGAATTCTGCGTGCTGTAAAGAGACAATTATTTCGGCTCTAAACCCCATAGCTATGCAAAGGGCATGTCCATTCGGACTACCTTTCAGGACAAAAATGATGGCGCCTGTTTTAAGGCCGACAGTCAACGTTAGGACCGGTTTCATTTAACGTTTAGCGCGAGAGTTATGCCGCAGTCTGGGCGATACAAATTGCGGAGGGCCCCGTCTAAAAAGACAACGGACGCGTGCGATTATCGTTACTAAAGCGAGAAACAAGACAAGCAATGAAACCGTCGTCGTTTTGTGTACACGAGCTTTTGTGGAATGGGCATTGATAAGGGCAACAGCGGCGGCCGACGCGTTTCTTCCATGGGAACGCGAAAAAAAGAAGACGTTTAAAATATTACTGATGCAAAGTCTTCTTTGTTATGTTTATTTTGTGAGATTTATAAAAACATTATAAAAATAAGACCATTTAAAAGAATCGTTCTAAAATAGATTTACATTCGAGGTGTGTAAATTAAGTAATGAGACTGGTTTTTTTAATATTGTTTTTATTCGAATAGAATTACAATTCAGTATTGTCTCCTTCAAAATAACTTCCTTGGGTAGCCACACAGCGCTGGAGACGGTTCTTCAATTCCTGATAGCAGTGCAGGAACTCATATACTGGAATAGCCTTCAGTTGGTCGGTTACAGCCGATTGAATGTTTTCTATGGTCCCCAAATGACTTCCCTTAAGGCGATTTTTCAATCTCGGGAAGAGAAAAAAGTCACAAGGACTCGATTCAGGAGAATAAGGAGGCTGAGGAGCCATAGGAATGTTTTTACTGACTAAAAACTCGTTTACTGTAATGGCTGGGTGTCAAGGCGCATTGTCGTGATGCAACATACAGTTGTTCTTGATGTTTGATCTCACACGCATAACCCTTATTCGAAGTTTTTCAAGAACCTCTCCGTAAGAGTGTTGATTTACTGTTTGGCCTGGAGGCACAAACTCTTTGTGGATGATTCCCTGGCTATCAAAAAAGCAAATCAGCATGCATTTGATCTTCAACTTGCTCATTCTTGCTTTTTTCGGGCTTGGAGAGCTTGAAGTGTGCCATTCCATGCTTTGGCGCTTGGTTTCCGGGTCGTACTCAAACACTCAAGGTGATTCAAAGTCATCACGGTCCTGCGAAGTAGACTGACACGTTCAAAACTTGCAGTGGTGTGATTAAAATGTTAATCTTCAATCGATTCTCGTCCTTCTTGAAGATGAAGGCCTTCCGCTGCGTGGTTTTTTTTCTCCAGCCCCCCTTCTCCGAGAATGCCTTAAACCGCCGAAAAACCGGGGCTCTTGAAAAAACACTGTCTCCGTAGACGTGTTGAAGTTTTGCAAAATTATCCGTTGCGCTGTGTCGTCTGAAGCAAAACCTGATAGCACACCATTGCTCAAAATTAATGTCACTCATTTTTAAAATGCACTAGAAAAAAAACGGTTTACGAAAACGGTTACAAACAACAAGCAAATGATTCTAACAAGTTCAAACTTGTACTGAACATACATTACATGTTAACGTACCGCCCTTCCAAGTCCCGTCTCCTCAATGTTGCTAGATCGGGCGCTAAGTCTCATATATTTTACACACCTCGTATATTTGCTACAGTTATACAGTGTTCCAAGAAAAAAAATGATAAATACATCGTACAATTGTGTGTACGATACAAAAATCAAGTGGGTCTTTGTGGAGAATATCAATCAATTGAATTGACATAGTGTCTTTGCCATCATCTATATTTTTTTGCCAAATGCTTACAGCATGATTTTTACGCACACTATACAGGGTGTTCTATTAATAATGGAACACAGCAAAACAGCATATTTTTAGGTTAAAATATTGTGACCTAACTTAGGTCAAAAGATAAAAGTAATCAAGGTACAGGGCGTTAAATTTATAACTTTATTTTCGATTTTCTTAAATATTTTTTAAAAACCAAAATTTTACACAAAATTTTGATTTTTTTTTAGCCGAGGAATTTTTGTAATAAATTATAACAATTTACTAATTATTTTTACAAAGATGGTAGAGAGCGCTTTTTTGCAGCAACGGTGACTAATTGCAAGCAAGTTTGATAGAAATATAGTATTTTTTACACTTTCTTCACATTGCATTACTCAAAGCCTACTATAAAAAAATTGACATGTCATAGTCATGGTAAAAATGGGTTGTACTGAGCTCTCTACACCCAAATATTTTCGTTTTCTTTGTTTTCTGACTTTGGAAAATTACATACATATCTTGATAACGATTATTCGAAATGACATTTGAAAGGTAGAAAAAATTACATCGGTTTTTATATACTCAAAATGCACCAAAAAGCATCCTCTAATCTATATCAAAATGTTGGTTTTTAAAAAAAGTTACCCGTCACCCTGTATCTTGGTTACTATTTACTTTTGGTCTAAAATAAGTTTAATTAAATCGCAATATTTTTAACCAACAAAAACACAGTTTTACTATGCCCCTTTATTAATGAGACACGCTGTATACACGGAGTTATAGCAATCTTATATAAAGAAACAAAATATTACGTAATTAATAAATAATAAGCTATAATACCGCGATGAACTACAAACTACATTAATAAATTGAGTGAAGAGGATTATTTTTCAAAACGCCACCAACGATTCTATAACTTCAGACTTCTATTTATAACCTTAGGTGCTGCTGAAGGCACTGAGACTGATTAAGAGGTATCACGCGATTTCAGGAAGTAATTGATGCCTCCTTCAATAAAAAACTTTTTTATATATATATTCTTTTACCACGCCACGTCATTTTGAGTAGACTTTTCGTTATCTCATATAATTGGACATTTATAAATCCCGCTTTTCTATTTATAAAAAAAAAAACGAATAAAATAAATTTTACTTACAATTCTCGAAGGGTTTTTGAGTATGGAACCAAGGAGTCGCTTTTCAACACCTCTATACCAGCATCTTCGATAATCCTGCAAAAAGGATTCCTCATCGTAACAAGTTGTTTATAGTTAGTTTAATAGTTAGGTTGAAACTTTTCCAGATAACTAATCATTATGAAAATTACAAACGACAGTTTAACAGTTTGACATTCAAAGAAAATGATTATTTCAATTTTAGGTTTTGGTTAATTTTGTTTTATACTTTTTTCAAAATGAAAAGCGATGCACGTCACCGATGACGCTATTAAATGTGTGCAGTGATACCACCACTCAACTATATTGAGATGAAAATTATAATGGAGTGTTTTCTTGAACTTTAAATTACGCGTTTGATATTCGTTGTTATGCAGTTGGTAGCAGATCGGAAGTTGCCGTGTTGTATTACTTGACATTGTTGACAGTCTGAAATTATCTGTGCCTTACATTGGCTTTAAAACAACAGTCTAATATATTTTTTTAGGGTGTAGCGGCAGCGCTAATATTGAATGTTTCTATGGTTAATTCTATAGACATCCAAAAAAAAACGTCATCAAAGTTGGCCGAGAAAAAAAGACGTATTTATATTCTTAATCGAATTTATAACCTTATTTACTTGTCAAGATTGTCACATCATATGACAGCCATTGTTTATTTTACAAATTGTGACAGTCACTTGTCAAAAGTTTGACATAACCGAAAGGCTTAGACATGACCGCTATTTCCATCTCTCTCGTTCATAGCCAGAGTTGATGACGTTTTTTTTGATGTCTATATTTCACAAAAAGCAAAAAACAGTGAACTTTTAAAATCACCTAGAAAGCGTAATCCTACCAAGAGGGTTACAAATATTAATACCATTGAATACAAGTATTATTCGTAACATTTATAATAATTATAGTGTTTGTGAGAAAATCTTTATTTTTTTCATGTATTTGCTGTAAGTTCCGTGTGCCCTTTTCTAGTAATTTTTCCTCTCATTAAAAAAAATATCTTTACTAACTTTTAATACCAGTTTTTCCGGCTCTTTTTTTGTAGTTGCATATATATGCACCAACCAATGTCATTCAAAATAAATAAATTTTTAAAATTATTTATCTTTTTAATGGTGAAAAAATAAGTTATGTAACAATAAACTAACACAAAGAATACCTCCATATGCCAGTCAAAATTATTTCTAAATACTGAATAATTTCATAACAATCTGGCACCAGTGCGCTCTAAAACTTAAACCCTTGTTTGATGACGTGCATCGGATTTTATTTTGTATGAAGTATATGTTGAAAACTTACCAGTATATAAACGAATAAAGTATAGTAAAGAATACTTAAAGTAAAGAATAAAGAATAAAGTATAAAGTAAAAGAATAAAGTAAAGTAAAGTATAAAGTTAAAGTAAAGAAAGAATAAAGTAAAGAATACTTAAAGTAAATTATAATAAGAGAAGTCTTCTAGTCCACAAACGTTTTTTATAGACATAAAATTACTAAATTTCAACTAAACGCAAATGGAATTATATTTGAAGCTATATTTAATTTATTTTATCTGGTTTTATTTGATAAAAAATAACACATAACATAAATATTACTTTATAAAATCAAATAAAATGTTACTTAATATGTAATTGTTGGATATAGGTATGATATAAATATGTAACCGTATAAATATAAGTTCAGATCAGATCCTTCCCACATCTACATGTACCTAGTTAGTTCTATGGTTAATTTTTTATGCCCAATGTCAAATCATATAAAATAGTTGAAGTTCTTGTTATGTAAAAAAAAACTCATGTAACGCTGGCAAGTTGTTAAAAACAAATCATTACAGATTATGCTAATATACAAGTAATCTCAACCCCTCAGGTAATAAAACATTCAACATCAAAGATACTTATTTCTTGTTGTTCCTGAATTGAAATTGAATTTAACCAACAGTAATTAACATAATGTTTTTTTTTCATTTGTTGCATAGTAACAACTCTATAGGGTTTTCTATGGTAACAACCACAGACTACCTTATTGCAACTGCCATCTATTGGAATGTATTAAACTAGCTTAAAGTTTCTCTGTATCAAAACGTCGGCTGGCGCCATCTGCGCCCATTTCACATCAAGAAGGCGGAGACAGAAAATGAAGGGGTATGAAATATTACACTGGGTACACCGCCTGAAGGTAGTCTGTGGTAACAAAATTGTTGTAATTAGTTTCATTCGATTTGATTTATCTAATGATCCGATCTGATTCAACATGAACTGATCTAATAATCCAGTCTGTGCGCCGGGGAATTAGGCCAACTAAATAAGTTTGGTGTAGCTACTCGAATTCAAAAAAAATTTTTGCATCATGTTCTATGAACCTCTAAGTTCGTGACTATCAACCAACTTGGCAAACCCTCTCAGACCACCCCTATACTATAAAACACACCCCATTCTCACCCTCATTTTTAGAGTGGTATTTAATTTAAAAAAAATGACAATTAAGCATCGAACGTGGGTTATAGGAGGGTTTTTTTCTAATTTCAGCAATTTATGATATAACATTCTCAATCAGCGTCCCAAAAAAACCCCTATAGCGACTTATCACACAATCATTTCGATAAAATTGAAAGTGTCTTTCCAGGTTTTCCGGAAAATTTTCATAGTTTTCCAGAAAATTCACATGGTTTTTCGTTATATGTTATCATTATACGCTGCTGGATATCTTTATGACGTAAAAAACGCAAATCGCGTGAACAATGATTACATTTCAGCAAAAGTGACCCAATTTTCCAGTTTTCCCGGCCGTGGCATGAATTTTCCGGGAAAATGACATCGGAATCATCATCAGCGACCCGAAAAACCCCCTAGAACCCACCCTACATGCTTAATTGTGATTTTTTCAAAAATTAAATACCACTCTAAAAATGAGGGTGAGAATGGGGTGTGTTTTATGGTATAGGGGAAGTCTGAGGGGGTTTGCCAAGTTCGTTGATAGTCACGAATGACCTTAGAGGTTCATAGAACATGACGCAAAAAATTTTTTTGAGTTCGAGTAGCTGCACCAAACTTAGTTAGTCTCCTAGCTCACAGACTGGATTATAATGCGATTCGATCTAATTCGATTTGATCTGACACTATGCGATCACTTACAAGATATTTAAATTCTTCGTTAGATTCGTCGGCACGTCCATGAGAGCGGGTCCACTGCACCGACATTCGTGCGCCTCTTCGTCCACGTCCTCGCAGAAACACTCTTTCAAGAAGGGCCCCATGGGAAATGCGCTGATGTTTATTCTTTCGGTCGAAGCGGCCACGTTCGCGCCAGTCCAGAGCAACATCAGTCTGCAAGCAACAAAAGCAAATATAGTAAGCACACTGAAAGTTTTTCCGTTAAAGGAGTCACAAAAAGGATGCTCTGCCCCTGTTATATTATGCTCATAGGCGTAATATACGATACACTCGAACAGAACACTTGTCAAGCTGTGCTTGACGGTATTTTATCCCATCAAAAAGCAATGCTTTATTCAAGAAATACAAGAAATTCAGATTTTTCCATTGTTTTGAAAATTACAAAAAGTAGCGTAACTAAAACCACTCTAATTTATTTCTAATTTCCTCAATTGACAAGGACTTGACTGCATTTTGAATCCTTGTTTTTATTCGCTCTTCATCATTTTCTAGTGGTTCACGACAAACAATTTGCTTTAAACGTCCCCTAGATAGAAGTCCAATATTGTCAGATCCGGGCTTCTCGGCGGCCATAAAATGGGACCATCCCTTCCTATCCAGTGTTCATTAAATTCGGAATTGAGCCAATTGCAGACAGTAACGGCATGATGAGCAGGGCACCCATCTTGTTGGAAAAACATTCTCGTTCGATAATTTAAAGGAAGTTCATCAAGTTTATGTGTTAAAAAATTTTGTAGCATCTCCAAATATGTATTACGATTTAAATTTTCTTTGAAAAAATATGGACCAATAATGCCATTTGTATATGAAACCGCACACCACACATTAACTTTTTTGAAATATCGTCTTCGACAAGAAATAGTAAAGTGGGGATTTGTTTCATTCCAATACCGGCAATGCTGAGGGGAAACGACACCGTTTGTTGAAAAAGTAGATTCATCGGAGAACAAAATTATCTTATGAAATCCTACATCATTTAAAACTCTGTCGCCCATCTCCAAACAAAAATCCAAACGTTTGGCTTCATCACCCTCCTCTAAGGTGTGCATGAATTTTTGTGTAAATGGTAAAATCCGGTTCTGCTTGAAAATTCTCAGTAAATGCGATTTACTTATTTCAGTTTCAATTGCCCTTCTTGGAGCTTCTCTCACGGAATGGAGGGCAAGAACTGAAGCAGCATCATCTTCATTCAACCATTTTTTTGATTTTTTTAATGTCTTCAACAGAGCCTGTTTCTAAGTCACCAAATTCTTCGCTCCGACATTAGAAATGCTAACTTCCGGGTATTTTTCGTTAAATTTATTAATAACAACACGATATCACTCTTCCCCAGTTCCGTAAGCAGTGGCGGTAGCATATTTCAGTTAGCCATATCTTGAAAACGACGCATGGGACCCACTTCACTTTTTAGGTGGTGACTATACACCTCTTAAAGAAAGGATTTATAGTGAAATAACCGTCAGAAAAGTTTGCGAACAAATTTTCAAAAACACTGGAGCACTCCCGTTTTAGTACGCTCGGTGGAATATTTGGTTTTTTTTCATAATCTAGAAACAAATAAGAGTTTTTCGATTTGTTACAAAACATTTTTGTTTCAAAAAGTTATGGCCATTTTAATTTTGGGAAACGAAATGTTCCTATAAAATTAAAATTAAAATGCCATAACTTTTTGAAAAAAAATATTTTGCAACAAATCGAAAAACGTCTCCTTATACTTGTTTCTAGATTACGAAAAAAATATACTGCAAATATCCCAGGGAGTGCTCCAGTGTTTTTGAAAAATTTTTCGCAAACGTTGCTGACGATTTTTTCACTATAAATCCTTTCTGTAAGAGGTGTATAGTCATCACCTAAAAAGGGAAGTGGGTCCCGTGCGTCGTTTTCAAGATATGGCTAACTGAAATATTACGCACCGCCACTGGCATTGAGTCAAATAAATTCTTTGATCTGAGTAAACATTATAGCATATAAATAGTAGCAAAATGACGAAGATTCGATTTGAAATTATACTGACTTATTAGTTGTCAACAGTTGTCAGTGATATCTTGCAATGAAATCCGCCCACTAGATTTTTTTTAAAGGATTATAAAAAAATTATAAAAGTTAAAAGTCCAAATTATGAAGAAAAATGGTATTATCTCGAGAACCGTTTGTTATATAAAAAGTAATTTGCGTTTTAGGGGTTTGAAATCAAGCAGGGCAAATCATCAAGAGTGACTTTTTCTGAGAAATCAAGAACACATTTTTTTTTCCTCTTTTAAACTCGATCCGGGGACATACTGTATATATCCAACGTACGTATGTATGATCCAACGATCTTGTTGAGTGACGTTATAAGCATCATTTAATATACGTCTTTATACGTAAGTAATAGTACCGTAACCGGCTCGGCTTACAAACTACTTACGATGACGTCACTGCATGAGCGCCCCGGCCTTGTCTTTTAGGGGGCGTTGATACAGCAACGTGAGACGACAGCTCGCAACTAATGTCTTACATAAATAAGACACAAAGGTGTTTATAAGAAGGACCAGAGCCATCTCTATCCTCACAACAGCTTCGATATGTCTCGAATTCGCTCATGTAATCCCATTATATTATGCTCGTTTCTTTATTTAAGAGTCAATTCGGCACCTTTGAATATACCGCATTGATAAAAAATATTGGTTAGAGCATAAAAACAACAGAAAGAAGAGTGCTGGCACACCCGGGCAAAGTAAATCTGATTCGCCCTAAAGGGACACTGCTTAAGTCCAATAGAATTAGGGCGTTGACATAGATGGCCCAATGCGAATGGAGAACCACAGTACTTACGTCCGGTCAACGTGGACTGCCAGGAAACTAAAGTTCAACAAGTTCAACAGAGAATATACAGAGACAGACGCGCTTAGCTCTGGTCTTTTATATTTGGTCGTTCCAATATTTATCGAATAGCTTTACTTTGTAAAGTGAGTGAAAATGCCTTTTTGGCGTCCTTTTGGGCATATGAATAATAATAATCTGTAGTGACCATTTGTGGATGGCAATGAGAATGGGGAGCCCGAGCTAAATATTTGGCGTCCATTCCAGGAAGACATTGATATTGCGCACGAAAACGAGCACGGTGTTAATATTGTTGAGGATTATGACAACAATAGGGAAAATAATGTGGAGTGTAGTTCTAAGAATTCTGTAATTCGTCAACATTTACCCCCGGTAGCACAACAGATAATTTTAAATATGTACCAAAAGCTTAGCGATGAAAAAGGGAGCAAATATGGCATTATTAAACGAGTCTGTGAACTAACGAAAGTTTCTCGGTCGACAGTAAAAAGAATTGTTAATCGTAAATGTACCGTACGTTGAAAAAAGTATGAAAAGGGGCAAATAGAACACAATCTGAACAGGAATATTAAAAAGTATGTACCCTTCATAAGTTACTTCACAAGTTTGATGTTTTTAAGACATTCTTAAAGTAGAGAAAAGTTTTTACGCTAAATTTAAAAATACATGTATACTCATATAAAGTACATTACTATAAAATATAGCACGTATACAATTTCCATTCTAAATTGAAAATAGGTAGAAAAAAGCAAGGTTGTCAGATATATTTTCTAAAATTGCTAAGCTCACTATACAAGTATACTTCATACTTCAGTAAACTGTTAGTTCGTGACGTTCTTAGAAAGCTAGTTTGGAAATATTAAAAAAATACATAGATATAAATTTATTAGTTAGCATTAAAATAAAGTTTAAAATTGCTGGAAAAAATAATTATAAATTAAAACAACTTTATGTATATAATGTTTTATTTCTTCTCGTATAAATACGGAATAGGTGTCGTCGGTGTAAAATAAAAAACTTATTGAGTTGCTCTGTAATAACAAAGTAATGTTTTATTAGAAATAGTGTTACAACTGAAACTAAGTATTACACATTTATAATAGTTTACAAACATACCTGTAATAACAAAGAAACGACATTTAAGCTATTATTTCACAATATGTTGGTTTAAATATTAGTTATCTGTCAACTGTCACTCTAGTGAATAATGTGAATAGAAAACAAAAGGAGTTTGACGATCCTAATAAAGGTGATGTCAACTCTCTTTTACATGTATATTACTATACTTAAGGAAATTTTGAGGAGCCGGCAATGGTGCTGGCCGGTGTTACTCACTTTTATTGTGCTTTGTATCTAATATATTCCTTGAATACTTATTCGGTCCACTGTGCCATAAAATTTTTACGACGCCGTTAAAATGATTTACGACTAAACGACTTTAGGAATTCTACTTGTTTAAGACGCCAGTGACGTGTATTTCAGCTAGGTTTATTAACAGACAATTATTTGAAATTGTCTGGCTAAATGAGCATTATTTACAGCAAATTATATTACAAATATTAAGAGTTTTGTATGCAGGCTAATTTTAATCTCCTATATTGATTTGAATGAAAAAAATTATTTCACAAATTTCGAATTTATAAAAGATATATGCACGCCCATGGAATCATAAAGTTGCACCGCTTTTTTTTGTTCCCCAGGCGTATTTATCATTTTCAATTAAAAATAGAAGGACTATACTATAAAATATAGCAGTACTGTAGTTAGTATTAGTGAGCAGCCCGCCAAATTTCCCTAATACGCTCCTGGGCTGCCCTATTTCTACCACGTGACGGACGCCGACTGTCATAAAAACGCTTTTTTTTCCAAGGCGGCATCCGTGAAACGTGCCGAACTGGCTCTTAAATAACGAAATGGACTATTCTTTAACAAAATTCCACCTTGTTTACAGAATCGCATATAAATCTCCGAACGTTGTAAAGCTAGAAGAGGCCAATCTGTGCGTCGTATTCAACAGATTCGCGAGCGTCTGAAATTTGCACCGAGGCAAACGCCGGAGGTATCTGAGACTGGATTGAATCGGCGCGTAGTTTCCAGAAGACGAGAGGTATTCCGGGCTGTAAATCGAATATTGGAAATGAGATTTCGAACAGGTGGCTCGTAGACGGCGATTGTTAAATCGGTGCGGACAGATGAGCGAAAATGTTCAAGCATAAATCTAGAAGGTACTGATTGAAACGTTATTTTTGTTATTCAAGAGGTGTTTTCCATTCGGATATTGATGGCGTGCGAATTGATCGTCTGAGAGGCAATTGAGAATCTAAGGTTAGGCTGTGAATAGTTTTGAATCCACCGAGACAGGTTATAAATAGAGAAAGAGGATAATATCCGACAGTTTCAGATCAGATCAGCAAACTGATCTGACGCACAGTTTGGCTGATTGTAGTTGTGATTTCCGATTATTATTATTATCCAATAATTCTGTACAACTGTTCCTACAATGCAGCAAAGCAGAAGGGTCGATAAGGGCGGTTTTCCGCCCCCTGTGAAAATGCACCCATTTCCACTACTCTAGACTACTTATACCTATTTTTCAAAAAAAGTGACTGTGAAGTGATTTAACTCTATGATGAATTAGTTCTACGCCGCTCAGTCGCAATTTGACTGGCCGCGGAGCGCAGTGAGGTATGATGTTTTTTTACAAAACAGGTGATTTCGTTGGTGAGTTGATGTACTTACTTGTAGTTTTTTATACTGATTAATAAAATACAGCGATCCGCACCATTTGCTTATAGATTTTTGAGAATATACCGAACTTAAGATGCAAGGAAAGTGGATGGAAGCATGATATATTTTATAGCATGCGAAAAACATTTACGAGAGTGGCATAAACAGGATTGTTGTTTCTCGCTTTGTTGAGGGTTATTTCTATTAATGTGGTACATGGTAATGTGGTTTTCTTTTATTGTGGTGCGGAAATTATAAAAATAATAACTATTATCTAGATGACTACTATAAGTTTCGTAAATATAAGACAAATATGCAGGTTAACCAAGTTGCTAACGCATTCACACACATAAACAAATCACAGCTACAGTAAACCTCCTTCGTTAACTGGTTATAAGATGTTATTACTTTTTTCATTTCACATGAATTCACTCCGGTATTCCCCTTTGCCCTCTTCAAAAATAAAATTCTCAAATTTTAAAAACTGTTACAAATTGTTACTCACTTAAAAACTCCTATATACCACAATAGAATTTACCTAGCGCAGTGTATATCCGTCAAAAATTTATACTAAAGGTTCATAAGAAAGTATGATCAACAATAAAAAATAAATACCACATAGTAATTTTTAAATACGAGGTGTGTAAATTAAGTTATGAGATTGATTTTTATTTTTTTTTTAAATACAATTCAGTATTGTCTTTTCCAAAATAACTTAGGAAGCCATACAGCGCTGGAGATGGTTCTTCCATTCCTCATAGCAGTGCTGGAACTCATATACTGGAATAGCCTTCAGCTGGTCGGTTACAGCCGTTTAAATGTTTTCTATGGTCCCAAAATGACGTCCCTTGAGGTGATTTTTTTAATCCCGGGAAAAGAAAAAAGTCGCAAGGACTCAAGTCAGGCGAATAAGGAGGCTGAGGAGTCACGGGAATGTTTTTACTGGCTAAAAACTCGTGTACTGAAATGGCTGTGTGACATGGCGCATTGTCGTATGCAACATCCAGTTCTTCTTGATGTTTGGTCTCACACGCATGACCCTTTTTCGAAGTGTTTCAAGAACCTCTCTGTAAAAGTGTTGATTTACTGTTTGGCCTGGAGGCACAAACTTTTTTGTGGACAATTCCCTGGCTATAAAATAAGCAAATCAGCATGCATTTGATCTGCGACTCGCTCATTCTTGCTTTTTTGGGTCTTGCAGAGCTTGAAGTGTGCCATTCCACGCTTTGGCGCTTGGTTTCCGGGTCGTACTCAAACACCCAAATCTCATCACCAATAATGGCACGTTCCATAAAGTGGGAATCATTTTCAGTCGATTCCAAAAGTCAAGACCTTTCTCTCCTGATGTCCTTTTGTTCCAGCGAAAGGTTTTTTGGAACCATTTTAGCGCAGATTTTTCTCATCCCCAATTCGTTAGTCAAAATCTGATGAACAGTGGCGTGATTCAAATTTAATTTTTCCCCGATCATTCTTGTCGTCGACCGACGATCTAAACGCACAAGATCCCGTACTATATTTACATTTTCGTCGGTTATTGAAGATGAAGGCCTTCTACTGCGTAATTCATCTTCAATCGACTGTCATTCTCAATCGACAACATTGTCTCCGTAGGCGTGTTGAAGTTTTGCAAAAGTGTCCGTTGCGCTGTGTCCAAGTCTGAAGCAAAACCTGATAGCACACCGTTGCTCAAAATTAATGTCACTCATTTTTAAAACGCACTATAAAAACCGGTTTACGAAAACTGTCACAAAGAATAAACAAACGACTCTAATAAGTTCAAACTTATGCAGGAGGTGCATTACATGTTAATCTACCGCCCTTCCAAGTCCCGTCTCCGCAATGTTGCTAGATCGGGCGCTACGTTGTCAGTCTCATTACTTAATTTACACACCTCGTATATCTTTTTGTATTTCTCACAGTGATATACTATGTACTTAGTGCGGTCCTGACATTTATGGTTTAGTGCTATCTCTAGTTTGAAGGTACCAATGCTGATAATTTGTTAACTTTGGTAAAAATAGTAAAGTGATGAATTGGAGTTACATCATTTCCATTTATCTTCCCGTTCTGCTACAAATTTCCTACGTAACTTATTTTTATCCGCAATCCCCATTTTATCCGTCAGTTTAATTCCCGCTAAATAGTTACCCACCAGACATTTAATCGTGCTGCCCTCATTTTCACGACGGTCTAGTTTACGGATCTGCATAAAATATGATCACGCTAAACTATCAAGCCGCTAATATATGCGCGTCATTTTTTAGCGTCGCAGCTACCGACCCCACTCAACTCGAGCGATGGAGTAACAAAATAAAATAAAACTTTGCCAGAGAAGTCCGGCCGAGTTTCATAAGCAACAAATTTGATCCGCTTCTCGTATGTTTTACACCGACAGATCCACGTCGGATGAAAAAGACGTCCATAAATTTATTCAAAAAGCTTTCTAAGGGAAAAGTCAGTTGAATCTAGAAGGGTGCGTATTTTTACCTTGTTAATATGCTGCAATAATAACTAGGGTCCGGAAAGTGTGAGACAACGCACAGTATTACCGTATTTTTTAAATACCTCGTAAATTATATACGCGTATATTTCTTGCCAGTACACACGTGTGCCACTGACCGCGCCTGATAGCTGCTGGAACTCCGTGTCTGTAGCTGTAAATTCCGTTGTCGAAATTTAGTATTTTACGTTAGCTCAATGCGAGCGGACCGACGCTAGAACACCGAGTTTAAAATAATGTTATATGCCGTGAGTGACTAGCCAATAAATGCGTGTACGTTAGGGTGATTTTTTTCAACTATTTTTTTATTTTTTCAGTCCCCACTTGAAATTTTGTTGAATATGTCGAAAAAAAAATCTATAACTCTATCTAAAATCTATAAGTCGCATTTTATGCTATTACATTGGTCTTGGTCTCGATTTACTCGGAATAAAACACTCTACAAAAGGGCCCATTGCAGCGAAAATGTAACTTAAACTTTTTAAACTTTTACGGTTTATCGAAGCAAATGTTTGCAATTTTTGTACTATTACTTATAAGTTAAAGTCTAATATCTCAAGAAATATTAATCTCTGCAATTCGGTCTATTGGACCTTTTTTTGTAGTAAATTGAATTTCCAACAAATTTTTCATTTACATTTTTTTTGATAAAATTAATAATTTCGGAGATAACTGCAAAAAAAAAACGAGAATTTTGGGTAAAAATTAACTTCAGCAACCCGTACCAACTCACCAGTACAAGTTACATTTTCGCTGCAATGGACACTTTTGTAGTGTTTTATTCTGAGTAAATCGAGAGGAAGACCAATGTAATAGCATAAAATGCGACTGTTATAGAAATTTGAAAAAAAAATCGATTTATGTGTATTTTAAATGGAAAATCTTTTCCGCTTTGGGAAAGTACTTAAAATTAATATCAAGGGCTGTAACTTTGAGGGATTTTTTTTCGACATATTCAACAAAATTTCAAGTGGGGACTGAAAAAATAAAAAAATAGTTGAAAAAAAAATCACCCTAGTGTACGTACATATTTTGCACCGTGTACGTATTTCTTTTAGAGTTCGTGTACTGTATTTACATATTATATGAATTCGTGTGAAGTTTTGCAACAATGGCACAGTCGTTACCATTTGTGAATAAACTGGAAAGATGATTGAAAATTACGAGGATTTTACAATAGAGTGATCACATATTTTATGTACTCCTTGCAGTCGTCAATACATGATTCGTAGACGTCGAGAGTGTGAAAGACATTTAGATTAGAATATCCATCAACAAACTATTACTAAGAAAAAAAAAAGTGTGAGAAAAAAAGAAATGTTGATTTTGCGCATATAGACGTGGAACGTGGTCGACAATATTTATTCTAGACGTTTTTTTGCCAAATATGTATCCGATTTTCCATTGCTTAGTAGCCATGCATTGCGTAAAACATATAGTCCATTAAAAAATGCCGAAATAGAAGACTTTTGAGAGGAAGTGTGCTTTTTTAACTGAAGGTAGGTGAATGGGTACTGAAAGATTACCTGACCCCACTGAAAGACCCCACTGAAATTTTTGTCCCCCTGAGAAAAACCGGTTGAAAGTTTTTAAATCGCAATATCTGGAAAACCGTAAACCAGAGTGAAAAAATGTCATAAGTTTCAAAAGTTGTTCGGAATGAAAAAAATACACAGAAAGTTATAGGAAGTCCAACCCTGTATCTCTGCAAATAAGGGCGTAAGAACGGTTTGAACTGTTGGGAACAAAAATGGCAGTGGGGCAATCTTTCAGCAATCTTTCAGTACCCATTCGCCTACCTTCAGTTAAAAAACCACACTTCCTCTCAAAAGTCTTCAATTTCGGCCTTTTTTACTGGACTAATATTCACAGAAGACATATCAACGTGTCATGGGAAATATCAAAGAAAACATACGTAATAAATTTATGTGGTTAACAGTGGACGAAACAACAGATTTTTGCGGTAATAAGGTCGTTAATGTTCTGATACGAATTTTAGGTGTCTCAGATATTTCGCCTCCGATATTGATAACTAAAAGTATAGAAATAATAGTAACACGTGCACGTAGTTAGTGATACAAACAAAAAATCGTACGTGAAAATAATGTGCGTAGTATGGTCCTCTGTACACATGAACTATTTTAAATTTGCACCTTTAACTTCAGTAGATCTGGAACGATCATTTCTCTTCTACACCATATGTACAAACGAAATCGCTCATGTTTAACGAGAAGAAATGCAGAAAGACTACTGGTTGTGGCAGCTAAAACAATGAAGACGGTGTTTCTGAATAACACAAGTGATAGATATGTACATTATTAAAACATTTTTACTCCTGGCTGTTTGGTCTCACATACGTCCTTCCGTATAATACCGTCAATTAATCCGTCAATAACATGACGGATTACGAGTCCGACCCTGCGTTGTGGCACACTTTCCGGACCCTAATTATCACCCCAGTGCGTAAGTTACAGAATGAAATGGAATCGATAAGGTAATGTTTGTTATTTTTATTTAAAAGTTCAATTGTCCAGAGATCCAATTACAAAGAAGCTCATACAACGAGAACTAAACCTTCGTAAAAAGAAAACTGCTGCATCGACTACTTGATTGTGACGGATTTAATTATCGAACAGGTTAATTATCTTCTTGTTTATCAGTCCTATAAAGCACGGGCATTGCAATCGAGAAAACAATGTCAACTAATTATCGTGATATCAATTCAGTCTACATCTGTAAGTATTAAAAGAGTAAAACTGTATTCCACTGTGATATAATTACAGAGTATATTAATAACAGATTGGTTTTGTCATCATGTCAACTGTGAAATATGCTATTCATGTCATTATAAACTTGTACTAGTTTTATTGTTCTGTAATCAAGACTTGAAAATCGAATGCAATCAAAAATAAAAAAGAACTTTCTTTGAAAGTATATAAACTGAAATGGTGCCTGGATTTTCTCTTTTTTTTAATTATCCTTCTTTAGTTCATCAAAATTTTAACAAATATACCGTACCATACAATATCTTTTTGAACAAACGTATATAAATAAATCCTTCTATGTACTAAAGAAATCGTAGTAAAACTGATTACATATTATTTATTCAAACACATTTTTTGTCCGACATCCTTCCGACAACTTTCTTTAAAACTGGTAGGTATACTTCGTTTTTGTAATATAGCATTTCAAAGAGATCAATCAGACAAAAACAAAAATAGATTTAATTCTTAAATGCGAACATAACACATTGCAAACTCTGAATAAAAAACGTTACATCCATCTTATCCCTTTCCCTTTTCTTAAGGGACTACGCCTGACAGGGTTCCGTAATTATTGTCCTGCATCAAAGTTAAGGTAGGCCTTGTATTGCTCACTTCAACTTGTTTGCATACGTCCCTATTTCGTAATTTCCGTCTAAACATACAAAGGAAACCTTTCTTCAACCCCAGAATGTGTCCACCTTAGAGGTGGAACTCCTACAAGCTTCAGATTGAATTAAAATGGCGGCTCTTACCCTACCTAGTAAACATCTAAACACCACGACCAGTGGCGTTTTAGGAAAAAAATAGAAACAAAGTCCAAACTCATTAAACAAGCAATATTAGAAGCAACAAATTATGATAACCACTGTATCAGACGGTAGCAGTATTTTAAACAAAGTAGGCAATCATTTTTATTGTGCAAACTAAGGTACTAACTGTTTGTTGCATAACAGGACCGTACTTAGGTTCAATTACGTCAGTGTCAAATGAAAAATAACAATCAAAAGAATTTATCCAAAAAAATCCATAGTTTAATCATAATAGCATTCATCCTTGGTAGAAACATCTGTATATGTTGTATACGTTTTCTATAATTGACGAAACGTTGAATTGTGCAGTAAGTGAATGATAAATTAGAAACGCAGAACGTCACACACAAATAAAAAATAAACTGGAAATTGGAATGATGGAATTGGAATTTCGTTCGTTTTTTTTCCATTTTATTTGGACAGGTTTAGGTACAAGTTATCACAGGTTGATTTTCATTTCACGAAATATATTTTCTTGAAATTGCATTCAGGAAATTTTTAATCAGTGTTTAATTATGCAAACTATGAGTACAGTCTTGCATTGAAACACATTAGATTTTACAATAAATAGTTTTTAAGTTATATACTTTAATCTAATGATAATCCACAATTTTACCACTATTCAGTAGTGCTAAATAAAGGGCACATGCGCTGTAAGACTATTCTGGACAATATATAGTATTCATTAAATTAGATATTTACTTACTTAAAGAAAGAAGTGCTTTGTTTTATATCACGTACACACTTGTTTTTACGGTTCACCACTGTGCAATTGCCGATGATTTTTCGCTTTATAAAAAGGAAATTTGATAAGCAACGGAAGATGTCCATCAGGCAAACTCTACGAAGTACCAAATGATCTCCACTTGCCCTCATCCGTTTGATGCATGGCTAGTCTAGTTGGTCTGTGATCACATTATATACGACGTTCTCATGCTGTCTCTCTCTCTGTCCTCTTTTGACGCAGTCTAGATCCGATGGATTAAGATATTTATACGAATTACCTTCCACCCAGTCCTATTAATCTCGCAACTTCCTCAGACATGTGGCCATCAAATCTTGATGACTCAATAACTTAATTTACCCAAACGTCTGATCGAGACGTCACCTATAACCCTTATTAAGATACCAATTCGGGCATCATCCATAGACGCACATATAACTTGGTCGACGATAAAGTTGAGAACTGCAAAGCGGAAGTCTGGAAGTGTAGAAATAAATATTCCATTTCCACCAGAAAACACCAGACTTAATAATTATTAATTATTGATTATTATAAATGTAATTTAATCCGCAAAAACCCACAAGACGACTTAAAAGTAATAATAAAATAATAATAATTTGAAACAAATAATAATAAAGTTGAAACATTTTACCCATATTTTTTTTTTCCCCCTCCTCCCCCCCCTTCTTTATAATGGTTTTTTTTCCCCCCCTTTTTTTTTTTTAGAACGAACCGCCACTGTGTTTAACCTAAGTGACGATGAAAGATTTATGAAATAGTTTACGTCATCACTATGATATATCTGCACAATTAAGTGAAAAATAGAATTAAATAGAATTTCCAATATGTTCAAAATGGTACAAATCAGTACACTCGTAAACGTTTATAATCTAAAATGCTTTCTACCTCACGTAATATCACCTATTACGTTTTCTCTCTCATATCCGCCTGAAGAATGTCTCATCATAATGGTTTCAATTTGTTACACAGACGCAATCGGACTACATAATACGAAACGTCGTGCATTCTTCATAAAATTACAATTTCCTGCTACCCCCAGACGTTGTAATACAGCCTAAGGAATGCTCCACGCTAAGCAATAACAATCTGATATTTATTATTATCCTCACAAAAGACGCACTGTGAAGAGAATATTGCGCTTAAGGACGACGATACATTTGTACATAAGGCATTCGTCCTAGTCGTTTTGCTTTCATATCTGCATCGGTATTGAACATTTAAAAAAAAAAAGAACTAAATAGATCTAAAGTACGAATAAACTAATATAAGTACATATATACATGAATAAATTTGCAACACCCAATATTAATTATAATATAAGTAGTTTATCTGAAATTTTCACATAAGGAAAAAAAATTTTGTGCCCTGCATGGTGACACCAAAGTGGCTCAAACTGGACAACTTGTAAAATGGATAAAAAATGTACAAGGGTGTTCTATTCTTAACGGGCCACACTGTACGAGGTGTGTAAATTAAGTAATGAGCAAATGGTTCCAAAAAACCTTTCACAGCAATCCATTGAAAATGATCCCCATTTTATGGAACGTGTCATTACTGGTGATGAGACTTGGAGGTAACCAAGCGCCAAAGCATGGAATGACACACTTCAAGCTCTCCAAGACCCAAAAAAGCAAGAATGAGCAAGTCGAATGCATGCTGATTTGCTTTTTTCATGGACAGGGAATTGTCCATAAAGAGTTTGTGCCTCCTGGCCAAACAGTAAATCAACATTTTTACAGAGAGGTTTTTGAAAAACTTCGAAAAAGGGTCATGCGTGTGAGACCAAACATCAAGAACAACTGGATGTTGCATCACGATAATGCGCCTTGTCACACAGCCATTTCAGTAAACGAGTTTTTAGCCAGTAAAAACATTCCTGTGGCTCCTCAGCCTCCTTATTCACCTAACTTGAGTCTTTGTGACTTTTTTCTCTTCGCAAGATTGAAAAATCACCTCAAGCGACGTCATTTTGGGACCATAGAAAACATTCAAACGACTGTAACCGGCCAGCTGAAGTCTATTCAAGTATATGAGTTCCAGCACTGCCATTAGGAATGGAAGAACCGTCTCCATCGCTGTGTGGTTTCCCAAGGAAGTAATTTTGAAGGAGACAATACTGAATTGCACTTCTATTCGAATAAAAAAATGTAAACAACCAGTCTCATTACTTACTTTACACACCTCGTATACTTAACAATCCTTGGCTTTCTCGCCGTCCAACAATTGCTACGGGTTCGATCTATCTGGGGATCTGTGCTAGGTTAGACATCTGACGGAAGAAGGTTATTAATTACCCTACCCCGTTCGGAATTCATTGCTCACCCCGCAACAATCGAGTAAGTCCTGTGCATCCCAGCCATGGTAAAAATGTAAAAATGCTATTTACACACGACTACCAAACGAGGGCAACATAAATTACCTGACACAATAAACGCACGTCGTGTTATTAGCGGTCATTTGCACTGGGCTATTAATAAAAAAAGAATGTGTTATACGTCAATACGAAGGGATCGCACAGAATGCAGGGTCGAACTTTGCCCAAGTACACTTACACAACCTGAAGATCTGAGAGGAAAGGCTCTCGAATCCAATAAACTTTAACCCAATTTCTTCAAACTTAATCCCCAGGGATCAAATGACATGGGTTTGGGTGTTGTTATTTGACTCGTAGGGTTATGGACCTAATAGATCTGAAGATATGGAGTTAAGTTTTATTTGATTTGGTAACTTTTCCTGGAAGTAATTTCCTCGTACTTTCGTATGGAGTCATGGGATCCATATCATATTTTAGTAGGCGATTACTAGACCTAATTAGAAGGCTATAAAAAAACTTAAAAAATATGCTGACTTGCCTGAAAATTTGGTCTTTAGTTGTCAAGGTCATTTATTAATAATAGAACAAAGTTATATGTTGCCCATTTTGCGATTGATGAGCTGCTTCTCAAAGAGATGTACGATCCGGTTGGCGACACATCGGAATCGATCGTCTGGTTCCGCGATAGGAGCTCAAAAAACACACGCCCTTATAATCCCACCATATTGAGAGCATAACTTTCCTCTGGTGAAGATCAGCTTTGGATTGTGTTTGGGCTCGTTCAGTTCCACTGCACCACGATCGCTTACGTCGAATATTGTTGTAAACAATCCATTTTTCATCGCCCCTTACCAGGTGCTTCAAAAACGGATCGATTTTGTTGCGCTCGAGGTGAGTATCGGCGGTATTGATACGATTGGTGAGATGAATTTCTTTGAGCTCATGAGGTACCCATATATCGAGCTTGCCGATGAATCCCAGCTTCCGTAGATGATCGTGAACGGTGGAATGATGAAGGTTGAGTGTCTTCCGCAATGTCACGAGTGGTCGAATGTGGGTCTGCTTTGATCAGTGCGTTTATTTGGTCGTCATCAGTCTCCACGGGCCTTCCGGAGCGAGGAGCATCGGTCACATCAAGGTTGCCAGCACGAAATTTGGTGAATCATCTGGCACTGACGCTCTTGTAGGGCATTGTTGCCGTAAACTTTACGCAATTTTTCACAGGCCTGCCTTGCTTTCTTCCCTTTGCGGAATTGTTGGATCTTCCATTTTCAACTTGATGGAAAAACCAAACGAGGCAACCAAATCCATGATTACTTTTTTTCTTCAATGAATGTTGAACTGTCAGCTGTCAAACGATATAGCACTCGAACCTATTGTGATGACATTTCACATATAAGAATACATCTATTGCAAAAATACGTCATGACATTTTCGGCAACCAATAAATGCTTGCGAGTCAACTTGTGAAAAACTGGCAAAGTCATTCTGCATACTTTATGAGGTATGTAAGTGTTACTTGCCTATTTCATTCAATTGTCTGTATTATAAAAGTTACGCAAAAAACATAACAGAAATAAAATTCAAGTTTATGCTATCGAAACGTTTTTAATCTTCTATATAATCCGTCCATTTATTGTGCTCTTACTGTAGAATAATAAAACTGAAAATTATACAATAGGCATTAAATGCTCGAAAAAGCATTGCTATTGCCTGGCTGGCATCGACACCAGTAATTTATCTAGTGGATTTTATTGTGGATTCCTAAGATCTCAGCGAATTTCAGGGTTAATTAAACGAGGGCGGTAAAGTTTACGAACAACAAAAAGTAATATATAGTAGGACTCCTGTTTTAACTCGTTAAAAGGTGATTTGAGGTTAATTGCTTTGTGCTGTTCTCGTGAAAATGATTCACTTTTTATTGTCACCCATGATATTTTCACAGCTGCCCAAAAAATATATTCTGTGAAAAAATAAATTCGAATTAGTAGTTATAGTACGAGAGAACTGACTCAATTCAAGATCATTGATGCGACAACTCACTAGCGACGCTTGAATCATTATCACAGTTTTTGCATGAGATTACGTAATTAAGATATTGGACATAATAACGGATCCCAATGTCAATATTATGCGAAAGGAGGGGGCGCTAGATTAAAGTGGCAAAATTCATCGCTTTGCCCGCTATCTTGATGTGTACCTCATTAAAAAATAACCATAATAATGATTCAAACGCCGCCAGTGGAGTTCCTATATCATTGACCTTGAGGTGAGCCAGTTCTCTCACAGTATAACTACTCAAAAATTTGCTGTTACGAAACTAAATATTCTAAAATTCAAAATGTCCTCAATAACGTCTTTAGATTTCTTCCAACCCCTTCTCTAGGTCTTCGAATTTATTCTTATCTGACTTTATTTTCTACGCTCACAAACCAAGCCATACAAGTTTATTCTGTTTTACTGATTAAATGTTAAAAACAGTGGTACTTATCAATTCGTTATCAACATTTTCTTGAATTGGAAAATTGATAAAAATGAATTTTTAAGGTACCATGAACACCGAAAAATATAAATGATATTTGAAAATATGCATTGACCGTTACATTGTTTTTGAGTTGCAGTATATAGTATAAAATGTAAACGTTCTCCTGACTTCAGCATATTGTTCGATAGCTCTAAATAGACTTTTTGAGGTTGTTATGACTAGGGTCCGGAAAGTGTGCTACACACAGTGTAACACAGGGTCGACACTATACAACTCTATGATAATTAAAGTATAAACGCGTGTACGCGTGTATTCCTTGCCAGTGCATACGTACGCTACTGACCGTCCTTGGTAACACACGCTGGACTCGGCACAGTCGTTACCATTTGTGAATAGACAGAAAAATATGATACGAATTGTAGGTGTTTCAGATATTTCGCCCCTGATATTAATAGCTAGTACTATGTAGTATAATGTACTGATGTTAGTGACAACAAACAACTGTGCGAAATTCGTAAAAATAATGTGTGTGGTGCGTCGTCCTCTGTCAATGTGAACCATTTTGAATTTGCACCCTCAACTATGCGGTATTTGTGGAACGATCATTTTCCTTCTAGAACCATATAGAGTACGCGTCACCCTAATGCGTACATAGCAGAATGAAGAGGAATTGATAAGTTCACTTCTTTGTTGTGTAGACCTCACCACCGCCTAAACATGAGGTGGTCTCCAATCACGATACGATCGCTAGCGCAGGCGTATCGCAAACATCCTGTTTGTCGATGGAGCTGTTTGGGTTAAAATTTGAAATAGCACTTTTAGCACGAAATACATATCATTTCATAAAACCTCGAAATATACAGAGCACATTTAAACAGATAAGGCCCCAGCATGTATTGTGTGTCGTGTTGCGGGGATGCTTTTGAGCGAATGAATCCATTAAGTAAATAATGTAAAAAACCGGACCTAAATACAAAGTAGTTTTTATTTGCAATAATAGTCCGCTGTCCAGTTGAATAATAGTCCTGAGTCCGACTCTGCTTCGACTGCGGGTGTTCGTTCTCTGTTATAAATAATATCCTATAGAATTTAAAATTGTTTATTGTTTAAGTGTCCTGTTAATGTTTCACAATAGTTAAATTGAAAAAAGTCAAATGAAATTGGCTAATATTAATTGATCGTACCAATGAGGGTTTTTATAAAGACCTATTATGCAGAGTTACATTAGATCTGGCATTAGATTTCCGCTAAGAAGGCCCCCCTTAGCCCGGGGTTCTGGGTTGTACGTAACTAAATTCGCCTAACTTTGACATAAAAATGTACCATTTAATATGTTCCTGGAGTGGGTACTGAAACCTTCGGCGTAGAAACAAAAAAAAAACTGGACGTTTTCCACGAAACACCGAACTACTATACTTTTCTCGACGTGTGTTTCGCCAACCAAGTTGGCATCTTCAGGAGGAGATTAAAACTAAATTCTAGCCTACACACTTGCACTATTTATACTAAATTTGTTGCCACGGTTCACTGAACCGTAACTGTCTTTGTTTATCAGAGCAAACAGTGGACTGGTGGGTATCGGACCATTGTCCTTATTCTGCCATATTTCAAATGAGCAATGTGTTCTTTAAATCTAGTCAAAATAGATCTTTTTTGTTTTCCCAATATACTTTTGATCACAATCTTTACAACTTATTTCGTATATTCCTGACTTTTCGTTATTGTCGATTTTGTCTTTGGGGTTACCCAAAAGCCTCTGTAGTTTATTTTTAGAATTATAAACCAAATTGATATTAATATTTTAAAAAATGTTATCTAGTCCACGGGTGAATTTAGGGTTCAATTGTACAACAAATTCGAATTGCGTCTACGAAAAGTCGTGGAATTGTACAGGGTTCTCGTAAATGTATGTTTCCTTATTAACTCATATTAAATGGAGTGAGTAACCGTTATTCTAGTTAGTTGTTTTAAGTATACTTAGTTGTTTCTCATGTTCAAACCTCTCTTTACTGAGGGGGAATTAGAAAATTAAAACTTGCCATTTTATGTTGAAAAGGATGGTGTGAATCGTTGCGAATATATCTAAGAGTCGCGGTTTCTTTCCTATATACATCAAACTTAACTTATTTTCACTATCTCTAATAACTAATACATATAAAAATGGTAGCTGTTCATTGTGTTCCATTTCAAAAGTAAATTTTATGGTAGGGAAACGGTTATTTAATTTAACAACAAATTTAAATTTAATATGCATTTAATATCCACCTATGTACGCAGTATGGTAACTCTTAGTGTATATGTACAGGCCAAATAGCTCATGTTTAACGAGAAGAAATGCAGAAAGACCACTGGTTGTGGCAACGTATGCTCAAGCAATGAATACAGTCAGTGTTTCTGAATGAGACAAGCGTATGTACATATGTATGTACATTATTAACACATTTTTACTCCAGTCTTTTTTGATCTCTAATATGTCCATCCGTCAATGACATGACGGATTACGAGTCCAACCCTGCGTTGTGGCATACTTGTCGAACCCTAGTTATGACCTACTGAACTGAGGACAACAGGTCCCAACTCAAAGTCAAGATATGACCAAAATTTTGATGTGTGATGAATGAGTGTCAAATTTTTAAAGTTGCAGTAAATCAAGCTAACAAATACTACTGATTTTAACTATGAATTTCTTTCGAAAGCAGAAGAGAAAAATTAAGGACTTTCCGACAAACGTTTTTAAATAGACTAGACGTTTTATTGGGGTTAAAACGCTAAACGACGACAGACGTGGACATAATTGTCGGAGGCTTAATGGAGACTCCATTACAGATAATGAAATTCAGACATCAATTCACCTACAGACAGGGAACATAACGGCTTTATTAAGTGCTCAGCGGTTGCGTCATCCGGCTGGTTTTCCATGGGCTGAGAAAGGGACAACGCGAAGTAGATTTTTCATCTTAATTTATCATCCCCTTAATTGATGGTGGGGATTGTCACCAGGGAGGCCGGCAAATCGCAGTTTTACAAGTAGAGACAGATCGTATTACGTCAGCTTAAAGAATCACCGCTTTCAGTTTCAGGTGCAGTCCCTTTTTACTAGGGAAAATACCCGACAACGGGGCCCACAAACGTGTAACAGATTCACAGTTTAGTTGGTTCAGCCTTGAAGCGACTGAAAATGAGAGTATCGGGTATCGGTGGCTGGCCCCCAAAACATTGTAAATAAATAACGAGACATCCAAAAAAAAAAAAACGTCATCAAAGTTGGCCGAGAAAAAAAGACGTATTTCTATTCTTAATCGAATTTATAACCTTATTTACTTGTCAAGACTGTCACATCATATGACAGCCATTGTTTATTTTACAAATTGTGATAGTCATTTGTCAAAAGTTTGACATAACCGAAAAGCTTAGACATGGTCGCTATTTCCATCTCTCTCGTTCGTAGCCAGAGTTGATGACGTTTTTTTTTTTGGATGTCTCTTTACAAAAAGGTAAATTATTTATTATTAATGCTTTGCGAAAAAAAAAACATAAGTACATATTTATTAAATACGACTTATAGAAGGTTTCAGTAGTTTTATAATGATTTGGTGTTCAAAAATTAATATAAGGCTAGTTCTTATAGTGAAGGAATTTTGATGCGTTCAACTAATAGCTCCTTGGTTTTTTAATATCCCTGATTGATTTTAAATCTAGAATAAGAAACTAATTGGCTTTTATTTGGGCACTGAAATTCAGCGAGGTCATTCATTGTTTCTAAATAAACGTTATATGAGAATTTGTTTTTAATAATCTCACTTTCCTGGTTAATTCTCATTATCCTGGAAGTAAAATAACGTTCACATCATAATTTTTTACGGTCTTTAGTCGAAGTACAAAATATCTATTGCCAAGTATATACACGTCACTTATTATGGATTTATGCATTTTTATGCATGTTTAATGTTTATTTTCATTTTCCTGCACCACATATCAGTTGCCTGTCCTCAAAAAATTTTAAAACTGCCATCATTTAAATATTTACCAATATTTTGTCTGACTCACAAAACTTTAACTCATTTAAGTCAAAACCTTGACCTCTGGCCAATTTGCATACTAAATCTAGTTAAATAAAAGTGTGTAACTAAAAACGTTCCATTTTATTCCTTCATAATAGGAACTAGCCATAAAGTAATACAGAAAATATAAAAGACCAATTAATTGAAAATACAAAATATCTTAAGATAAAAAATATACAAGAAAAAACGTAATTCTAATAATTTGATGTTGACACGTTGTATAGGGCAGATTCACTTGTTGGTTTAGATGGTTAATTGATGTTGTTGGGTTGTCCGTTATCACTTGTCTAACCAGTTCAACGTTTTCTTCTGTCCTTACTCTGGATCTGCCACTTCCTTGTTTCAACAATTTAGGAAACGTTTTACTGACCGGCTAAAATGATCAATACGAATAACTGCGTTTGGAAAAAGTTTCCACTGATTCTACTGCCATTTCTAAAATAAATTTCTACTGAAACACGCCTCTGTTCTTCATTAAAAATGAATTCCATTATTTATTTTATAATTCTGATAGCCACTTCAAAAGTTTGACAACAACAAAGTTTCGTTTCGTGGTTTCGAACTTCGACAAGACCGCTATTTCCATCTCTCTCGTTCATAGCCAGATGACGACTTTTTTTTGGATGGCTCGTTGCAAAATGATGAATATAAAATAGAGTGAAAAAAGAAATTTCGTCCCTTTGTAACTTTCCTTTGGAAAGTTCAATATTGTTCTTACTTATTTTTTGTTCTCCTCCTTTTTCTGTCCTTGTCCCCTCCATATTATCGTCGTTTATCCTCCATAACCTCATTTTGTTCTGCTTGTCCTCCTCCATCTCAATTTGCTCTCCCTGTCTTACTTAACCCCCTTTTGTTCTTAAGCTTCTTGTCTTATTGTCCTCCCTTCGTCATTGTTCTCCTGAACATCCATTAGTTCTCCTTTTGTGCTCGTTAACCTCATGGTCCTCCTTAATCTCCTTGTCCTCTTTAATCTTCTTTTACCCTCCCTTTGTCCTCCTTTTGTCACCCCTTTTTCCTCTTTTTGTCCTCTTTATATCCCCATTCCATCCTTATTTTGACCTCCAACTGTCCTTGTCCTCATTAACCTCCTCTTGTTCTCCTTAATCTTCTTGTCCTCTAATGAAATATCTTGGAAACATTATTAATATAAAATAAAAATCGTTTTTTGCGATGTGTGTTTAACCTATAGATTTTTAACTGAAAACGTTTGAAATTCCTTGGTATTGGTATTTTGGTAGGTAATTTTCATTATTGATTCCACATAAATATACTTCTGTTTGTAAAGGCCGAGTTTATGTATATTATTTATTTATTATTATAACAAATTTATGTCGTATAAACTTGTCTCTTGTCGCCTCTTTCAATAATTCTAGGTCTAAATTTATCATCTTAACTAAACAATATTAAACCTTGAAAAGCAGATGATGCCTTAAAACATATCAGATCTGCTGAAAGAGCTCAAAACGAAGTAAGTTTTGCAATTAAGACAAGCTTGTTGATCGATATGTTTAGACGTTTCGTGTCCTGAATGTGTTAATTAAAAACGGGTTTATATTTAATTTTTTCAGGCCAAATAGCTACAGCGTTATCACCAACAATTGGTGTAGGTGCATTTGGTCTTAGATATAAATTAAAATCGAGTTAATCAGTAACTGCATTATTGTTAGCGCAGAGCAAAATCATCAGATTGTCACGTCCGCGTACAAAGGACATTGTAAACTTCTACGTGCTTACAATAGCACAGAAACTTTAGTCGTTAGTATATATGTCTGTATGCGTTACAATACTACCCTTTCTGTAGCTAATTTTGTGTTAATTCCAACCAATGATACTCGTGCATTGTATAAAGCAATGCTACCATTTTGTGTCAATTTATTGTATGTAACATGTTAAAAACAATATATAACATGGTACTATTCGGGAACACTCAAGACTACACAATAAATGTAGTCGTCATTAGTTCAAATTCACTTTCTTGGAGCTCATTTTCTAGCAAGTTATTTCTAGATATTACTTTTGATATATAGAAGTTTTTTAGGAATTTTGATGAGAATCCTTAGTACAAAAGAATGTTAATGCATCATACAAAAACTTTCTCTTTAAACTGTTCCCAAAAGAGTTCTGACCCCTTTAACATTAGGCCCATGTACAGTCAGTGATGAAAGTTATCATACACCCACTTCTTGAACGTTGCAAAAAATTGTAACTTTACTTCTTTAGTGATACATTTTCACAAAATTTCACAAACTGTAATCTTATCAAAAGCAAAAAAAAAATCAATACTATAGTGCAAAAATTTACAGAATTTAACCAAACTTCAAAATGTTGGTATATGGATTTTCGTCGCTGACTGTACCTGAATGTACCTTGAGCTTCGTTATGATAAATTTGAGTTTTCTAGTTGAGACACGGGTAGTTTGGAGTGTTACTCCATTAATGCAACTACCTACATGAAATGCCTTACACAAAAATGATTTTCTCTAAATTATCCACAAGGGGTACATTCGGATGGTATTGCATTCCTCACACAAACTTTTCGCAAAACAAATTTAACATTTCTAACTGTATTTTAACAGAAGTACCATACGAGGTGGGTAAATTAAATAATGAGACCGACAACGTAGCGCCCGATCTAGCAACACTGCGGAGACAGGACTTGGAAACAATACAAGTTTGAACTTGTTAGAGTCATTTGTTTGTTCTTCGTTGTTTTTTTCTGGTGCGTTTTAAAAATAAGTGACATTAATTTTAAGCAACGGTGTTCTATCAGGTTTTGCTTCAGACTTGGACACAGCGCAACGGATACTTTTGTAAAATATATTTTTCGGTGGTTTAAGGCATTCTCAGAATGAAGAGATTCGATTGAATATGATCCACGCAGCGGAAGGCCTTCATCTTCAAGAACCGATGAAAATGTCGATTAAATACAACAACAAGAATGATAGGGGAAGAGTTAAATTTGAATCACACCACTGTTCATCAGGTTTTGACTAACGAATTGGAGATGAGAAAAATCTATGCAAAAATGGTTCCAAAAAACCTTTCGCAGGAACAAGAGGACATCAGGAGAGAAGGATGTCTTGACTTTTTGGAATCGATTGAAAATGATCCCCATTTTATGGAACGTGTCTTTACTGGTCATGAGACTTGGGTGTTTGAGTACGACCCCGAAACCAAGCGCCAAAGCATGGAATGGCACACTTCAAGCTCTCCAAGACCCAAAAAAAGCAAGAATGAGCAAGTCGAAGATCAACTGAATGCTGATTTGCTCTTTTGATAGCCAGGGAATTATCCACAAAGAGCGTGTGCCTCCAGGCCAAACAGTAAATCAACACTTTTACAGAGAGGTTCTTGAAAAACTTCGAAAAAGGGTCGTGCTCCCGTGGCTCCTCCGTCTCCCTTTTTCCCCCCCTAAGTCCTCGCGGCTTTTTTCTCCCCCCCCGGGGAAAAAAACCCCCCCCGCCCCCCCCCTCTTTTCCTTCCCCCCCCCCCCCCCCCCCCCCCCCCCCCCCCCCCCCCCCCCTCCCCCCCCCCCCTTTTTTTTTGAGCAATGGAAGAACCGTCTCCAGCGCTGTGTGGCTTCCCAATCAAGTTATTTTCAAAGAGACAATACTGAATTGTAATTCTATTCGAATAAAAATAAATTAAAAAAATCAGTCTCATTACTTAATTTACACACCTCGTATTTGTTACTTATACACGGTGAGTACAAAGTATGGTGTTATTGATAACGGTTAGAGACCACGGATCAGGTAATAATTCAAGATCAAGACTCCAGAAATAGCCACTGGCACGTATAGGGTGCACTTAATGCTATACTAATTTTAAGGGATGATTCCTGGAGCATGGAGTATGACTTAAAAAGTTTTGGAGTGTTTTGGAGGACTTGTTTCAAGATACAGGGTGATAGAGCTTTACTTAAGGGGAGAAATACAATACCTAAAAAAGATAGTAAGTGTATAGTAGAATATGCATGCTATGTTTTAAAATCAAATTCAAAGCCCTTCTATTTTTTTGGTCGTTCTTCGAAGAGAGGGCGTAGTACGCATTTCGGTGCTGTCGACCCAGGGGACCTTTTGTCTATAGTGTCATCTTTTGAAGTACCCTGGGACGAATTTATATAGGCTCGCCAAGAGCTTCAGTAAAGTAGAAATGGGTTTTATGAAGAATCTGAAGGCCTACTGTATGCCCCTGGCATCGCTGATTAAGGCGTAAATACACCAATCAAAACGAAAAAGGAGCCACTTAATTAAAACAATAAAGAGCTTAACCGCACATTTCTGCTTTTTTCTTTTTTCCTGTAAGCATCACAAGTTGATTACAAAAAATTGTACTAAATTTTTAGAGAACAGTCCAATATATTTAAATAAAAAAAGAATTGTAATAAAAAGTTATTCCAGTAGAAAAATATCCACATTTTTAACAGTGGCTCCTTTTTCGTTTTGAGTAGTGTAGTATCATATTTATATAGATACAATTTTAAATGCGTTTTTGTCGAAACAACATTTTATGAATTGGCGTAAGAGATAACTAAAAAACTAATCGACCGATTGGGCTGAAATTTTGAAGATTTCTTGTTTATTATATTAGTTTCTAGTTAAAATAAAAAATTCAACTTTTTTTAAACAAAATCTTATTTTTATTGCAAAATTAGTTAAAAAAAAAAGGGTGAAATTTCGATTTTTCGCTGTAAAGCTCTGCCAATCGTCGATTTTTTTCTTCACTATTTCTTAGTTTAACTACAAACTATACCTAAGTGTTATTGACAAAAGTTTTTTTCCTGGTTTGTTTCAGATGAAAATTACGATCATTAGAACTTACGCCGTCAAAAATTAGCATTTTCTTTGAGCGAACGTTTTGTTAATAAATAAAAAAAATGGTTTGTACTCTTTAAGATTATATTTGTAATTCTGCAAACTCTGATTATACTACAATTACAAATTCTATGCAAAAAAAAATTGAAAAGTGCTTTTTTTTCATCGGTAATAGTATTTCCCCCTTAAAAAAAGCACCATGTATCTCGAAAAGCGGAGCTGTAATCTACTAGAATATTTTTGGAAATCTTCGCGTACTATATAAGTACTGATAAATCCATTTACATAATACAACAACACACATTAATATTTATTACCGCGATATCATCGATTTTCAAGCGATGTGTTAATTAATTATTAAAGGTTTTTCAATTGTCCTCAGCAACAAGCAGTACGGGAAATGCGGCAGCCAACTAGATCCTATCGGACGATTCTAATTTTTAAACATACGTTGATTTTATCCACTGAAAAAAACGTGACATGTTTGTGTGGCATGAGGCTTAGGAATTAATGCGCTCTACTTTCCCGGGCCAGTATTTTCTATCGAGCATAAATGTCAAATTATCGACCCACCGGAAAACACTGTCCGTCGTCACGCACCCAAGTTCCCATAAACTTCAAAGAAAACTAATTTATTTTTTATTTTTTGCTTAGTATTTTATTTTCTCAATTGAAATACCGTTCAGCACAATCACCGAAATACTATAGCTAACTTTTCGTGCGTGCGTTTCGAAGCGTGCATTTCGCCACCCAGAATTGCATCATCAGGAGGTGATTAAAAGGCGCTTCCTAAGTAATTAATACTTACATGTTATGAGCTCGGAAATGAGGAATTTGAATTTCCGTACCTCAAAAAATGACAATATAACCATATTTAACACGAATATGGAATTTCGTTTTAAGATATGGTGAGAGCAAGAGTCCAGAGTACCACAACTAAACCGTGGTTCTGTCAGTAATACCAACTTAAATTTTTCACTTGTTTTTTTTTATCTATTGTATCAAAAAGATTTGCTTTGTCCAAAATTTGTGTCATGTCAGTCAGACAGGCGTACGAGGGTAGTTCCAAGAAATACCTAAGAAAGAAAACACAAAAAATTTGGGAAAAAATATTTTTGTTTCTCTACATAGTCTTCTTTTCGATACACTTTTCCCAGCGATGTTCAATAGCTTCAACACCCTGCTTATAGTGAGAATCGTCAAGCCCCTCAAAATAGCCATCAGTTGCAGACTCCACTTCTTCATTATTGCAAATCTTTTACCACCGAGCCATTTTTTCAAGTTTGGAAACAGAAAATAGTCTATGGGGGCGAATAGGGTGCATGAGGAAGCAATTCGAACTTTAACTCATTGATTTTGGCCATCGCTGTAACGGTTGTGTGAACTGGTGCATTGTCTTGAAACAAAACTTTCTTCTTCGCCAAATGCGTCTTTTCTTGATTTCATCACTCAAACGCTGCAATAAGTTGGCATAAAACATAGTTGATTGTTTTTCCTTTTTGAAGATAATCAATGAAAATCATCCCACGCACGTCCCAACAAAACTGACGCTATGACCTCGCCTGCAGATGGAACTGTCTTTGCCTTCTTTGGAGCCGATTCTCGCCTTTCAGTCCATTGTTGTGATTGTTCCTTCGTCTCAGGTGTAAAGTGATGGACCCATGTTTCATCCATGGTTATAAATCGACGCAAAAACTCGGCTTTATTGTTGTGAAACTTTGCCAAACACTCTATTGAAACATCCTCACGACGCTGTTTGTGTTCCAATGTGAGTAATCGCTTCACCCATCTTGCTCATAGCTTTCTCATGTCCAAGTGATCAATTAACTGTATATTATTTCTAATGTAAATGTGAAGACATAAAAAAAGCAAGGTTGTCAGATATATTTTCTAAAATTGCTAAGCTCACTATACAATTATACTTCATACTTCAGTAAACTGTTAGTTCGTGACGTTCTTAGAAAGCCAGTTTGGAAATATTTAAAAAAAAAATTCATAGATATAAATTTATTAGTTAGCATTAAAATAAGGCGTTTAAAATTGCTGAAAAAAAATAATTATCCGGCAATGCTTCGCCGGCAACGCTTTGCTGCCGGCGAAGAGCTGGCAACGGCTTCGTTTAGCCAGCCAGCCGTCGGTCAGCCAGATCGATTTGCTGTAACCCATTAGAGTATTGTGTTATTGCATCCAATCCAATGCGTTAGATATTTATGTGCTCCATTGTGTCGTAAAATGTTTTACGACGTCGTTAAAATGATTTATGACTTTTGGAATTCTTACTTATTTCCGCTAGTGACGTGCATTTCAGCTAGGTTTATTAACACAGACAATTTTTTCAGATTGTCTGGCTAAATGAGCATTATTTACAGAAAATTATATTACAAATATTAAGAGTTTTGTATGCAGGCTAATTTTAATCTCCTATATGATTTGATGAAAAAAATTATTTCACAATTTTCAAATTTATAAAAGATATATGCACGCCATTGGGCGCCGTTAGCCCTCAAAGGAATTAAAAATATACGTCTTCACATTGAGTTTAGAAAGACTATACCTACATTAGATGTAGGTACAGCACTTTTTGAAATACCTATCACGTCTGCTAGCTCGCGCATTTTCAGTCGACGGTCTTCCAATACCATTTTGTTCGTCTTGGCAGCTCGTACGTTAATATTTTACTGTTGTAAACGAAGGAGCAGACTCCCCCAGAATAGAATCTCCACTTTGATATTGGCTGGACTAAGGCCCTTCGAATGAAAATATTGAATCATATAACGATAATCAATTTTTTCCAAGATCACAAACTCATTGAAGGCGTTCACTATTGATGGCTGTCAAACAAATACTAAACAACGTAACGTCGCCAATCGTTCAAACTTAACGTTTATAAGGCTGATACTTTCTACCATAGTCATTCTTTTCAAACAACCGCCATCTATACATCAGGTCGGGTACTTCTTGGACTATCCCGTATATATCCTCTGCTGAAACATATTTGGGACGCGCGGTTTTTTTTTCGATTTCCGCATTTTACCATAGAAGTGCATTTTTATGCTCGAAATGTATTTTTAGAGCCCTATCCATCTTCAACGTTTAGATGACGCGTGTGCATACTTCAGGAAAGCGAAAGTCGCTATCTGCATGTTTCCCAAATATACTATACAGAAAGCGGCATCGAACCATAAATAATACAGGCAACTAATGTCAGGCAGCGTCGGCATTCGACATCATTCAAAGGCGAAGTGCGCTCGTCTGCGAAAAAAAACTAGCGTCCGAATTTATTGATTCTCTCAAAAAGGGCACTTCTAATTTCCATAATATTTTTGTTCTAGAGGCAGCAAAGACGTTTTAGAGTAATAGGAGAAATATAGAGTAAAAACAGGTTTTCTATTTCAATAAAAATGACTACCGACTAACTCGACCACAAGGAACACAATGGCGTGGCGGAAAAGTCGCTACGACCACCGATTTTCCTGGAAACGAACAAAAACCCAGCCCAAAAGTTAATAGATCAAAATATTTCATTTTCGATTTTCATAAATGATATTTTTTAAAAAATATGTTTTCACAAAATCTGGTGAGTGTTTTTTTTGTAGCGAAAAATTTTAATCTGCCAATAACTTAGATGTACGAGGTGTGGCTATTAAATAAATGAACTGCTGTCACAGTTTATGTTCGTTACCAATTTAACACTTTTTGTTCATCACCAATTACAGTAGCAACTTTTTCGCCTTCAATGTACTCCCCTTGGCGATCTCTACACCGCTCCATACGACTTTTCCATTGTTGAGAGCAGTGCTGCAAGTCCGCTTCTGTCAGCTGGTTCAGAACTTCCGTCGCTTTTGCTTTAACCTATTCCACACTTTCGAATCTTGTCATCACAAGTAATCACCGTGTCTAACAAGCCTGGATCAGTGTCAATGTTGTTAAAGTGTCATCGCAAATGTTCATTCTTGATTCATTTTGCTCGGCAGTGAGGAGTTTTGGCATCATTTTTGCGCAAAATTTGTGCTTGTTGAACGATTCATGCAAACTCTGGCGAACACATTCTTTGTCGATTCCTATTATTTCAGCAAGCCCTCGGATGCTCAGACGACGATCTACGCGGATTAATTTACCAGTTTTTTCAATGTTTTAGTCCGTTTTTGACGTTGAAGGCCGTCCGGAGCGCGGATCGTCTACGGTCATTTCACGTCCCTCTTTAAACCGTTTGAACTATTCAAAAACTTCTGTCCGGGATACACATTTATTCCCGTACACTTCTTTTAACATTGCATAAGCTTCTGTAAAAGTTTTCCCCAGTTTAACAAGAAACTTGAGATTAACCCGTTGTTCCATCTGAACACTTAACATTTTTTCGACGCGTCACTGGTGCGTAGTCTAATTGAAACGACTGCTACAGTCAAACTGAGCGACTCATTGGCTTGTCCAGCGAGCTCAGGGTGGGGAAAGTATCACCAGACACAGTTCAGTTCAAACTTGTCGCGACACGCTCGCAGCTGCTGCTGATAGCAGCATCAGTTCGGTTATTTAATAGCCACACTTCGTACATTGTAGAGGGTACACAAAAACGGATGTGGCTATCTTGCACATTGAGTAATTTATGTTTTTATTAAAAATATCAACGTTCACTTCATTTTTTTGCAAAAGATAAAATAAATCCGAATAATCGGTTTCGAAATATTTGCGTTCAAAGTGATCAGTGCAATTAATGATTAAAATGCTTTGCCCTGAAGAACACGCAATCACCAAATTTTGGACAAAATGTTATTTTATGTTTAGAAAAAAGTTATTTAATAGAACCGAAAATGAATTTTTACACAAAAAAATCTGCAGTTTTGCGGTGTACCGTGTATCAATTATGGAACAAGCTGTAAAGCTATAAATTATTTCGTTTCATGTTAATATCTCATTCAAATTTCAAATATTTGCCACTACTTAAACACAAGTACTCTGGAATAAGAAAGAAATAATCAAGAAACACGTAATTCAAAGACCGTCAGAATAAACTTAAAGTTTTAACCATCTTTCAATATCTGTTCGCAAAGACTTACTTTATTTTGACTTCTGGTTGAGGTTATGTTTAATGACGGGTGAAAAGTTGGAACAAATATTGGGGATCGTCAGAAGCATGTGCCACGGTAATGCAAATATTAAAGCCCTAAAAAAATATACGAGTTACGTAGGAATAAATTCTGAAATGGTTGAAATGTAGAGTGCTGTGAGTATAAAGTTTATTAATTTTTTAACGGTATTTACATTTTCTCGGTAGGCGTGCCTGCTAAGCAGCTTGGAGTAGCACAACTCCACTTGTACCATAATAATTGGATCAAAGTAATTCTTGAAAACAATTCGGAAAATCATCAGTACAGGTTTTAAAGTTAGTATAAATTCCTCTAAACTAGAAACCCATACTATGCTCAGTGACATGGAAATTGCAACACCAAGAAGGGATAGAATTTTTTTGGATCAAACTTGGCAGAAACGTTTAGCTACTCAACAGCAATAATTGATTAAAATTTCAAAGAAAAAAAGAAAGTTAAACATTTTTAACACAGTTTTATTAATAATCCTCCCTTTTTTGTTATACATTCCTGCACTCTTTGTGGCATCGATTCCCGGTAGTCTATATCCCCTTGGAGTACTAGATTTGTAACCAATAAAAAAATATTTACTTTTAGTGTTCTATTTTACGTGATAAATCTCGCTTTTGTACCCTTCGTGTATTACATAGTAGCGGAATAATCCCAACGGTCCTAGAAAACCGTAAAACGTTTTCAGTTTTATTGTCTCGCACGAAATAAAAAATGCACCTGACATTTAAGTGACAAGTGAGTTAGTTCGAGCACTAAAAGCGATTGCTTTATAAAATTCCTCCTGCAGAAACTAAATTTATTCTTACGATTGCAGACTACGTGCCAGCAATTCGAAAATTGCTGTCTTGGACATGTTAATACAAAAGGAAGGGGGTAAATCTAGAGGATAATTAGTTTATAAAATAATAGGTTTATATAATAATAGTTTATAAAATATAGTTCTAGCTGGCACTCAATTTCCTGCTTAACATCTTAATTTAAATAATCACTAGCTTTTAAGCTATAAGTTAAGTTACGAGAAAAAATGTTATGTCTGTCTGTAAGTCGGTCTGTTAACCATTTTTGTGTACACAATAACTCGACAATGCTTTGATATATCGACTCGAAATTTGGAACACTTACACTGCTACAAAAAACTGAAACACCCTGTGTATATAAAGTTGGCGTACGGCAACGCAAAACATAGGCAACCCGTGTAGCACGTGACGTGCGTTGCCTTATTTCCATTTGATTGCAGAAGTCTTGTGACAGTTGGTGCAGGAGTTTTTTTCATAAAAGTCGCATTAGTCATAAAGGTCATATGGATTACAAAGGTCATCAAGGCCACAATATTTACACAAGTTAAGTGTAAGAGTAGTATTTTTTGTACTAAACTTCGCCCGTAAATAAAGACGTTTAATTATTATTATTATTATTATTATTATTATTATTATTATTATTATTATTTGTACAAAAGGTGTTAAGATTTCGAAACGGTACCTCTCTGCATTCAGTGTTTCATTAAGGCGGGCAATACAATTAGAACGGAAAAAAAATGCATTTTAAAAAATTTTTTTTTCAAGTAGTTTTTATTCAAATTAATTGAAACTTTGTAGGATTATAGATGGGTCCTTGAAGTACACGAAAAAAAAAATTTTTTTTAAACAAAATGGCGGCTGTGAGACGTCGTCCACGCAGACCCTGTTTTTTTTTTGGCGGGCGTTCTCGAGGTCGCAATTTTTATCTAAAACAAGCAAATCAAAAAAATTTGTATTAATTATACCTTCAGTTATGAACTGAATTTAATTCAGTTCATAGATAATATTATAATGAAGATGCCCAATAAATTTCAGCTCAATCAGATGATTAGTTTTCGAGTAATCACGCCCGCCAGTTCAGAAAGTGCTGTTTCGAGAAAAACGCGTTTAAAGTTCAGGTATATAAAAAATAACCTTCAATATACCTTCATAAAATATAAAATTCAGGTATATTCAGGTATATAAAGTTCAGGTATATAAAATTTATATACTCAGGTATATAAATTCGTCCCTGAGGACTTTTCAAAATAAGACACAATGGAAAACAGGTCCCCTCGGTCAAGCGTCTTTTTATACCTGCTACGCACGAAAAAGGCGTTTCGGTAAAACGAAAAAAAAAATAGGAGTTCGAATTTCAAATCGGCGGATACACCGTTGGATTCCTTGAGAAATTTGTGATTTTTTTTAGGCCAAAAAAAAATCGATTTTTTTGGTCGTTCTTAATTGTATTGCCCCCCTTAAAAAAAAAATCGGTCCAACAATTCTCCTGCTCACAGCTGCCGACACTCCAATTTTGTATGAGTATAGTGGAGTTTCAATATAAAAGTGAGGGTTGTCTGGACTCCAAAATCTCATATTCTGAGAGTAAAAGTAGCCCGAAAGATGGAACCAAACCTCTTCCGTGAAAAAAACTTTCAAAAACAGCATCGTTATTTTTAAAATGGTTAATAAACCGTTGGCAAAATTGTAGTCTTAGACGATATGGATGGAAGTCCAAATCATTTTTCAAAATTCGTTGACATGTTGTATAGGGCAGATTCGTGTAGCATGTGACGGGGGTTGCCTTATTTCGATTTGATTGCAGAAGTCTTGTGACAGTTAGTGCAGGAGTTTGTGTCAAAAATGTCACATTAGTCTCAAGGTCATATAACATTACAAATGTTATTAAGGCTATATAAAGACCACACAGGTCATAAATGGTGATATTCAAAGAACATAAAGGTTATATCGAAATCTCACACTATTGAAAGTAATGTTTTTATAGACTTGAATTGAGTAATTATGATATTATTAGATGTGGAAGTTGTGTGAACTCATTTCACAAATTAATACAGGACCCATCTTTTTGCTATTTCGCAACAAAAAAAAAATACTTCCACAAAATTTAATCAGTAAAGTGACGGGTAAGTCGTTCGCCAAGTAACCGTTTATGTGTATTTTATTTTCTTAGAAGTAACTTTCATGGCGCGGCGAGAATAAAAATTAATGACCTCAATCATCGTCGGAAGAGAAGAAATAAGTCTAGCATGGGTTTTTATTGCATCGCAATGTAAGAAACGAAATTGAAACAAAACCTTGTTAATGGAAAAAGCCGATAATAAAGTCAATTCACCCAAGCATACTGTCGAAAAGCCTTCAATAATAGGCTCAGCTAAATGGCACAACGGGTTAATCTCAAGTTTCTTGTTAAACTGGAGAATACTTTTACAGAAGCTTATGCAATGTTAAAAGAAGTGTACGGGAATAAATATTTATCCTGCACACAAGTTTTTGAATGGTTTAAAACGGTGGGATGGTTTAAAGAGGGATGTGAAACGACCGAAGACGATCCGCGCCCCGGACGGCCTCAAAGTCAAAATTAGACGAAAACATTGAAAAAATTAGTAAATTAATCCTCAAAGATAGTCGTCTAAGCATCCGAGGGCTTGCTGAAATATAAAGAATCGGCAAAGAATGTGTTCGTCAGATTTTGCATGAATCGTTCAACATGCTCAAAAGTTTGCGCAAAAATTGTGCCAAAACTCCTCACTCCCGAGCAAAAGGAATCAAGAATGAACATTTGCGCTGACATTCTAAACAACATTGACACTGATCCAGGCTTGTTAGACACCGTGACACTGAAGGGGACAAAATTCGAAAGTGTGGAAGCAGTTAAAGCAAAAGCGACGGAGGTTCTGAACCAGCTGACAGAAGCGGACTTCCAGACGGACTGCTTTCAACAATGGAAAAGTCGTGTAGAGGAGCGGTGTAGAGATCGCCAAGAGGAGTACATCAAAGACGAAAAAGTTACTACTGTAACTGGTAACGAATAAAACATGTTAAGACAGCAGTTCAGTTATTTAATAACCACACATCATATATACATGGCTTATTATAGACAGAAAAAAACATTTTATACCATTGTTTTAGTACATTTCCTGTAATATTCTTTAAATCTGTGAAAATGAACAATTATATGTCGAAAAGTGACAAAACGAACCAAACATATTTTTTCTCAATTAGAATTGTCTGGTACATGTGAATTTTAAAAGTGGTGTTGTGGTGTATATACCAGTGATTTTTTTCAACACCGAAAATCGAAATTGTCTTAATGCGGTCCTGCAATTTCCGAAATTTCGAAGAAATATGTGGTAGGAAAGAGGGTTGTAACATCAAACGATAATCACTAATAAAATATCGAGCCATCCAAAAAAATAAACATCATCAAAATTGGGCGAGATTGGAAATGTAAGTTTATAACCTCATTGAATTTGAATTTGAAATTGAATATAACTCTCTTGCAATTCGTCGTCATGCACATTTATAAACAAGGTGTTAGGATTTCTACAAGGTACCTCTTTGCATTCAATGTTCCTTTAAAAGAAGTCCAACAATCTTCCTTCTGCTCAAGGCTGACCACACTCCAATTTTTTGTGAGTGTAGTGGAGTTTCAATATAAAAGTGAAGATTGTATGCAAAATCTCATATTTTGAGGGTTAACGTAGCCCAAAAAATGGAACCAAGCCTCATCAGTAAAAAAACTTTTTCGAAGACAGCATCATTATTGTTAAAATGGTTAATAAACCATTGTCAGAATTATAGTCTTAGAGGTTAAAGAGCTCCAAATCATTTTTCAATATTCGTTAGCACGTTCTATCGGGCAGACTCACTTGTTGGCTCAGATGGTTAATTTATGTTCTTGGTTGGTTTGTCCGTTATCACTTGCCTAACCATTTCAACGTTTTCTTCTGTTCTTACTCTGGATCTGCCCCTTCCTTGTTTCCGATTGACGCTTCCAATTTGCCAGTACAAATTTAGGAAACGTTTTACTGACCGGTTAAAGTGGTCGAAATAAATAACTGCGTCTGAAAAAACTTCCCTGAAGTCCTCATATGCAGCTCTCATCGAATATATCCTGATTCTATTGTTTCTACTGCCATTCCAAAAATAAATTTCAAGGAACCACGCCTCTGTCCAGTAAAAATGAATTTCTGAAATTTATTTTACGATTCTGACGGCCATTTAAAAATATATAATAACCACTATTTCCATCTGTCTCGTTCATAGCCAAAGATGACTTTTTTTTCTTGGCTTTTTATTAGCTCTAACTGATCATTCTAAAGGAGTGACAAAAAAATGCAAGCCATTTGCTTTGCAAAATGCAAAAAAACATTTACTGGTTGTACTTTTCCGACTGCAACACGAAAACAAGATAATTTTCCCAGTACGGTCCTGTAATTTCGAAATTTGACGCGATGAAACAACGTCAAATTGTTGATAATTAATGGGTACGACGCGAATCGAAAAATAATTTATTACTTCAAATGCTTTAAAAGTTATAACCACAACAAGTTCCGGCGAGAAATCTATGCCGTTTAGAATAGACAGCCTTTGATAAATTATTTACTAAAATCACTCTCCGGAAACGTTCGGCCTTGTTTGCGAACATCCACTTTATTCGCTTCCACTTTACGCCCATTTATAATGTTACCAGACAAACGCGCAAAGCCTCGCGTCCCAAAAAAAAATGTAAATAAAAAACATCGAAAATACTTTAAACGAGAACCGACGCATATCTTTATAAATAACGCTCATGGATTTCGAATAATTCATGAGAGATATTTCGACGCATTGAACAACTGACGGCCTGCCAAATTATCGAAGTAGATCTGGCGTATATTTGGCCATTTTGCATGTAGCACAACGAATATTAAACAGAATTTCGACTTCGAAATAACCGAAGATCGGATATGGATTTAATCGACTTAACTCAACCAGACTACCATAGATCGGTGCCAGATAGCTTAGCTATAAGTGTGACCTGTATTGGTGGCGAGAATTTTAAAATTATATTTAATAAATACAGATTGACTGGCGAGTCGCGTTAAATAAAAGTTTTGAGACCTTGGTATCTAATTGTGAAAATTTAGAAGTAAGGGTAGCAGAACATGTCCAATTCACTTAAAGTATTTTCAAGTATTTGACAAGTCGGTATCATTTTTTTTATTTTAATTGGAACACAGTGTTATTTATTGAATTTTTGGTATTCACATAATATTTTAAGTTGACTTTTATAAGGCCATATCTCGAAAGTTTACCGTCTCCTTCAAAATAACTTTCTTGGGAAGCCACAGAGCGCTGGAGACGGTTCTTCCATTCTTCATAGCAGTGCTGGAACTCATATACTGAATTTGCACTCAGCTGGTCATCTTGAGGTGATTTTTCAATCTCAAGAAGAGAGAAAGGTCACAAGTATTCAAGTCAGGCGAATGAGGAGGTTGAGGAGCCACATAAATGTTTTTTACTGGCTAAAAACTCGTTTACTGAAATAGCGCATATTTTTCTCATCCCCAGATCATTCTTGTCGTCAACCGACGATCTGAACACACAAGATCCCATATTACATATATCGACATTTTCATCGGTTCTTGAAGATGAACGCCTTCGGCTGCGTGATTCATCTTCAATCGACTCTCTTCCTTCTGAGAATGCCTTAAACCACCGAAAAACCTGGGCTCTTGAAAAAACACTACGCTGTCTCCGTAGGCGTGTTGAAGTTTTGCAAAAGTATCTGTTGCGCTGTCCAAGTCTGAAGCAAAACCTGATGACACACCGTTGCTCTAAATTAATGTCATTCATTTTTAAAACGCACTAGAAAAAAACGGTTTACAAAAATAGTCACAAAGAACAAACAAATGACTCCAAGAATTTCCAACTAGTACTGAACGTGCATTACATGTTAACCTACCGCCCTTCCTAGTAATTTTGCTAGATCGGGCGCTACGTTACCACTCTGATTACATAATTTACACACCTCGTATATTACAGAGGAATGTATGTTTGAAGTTATCACTTCAGAAAACTTTGATCATTCTAGTCATCAATACCTCTTGTATGCCTAGATCAGCACACCTGTTGCAGCTAGTTTGATCATGCAGAAGTGTTTTTTTATTAAGCTTTTTCTATTTGAGCTCCCTACAGTTTTGCATTTTAGAATTCTAAAATACTTCCAGTCACCATTTATTTGATAATTTTATGAGTGAAGTGTTCTTAATAAAGTGATATATCTAATTTTCCTGAATCCGCCTCTGGTTTTGACACGACGTTGATATTGAAATGTGATCTCCAAGAAAATAACAGCTACTTCAAACTCACCATGTTTTACATCAAATTACTTTTTTATTATGGAAGAATACATATTATGTATTATGATATGCCACGATAGGAAAATTGACAACGCCTATTTGTTGATCGAATATATCATTTCGTGACCGTCGTCCTGTGAATATATTCATATTACATTGAATTTATCGAATTAGACTTGACTCTTTTACAATCATCCTGTCACTTCCTTTGAAGGCATTCCTTGTCTGATACTGGTATATTTTGTTTCTATTACTCACATCTCTGTAAGTGATCTGATTTCAGTCTTTATCAATCTTTATCAAAAACTCAAAATCAAGAGGTCTTTAGGTGAAACATTTTTTTTAGTGAAATAATCCAGAATAACCCAGAAATAGGGCCCATTAATTCAAATTGTCAAAAATAATTAGTTTCTGCAAGCCTTAATACATTTAAATAAAAGGTCTCAACCAAAATCACCTTGTATAAATTGTGTGACACCAGTGCTGAGCCGATTTTGATGTTTGCCTTAAAACTGAACATGATTTAAATTACACTGAAAGTCACTTTACATCAAAGGGTGGAATCTACTCTGCTAAATCGTAATTCCTTTACAAAACCATAATTTTGATAACACGCTTCCTGTGAACTTCGGCAAGGGAGATAATACGATTATAGCATTGGTAATATGATTATCGCACTGTCAAAATTAACCCGGCGTCGGTATGGTGGGGTATCATATATATCATAACTTTTCTGTGTTTTTTCTTTTAACACAGTTTAAAAAAGAACCCATCTGATGGCCCACCCTATATAACATGTTTTGATTGTTTTTCCCTTTTTTATATAGTTTTACTATGACTTAAAAATCTTGTTTTGTTCTACAGGATCTCACAAGACATTTTGTGATTATTTTTTTTGCGAAAACTATGAAGATTTTGAATCTGCTCAATATTTTCCTGAAAAAATGTTTGTTAAATTGGTAACACTTTTGGTATGGTGGGTATTACAAATCACTTTAACGAATAATATTTAATGAGTCATGGTCAACGCCGCAATGTGGCAACATGCTGTATAATATTAACTGGAAGGTATATATACATACTGTATTTCCATTCTAAATTGAAAATAGGCAGAAAAAGGCAAGGTTATATATTTTCTAAAATTGCTAAGCTCACTATACAAATATACTTCATACTTCAGTAAACTGTTAGGTCGTGACGTTCTTAGAAAGCTAGTTCGGAAATATTTAAAAAAAAATACATAGATATCAATTTATTAGTTAGCATTAAAATAAAGCGTTTAAAATTGCTGGAAAAAATAATTATAAATGAAAACAACTTTATGTATATTACTATACTTAAGAAAATTTTAAAGAGCCGGCAACGTGCTGGCCGGCCAACTGCTGGCGGCTGGCGGCACAGAGTAAACCACTGGCGGTAACACTGGTCAACGAGATTATTAGACTACTTTGCATCTAATACATTGCTAATATTTATTCGGTCCACTGTGCCATAAAATTGTTACGACGTCGTTAAAATGATTTACGACATTTGGAATTCTGACTTGTTTAAGACGCCAGTGACGTGTATTTCAGCTAGGTTTATTAAAACAGACAAATTTTTGAGATTGTCTGGCTAAATGAGCATTATTTACAGCAAATTATATTACAAATATTAAGAGTTTTGTATGCAGGCTAATTTTAACCTCCTATATTGATTTGAATGAAAAAAAAAATTTCACAATTTTCGAATTTATAAAAGATATATGCACGCCCATGGAATCATAAAGTTGCACCGCTTTTTTTTGTTCCCCAGGCGTATTTATCATTTTCAATTAAAAATAGAAGGACTATACATATATTTATATATAAATACAGGGCCCTTTATTTAAAATTTCAGAAACTGCAGCGTTCTAAATCTGACTGCCGAAAATAAAATAAATAAACGCTTGGTTAAAAATTCCTCACTTACCCAAAGTGTGCGAACGTTTCAATTATTAATCGAAAGCCCCACTCGATGACGCCTAATGTATTTAGAATTCGCTCGAATTTTCTGTTAATTCCTTTTTGCACTCGTTTCCACGGGCAAGTTGAAATTTTTAAATCCCCCGGGGCAGTTTGGGGCCGCTACAGTTTTACCCTTCCGAAGTGCAAATGTGTGTTAAATTACGCAAACTTAGATTTGAAAAAAGTTGCGAGATCGTTAAATTGATTAGGTTAAAAATAAACTTCCAGACGAAATTGTCGCACAAGCCAAAAGAACTGTGTCCAAAACTGCGTCATGTGGCATATACGGTATATTTTTATACATAACAGTATGCAGCATTTTTGGAATACACATTATGTTTGATAAAAACGTATCCAGCAGAACTTTTATGTGGAAACAGATAGAGACGCAATTCCAAACGCAGGCGGCAGGGGCACTCTTACCCCTAAACCCTAGGGGTACCCTTACACCTAAAAAGTGGTATGAAAAAACTGAGTTAGCGTTCATTCTTTAAATTCGACTCTGTACCATATGGAACTGTTACTGAATTACCATCACAGTCACTAGACGCTTGGATCAAGCTAATACTTCAAGGTAACTCAACTCGGGCGGTGAGGAGCTTGTTTTACAAATCAACCCCTTTAGACGAGGAAATTTAGCATTCCACCTCCAAAATTTCCGAAGTAAGATGGATTTTGACGTAATTAGGGTCGTTGGATTCCTTGTAAAATTTAGAAAAAATGTTACCTATTTTTGTCATATACAAACCTAAAAAATGCATTTTTGGGGTGCAATTTTTCAGCCAATTAAAGAAAAAACCATAATTCGAGAATACATTGTCGAAACGGACTGAATTTGGTTACTTGGGGGTTTTTGGGGTCGCTGATTACGAATCTGATATCAGAAATTGATAGGAACCTGGTGGCCAGAGTTCCTGGTCCCCAGGCCCATCCCCGAGGTTTTCCCTCGAATTCGACCTAAATCTAACCGAAAATGGTTACTCGGGGGTTTGTGGATTAGCTGATTATGAATACGTTGTTAGTTTTGTTGTCCGTTACACCTGGAGGACTAGAAAATCTGGTCGCCACGCCCATCCCCGAGGTTTTCCCTCGAATTCGACCTAAATCTAACCGAAAATGGTTACTCGGGGGTTTGTGGATTAGCTGATCATGAATATGACATCATTTGCAACTGCTGATCAACTGCTGATCATCACAGCAGTTTCTGATTTGTATATGACAAAAATAGGTAACATTTTTTTTTCTAAATTTTACAAGGAATCCAACGAGCCTAATTACGTCAAAATCCATCCTTTTTTTTTTCTGCTAAATTTCCTCGACTACTTGACTGCCGAGGACAAGGACATTTGCTTTTTTTTCGACTTGGCCAAAATTGCTAGAAAATCACAAATCTTTCTGATCTATAAGTAAATGCTCTATTAACGCCTGATAATGTGTAAAATGTAATCAACTTGTGTTTTCCCATGTTTTTTTGGGGATACTGAACATGATTCCGGGGTTTATTGGGTTCAATTTTGCACCCAAAACAGACTAGGGCTCTCAGAAAATGACAATTTTTTCAGGTTTTCAAAAAAATCTTTGTCCTCATGCACTTAAGTCCTGTGCCGCATTTGAACAGTGTTATTTTGACAATCTGTATTATTTCCGAGGTATTTTGACTCGCTGAACATGATGGTGTCCAAATTTGGAACAAGTGCTCCTAAAGACCAATATTGGGGGAAAATTGACCCAAAAATTATACGTAGGTTGCTAGGAAAGTTTTGTCGTACTCGGGAATTATCGTTGCGAACGAAACAATAGAGGCACCATTAGGTGGGGTATCTTATAAGCTGCGCACGCACCAATATTCATTTTATTCGCTTCAGTAATTACAGAGCAGGCACAGGAGATAGATCGCAAAATGTCCACTCTGGAAAGACGTGATTATCGTGTATTTTTTTTTACAATTTTCGACGTGGGTTAAGTGCCGAAAATTGTTTCGAAGAAATGTCTGGAGTATTTCAAATCGCACAACAAAGTTTGGGTATTCGAAGATGAAGAGCCGCCTCAGACTGTTAAACAATCGCGTTCGGTCGGCAACATATCAACAACATTGTACTTACTTCATACAAAAAATCTTGGTTTCATAATTAGAAACTCTCAGGGTTTTAATGAAGACAGAGTATTATTTAATCTATTTAATGCCTTTATTCTGTCTAAATTAGAATATGGGAGCGTTATTTGGAATCCTGAGTATCAAGTATATAGAGACAATCTGGAGAATATACAACGTAAATTTCTAAAATTTGTTTCATATAAGGTAGATGGTTACTACAAAGCTGTAGGCACACCTGTTCATCAAGACCTGCTATTAATACACAAGATCATAGACTTACACAGTAGAAGAGAAATGCACTCCCTGATATTTCTATTTAAAATACTTAAAAATTCACAACCTCGATTCGCCTTCCATCTTGCGTCAAATTATGTTTAATGTGCCCACATTTGCGACTAGGCATACTAATATGTTTTACCTGCCAATCCCAATGACCAACTTACTAAAATTCTCTCCATTATTTAATATATGTAATAGTTATCATATTAATCAAAATAAGTTCGATATTTTACACTGTAACATCTGTTCTATAAAAAAACTGTATGTAGATAATTAGTTACTTTTTACCCTCTGTATATTTAGTATTATTGTTATTGTTATTATAAATGTCTTTAAACTGTTGTGATTTTAAACATCTGTTGTCTCCATCCTATAGATGGTTTTATCTGGTGGATGGTGTATCCAAATAAATAAATAAATAAATATTAAATGCAGTGATAGTACACGAACGAATATAGTGATCCTATCAACGTGTTTTTCTCTGTGTAACAAACGCTTCTATAATTGAAGTGCATAACGGTCATTTTCAACGGACCCAATCATTGTGAACCTCGTTACAACACCGTGATATTACAATCAAGGATCAAGTGACGTCGACTGAATATTTTCAGCACAATCCATCCACTGCATTAATTCTAATGAAAACGAGAACCAATATACCTTTTATTTTCTTATTTAGTGCGTAATATCCCAACGTGCATACGCTTGCAAGGAAATTGCATTGAACATTTTTACATGCACCCAATGTATGGGATGTCCCATTAATAATAGGTAATAGAACACAGTAAAACAGCAGATGTTGGGAAAAATATTGTGAAAAAATATTGATGTTTTCCACGAAACTACCGTACTTCTTCTCGACCGCGTTTGCAACTAGTTGGCTCTTCAGGAGAAGATTAAATCTTCTTATGTACAAAAGAAAGAAGAAATTTAGGTACCTACATTTATTGATAAATTAAAATTCCTTGCCCAAATTACCAAATTCTGTGAAGAAATGTTAGTTTTTGAAAAAGTTATTTACAAAAATCGAAAATTATTTTAACGACACCCTGTATGTTGGTTACTATTAACGTTTGGACTTTACCTGTGTTTAACTGTACATCATTAATTATGGGACATCCTGTATAACGATTCAGTGAGTAAATATCCTTCAAGATAAAATATTTAAGAACCGTATTTCAAAGTGATTTAAACGTTGACATCGAATTTCCTCTTTTTTCCAACCAAAGGGCATCAAGGGTGACTACGGGGGAAGTGTAAATTTAAACAAGTAAAGCGATTTTCCAGCCGGTGAATCTGATTCTTGGCATAACACCTGTCAGCCCCCTCGAAGTAATATAGTGTACTCTGTGTTGGATGACACACTGTCATCTCGACGTAATCTCTTTGCAACACGTTTTCATTATTCATCTTCAGTTATAAACGCAGTTATTTTAAACCGCGTATCCCAAATTTGATGAAAGGGCAAAAAAAACAGTTGGACCAAATATCATTCATTGTTAGTTAAAATTAACCCCCTTTTGTTTAGATCTTCTTTCAGATGTTCATCAGTTAATTATATCCTTTGAATAATTTTAATAAAAGTCAAAGAACCACTTAAATTCATAGTTTGTATATTTTTTTACTCATCCCAAAGAAGATTTATTTAAAATCTATTAGAAAACATTTTTTATTTCAAAATTTGTATTATAAATATAAATATACACTTCGGTCCATTAAGAATCATGACTCGTTAACACTTTAAACTATTTTGCTGAAATTTTTGCTGAAAGCGTTCAAATTAGAGAATAAAAAAAATTACAGAGGTGTTTTGATTCAATGAACCGCATTGTATGTACCGTACCTAGAACTGTAACATTACCTTTGACTTTCAGTAGGTAAAAGTAAAGTAGCTGAAGTGCTAAAACTTGCGGACTAAAATAGCGAATTCTTAGGATTTTTTTTTCACTGAATAACAATAGGAATGCGAAAGTTGAAGCTAGTTCTGGTTTTCTTAATGATTCTTAACATAACGCAGACAGTTTAATAAATGTTAGTATATTTATGTTTCTATAAATACCTACATATGTATGTGTATATATAATCAATAACGCCTACTGATTACCACTTCAAAAATGTTGAATAGACTATGAGAATGGAAAAATGAGTTCAACCTCGAGAGAACAATATTATACCAAGATTTTTAGTAGTAACTGAATTTCGGTGAAATTTCGACATTACGTTTTCATTTGCATACCTACTTCTTTACCAATTTATAACGAATGAATTACTCGGTTACTAAATCGACTACTGCTCACGACTGTCCAATTCTTAAAAATCATAGGGCTTATCCAAATTATATAATACTATATTTTTACAAAATTTAAATGCAAAATGTTCGTAAACCAAAGTTCAAAATCAAAGTACGCTTGCAGTTAATGTATCCTCGATCACGTTGCTACTAAATAGCAGTAAAATTCTGAGTCCTTGTTAAGTTGTAGCATATACATGTAGTATGACACTGCTTGTTAGACACGGTGATTTCTTGTGATGAATCGTTGTTTTTTACTTACGACCACGAAATAAAGCGCCAATCCATGCATTAGAAAAGCCCGAACTCGCCAAGGCAAAAATAATCCAGGATGAGCAAATCCAAATTCAAAGCGATGATGATCGTCTTTTTTAAATATTCGAGGCATCGTTTACTTTCTCTGGATCCCTGAGGGTCAGACGGTCAACCAACATTATTACATAGACGTTCTCACGGCCCTTCGTGAGCGTGTGAGAAGACGAAAACCCGATTTGTGGAAGACCAAAGCATGGAAGATTCACGAAGACAATGCACCGGCCCATTCTGCTTTATCTGTGAAGGCGTTTTTTGCAAAATACGGCATTACTGTGTTGCAACATCCACCGTACTCGCGCGACCTTGCCCCCAGTGGTTTTTTCCCAAGGTCAAATCGGAGCTGAAGGGGACAAGATTCGAGAGTGTGGAAGCAGTTAAAGCAAAAGCGACGGAGGTTCTGAACCAACCGACAGAAGCGGACTTCCAACACTGTTTTCAACAAATGGAAAAGTCGTATAGAGCGGTGTAGAGATCGCCAAGATTGAACGCAAAAAAGTTGCTACTGTAATAGGTAACGAATAGAAAGTGTTATGACAGCAGTTCGATTATTTAATAGCCACACGTCATACACTCAATTACCTGTAGATTAAAGTGAAGCAACAAGCAACGTCATCATGATAAATTAACACGTACAGTAGAGAGAATAATTTGAGAAAATCTGAAGGTAAACGAGGGAAGACGATACAAGCTATATCCTTAAGGATTACAACAGGACAACACTCTATAAACGACATAAACTGGAACTGGGACTTTGCTCCGAGGATTTGCCTGAAATCCAAGGTGATATTCGACCTAAACTTGGATTTCTGGTATTTTATCCTACTGCTTCGTAGAGGCGAATTTAACATCACGTATTCTTTTTATTACCCGTACGTTTGCGAAAGGTCGTACCTTATTAAATGCATGGTATCAGGGCACATATGGATCGATCTCACTTATTTAGATACTGTTTTCTAGTTTACTACGTTACACAGTGGGTCGTTTTCAGGCATTTCTGTCCAAAACTCAAATGAACCGGTTTTAACAGATTTCCGAAAAATGAGTGATGAACAAGCTTCTTTGTAAGAGTAACTGTTATACTTAGGGGAACACAAGACCCCGAACCTTATACCGGCTCGATTTGCGTTCTACGACTCGAGAACGAAACATGCGTTATGTGTTAAAGTTGTGCAATGAATATTTAATTTTTTTTTTGGACTGTGAGTTTTTGGTTTCTTTATCTTCAACTGAATGAATCGACTATGTCTGATACAGAACAAGGTAAGAGCTTTATTGTAAACAGTTAGTTGACTTTGTTTGTCATTTGGTACCTAAGTTATAGCCTTTTATGGAGTGAGCGGTTTTTGCCGTGAATTTTGGTGAAAATTAAACTTTACATTTTTATTACGCTTCACTCCCGCAAGCTTCCGCCTTATATTTTTTTGGTGATATTGAATGCAGTGCTCACAACATTTCCTGTTAATTGCAGCTGCCTATAGCTGCCTTTTTTTAAATAAAGACGTTTTGAATAAGTTGATGCAGGTGGAAAACACCCAATTTTAGGAGTAGTAATGATTATTTATTATTGATATTGCAGCACTGATTTAACTCAATTCATCAATTTGTTCACTAATCACTATTTCAAAGTGCAATTTACTCTAAATACACAACATCTCTAATGTATACTATCCTTTTCTTTTCAACCCCTATATAAGATAAGTAAACAGATGAATTTGGCAAACATAATACCTCTTATTTTGCGTTTTTTTCAGATCCTAGCGCCCAAGTTCGGTAAGTCCGAAGAATATTTAGTTCAAGTTAGACAAACTGTCTTCAATTTTTGCGATACATTGTCGAGAAGGTGGCAAAAAAGCAGAAGAACTGACGATTCAACGATTACATTTATTTTTAAGATTGTCATTCTTTGATTTTGTAAATATCATTACATATTACAAATACAAATACATTATTAAAATGTTTTTTGAGATGAAATTCTATTAGTATTTATAAAATTATTTCAATTTCTACCCCCCTGAAACCCACCCCTATTCATCGATGGATTTTTTAAATTATTTATCCTGTAATCGCCAGCTGATATTGGGGCGTTTTCATGAGTTTCAGAATTTTGGCCAAAAATTTTTAAATCTGACCCTCTGTGCGTTAGGGCGAATAGAAAATATTAGGGTATCTGGAAGCTAATGTAAATAGAGCCTGTTTACATTGAAAATATATCATAAAAATGTCAATTCAGCTCGTTTAAAGGTCTGAAGTGCTTTCAAACGCTTAATTGAAGGGACGCGTCTCTCTGAGAAATAGGTGAATTATGTATGTAGGTGAGTGCAAATTGCACTCGGAAGAAATATTAAATAAATTCAAATTAACTTGAAAATATATTTATAATACCTACAGGTTTGAAAATCACATAAATACAAGGCGTCCTAAATAACGAGACACAGTAAAACTGCAGATTTTTTGGATTAAAGATTTCGATTGGGCAAAATGTCACTAAAGATTCTTAAAAAAAATAAACGTGGTTGCCAAACGTCGATGACAAATAAAAATGATAAACGACAGATGCGGTCAAATAATTTTTTTTTTCAAGCGAGTTTTGCCATACATTTGAGGCTCTTATGACGCGTTTTCGTTAAAGATAGCCGAAATAAAATATTTTTAACCAATTTAACCGTTTTTCATCATGTGTATTTCATTATAAAACTCCATATTAATAGTCCTCTTTTAAATTCCTATAAAAAGAAATAAAAACATCCGCAAAGTTGCCAAAATAAACGGGGTGTATCTCGCGTGTCACTAATCCTAAACTTTTTTTTTTGTTAAAAAGCATAGTTACATTCATATCGGTACGTGGCCGTGCTTGAATGATCTTCTAAATTGCTTTTTGTACCCTTTAAATTGCCTGTTGAAATGAGAAAAGTTATAGGGGGAAAAAATTAAGTATATAGGTACCTGAAAGTCATTGGATGACTCGAGACTGAGGCAAATTTATTTCAATAAAGCGGGCAGTATTCCCGATTTATTAAATGCGAAAAGTTTGAAGAAGTCAATGGACACAACGGGAGTAAAAATATCCTAGTATATACATATAATAAGTAAACCTTAGTACGGGGTATTTAAAAAAATTTTTAGTGCATCAAAAATGCTTATACTTAATAAAACATGAATTATCCTATATTATTTTTGTCACACAAATTTGTTGTATTCAACAATATAGATATTAAAAGATACGTTTAGTTGAAAGCAACAATAAGTAGTATTATAATTATTAGTAATTGAATCGCTTATTTCAGAAACAACCTGTCACTTTTTGAGAGTTTTCAATAGATGTAAGTATATATGAACATTTTGAGTAATACTGTAGCTTGAGGTCGAACGTTTACCACTAAAGTAAGAATTTATCATAAACAAAAGCACTATAAATATTTACGAAAAAAAATCTAAAAAAAAAAGGTACTTAGGTTGTTTCTCAAATGAAACATAAGTTTTGAAATAAAACTTTTTATTATCAAACTATTATTATTTAATATTATAAAAGTAGAGCTTATTTTGTGCCTTCCTTGGATTTTTGTTTTAATTTTTGATGTTTCAATAATATTTTCGTAAAAGGGTTTGAATGGTTCCTTCACCCATTTAAGCAGTTTTCAAATTTTCTTTTTCGGCTTGTAGTATTGGCAGTGGGTCCTTATATGTATTTTGAATTGGCATTTGAACTGTAAAATTCCTTGTAGTATAGTATTATTATATACATAGTATTATCATATAGTATTGTAAATTCCTAGCTAGTATATTTTTGTTTAATATACTATATTATTAATATAATTTTCTTCAACCCTAGAGTTTCTGATAACATTACGATGGCATTTATCCGGATTTCTAATTCCTTTACGTCTTTTAACAGCAAGATCCCCATCATTAGTGTTTTTAGTACAGGTCGTTGATTGATAGTTGTTCATAATAGTTACAGAATTAAGTTTTTTCTCTAATAAAATAACTTTTTATAAGCAGCAATAACAACAAACTATTGAACGTCGACATTATTACTGCTTTGACTTTTATAAGTTAAGTTGAAAGTACAAAATGACCACTGACAATTTAGTGCCGAAACAACCTAAATCCGAGACCAAGGTGGTTTCAGAAATAAACGAATATTTTAATTCGTCATATAACCAAGGATGTTTACGGGACTTAGGTTCTTTTTAAATTATGCATGTGTTACCCCCAAAAGTATATGTTGGTGTGATAAGCTCAATATGGCCCAAATGTGACTTTTGTAAAATTTTATTCAATTGTAAAGTAGTAAAAAATTATTATAATTATTTAACTAAAATAAAGTTGTTGCGTGTAACTAAGTAAATATTAATTAATTTATTTACAGAGTCGGACAGTGAATACAGATTATTTATATACGGAATACTTTATGAAAATTTACATACTTTCAGTTAAAACATACTTTCAGTAAAATATAAGAACATAAGTCTACCTGACGAATATGCAACCCATGTAACATTTAGATCCTCAAAATTGCCTACTTTTACCAGGATAATATTCGGGCGTATAGGGACTAATGAATTAGTTCTATGTCGCTCGGTCGTAATTTGACCAGCCGCGGAGCGCGCTAAAGGATGACGTTTTTTTGCAAAACAGGTGACGTAGTCGGTGTGGTGATGTACTTACTTGTAGTTTTTTATGTTTATTAATAAAATGCAGCGATCCGCACCATTTGCATTATAGATTCTTGAAGGTATACCGGACTTAAAGTGGATTGGAGAATAATAAGTATGTTGTATAGCGTGCGAAAAACATTTAATTTAAACTAAAAAAAAATACTGTTACCAGGTAGTATTTTTTAAAAATATCTTCGTATTTCTCATACTGATGTACTAAGTGCACCCTGACTTTTGTGGCTTAGTACTATCTCTAATTCCTACTATCGTAAACTTTTTTGTATTTAGAATTTCACTGTACAACATTTTCTTTAAATTTAAGGCAGAACTGGAAAATGCTATTTTTGATATCAATAATAAACCAACTATATTATTTTTGAGTTTTTTTGAAAACAAAATTCGGAAAAATGTTTGTTTTGAATAATTCTATACGCCGTTAAAATATGACTCAACTTAGTAATCATCCTGCATATTTTTAAATACTGAAATATTTTTTACAATTTACTTTACCCAAACTGAATAGACACGGAAAAAAGCGAAAAAAGAATAAAAGTGTAAACAAATAATCTTGTTAAGTAATAATTTAAACAAATGTCAGTTTATAAAATCTCCATGCATTTATTTTTTACAATCGTTAGACCTAGGCAATGACTCCGTACTAACAAGAAAATGCAAGTAAAGAGCTAAAAAAATAAATTAAAAAACCACAAAAAAAATGCTTAAAATATACAAAAATTATTTTTTCATATAAATACTTTTTCTTTCCTTGAAGTAATTCCCAATTTCAATTAAAATAACTTATTACCAAAATTAAAAAAATAAATGACATAATTATGAAGAAAGAAAAAACAGATTTAACAAATATTTTTGCCTACCATTGGTTTTTTGAAATTTTTGAGAGAAAACCTCAGAAACACCCTCCACTGCAATGGATTGACTTGCGTTTGTACAAATATGACGAATTTACTTACAGCAACATCTTCGCGTTTTGTCTTCCCGCGATGACTTTTCAACTTTTCGTCCTGCTACACACCAATCATAACGTTCATAAATCCACTATGATGTCGTCGACAAAGAGCCGGAATGTAATCAAGAGCATCTCTAATAGGACGCCTTTCACGATTCGATTCACAAGAGAGAGTCCGTAGTATTCCCGGTTCATTCACGAAAAGCGCCAAGTCGCGTAAACGTCGACTGCCGGAGCTCCTGAAATGGCACCGCTTGCGCTCGGAGACCGCGTGCGAGCAGAACTGCGCGAAAAGCGGGCTTTCCCGCGTTCTGGACGTGGTCCCCGGCGGCGCATGCATCATTGTCGCGAAAAAATTCGCGCCCTTCATATCCACCGGAGAGCTGACGCGCACAAGATATCTAAATCATATTCAGTGTGTCCAGAATAACCGCTAATCTTGGAAACTACGAGGTGTGGCTAATAAACAACCGAACTGCTGTCATAACACTTTTTATTCGTTACCAATTATAGTAGCAAATTTTTCGCCTTCAATGTACTCCCCTTGGCGATCTCTACACCGCTCCATACGACTTTTCCATTGTTGAAAGCAGTGCCGGAAGTCCACTTCTGTCAGCTGGTTCAGAACCCCCGTCGCTTTTGCTTTAACCGTTTCCACACCTTGTCCCCTTCAGTGTCTCCGTGGCTAACAAGCCTGGATCAGTGTCAATGTTGTTTAGAATGTCAGCGCAGATGTTTATTCTTGATTCCTTTTGCTTGGGAATGAGGAGTTTTGGCACCATTTTTGCGCAAACTTTGCGCATGTTGAACAATTCATGCAAAATCTGGCGAACACATTTTTTTTGTCGATTCCTGTTATTTCAGCAAGCCCTCGTATGCTTAGACGATGATCTTCGCGAATTCATTTACCAATTTTTTCAATGTTTTCGTCCGTTTTTGACGTTGAAGGCCGTCCGGGGCGCGGATCGGTTTCGGTTATTTAACGTCCCTCTTTAAACCGTTTAAACCATTCAAAAACGTGTATGTGCAGGATAAATATTCATTCGCGTACACTTCTTTTAACATTGCATAAGCTTCTGTAAAAGTTTTCCACAGTTTAACAACAAACTTGAGATTAACCCGTTGCTCCATCTGAACACTTAACATTTTTTTCGACGCGTCACTGGTGCGTAGACTAATTCAAACAACTGCTACAGTCAAAATGAGCGACCCACTGACTTGTCAAGCGAGCTCAGGGTGGGGAAAGTATCACCAGACACAGCTCTGTTCAAACTTGTCGCGACACGCTCTCATCGCGCTGGTCGCAGCATCAGTTCGGTTATTTAATAGCCACACCTCTTATAAGAGATAGGAAAACGGTTAAATGAGCAGTTGTAGCCAATTTTATGAGGAACTTAACGTCGCTTAGGTAATGTCTCTATCTTTTTTGATTTTCGAGATATTTTAGAAAAACCGAAAACATGCATTTTCGAAAATCTGCTATAACTTATAAATTTTATAAATCCATTAATACGAGTACATTATTGAGGCATTTTTTTGGGGACATTTCAGTTCTTTAATCGAATTAGGTTTTCGACGTTTCCGCTCTCTAAAACCATTATCAACTTCTTTTTTCTTGTAGGCACCATACTGAATGTCGTACTATTTCAAAAATACTCAATTTTCTCGTTCCAACCTAATATTTAAGCAAATAATAAATTCTTACCAACAAAGAACCATAAAAACTCTTTTTTAGGGAAAGTGCCTCAACTTGGCAACGCCGAAATATAAAATTTACAATTGTGACAAAACTTGGGGCTCACCGGGTTCTGTTGTGAGAAAAACGAAAAAAACTGCGTATATTACTGATACTTATACAGAGTGTTTCAGTTTTTTGTAGCAGGACTTTAACACCTGATATAACTTTTAAGATGAATACAAAAATCTTACGTAAATATAGGCCTTCAAAGGCTTAGATTTCGAGTCACAGGGTGTCCAAATTAAATTTTTAAAATAGATTTTTTTAATGAGCGTAAACATTTTTCAACGTTTTACATTCAAAGTTGGTATTGGGGGGTTTTTTGGTATGAGAAAACCTACTATGTACGCCGTTTTACTGTAGCCGCTAGATGGCGCTCTGTATTGTACTCTACGGATTAAAATAACCATAAATTTTTTCTTAATGCACTTTATGGCCTTTTAATAAAAATTCATGTTTTACGTACTTTTATAAACATAAAAGGTACACTTATCAAAATCCGCTAGAATTGGCCGTTTTTGAGAAATTTGTAAATATCGGCCATATTTGTAAATACGGGAACCTGATATTCCTAAGGTAACGGAAACCCTTTCTAACGCTTGTCGGGTCTCTGTCGGACTCACGTAAAATTCGTCGTGTAAAGTTTCCCCGTGGTCGAACAATTTTATTATTTTGTTCCCTATGTAGAACATTAGCTAACCCCTGAGCAGTGATTTGGCGACTAACTCTTACAAATACGGAAGGATTCGGATGCCTTCTATTTGGAACCCTTCGCCTGTATTCCCGGGCTGCTGCTGTTGAGTTTCCATTTGCAAACCCATAAACGATGAATATCCACCAACTATTAATTAAAAAACATAAATGGCATTTTGATAAAACTGGGATGGCAACGAAAAAGAAATAAAATAAAATAGATAAATTACACTTTCTGCAAACGCAATTGCGGTTTGACACGATGAAGCGAATGTTACATTTATTTCTTTCATGAATTTGAATACCCTGTATCTCGAAAACCGAACCTTTGACGACGAATACATAAAGTTTTTGTATTGATTTTAAACGTTTTATCACGTATACGTTTTATCACACCCTGTATAACTAATTAAAAATTAAAATTATATGTTACTAGAAAGTTATTATTACAAATAAAAGCGGTTCTTACTTAATAGGGCCGCCTCCATATTTTTAAAAAGTATTCTGAGAAGCGACCTCCCAAAGAAAGTATTTTCTCCAAATTTACCTCAGTTTGGAAGTGGCACTTCAATCGAAGGGCTATGTGAAGTCTATAAATGATGAACGCTACTACTACGAATAATGAAACCCAAATAAATAGGCTCTAAAAACCAATTTCAACTCTAAACACTATATTTCGTTTGCCGCTGTTTGATTTAAAAGCGATGTTATGAACATTAAAGATGAAACACCACACCACACTTTTGAAAACGTCTACAGATATTTGTTGAAATCGTTCTGCCTCCAAGGGAAGATTTACTTAGTTTGGTCCACCCTGTAAATCCCAGCGCTAGTGTGAATTATATTCTTGGCGCTTGAAACTCGATAAGAACTTGAGTGACATTATTATCCGTTGCTATCACGGTATATAAAAACTGTTTTCTTTTTGTGAATATACCTCCACTTCTAATTATAGCGACAAAAATATATGTATACAGTGTGGAACAGCCAAATGGAATAAATTCAGTAGCTCCATTATGCATTTTTTCAGAAAATTCTGAGACAAGTCAATTTATAATTCTAAAATGACATCTTGCGACGTAAACATGTCATCCCTAAATTCAACCCCCTTCAGGTGACGGCTACAACCCCTAAATTTTAAAATTGGAAGTAGGGGCTTGTGATACTTCATTTGAAAGGTCTTTTCATTCTCTATTCAAAACTGCTATGGTTTTAAATTTTGTAAGTATGTATTAGCAAGTTTTTATCTTATAGTAGGGAATGTCGGCAATTACAGACATTCATTTTTTTGTTATTATTAACATTTCAGAACCTAAAATGACAAATAGTGTTACTTATAAAAAAAATGTATTTACCTGTAACGAATTTCCTACGCTGGAGAAACTTATCTTTTTTTTCTTGTTAATTTCTGCAATAAAATTTAAAACCGTAGCAGTTTTGAAAAGAGAATGAAAAGACCTTTCAAATGAAGTATCACAAGCCCCTACTTCCAATTTGAAAATTTAGGGGTTGTAGCTGTCACCTGAAGCGGGTTGAATGGATGACATTTTTACGTCGCAAGATGTCATTTTAGAATTAGAAATTGACGTGTCTCAGGATTTTCTAAAAAATGCATAATACTGGAGCTACTGAATTTATTCCATTTGGCTGTTCCACACTGTATACCCTTCTAATATATACATAAATATTCACGGCCAAAAAGTTTCGTCAAATTTCCAGTTCGTCTCAACGCGCTTTAAATATTCAGGCAGCTCCCACTCAACGCCACATTTATATCAGCTTTGCTCGACTTCATGAACACAATTACTCCTCAAACAAAGAACAATACGTCTTCAGACGTACATAAGTAAGCCAGGTACACAATCGAATTTTAACCGGGCTTATTCCTCAAGTGAAAAAGAGACAATAATAGTGTTGCTGTCGAGGCCAATGGGTTTACCCCTTCTGTGACGACAACGAGGGCTTAATTTCGTTTGGGTTGGCGAATTTAAGACCCGCTTTGCCTTCCTGGTGTTCTGGAAGCGGTGAATGTCGACCTTCAAAAGGTCACAGGACTTAGGCCCAATTTGAATTAAACCCACCTCAGTCGTCAGCCATCCTAATGCTTTAGAAAAAGTGGCGATGTTGCTTAGGGGGGTCAACGTTCAGCCAATATGAATTCTGTTGTTGCTCGGTCTCATCTTTTTTTTCCTTTAGCTTCAAGTTGTGGAGGTGTTTTTTTAATTGACAATATTCAAGAAGAATAGCCAAGTTGCCGCCTCCTTGTTGGGGTATCTTAAAAGCTCCCTAGCTAATTGTTAGGCTCGTTTTTGGACACATATGCAAGTCAGTAGCCTACGAAAACACTCCGTTTGGTCTGGAATCCACTGAATGTTACTTCTTAGCTTATAACAACGTGATTCCACCTATTTACAACGATTTGTAAATAGGTGACCTGTAAATCCCAGCTCCTGCTGCCTCTTCTGTTTTGGAACCGTCTGCAGTTCTCTCTTTGTGCTTGACTGTGATCCGCTGACCCATTTCTTTTCGTCAGGTACTTCCACTTTAAAGTTTCTTTGAAAATTACACTTCAAAGTCATATCATCCGTAAACATTCGTAGTTTTGACTTTAGGTACACATCACCAAAGTATTAAGAATTTTGAAAGCAAAAAGTGTAACCATTTGCTCCCTTTGACATTAAAAGTATTTGTTTGATGGGAAACAGGACAATATTAATGAGAATTTACAAAGAGAATATCTCGAGATGGATATCGATCAAGTCCGGCGATGGATATAGTCGGAGCACGTCTGCACTGAACGTAAAACGAGAATCTGGACGGGACTGATTTGAGGGGATGCCGATTCAAGCGCCTTTGTGCTAAATGGACCCAAATTATCTGTTTGGATAGCCGTTGAGGGAAGCTTTCGTTTAAAAGGCGACCGATTCAGATGTTTAACTGTAACAAGAATGATGCAAATACAAATATTTCTTCCATTAGAGATCCTTTAAGGATAGGAGGATGCTCGCCTTTTTCTTTTGTAGCAAAGCTCTACAAAATTTAACTCTGTCTGGTACAAAAAACATCCGAGTAGTAATACATTTTACAGCGCTAACTAGATGAGAAGTATTTTGGTAGAAAGAAAGAAAATGAGGAAAGAACCATTTTATCTAAAATTTATGTAAAATGGTTCGCTGTTTTCATATGTTCTAATAAACAGGATATACGAAATATTTATACGAGAAATGATAGGAAATTGTTATAATTGAACAAATAAATAAGAAAATGTCGCTATACAAATTTATTATCATGTGACAGGTTATGTTACGATTTTTTTAACGGATAATTTTCCTAAAATTTAGATAAAATGGTTCACTTTCCAAGATTAAGTGTCATGATTTTTAGGATGTTTAAAGTTTTTATTAATCCTTCTAGTTTATTTTAGTAAAACATTAATTCGAAATTCACATTTTGCCAATTAAAAAAATTCAGCTGCAAGAATTGTTTGCAGTTATTGAAAATTGAATTGTTGAAATTGCCACACCCTGAAAGAGTTGAGAAACATAACTCAAACTACGTTTAAATAATGTATTATATTAATAAATCAACTGATTACTGTTACAAGCTTATCTGATAGTTGTACTGATAAATACTTAATAAGATACGTTTCCCCCCCCTTACTCTTATTAGCTAAAATAGGTCCAATTTTTAAAAAAATCCCTCAAGCGTTCAAAAAAATTTGATAATTAGGTAAAAAATAATGCAATTTGAGTGCACTAGTTTTGGATCAAATCGGTTTGTAGGAACATAACCAAAAAAATTCATAAACGTGTGAACCGTTTTTTTTTCACTTTTTAAGTACCAAAATAAATTATTTCAGAAAAACAAAAAATAGCACGTTATAGCGCTTAAAAAGACGAAGAAAATCAGTTTTTAAAAATTAAAATCGGTTCACAACTTTTTGAAAAAAAAATAAAACCTTTGAAAATTGCCCTTTTTTTACTATCTAATTACTCGGCCTGCGAAAGTCGTAGGCACTTCCGAGTGACCAAATTGTAGCTCTATTCGGCAGCTCCTTATATAAGTTTGTCAAAGTGTTATAAAAATGGCACCACATACTTTGTGTTGGAGCCGAATCGCGCTTCATTATGCACTGATGATTTTTCCGTCTTCCTTGACGTCTTCGAATATGGACCCGACCATCATGTCAGTATAAAATTCTACTAATGATTAAGATTCACCAACTTTTATTAAGATTCAGAAACGATTAGCCGGAAATTCCTCAAATTGTATTTTTTTTTATTCCATCACAAACCAAAATACAGAAGATCATGACGTTATTATTGTTTATAGTGGGTATTGCAATTTCAATGACCACCGGTGTAATTTAAAGAGAATACAGACCATTTTTGAAAATATAGGCATCGACAAAAGGATTCTTGTACTGAAAAATCTCATTTTGGCCGTAAATAAGATTTTTTTAGATGAAATGAACCGACCGCGTTTCTGTGACTCGCTAATTTCCAGATTAATTATAATTTGGAGAGTTCCAGCCTCCATGTGAGTTACCTATTAAAATTTATGGGATTGATTAAAATTCAGGTAACAAATTTCGCGTTGCCTTGGGAACGTTGCTAGGGCATTATTATGCAGTATTATTACCCCATCTTTAGGCGAGGGAATTACATGGTTTTAAACCGCTAACCAGCAGTGGGGTGATAGAGGGTCGGAATCGCAGTCATTTCTAATGCACCGTTATCTATGGAGGTGGATCTAAGGGGATTATGAATATATCAAGATGCCTACGCATTATGTAGGGCTCGGCAAAGGGCTCTGACATACCTTTTTAGCCATAAATATGACCTCTTAGTTAATTATTTAAGACTTATTAATTAATTATTATAGCCTATAAATAACTTTTTAACCATTTATTTTATAGGAAAGTCGTATAAGAGTTGTTTGACTTTTTTGCGAGGTCTGTCATTTGGTTGGTTGGGCCATTATTTTTTGTATTTCTTCCATATATAGCAACTATCTTTGTTTTAGCTAGTTAAATATTGATTTCTACATATGATACTCTAATAAAATCGATTCACAATTAACACAAGGTTACGAGGTGTATAAATTAAGTAATGAGACCGTTTTTTTTTTTATTTTTTTTATTCGAATAGAATTGCAATTCAGTATTGTCTCATTCAAAATAACTTCCTTGGGAAGCCACACAGCGCTGGAGACTCATTCCTCATAGCAGTGCTGGAACTCATATACTGTAATAGCCTTCAGCTGGTCTGTTACAGCCGTTTGAGTGTTTTCTATGGTCCCAAAATGACGTCCGGAAGAGAAAAAAGTCACAAGGATTCAAGTCAGGCGAATAAGGAGGCTGAGGAGCCACAGAAATGTTTTTACTGGCTAAAACTCGTTTACTGAAATGGCTGTGTGACAAGGAGCATTGTCGTGATGCAACATCCAGTTGTTCTTGATGTTTGTCTCACATGCATGACCCTTTTTCGAAGTTTTTCAAGCATCTCTTTGTAAAAGGGTTGATTTACTATTTGGCCTGGAGGCACAAACTCTTTGTGGACAATTCCCTGGCTATCAAAAAAGCAAATCAGTATGCATTTGATCTTCGACTGGCTCATTCTTGCTTTTTTACGTCTTGGAGAGCTTGTAGCGAAGTGTACCAATCCATACTTTGGCGTTCGGTCTCCTGGTCGTACCCAAACACCAAAGTCTCATCACCATTACACGTTCCATAAAATGGACACCAGACACCTTTCTCTCCTGACGTCCTTTTGTTCCTGCGAAAGGTTTTTGGAACCATTTTGGCGCATATTTTTCTCATCCCCAATTCGTTAGTCAAAATCTGATGAACAATGGTGTGATTCATATTTAACTCTTCCCCGATCATTCGTGTAGACTACCGACGATCTGAACGCAGAAAATCCCGTATTCTATCGATATTTTCATCGGGTCTTGAAAATGAAGGCCTTCCGCTACGTGGTTCATCTTCAATCGACCCTCTTGACTTTTTCTGAAAATGCCTTAAACCACCGAACCTGGTCTCTTGAAAAAAACACTGTCTCCGTAGACGTGTTGAAGTTTTGCAAATATATCCGTTACGCTGTGTTCAGTCCTGAAGCAAAACCTGATTAAAACCTAACCAAAATTATTGTCACTCATTTTTAACACGCACTAGAAAAAAAAACGGTTTACGAAAACAATCACAAAGAACAAACAAATGACTCTAACGAGTTCAAACTTGTACTGAAGGTGCATTACATGTTAACCTACCCCCTCCAAGTCCCGTCTCCGCAATGTTCTCATTACTATAATTCTCATTACTATAATTTACACACCACGTACAATTACTTAATTAAACTTTGATTTGTCAATTGTAAACTACGGCTTCGAGTATATAAGATAATTGCAGGTATTATCTGACAAACTATCCATTACCCACCTGGCAAACTAGAGACCAAAATAGTTGAATAGTTACACAACATTAACACGTTATACTGAACAGTCCAGTTTTTCGTGAATCCAAAAAAAAGACAGCATGGCAAAAAAGTCGCTCATAAGGCCTGTAACATTTTAAATGTATATGAAAAAATATCCTAAAGAAAAGTTTTTCATCTGATTATTTGCCACGTTTCTGCCCACACGAGATAATAAATTTTGTCTTGTCTTTCCGCGTTTGGTTGTTGTGGAGATATCTGAAAGAGCAGCTTTTTCTCTTTATGTACACTAAAAATTTTATAGGGTTACATAAAGAAATTTTCGCAAAAATATATTTTTTGATGTACGGCACGTTTAATAAATGGGTAGTCTTTATACGAACAATATTTTTTCAGTGTAAAACCCACACACCTAACATCAAAAGTTGTGAGAATGTGAGAAACACACTATTATTATTTTTATTACACTATTATTCCAGTTAACATTATCTAGATCATTCTACTTTGGTAAGAACACAATAGAGACGAACAAAAGTATCGACATATTAGCCACCAGTCACGTTTGCGAAATAGAAGGGTGTCGTATTTCGAATAGCGAGGGTTGGGTAAACACTTTCTGTTTACTTGTCTTTCTTCCATTAGAGGAAGTGTGCATTTCATACACGTGTGTAAGATTGGGATTGTTATACAGCATCTATTACAATAATAATATTATAATAAATAAATAATAATGCTATGACAAATTAAATTTAAAGATTGAAAGGGGACAGAAATATGTAAGATGCTATCGTAATGAAATTGAAAATTATATCACAAAATTAATAGTTTCTTTATTGTAAAACTAAATGAAAAGAGAAAATATCAAGGTTTTTAAAATGTTTCCTAAAGTTTCTTCTCGACTACACTGGATTCCTGGATTGTAAAGTTTATAAGATTCTGGTGCATTTTTTTAAGTACATACGTTTTGGAGCCACGGGAAAATTAAAATAACGACGCCACTGCAAAATAGTTTACATAATGCTTCTTACACTTTAATCACTGGAAGCGTAGAGTACGCCTACGCTTAGTATTTTCTAAAACTGTTTTAAAAATTTTACACTGCAGTTTCTCCGTTCGTTTTCGACTATCTCACTACTCCGACAAATTACTTTTTAATCCGTATGACTTTATTCGAAGCCACAAAGAAAAACAATTGGTACACGACTTTTCTTACAGAGATAAGAATCCATTTGGGATTTTCTTCGAATAAAAGAAAATATAAGAAGTAAAACAATATGATATGATGCCTCAAGGACCAGTCTTACCAGTAGAGTAGCACATTTTAATTCAGTTCCATAGGCGTTGCATATAATAAATTAAAATAATATTAACGTAAATATTCGAGCGGAAAAGCTAAAACTACCTGCGGGCACAATAGTCAAAAATCATCCGAGGTCGAGAGGCCGAGCGTATTTTAGTTGTGTAATTACAAAAAATCGAATATCCCAAAAAAAAAATGAAAGTTAATACCTTATGTATCGAGAACCAAACATTTTCGGAGATACGAGGTGTGTAAATTAAGTAATGAGACAACTGGCAACGTAGCGCCCGTTCTAGCAACACTGCGGAGACGGGACTTGGAAGGGCTGTAGGTTAACATGTAATGCACATTCAGTACAAATTTGAACTTGTTAGAGTCATTTGTTTGTTCTTTGTGACTGTTTTAGTAAACCGTTTTTTTTCCTAGAGCGTTTTAAAAATGAGTGGCATTAATTTTGAGCAACGGTGTGCTATCAGGTTTTCTACAGACTTGGACACAGTGCAACAGGTATTTTTACAGAACTTCAACACGCCTATGGAGGTAGTGTTTTTTCAAGAGCCCAGGTTTTTCGGTGGTTTAAGGCATTCTCAGAAGGAAGAGAGTCGATTGAAGATGAACCATGCAGCGGAAGGCCTTCATCTTCAAGAACCGATGAAAATGTAAATAGAATACGGGATCTTGTGCGTTCAGATCGTCGGTTGACGACAAGAAAGATCGGGGAAGAGTTAAATTTGAATCACATCACTATTCATCAGATTTTGACTAACAAAATGAGAATGCGAAAAAAATGGTTCCCAAAAAACGAAAGGACATCAGGAGAGAAAGGTGTCTTGACTTTCTGGAATGGATTGAAAATGATACCCATTTGATGGAACGTGTCATTACTGGTGATGAGACGTGGGTGTTTGAGTACGACCCGGAAACCAAGCGTCAAAGCATGGAATGGTACACTTCAAGCTCTCCAAGACTCAAAAAAGCTAGAATGAGCAAGTCGAAGATCGAATGCATGCTGATTTACTATTTTGATAGCCAGGGAATTGTCCACAAAGAGTTTGTGCCTCCAGGCCAAACAGTAAATCGACACTTTTACAGAGAGGTTCTTGAAAAACTTCGAAAAAGGGTCATGCGTGTGAGACCAAACCAAGAATAACTGGATGTTATACCACGACAATTCGCCTTGTCACACAGCCATTTCAGTCCAGTTTTTAACCAGTAAAAACATTTTTGTGACTCCTCAGCCTCCTTATTCGCCAACTTAAGTCCTTGTTACCTTTTTCTCTCAAGGGATGTAATTTTGGGACCATAGAAAACATTCAAATGGCTGTAACTGACCAGCTGAAGGCTATTCCAATAAATGAGTTCCAGCAGTGCTATGGAAGAACCGTCTCCAGCACTGTGTGGCTTCCCAAGGCAGTTATTTCGAAGGAGACAATACTGAATTGTGATTCCATTCGAATAAAAAAATGATCGTCTCTATTACTTAATTTACACACCTCGTATATACAAATATTCCACAAATGCTGTCCTTGCATACTTTCCTGTTTTTGACTTAAATTTATGGCATCATTGTATATACTATGTTTAATTTCCGTTCACGAAATCAATCGTCAAAACATAGGCAGTAAAAAAAAAACTGTAATCAACATATGATCTACAGCCTGACAATTACCTAGTACTAAATCTCAGTGGATCGTTATACCACGCACATTTTATATACAGGTACCAGACGTCTTCCAATCGTCGAAACTGTCATCGCCAAATAATTTGATTTATTGCCCTCAATTCGGTTTGGTTCACAACACGTATATTTTTAATCATTACGATATTTCTCTTTCGTATATAGTATACACCTAGATTTATCGTGTCGGTTTCAATCTGTAAACTTGGTAAAAGTTACGTACAAACGTAAAAAAATCAAATTACAGACCAAGCGGATGGTAGTAAGTACATGATTTATAGTTGAATGATTTATAGTATGACAGGGAAAACAAGAAAAAAAACTGATGGTGATTGCCAGAAGTGTGTACCTTATTCTTAAGAAGTTCTAAATTGAATTTAAAACAACTGATATCAGTGTATTACCATTTGGGCATCTTTGATTACTCATGGTCATTAAACACGTCGACAACATCTACCGATTTTATTGCACATCATCACCAGCGAATGAGGAATAAGGTATTCGGCAATTTCTGGTGCAAAATTTGCATTTCGCCAACCCTGTTGGCATCATCAGATGATTATAAATCATGGTGACACCATTAATGTCTATTTAGATTATAAAGGAGGAACTGCTGTAGGTGCAAGCATGTAATAATAATTAACTAAAACATAATTTGTATTTCAAATAAATTCTACATTAATTTCCACGACATAGTTTCACCTGGGAGTGGTGACGTCACTCGTATGGGCCCAGGCCTTCCTTCTCGGTGGTAACATATAGCACGCTTATGGACAATTCCAGGAATTACTCGTACGTATTACAATTTTTAAATATGCAGAATATATTTTAATTCTACTATAACACAGGTCTACAATCAAATCCGAAGTATTATTTTTTTTTTGCTTAAACCGAATTTTCAACTCGGAAAACTTTCTACCGCGTATATTCTCAGTAAATCCCGGTTTTTGTTGTCAAAATACGTTTTAATGTGAAATATTTATTTTTTAAACTTGTGTTAGACCCTTCCATTTTCAATAAAACAAGAATTAGTGGTGAAAAACAGCCCAAATGGAAGAATTTGTGTTTTTCAAGAACGTATGACCAGACATGTCATTTCCGAAGTAAATATTTTTACTCGCTGAATACGATCCCGTTGTCAAAATTTGTGCTAGATCTCATGATTATGACATAAAAATTATTTTGAAAGGTTGAAATGGTTCTACTACAATTAATATAGTGTTAAAATTATCCTGGTTAATATAATAAATATTTAAAGGCTTATTAAATGAAATATGTATTTAAAGATTTAAATACATATTTATTGTTGCTATGAGCTATGTTGCTTTGCCAATCTACTTGGTATTGCAGGTTTCCTTGAACCAGCTACTTCGGGCCTTGATCAGAAAGTAATACATAGATAAAATCGTCGGAATTCTTACGATCCAGTAAATGTTTCCGAAGTTTCGTAATATCAATTTATAGGGAGTTTTACAGAAAAGGAATGGTCGTAAACATACTTCGGAAATGACATGTCAGGTCATACGTTTTTGAAAAACACAAATTCTTACATTTTTAGGGTTTTTTACCCTAAATTCTCATTTTATAGAAAATGGAAGGGTCTAGCACAAATTTTGACTGCGGAATCGTATTCAGCGCGTAAAAATACTTTGGAAATGACATGTCTGATTAAGAAATGATTAATGTTTCAAAAAAATATTTCGCATAAAAACGTATTTTGACAACAAAAAACTGTGATTTACTGAGAACCTACGCAGTAGAAAGTTTTCTGAGTTAAAAATTCAGTTTCAGCACAAAAAATACTTCGTATTTGATAGGTTTAGTTAATGGAGCAGATTTAATTTTGTAGACCTGTGTAATCGACACTAAAACTTAGGTATGAAATGCGTTGTCTTTCAGCATTCGCTTCTCTCCATCAGCCACACTCGAGGCAGTCCCCACACTCCCTCCCGGGTCGTAGCTTTGTCATTCCTCAGTATGCTTAGCAGATGGTTTCCTCTTGTCGTTATCTTCGTGATTCTGTGATCGTTCGCGATTTTCGCCGACGGCCTGTAGCTAAGGATACACTCTTCTTGCGCTGGCGAGTCCACCGAACCAGGTCGCACGTACCTCAGGTTGCTCAGGGCCTGTTTCGAGTCCATCCCGTGGAAGTACATCAGGTACACGGCTACCATGACTCCAGTCCGGCCCAGACCCATCCGACAGTGGACGCCGAGCGGCTGCAACCAATACGGAAACATTTCGGTAGTACACAATTTTTTGTAAGAGAGTATACTCCAACCATATTTTGAGAACCACCACGGCTATGGGAGTTAAACATTAGTTGAAAGTTCAGTATACCCTGTATAACATTATGACGAGCATTCGTTCAAACTGTCAAGGTGTCAAATTCTCTAACAAACTGTCTGTGTTGATTCTACTAAAAACTCCTTAAAATAGTGTTCACACAACTACAAAAACTTTTATGTAAGAGTCACACTTCAGAAACGAATGTTGAGGAACAATGGACTCTCTCGAAGCCTTGGCGTTTCAAAAATAGTCTCCTAACGTGGTTGTGAATACATACTACAACACTTTGAATTTGTACAACCTAGTTCTAGTGGCTGCCCTACAGTACAAACGGAGGAACTGAAAGAAAATGTGAGTCAAGTTATTGAACATGTTCCCTTCATCTCTGTGCATTTGGTGTCGTTAGCAAATCGGTGTATCTGGTGTCTTTTTATACCTCATGGATCAATCAAATGCAATTCATCGGTAAATATATAGACATCCAAAAAAAAACGTCATCAACTCTGGCTATGAACGAGAGAGATGGAAATAGAGGTCATGTCTAAACTTTTCGATTATGTCAAACTTTTGACAAGTGACTGTCACAATTTGTAAAATAAACAATGGCTGTCATATGATGTGACAGTCTTGACAAGTAAATAAGGTTATAAATTCGATCAAGAATAGAAATACGTCTTTTTTTTCTCGGCCAACTTTGATGACGTTTTTTTTGGATGTCTCCATATAACACAAGCATCTACCTTTTGACTCGGTAATTTTGGTTAGAAAGGGGTGGAAATAGTTATAAAGATAATGTCCTTGGTATACTTTGTCTATAGCTATCTCTTTCTACTGATTTTTCCATATATACAATATAAATGATACCAACGTTGTTCCTGATGATTTTGCCATTGATTTGAAAGAACTAACCATGTTTCTAAACACACCTACATATGTTCTATAATGCATTTTCGTCATTTGATTATACTTATTGTCACTGGTGACTATATATACAGTGTGGAACAGCCAAATGGAATAAATTCAGTAGCTCCATTATTATGCATTTTTTTAGAAAATCCTGAGACACGTCAATTTCTAATTCTAAAATGATATCTTGCGACGTAAAAATGTCATCCCTAAATTCAACCCCCTTCAGGTGACAGCTACAACCTTTAAATTTTCAAATTGGAAGTAGGGGCTTGTGATACTTCATTTGAAAGGTATTTTCATTCTCTATTCAAAACTGCTATGGTTTTAATTTTATTGGAGAAATTAACAAAAAAAAAGTTTCTCCAGCGTAGGAAATTCGTTATATTAAAATAAAAAACAAATTATTATTAATGCAGCAGATGTGCAAAATACATGCCTCCAGCATGTCATTTTAGAATTAGAAATTGACGTGTCTCAGAATTTTCTAAAAAAATGTATAATAATGGAGCTACTGAATTTATCTTAACTCGTATCTCTATATTGACTCATGGGACTCATGTTTTTCATTTTAAGAATTTGTTGGCGTCAAAGTATTTTACAGGGCTATATTTCGATTAATGTTCCCAAGTGAATTATTTACAACGTAGTTTCCGAGGTGGCAGCTTAATAAGTGATGACGCACCTTAGGAAGGTCAAGTTCTCTTCGATTACATCCTTTTTGAATTTTTAAAGACCGTGGGTATCACTCCTAAGTCCAATTAGATGAATGATTCATTAATAACTGAATGAGATACACGTTTAGCATTTACATTTTTCTCTGAAGCGATAAGGGGATTTAGATAACATGCAGCTGATTAGTCAAAAACCGTCAACTTTAGTTGGTCGATAATTTCAGTTACCTTATTGTATTTTCGACACATCTGCACCACTCTGATGAATTTGAATATATCCTCGATGGTTGGGGCATGGCACTCGGTTATTGGGATGAAAGTCCATTCGAATTTCGAGTTCGCTAAAGGCGGAACCTTTTCTGGGCACAAGGTGATTATGTGTCTTATTCCTGAAAAGGGAGACAATGCATTTATGCTTGTAATTCTCTTAAGTTTTTCTTCCGAAATCTGCTGTTGTCTTACCTTCTTCCCAAAGAAATTCCAGATTCCCCTTGGTTTGTGGCCACGCGAAGGCGGCCAGTTTTTTATCCTCCACCCACGTAAAAAACCAGGGTGGATACAGGGTTTCTTCATCGCTAGCCAGCATTAACCTGAGTAACATGGGATATGTCAAAAATCAAGCATACGAGGTGTGGCTATTAAATAACCGAACTGCTGTCGTAACACTTTTTATTCGTTAGCAACTTTTTCGCCTTCAATGTACTCCCCTTGGCGATCTCTACACCGCTCCAAACGACTTTTCCATTGTTGAGAAGTCCGCTTCTGTCAGCTGGTTCAGAACCCCCGTCGATTTCGCTTTAACCGCTTCCACACTTTCAAATCCTGTCCCCTTCAGCGCCGACTTGACCTTGAAAAATAAAAAGGTCACAGAGGGCAAGGTCGGGCGAGTATGCTGGATGTTCCAACACCGTAATGCTGTATTTTGCAAAAAAACGCCTTCACAGACAAAGCAGAATGGACCGGTGTATTGTCTTGATGAATCTTCCATGATTTGGTCTTCCACAAATCGGGTCTTCCTCTTCTTACACGCTCACGAAGGGCCGTCAGAATCTCGATGTAATAATATTGATTGTCCGTCTGACCCTCAGGGACCCAGTGAACGTCAACAATGCCTCGAATGTCAAAAACGACTATCATCATCGCTGTGAATTTGGATTTGCTCATTTTACTCATCCTGGCTTTTTTTTGCCTTGGCGAGTTCGGGGTCTTCTAATGCATGGATTGCCGCTTTGTTTCGGGGACGTAAGTAAAAAACCACGATTCATCACAAGTAATCACCGTGTCTAACAAGCCTGGATCAGTACCAATGTTGTTTAGAATGTCAGCGCAAATGTTTGTTCTTGATTCCTTTTGCTCGGGAGTGAAGAGTTTTGGCACCATTTTTGCGAAAACTTTGCACACGTTGAACATGTTATTTGTTGACTCCTGTTATTACAGCAAGCCCTCGGATGCTTAAACGACGATCTTCGCGAATTAATTTACCAATTTTTTCAATGTTTTCGTCCGTTTTAAGCCATTCATTGTGTGCGGGATAAACATTCATTCCCGTACACTTCTTTTAACATTACATAAACTATTGTAAAAGTTTTCTTCGGTTTAACAAGAAACTTGAGATTAACCCGTTGCTCCATGTGAACACTTAACATTTTTTCGACGCGACAAACTTGTCGCGACACGCTCTCAGCGCGGTGGTAGCAGCATCAGTTCGGTTATTTAATAGCCACACCTCGTATGTCATAGATGGATCACAAAACTGAAGTTTTTATTATTGACTTTAATTTTACTCTGATTAATGTCGAAAAATAAAAAAATCCTCAAAGTATACCGTGAAATCAATCCCGATTTTGATAAGATCTACGACTTTATACGAATAAGTAAAGACAATCTTGCATTACATAATATTTTCATTATCATTTTTTTCATTCTTTAAGTCTGGGAAAAAGCATTGGATATTCTGCATATTAAATATATATCTATCATGAATAACTTGACTACAAATATAAGTTGATATATTTAGACGTTCATTCAGCAGTCGGTCTACATAACTTGTCAAAAAATCACCAAGAACCGTAACAATTATTTGAACTTTTCGTGGCTCACCTGTATTCCTCCTCATTTTTTACCTCCAGAGCCTTCAGCCCTCAGCTGTTTCCTACAGCGCATCATATTTCCACCCGAAAATAGAGGACCGGAGAGAGAAATTGAATTAATTAATCAAGGTATAAAACTACAATAAAATTATTCCCGTGAGATTTATATTTTAATATTGTTTACAGCCGTCGTTTCGTGCCAAGCGCATGGCAATAAAAATAAACTGCTACGGCACTAAACGACGGCTTTGTTAATGACCTTAGAGTGCATCGGACGTTCACATTGTAAACTTACTTTACGTCATTATGTTCTATAAGTCTAGACACATTTTTCGTTTAATATTAATGGTAACAAAAAACTGTTTTAGTCCTGTGATTCAAACGAGTGTTTGGTTTTATAAAAATGACAAAAATTGACTATGTAACCTTGTTCATAACACTACACAAAAAAAAAATAATTTTCGGGTTCGAGGTCAGACCATGTTTACTATGCGTTTTTGGGGTCGCTCAATCCGAATCTGGGGAATCAGAATAACCCCATCGAGCTAGGGTTTCCCATAACCTCAAAAAAAACAGTTTTGAGCTATATACCGAAAAAACCTTCACATCAAACCCCTTAACCCCTCGAAACCATAACACAGTAACCCCATGATACCTCGAAACCATAACTCCATAATCGCAAAACCCCATAACACCGTAACCCCATAACTCCATTGCCCCCAAATCAAACGAAAACAGTCCATCTCAGGCAATTTGTATTAATGCAAATTTTCACGGACATTCAGGATACATTCGAACAGTGAAATGAAACGTAATAACCCCATAACCCAATAACCCCCTAACCCCGTAACACCATAACCCCATAACCCCAAAACCCCATAACCCCTTATCAAACGACACCTGTTCATTTCTGGCATTCTGTATTAATACATTTGGTCACGGATATTCAGAATTGTTTTGACCAGCGGAATCAAATGTTATAAACCCATAACACCATTAAACAATGATAGAACATTCGGCATTAGCGTTACTCGATGTACACAGCGGGAAGGTTGCACGATCGGATTTTGTACATCATATAGCCCTATCTTATAAGACCATACGGACGGCATCTAAGCCGCAAACCAGGGACTCCCGCCTTGCGCGCAATTTTGGGAATCCCCTTCGTAGTGGTGTTTACCTATAGTGGGTATGGCTATAGTTTACCTGTAGTGGGTTATTACCTTTCATTTCACTGTTCGAACATATCCTGAGTGTCCGTGAAAATTTGCATTAATACAAATTGCCTGAGATAAACTGTTTTCGTTTGATTTGGGGGCAATGGGGTTATGGGGTTATGGGGTTATATGAATATGGAGTTATGGTTTCGAGGTATCATGGGGTTATTGTGTTATGGTTTCAAGGAGTTAAGGGGTTCGATGTGAAGGGTTTATCGGTATATAGCTCAAAAATGTTTTTTTTTTGAGGTTATGTTAAACCCTAGCCCGATGGGGCTTTGAGGTTAGAATGACAAATAATTTTTTACTCAGATAGAACGCATTTTTATGAAAAAAGATCGAGAGGACATTTTCCATCAGAATTCTACGTAAAATATGACTGTAATTTTTCCTTTTTCAAATTTTGAATTTTCAAGAATGATGTCCGCCATATTGAATCCGCCATCTTGGATTTCAGACTTTTTTCACCAGGAATAACTCAAAATGTTACTAAAACATGAAATGACATAGGAAAAATATAATTGCAAACTCCTATTTACTTTTTATAATGAAAAACGCGCCATTTCTTGAGAAATCCGGCCGCCATTTTGAATCCGCCATCATTGAAAATTGAAAATTTACTCAAATATATTCTGTAGTATTGTTTTGATTGAGGAAAGTGACTGTGGATCAAGAAAAACTCACAATAACATTATTTTCTCGTTAATACTAGAGAAAAATTCATATTTCATGAGATTTTATGCAATATCCGCCATTTTGAAAAGATTAGAGTCAGTTGAGGTCGGCAAAAAAAATTCTATCACCAACTCCAACTATTGCCTCCACCTCCCTCCACAATCCGGAGTAGGTTACGGCACTTTTTGGACTAAAAAAAAATTATATAAAAAAATAATCCCCAAAATTTCAGTACTTTTCTCCATAAAGTCAGCCATATTTTTTTTCTAGAGCATTTAATCACAGTTCACGATTCCGGAAATCGAAAGATCACATCCGAAAACATTAGGATAAGTGATTTTTATTGAGTGAATTCATTAATTTCTCTTCAATATTGACGCTCCAAAAAGGACGAAAAATTGTCTCCGTTTGGGCGTTAATGGGTTAATCAAGATCGATGACATACCTACTATAAATAAATTGTGTCAGTGCGAGTAATATACCATGTGAGTGGAATTTTTCATTGTAATGTCATTAAACTTGCTTTAAAATAAATACAAGAAATACATACATTTTTGTATTAAAATAAATACAAAATATTCATACTCCGATATCCAAAAGAAAAACAAAGGTATGGATAAATGTTATTTGCTATATAATTTAGTTTTTAATAGACTGCATTTTTAATCTCACTTCTCAAACACGTGTTATATGCACCACATAAAAAATAGTGAATATAACATATTAAATTAAAAGAGCATTTTTCAAACACTACTAATTTCGTATTGTATGTCATTTTACATTCAATTAGATTGACATTTATGCTAAAGAAAATAAAATTAAAAACAGTCCCGTACTTGGAGCAGAGAATATTTTTTTGTAAATCTATGTTTAAAAAAAAAAGTTCAATTTATTGGTACTATTATAAATTTTAAATGGATTTAAAGAATATAGGACAAAAAGGCGTTTGAAAATCAATTAAATATAGCTCTAAACTTCTCCTGTTGATGTCTACCTGGTTGTCGAAACGAACGCATACAAACACATCCAGGCGTTTAACAGATTATCGCTAAACTAGAGTAACCACATCGGTCATTAAGAATGTAAACTATGATAGAAACATTTTTTTTGCACCACCCGGTATAGTTCCTGCCACCGGTTGGCAGTACAAATCCGCGATAAGCACCGGTCTGCTGCCTCAATCGCCACGTAAACAGTGGCGGCTCGTCAGGGGAGGCAGAGGAGGCGGATTACAAATAAGTTTTTTTACAAACCGACTATACTTTAATTTTATTTAATCAAATTAATATTTAATATATTATCTATAATACTTTAACCTTTAGACTGCCGGCATTTTTCCCTTATAAATGGATATTTTTGAGGGGCAAAGTTTATATATATATTAATTTGCATCTTAATTATTATTTTTAACATCTAATACATCTAGAGTAGTTGCCGAGGTCACAGGTGACTCATATATGACTAAAATATATTTAGTCACCAATAAAACCACAAGCATCCAAGCCGCCCCTAGCGAGGGGATGAAATTTTCAAAAAATTCGTTATTAGGTGAGTATTGATTTTTTACACGATTTTTTTTCCGTAAACACTCTGTAATATCTGTAAAATGTACCCTGAAATTTTCCCCAATCGATTGAGGTGCCAAAACTACCCCTAGCAAGGGGGTGAAATTTTCCGAAAACTCGTTATTGTGCGGTTACTAATTTTTTTAGTGAATGTTCTCAAAGACTCAAACTTACATAAACTGAAATGATATTCGAAAAATTATTTTCCAATGTGTATAAAATTTTTTACAAAGACGTCAAATAATCCTTTAGCAATATCTATATTTTATATATCAAAAACACTTTCCTTCTGCTAAACCCAGAGCTAACGACGTGGACGTAGAAAGTGATGTAGCTCCATTTTTTTTTAATCTTTTATAAATTTTTATTATTATTTTTTTATATATTTTCATACGTATATATTTTTATACTTATATATTTATATAGTTATAGGTAGAAATTCAATATTTTACATTCGAATTCAATCGAACACATTATATTCAAGTATCGCTAAGAAAAATTATTATTTATCCTAAATACAATAATTCAAGTAAAAAACTAATAATTATTCTATGTAAAAAAAAATTATTTGAAATAACCGATAAAAAGGCAATAACCGTTCAATAAAGAATTTTGAAAATATCACCCCTTTCGCTAGGGGTGGTTTCGGCATCTCAATCAATTGCGGAAAGTTTTAGGGTACATTTTACAGATTTTACAGCGTGCTTCCGAAAAAAATCGTGTAAAAAGTCAATACCCACCTAATAACGAATTTTTGAAAATTTCACCCCCTCGCTAGGGGTAGTTTCGGCATCTCAATCAATTGCGAAAAATTTTAGGATACATTTTACAGATTTTACAGGCTATTTACTAAAAAAAATCAGTAAAAAGTTCAATAAAGAATACAAGTTCAATAACGAGTTTTTAAATATTTCACCCCCTCGCTAGGGGTAGTTTGGGTACCTCGATCGACTAGAAAGAATTTCAGTTGTATCCTTTAGAGATCAGAGAGCATATTAAATGGGAAAAAATCACTATAATCTATGTATTCATCACTAAAACTATTATTTTATTACTGTCCCATATATGAGCCAGCCGGCAGTCTAAAGGTTAATTACCTTTCATTTTTAAATTCATATATGGGGTAATAAAATAATTTACAAAAATAAAAATATATTAATAAACATATGTGAAAGGAGTTCCTGCACTATTATTTGCAACATATTAGCCCTCATAAATGACTCAGCGCCTAGTCTATCGCCCTGGTGGCAAGCCTCCGATGCCAATGTTTTCACATATGTATTTATAAGGAATAGAGAAGCGCGAAGATTCGCAACTACCTGCGTTGATAACGAATTTAACCCTTAACTCCAGTGGCATTAAAATTGCCTCCCAAAAAAAAGTCACGAGCCGCCACTGTACGTAAAGTGATTATTATTACGACAACTGTGGTTCGTGGTGCCACCTGACGTAATCTCGAATCAGTCATCGTAATGTTGCCTACACGACTCGCCAAGTCCGTCGAGAACAAACGTACGAAAAGAAAATGAGCGGCGCCGAAGCACAGGGTAAGATTTTAATTTTAAATCACAGGTGATGAAAAACATCTGCTTTTTATTTACCTTGTAGTTCTGTAAGTTGAGGTTAAACGGCGACCGGTCGATAAAATTGGGGCCTATCCAACCGGTTTACACGGTGTCCGCTGCAAGTTTGCACCATAATATTAAGTATTGTGTAATGTCATTTTTTTTATTATTATTATAAAATTTATATATTACTTTACTATTGTAACTTATTAGGTACTTATGTTGGGTGTTCCATTTAAGCCGGTTTGCTATATTTCATGTGACTGCTAAACAACTTCGTCATTTTAAATGAAATATCCTGAATATTTGTATATTTTTGGACCCCCCACTAAGAGGAGGTCGGCTTTATTAACGATACATGATAAATAAAACACACCGTTTTGGAGATATTCAACTGTTTTTTTTTTTAAATATAACGATGACAGCACTAGATATAGTTGGAGGCTTCCAAAAATTTACAATATACAGGGTGTTCCATTTAAAATAACGAAAGTGTGTTTTTTGTTCAATATTTTATAAATACACGACACATAATTTTAGGCAACTCTTATTTGAAACATTTCCTTCTTAAATTTAAAAATTACAGAATTATGAAATTAACCGTCTTAATTTGAACACCCTGTGAATATTGTAATACTCATTTAAAAATTCCCTTTTAAACACCCTTATTATTAAGGTAGTAAATTAAAATTTTTATAAAAGCTTACTGAAAAACTTGTAAATTCAATATTATCAAAATAAATTTGGTTTATTTAGCTTTTTTTTGTATAAAAATCGATAATATGATTTCTTTAGGTTAGGTTTTAATTAAATTACCTTTTGTGACTGGCTGCATGGTACCTACAGGACCTAAAGCCAAAAAAAAATGATTTCTTTAATTTCAGCTATCAAAAAGAATCAAAAATCACAGTAAACCTTGGTTTTTGTAAGTAAAACGGTGCTATTTTTGATACCTTATATTAAAAAAAATATATCTGTCTTCTTAAACCTTCACTGACATAGCACATGAACTGGAATGTCTTCTTCTTCCAAATCGTCCTTCCATTTAGTCGGCCATGTTAGTTGATCTACTGTTGTCCTTTTACTTTTTGACTCACAACATTTTTATTTTAACCCAGTAGGTCTTCCTTAAATTTGGGCAGTAATTCTTTCCACTGGTGTCTGTCTTTACTTGAAAGTTTACCATCATTCCAACGACTTACATATTCACTTTCCTTCAACTATCAAAATTTCTTCCATCGACTATTCAAAACTTCATTTCATCGACTAAACAAAATTCGTAATTTAAAATCTGATAATAGAATAATAATAATAGAATAAAAGAAGGACGCTGCCGGGTAAAAACTTCATCCCGGCAGACCTCCTCAATAAGTTCTGTGCATTGGTCACTATCCCATCTCTGCAACCCATTTCCAGACCTCGTAATCCACCCCCCTGCATTTACGCTGGGTTTTGAGTGGTTTGACCACTGTTGGTCGAATCCGTTGATCCTAACACTGCCAAATAATTTGGTATGGGGTACAACAACTCGCTTTCACCCTTTTACAACTCAATCACCCCTTCAGGCCACGCCTACACCGACCCCCCTCTGGTTCCGCCCCTGTAGGGGGCTCCGTGGGATGTCGTTTTATCTAGAATTCATGGCATGGCATTACTTGAAGGCTCTCAATGTTGACGGAATCCCCTGCGGACAGACGATTGAGCGCCAAAGGTTACAACAAATTCTTCTGAAATAAGCGTTCATATTTTATGTTTGATTTTCAGGGTCTGCGTCGCCACCGTGGAACTTCTCATGGGTGGTACCCGACGAGTTGGCCGGAATGGCAATGCCGGAAACGAAGGAAAACCTGCGTTACCTCTGGCAACAGGGCATCAGGCACCTGGTCACCCTTTCTCCGGAAAGAGTCCCTCCTATCGGTGAATCCCAGCTGGAATGGACCTTGTTGCCAATCGAGGAGTTCGAGGCACCAACGCTGAATGATATGATCGCTTTCAACGATATTTGTAGCAGATGTATTGCAAACAATCAGGTAACAAATTAGGTGTAATTGACAACTTTCCTTTACACTGTTATTAAACGTTCTGTGACTTATAATGGTGAATGACGGTGAACGGGGCATCATTCTCTTTTACGAGCTTAACGGACTTACTGTTAGGGTGTGCTTAGTTTCCAACTTTGTCGGACCTATCAGAATGATGATGAATGAAAGGATGAGGAATGATCAATGAAAATTGATTTCGCAATAATACTTTATAAAGAGGCAATGATTTGATGCATATTTAGTGAATGTTAAGCTTCCTTTAGTTTATAAATTAGAACTCTTACGGCTCTTACTTTTCGTTCTATAACATGTAATTTACTCTGACCTTTCATTAGGATAAAATATTTATATATACTTAGACCGTTAGATGTATAACCAAAAAACATTGAAGGTAAATCATACTTTTACGTAATCATTTTTATTACCCTTTTATATGAGGAATCAAGAGTTTCGCAAATAGCACACCAGTGGCGGCTCGTGACATTCTTAAATGGGGACACCCTAAGGTTACATTTGAAATATGTTGGAAATTTGTTAATTATTACTTACTATGTACATATAAAACACAAATAATATCTGGTTATATTCGTACACTGAAAAATACACCGTGTGTGTAGAGCCGACATCGGCCAGTTATGAAAAAGGACCAACAAAAGTGAGACGACAGATAAGAAGCAACTGCACACGCATCGAAGGTAGTGAAGGAATAAGACCGGCCCTCTCACCACCAACGATAGGCGTTAGAACGATAAGTGTAGCATTTATCCTTTTTCACAACCGGCCGATGTTGGCTTTACACAAACTGTATACTATACTGAGCTGTACCAAAAAAAAATCTACTTCCCGATAACAACGTTGTGGAGAGACAAAAACTCAATCGTAGCTGTTTTTTTTTTTTTTTTTGGGGGGAAAAATTAAACAGATGTTTTGATTGTCAATTGTTTCAGATCGCCATCTCTTTCCTGTGTCAACTGTTTGCGTAAAACCTCGGATTTTTTGTACTAAAAATGTAAAACGTTAAAAAACTTATAAATACATTAAAAGATTTTTATAAACAAATTGTTAGGTACTCGTTATTACATTTTCATTAAATTATATCGTTTAGAGCCAAAGTGAAAGGGGAAGTAAAAAAAAATGAAAATATTAGCAATTACTAGGGTCTGGAAAATGTGCCATAACACAGGATTGGCACTACACAACTCTGATAATTGAGGTAGTATAAACCTTATTTTTTAAGTGCCTTATAAAATATATATGCACATGTATTTCTTGCCCGAAGATACGTACGCCACTGACCGTGCCTGGTCAAGCGCTTTCTCGCTAGCAATTACCATTATTTTTATTTATTAATTCAACCATTAATGTCTCTCTTTCCAATAGTCCAATTACCCTTGATGAGTCGAAAATTTACCGTTAAATAACAGATTACCCCCTGGGAATTCAAAAACCACCTTGTCAATTGGCCTAACTTGGTAACTTATTATTAAGAGCAAATTTGACAAGAAAATTATTACCGATTTAGGGATACGTACTGACAGTAATTCTTCATTGGAGAGTACATTTTCGACCCCCCCACCCCCTTTTTCCCTGTGTTTCTGTGACCAGAAAGAAAAAAAAAAAAAAAAAATTTTTTTTCCTTTCCCTTTAAAAAAAAAAACAAAAAAAAAAAAATAATATTATTTTTTAACATACCTATAATAGGTTTGAAATTTTTGGTTTAAGCTTTTAATTTATTTGTTTTGGATTTTTGGCATTTTTTTAGGTGTTTTTTGAGGTTTTGTCTAAATTCCTAACTGATCGGTTAACCCAAATTACGTATAGATATAGTGATCAGCACATTTAACCTTTTTATTTGCTTGTTTGTGATTTTTCGGGTGTTTTTAAGGTGTTTTTTTGAGGTTATATCAAAATTCCTATCTGATCGACCAATTCTTACCTCAGAGCTGGTCTCAGCGCCCCAAAATACGTAGGTATGTAAATGGCAATCAGGCCATTTAGGTTTTTTATTTACTTGTTTGAGATATTTCGGGCATTCTTAAGATTTTTTTTTGAGGTTAGGAAAAATGCAAAAGCCAATCGGAAAAACGGATATGGGATTCGTGTTCAGCGGGTCAGAATTCATGGGAATATCTCGTTATTGACCAATTACTCTGTACTTCAGTTTAAATCAACCAACATGTTACCATTATTTATTCGTCCGCCACATAGCGTGCCGCCGCTGGTGCCCGCTTGGGCCCCCGCATTAACCGTCACTAATACGTCAAAGGTCAAACGTAAAATCCTATTCGGCAGCGAGATTGCGACACGCAAACCCACGAATTCCCTGACTGCGTCCCTAAAGGGTTCGACGTGTGTGTTTCAGGGCGTGGGTGTACACTGCAGGATGGGACGAGGCCGCACCGGCGTCATGGCCGCCTGCTACCTGGTGCGCTTCCACGGAATGTACCCCCAGACCGCCATCCAGAAGGTGAGGAGCGAGAGGCCAGGCTCCGTGGAGACCTACGAGCAGGAGAGGGCGGTGTACCGATACCACGACTACCTGAGGGTGGTGGACGACCTTGTCAACCTTCAGCCGAAGTGATGTCGGAGGTGGTTGAGGAAGAAAATAACAATGATCCAAAACTAAGTTTAAAAAAAATGGTACCGCTAGCTTATTTGTATAAAGTACCAGTCAAAAGTCCTCTTCCAAAAAAAGTCAAAAGGTATGAGGTTCGGTGACCGAGCTGGCCGACTCTGTCGGACCTCGTCCAATTCAAAGTTTAATAGCAGATGCATGTAGCCGATCTTTGTCAGACAAAGCTGAAACGAAAATGCTTGAAAGACCTATTCCAGAACTTAAATCACAGCATTAGGACTTAAATATCGCAGATAATTTCTTGTGAAAAATGATGTTAGACAATATAGACGTTTATGAAAAAGTGTTTGGATTTGAGGCTGTAATATAAAAAATGGTTTAATTACTTTTAGTGCTGAGTTAGGCTTTGCTCTAAGACCATTTGGAAAAAGCAACTTTCAAGGGTACTTCAAAAACAATACAAAATTAAATTTCACTATGTTTAGTGTATGCCAATTTTTAGAGAAATAAAAGAAGCCGATAATTTATCTATAGTTGCAGATAAGACAAATATCGACGTGTCGACTGTTTCTTCCACTACTTCTTTTGTTTTTACCTTACGTATTTTAACTATATACACGGCTAAACTTATTTTGACTAAATTTCTTAAGTTCTCCGAACAAAAAAGAACGTTTCTACGTTCCACCAGATGAATTTTAATTTGTCTTTTAGCTTGTTAACGATTTTTTTATTATCTGTGCTCGCTATTAGAACTTTAATTCGATTAAATTGCTTCATTATTTTTCTTTTATACTGAAAAGTACAAATTGATCATTGTCTATGTATCCATTAACGACTTAAAATATATTCCTAAGATACTAATTCTCTAATCAACGCAAACGGTTTACTTTGAGCTACTTACATTATGAAACTATAGAGACATCCAAAAAAAAAAAGTCATCAAAGTTGGCCGATAAAAAAAAGACGTATTTCTATTCTTGATCGAATTTATAACCTTATTTACTTGTCAAGACTGTCACATCATATGACAGCCATTGTTTATTTTACAAATTGTGACAGTCACTTGTCAAAATTCATAATCGTCATAACCGAAAAGCTTAGACATGACCTCTATCTCCATCTCTCTCGTTCATAGCCAGAGTTGATGACGTTTTTTTTATGTCTATATTTCTGTAAATTTACTAATAATAAAATTGTAACGTGATACATCCCACTAATATGAAAAACTATAAAAATAAATTACCGTACATATTTTTAAATTAGTTGCCAATAAAGAGGAAAGAAAGTAAGACCTAAGTGAAGGATAGAATAAGACAGATATAACTACCACATTTAACAGGCACTCAACGGGCGGGTCAAAGATGACGTAGTGGGCCGATTAGCATTTGTTGGCGATTTTGTACCCTCTATATTTCAATGACAACGAAGACTCCGTACCGCGGAAACCAAGGACTGAAGTGGGAGAAGTTCGTTCTGATTTATGTGACGCCATGGCAATTGTCTTCAAATTTTTTGAGAATATAGTTTACTTCACATATGGTATATAAATAATGTACAGTGTAACAAATTTAAAAAATGCTTCTTAATTATTTTATATTTTTTATTCAAAAGCAAGGATAACAATATCATATAACCCAAAATCCTGGTTATTCATTTGTTGCTGGTCAATTTTTTTGGGCAAACGTACGAGGTGTGGCTATTAATAATAAATAACCGAACTGATGCTGCTACCAGCGCTGCGAGCGTGCCGCGACAAGTTTGAACAGAACTGTGTCTGGTGATACTTTCCCCACCCCGAGAATTTTATTTATTTTTTTTTTGCTTTACAGAGCTTGAAAACATTTACTTCCTTTATCCTGTCACCCTTCCACTTTGGGAGTACAGGGGAGTGTTAAAATAAAATTTAGAAAAGCCTGGGATTCATTTAAAACATTATACATGGAATTTTAAATGTGATTTATTTCGCTATTGTTTTGTTAGATCTAATTTAAAAACATGTAAGTACATGAAAGCGGTTATTTCTTAGTGAGCGATTTGTTGAACATACTGAATTTTCAACGTATATAATTGCACAGCTATAAATCATTCCCGTCGTCGTTATATCTATCTCCTAATTGAAACTTTGAACAAGGGTTAAAAATTACTTCTTACGTTAACGAATGGCCCCATAAATCTTGAGAAAAAAATACATCGGGAAGTTATATGATACGGCGGAAAGCATAAGGCGATATAAAGCTGCCTTTTCTGCTCTTTCTTTCTGACTCGCAATATGGTTTTCAATTAATCCGCAGTTTCCACCGAAATACAATGGAGACTCGCCGATTGTTTGGGGCGGTATATAAATGTTGGACGAGAAAAAAATTGTTTGGTTTTTGTGACGGTATTGTTTCAATTGTTACCAGAGCATAATACGTCGTATTTTGGTTCTAACGAATTGGCTTGCTAGATTTTTTGGTCTGTTAAATTCTTACAAATATGAAGAATAATAATAAAATGTTGATAACAGTAATAAAATGAAGGGCTTAGAGCAACTGATCAGTTAGGAATTCCAATTTTAAGCATTCGTTGTCTAGTTTACTGATAAGATACAAGGTGTGGTTATTAAATAACCAAACTGCTGTCATAATACTTTTTATTCGTTACCAATTACAGTAACAACTTTTTCGCCTTTAATGTACTCTCCTTGGCGATCTCTACACCGCTCCTCCTTTCCAAAAACCGTCTGTCAGCTGGTTCAGAACCTCCATCGCTTTTGCTTTAACCGCTTCCACGCTTTATTTCGGGGTCGTAAGTAAAAAAACACGATTCATCAGAAGTAATCACCGTGTCTACCAAGCCTGGATTAGTGTCAATGTTGTTTAAAATGTCAGCGCAAATGTTCATTCTTGATTCATTTTGCTCGGGATTGAGGAGTTTTGGCACATAATTTTTGCCCAAAATTTGCGTCGATTCCTGTTATTTCAGCAAGCCCTCGGATACTTAGACGACGATCTTCGCGGATTAATTTACCAATCTTTTCAATGTTTTCGTCCGTTTTTGACGTTGAAGGCCGTCCGGGGCGCGGATCGTCTTCGGTCGTTTCACGTCCCTCATTGAACCGTTTAAACCATTCAAAAACGTGTGTGCGGGATAAACATTCATTCCCGTACACTTCTTTTAACATTGCATAAGCTTCTGTAAAAGTTTTCTCCAGTTTAACAAGAATCTTGAGATTAACCCGTTGCTCCACTTAACATTTTTTCGACGCTTCACTGGTGCGTAGACTAATTCAAACGACTGCTACAGTCATACTGAGCGACCCACTGGCTTGTCCAGCGACGTCTTGTGATGAATCGTGGGGGCAAGATTCGAAAGTGTGGAAGCGGTTAAAGCAAAAGCGACGGAGGTCCTGAACCAGCTGACAGAAGTGGACTTCCAGCACTGCTTTCAACAATGGAAAAGTCGTATGGAGCGGTGTAGAGATCGCCAAGGGGAGTACATTGTAGCTGAAAAAGTTGCTACTGTAATTGGTAACGAATAAAAAGTATTATGACCTCAGTTCGGTTATTTAATAGCCACACCTCGTATTGCCATTACTAAATTAATTTTCAAGTGAAACACGTCTCTGTTCCTCAATAAAAATGAATTCCATTATTTATTTTACAATTGTGACGGCCACTTGTCAAAAGCTTGACTTCGAGCTTCGACATAACCACAATTTCCATCCCACTAGTTCATAGCACCTGATGACTTTTTTTAATGGTTCGTCATTGTTTTTGTACAGGAGTTTCCATTATACTTTAACAGCTATGTAACTGTTAAAGTATAATAAAGCTGTTAGTCTGTTACACGAGACTTAAGCGGGTACACCACCTTCGCACTTTCGAAAAATAGAATTTTTTTTTGCTTAAAATGTCCCTTAACATCGTAAAAAATACGTGGAAAAGTATTATGTTAGGGAGAAACCTATAAGGGCTCGAATTTTGAATCTAGCGCGATCCCTTTCGCTGCTAGGTATATTGAATTTATTCTTGTTTTTTTTCAGTAACTAGAACTTTAAACGCGTTTTTCTCGAAACGTGAAGTTTCAAGTCGGCCGAGCCAATATCTCGAACAATTTTCATTCGATTGGCTTGAAATTTTAACTGACTATTCAAAACTAGTTTCTCCATATCAGTACGTAAGATTTTTTTTGTTGTATTGCATAGGTCAATTGTTACTAACAATTTTCAAGCGATTTTTTTTTTCGTTTTTTTAGAACTTTTTTTTCAAAAAAACCCCTTATCTGCAAAAATCAATTTTAAAAAACCATCCTACGACTGTTGAGCCTGATATCATACTAAATCGATAATTTTCCTGGTCCATCGCTCTATCTTTAAATTTGCAGGAGTTATCGGTTCGGCCATGGAGCCATAAAAAAAATGCCTGGGGAAAACTACTGAGAAGCCGCCATTTTGTTTCTGACAGCTCTAAAAAAAATTACAAACACACTTCAATACTTGTACAATAAATGTTTTTTACCAAATTTCGATGTCTTGTTTAGTTTATTTGAAAAAAAAATCCCAAAATTTACTTGATTCTTCGGCCTCTAGAGTGGTGTACCCCCTGTGAATTACTAGAAAACAAAACGTACATTTTAAGCTTGACAAAAGGTAATGCCATGAGCGAATGGTAAGTGTTTTTAAAAATTGTGAGGACGCCAATGATTTTCGCTAGAAATTACGGATGCGCCAGAGATAAATGTTGTTAAAAACTGTGAATGATGTTATCGATGAAACATTTTTCGGGATCTAATCTACACAAGTGCGGAAAATCCAATTATGGAAGTCATGATTCGTGACCGGAGACCTACCTTCGAAAGTACGTGACACGATTGGACGAGCTAATTTTCCACAATTAGGGAAACTTTACTTTGCCCAACTGCCGATAACGAAAGTATTATATCACATGCGGGTAGACTTCTTGCAAATCGGACGTCGAACTTATTTATAAGTAAGGGAGAGCGGAAAGCTGCCCCTTTACCCACGCCGACTTGATGAATTAATTTGGGCGGTTGGAAAGACGGGATCGGCGCAGCCTGCGGGGATGAGGTAATAATTAATGGCCGAATTAGGGGCTAGTCCAGTCGATGAGGGCGATAAGGGGAGAAGTAACGGGAGACACGCCAAGAAAAAACATTATGGAAATAGAATATTTTTAGGAACACGTTCAGAAGGCATTCAAATATATTATTAGTTGCGTGATCGTATACAGGGTGCTTCACGATGACTGCCATTTTAATAATAATCGCATAAGCGAGATCAACAATAATGTGACATTTTTAATGGCTTATTGATCGAGTTTGTTGTATCAGAAATACTTTTTACACACTTTGTCACCTAGTAGCCAGAAGTACGCCCCTGTTAGTGCTGGAAAAAAAACAACCAAAAAATGCCTTATGTCACGGTGTGTAAGTGACAGAAATTTAAAATGAAAATGTCAGTCTACTCCAGAGATTTTCGAAGAAGCTAACTAAAAAAAAAAAAAAATTTTTACGCTCTGTATCTCAAAAACTAAGCTACTTAGTAAAAAATTGTTTATGGCCTTTTCTTCATGAAATCACTTGTATCTTCCTCAGTTTTTCAGATTACTTAGGAAACACCCTGTATATTTTTCTGGTAGTCAGCTGATATTAACTAAATTTTATTAAGTCAATATAAATATATACGAGGTGTGTAAATTAAGTAATGAAACTGGCAATATAGTGCCCGATCTAGCAACAATATAATATATATTGTTACTTATACTTTCAGTATAAGTTTGAAATTGTTAAGTCATTTGTTTGTTCTTTGTGACTGTTTTCATAGACCGTTTTTTTTTCTAGTGCGTTTTAAAATGAGTGACATTAATTTTGAGCAAAGGTGTGCCATTAGGTTTTGCTTCAGACTTGGACACAGCGCAACAGATACTTTTGCAAAACTTCAACACGCCTACGGAGACAGTGTTTTTTCAAAAGCCCAGTTTTTTCGGTGGTTTAAGGCATTCTCAGAAGGAAGAGTCGATTGAAGATGAACCACGCAGCGGAAGTTCTTCATCTTCAAGAACCGATGAAAATGTCGATAGAATACAGAATCTTGTGCGTTCAGTCGTCGGTTGACGACAAGAATGATCGGGGATGAATTAAATTTGAATGACACCACTGTTCATCAGATTTTGACTCACGAATTGTGGTTGAGAAAAATCTGCGCAAAAATAGTTCCAAAAAACCTTTCGCAGGAACAAAAGGACATCAGAAGATAAAGGTGTCTTGACTTTTTGGAGTCGATTGAAAATGATCCCCATTTTATAGAACGTGTCATTACTGGTGATGAGACTTGGATATTGGGTAAACGAAAAGTTCAACGCGTGTGAGAAAGGTTCTTGAAAACCTCGAAAAAGGTTATGCGTGTGAGACCAAACGACAAGAATAAATGGATGTTGCCTGATCATGCCTGACTTGAGTACTTGTGACTTTTTTTCTCTTCCCGATATTGAAAAATCACCTCAAGAGACGTCATTTTGGGTGGACACACCTCGTACTAAAAATATATATTATAGATTACATATATATTACTCCCATTTTCACCCAACATGCCCCCGCAAATTAAAAATACTCGTAAATGTATTTTTGGAGCACTCAAAAACTTGTTTTCTTTTCTTTTTTAAGGCGCATTGTCGTGATGCAACATCCAGCTGTTGTTAATGTTTGGTCTCACACGAATGACCGGGGGGGGCCCCCCCCCCCCTTGGCACCCCCGGAGAGGCCTTCTCGATCCGCCTATGACACCGATATAGCCGTATTCTCGCGGAATCTCCCAACATCGTTATTTTTACTCGTTTTGCCTCTTTTATAGCAGGTTATTAAATTATACTTCGAAATTGTCAACAGATACTTACGTGCATCGCAGCATTTACGTCAATGAGCGTGAAGAACCCTCTCGTTTGATTTAACGCGACTTGAAGGGCCCTTAAGAAGGCAACGCTTTCGTTAGCGTTCCTTTGCAAGTATGTCAGAGGGGAATGCATTAAAAGCGTATTTTTTTAGATACAGTATTAAAAATATACTGGTAAAAAACGTTCTTAAGTTTGAAACGCAAAATTTTTAAAGCTACAAGACTATAATTTTTTTTTAAAAGCAAATACATTACTCCAAAAAATTAAGGGGAAAAAAATGCCCTAAATAGTCGTAAATAGTTTAAAAAAACATTTTGAATCTTCAGTCCTAGAGAGAAAAAATGAGGTAGCATCAAGAAACAGCGCGAGAAAAAAATTTGTTTTTTTTTTTTAGTTCACGGAATTTTTTTCAATGAAATCAATGCATGGGCCGGATAGCCTGTTTATTCAACTATTCAGCTGTTTATTTGCTTTTTTTATATTCTCTTTACGTCAATTTGTCGCTGAGATATCTGACTTTTAATGAAAAATAATCATTTTGATTTTGATTATCAATATCTCAACAAGCAATGATTACACAGGGAATGTAAGGGCAGTTGCAAAACCTAGAATAAACAACCTACAAGATCGTTTTACTATTTTTTGAAAAGAGAATTTTTTTCTCCCTCAACATTGATTTAAAGAAAAGAGAAAAAAGTCACTTTTTTCGTTGTTTTAGTAAATCTACCGCGTATTCACAAATATTAATGGGGGGGGGCTAATGTTTCTAGGTTTTTTTACAGCTTAATGTAACTGCGCTAGCCCTATAAATTTTTAAATCGATCTATTGAATCGTTTTCTCGGACCGATTGATTAAAATTTTCCAAGAGAATTAAGAGAACAAGTGTATTGTTTCTGAACTTTGTGTAATCTTCATCAAAATGAAAAAAAAAGCAAGTTGAAGCTGAATAAACAAACCATCCGGATCATGCATTGATTAATTGTAACATTTAATTAAAAAAAATCCATAAACCGAAAAAATAAAATAAAAAAAGTTTTTTCTGACGCTATTTCTCAGGATTGCGTTGTAACCGTAGCTCACTTTTTTTTGCCAAAAGATCTCAAAACTAGAAACTTGAAGCTTCAAAACAGTGTTTTTTAAAGCTAGATACGACCATTTTTCACTGAGATACGGCCTTTCACAAATCACCAAACAAATTTGGAAATTATTTTGTTCCCTTAATTTTTGGAGTAGTGTATTATATTTACCATTATGTACAATGTACTTACCGCCTCGTGTCCTTTAAATCCACAGTTTCTTTAAGTACCTATCAACCCTGAAGCACGTGAGACACTGAGGCTGCAATTGTCAAAAAGTCGCTTGAAAGTCCAGGCCTGTCACTCACGAGATCACATCCACTGAGTCCGGCCCGTGATGAAAGAGAAAGTGAACCGCGTCGTCCTCTGTCTGTCATGTTTTTTTTTTTTGTAATAAATAATAACAGCCTTGGAGTAAATAGTTAACTTAGTCTTGGAGAGAAATGTTTAAACTCAAATTCCGAGTCATCGAATGGGTTTTAGAGGTTTGAAATTGGAAAAAAAAACATAAGAATAACGCCAACAAAATGTATTTTTCATTTTCAACAAAATTTGGTTATTTGTACAGTATAATACAAAAAGCCTTTCTTTTTTTTTTTGTTAATATTACAATAATGTATATCGAATAAATAAATTTATAAGACAATAAATATTTAATAAATAATTTCTCAATACCTGTTAAAACAAAAAAGAATATATCTCAATATAACATTAAAATTACTACATAAGTAAACGATTTTGTTCTTATTCGTCTTAAAAAGGTCTAAAATAAAAAGGAATTATAGTTACTTAACAGACTAAAATAATCTAATACGATAAAAATGGATTCAACTAATAAAACAATCTAATAATCGTCCTCATAATAGCCATACTCAAAGTCTTCGCCGTCTTCGTCTTCCCTGTGTTGCTTCAGCATCTGAAGTACTCCCATCTCGTTATTGGGATCTTCAGCCGGTTGTTCTTCTTCGTCGTAGTACTCCTCGTTTTCCTCTTCAGACACTGAAACAAAAAGCCGAATGAAAACGATAGAAAACCCAATTAGACTTTCACAAGGGAAAATAAAGAGAGTGATAGAGATAACATCTAATTATCTTACTTGTCAACTGTTCTCCCTTTACCGCCGTTTCTTTCTTCTTATCGGCTGTATTCGCAGCGTTACTCTTAGCGCCCTCTTTGGGTGCGTCCTCGAAGACCGGTAAGCCGATACTGTTAGCGACAGCCTTGGACTTCTTCGTCGAAGCTTTGGATGGAGTTTGCTCCAAGTAATTAGAAGCCGATGATAGTCTCCGCCTGCAAGAAGGAGACACAGATTAGCCAATATATCTTATCATTCGTCCAATCATAAGGCCCTCCAACATGCATCAGATGACGATTACAATTAATTTCTTAATTCCAATTAATGTATCGTGAGTGACTAACTCGTGAGTTCGTGTAGTGTACGTGTATTATCTGATATTGTGTGCATGTTTGCAATAATGGCAAAGTCGTTACCATTTGTGGATAGACTGACAAAATTGATTTAAAATAACGACGACTTTACAAAAGATGGATCGCATATTTTGCGTCTTCCTTGCAATCGTCGATATATATTTCGTAGATGCCGAGACTGTTTAGATTTGAACATACATCAACAAAATATTACTGGTACTGTTAAAAAAAGGGGATTTTGGTTTGATTTGTGCATAATGTTTTGCGCATGTAGCCTTTCGTGGAACGTGGTCGACCATATTCACTATCCGATTTTCCATTGTCTAGTAGCCATACATTGCGTAAAACATATTTACAGAAGACATATCAACTTGTCATTGGAAATATCAAAGAAGATATACGCAATATATTTCTGTGGCTGACAGTGGACGAAATAACAGATTTTTGCGGTAATGAGGTCGTTAATGTTCTGATACGAATTTTAAGTGTTTCAGATATTTCGCCCCCGACATTGATAGCTAGTAAACGGGTTTTGCAAACAACTGCTAAAAGTATAGAAATAGTAGTAATACGTACATTGTCCTCTGTAGATGTAAACTATTTTGAATTTGCAGCTTTAACTTCAGTAGATGTGGAACGATGATTTTCCCTCCACAATCATATATAAGGCCAAATCGCTGTCGTGGCAACGTACGCTCAAGCAATGAAGACAGTCGGTGTTTCTTAATGACATAAGCGACATATACACCCTAGGAAATTGCACCTTCACATATTGGCGATACATGTGTAGAAGAGAATAAGTTAAAAGACACCAGTAAGGACAGACAAAGACAGTTAGATGCAGCAGTGTTTCACGCTTGTGTACGTATTAGAAACGTATGAGACCTGCGCGTAACAGAAACTGGAAAGTGGAGTGGAGAGACACCGTCCATCACCTACCGAATTTGAGTAGTAGTTTTTCGCAGCTATGAGGGTGTACGTCGACTTAGCTGTATGAAACGAAATTCTTACGTAATTCTGACTTACAATTATCCTTCATATATTATACACTTAAAAGAAGTGTACAAATATAATTGTATTTATTTTCAAATTTTTGTATTCCTTAACTAACCGGTCTGCAAGAAAATAAAATTGAAGTTCTATAAAAAATAAAAAAATAAAAATATAAATCAACCCGGTTATAAGACGAAAGAAAGAAAAAATGCCTATTGAATAAGTGGTTCAAAAATGTCGCCCCTTTGTGCTTCGCAAAAAACCTAGTCTATCGTAAAACTCAGTTCTTACGCGTTCTAACGTTCTAACACTTATTTATACTTATATTCTAACACAAAAGGGAAATATTATTTAGGACTTGTACAATTCTGGCCCGTAAATCATTTAAATTTCGTGGTCTTTCATGTTCATGTCCGTAAACAGTTTGTTTTTTTTGTTAAATATTTGTTGGCATTTAAGGAACCGTTTATAAAAAATGGCCCAACGATGGAATCGCCTAAAATACCAACCCAAACATTTAACTTCTCGGGATACTACGTACGCACAGGAATACACAAGTGCTTATTTTCCGTAGACCAATAACGATATAATAATTCAATTCACACGCATTATAATTTATGGGCGGGGCGTCCCGCCTACATATTTTATTACTACCCTATCACGAAAGACAGAGAATAAGGCTCATAAAAGTTTTAAAATGACATTCCGATTTTAGTTCCTTTTGTGTTTTCTATCGTTTAATGCTCGGCTTCGAAATCTTGGACTTTCCAACAGTGTATGTACATTAACAAACTTCTATTCCTGTCTTTTTTGGTCTCTCATATGTCCTTTCGTCAATGACATAACCTGATTACGAGTCCGACCCTGCGTTGAAACACACTTTCTGGGTAAAAAATCTTGCGTAACAATATAGGAAATTACAAATTTTTCATTTGTTTTTTTTCTTTTACTCCATATTTAGCAGGCCCAATTAACTGGTAAAGTTGGGGCTGCCATTCGTTACAAGATATTAGATTGTGACTGCAAGCACCCCCCAAAACATAACGAGAACGCGTTAAGGGGGTGAAAATGATTGCGTTATATGCTAGACAGCGCGAGAGAGATCCTAAAAGAACTCCCTTTTTCGAACAAAGCCTAATTATGCATCCGAAGATATTTTTATTGGTCGCCCAACGAACATCAAATGGCTTTTTTTCGCAATGCGATTTTCGTCTTAAAACGCTTCGAGTTTTTCAATATAGCCTTTCGATAAAGATCAAGTATTCGGGAGTTTATCGAAAGCGATATTGATGGCAGGAGAAATATTATTTCTTTGATCGCTGAAAGCACTCTGCGTTTATTTTCCATATCTGTGAAATGTTCGAATATGATATACAGGGCATTTTGGTTTTCTTAGTAATAGCATTTTCCAAAGCCTTCTTCATTAAGAAATGCATGTTTTATCATTAGAAAAAAACTTTTTCCAGACAAATGTTTTTTTTATAAACACTATGCGGCAATAAAAATAAAGCTTGGGTTAGATAATTTATACAATAAAATCTGCAACACTTGGTATACACGAGAATAAAATGACTGTGGTTATAATACAAAGCTATTTCAAAATCGTTCAACAACAGCAATTCTATGTCTTATTACATACAAAAAATACCCGTAAATTTGGATTTAAATGAATCGCTTAAAAGGAATCCGTAAAATGTTTTTTTCCTTCAGGATGGTAGTCCCTTCCTTAATTACTAAGCCTGTTTAGAACGCGATCTGTCACTCAGTGTGTTTACAGCAGCTGTTAGTAATAGACGACCTAAAGTGTGCTCGGCGAATTGTACACTGGAAGAAATAGTGGAATAACGCGTTTATTTAAAATTTCGTTCCGCAAACGAAATTTCGTGTGCCGAATCTTTGAAAATGTTAAATAAGGCCTTTGGTGATTCGTATATGTCCAAAACACAGGCTTGGGAGTGGTATAAGGAATTCAAAACGAGCCGTGAAATCGTCGAAGACTTGCCTCGCTCCAGTCGGCCATCGACCTCTACGACAGCCGATAACATCGACAAAATCAAAACATTAGTGCTTGAAAATAGCCACACGAGTGTTAAGAGAGTTGGCTCAAGAGTGTGACATATCGACAATATCAGCTCATGGTATTTTGGGCATGAAACGCGTCGCTACGAGATTGGTTCCAAGAGAGCTGAATGGTCTTCAAATATTCTCAACCAATCGCATCGAAAGCAGGTTGCTCTTGATATGGTTTCCAGAGCCGATAGTGAACCAAACTTCACAAAACGCATCATAACTGGAGACGAAACATGGGTATGAGTACAACATGCAAACAAGTCGTCAATCATCGGAATGACGCTATGATGATGAGCCGAAACCGAAAAAAAAGTCCATCGAAAGTGAAGGTGATGCTGACGGTTTTTTTTTTTATTATCGTAGCGTGGTACATTCCGAATTCCTTCCAGAAGGACAGACGGTTAGTAAGGAGTATTATCTCGGCATTTTGAGGCGTTTGCGCGAAAGTATCCGTCGGAACCGGCCGGAATTGTGGAATTGCCACTACGGGGTCGCCGCTTTGAAACAATAGAGGCCATCAAACAGAATTCGCTGAAGGCTAAAGGCGATACCTTCGGCGGCCTATGAAGCGGTGTATGGAGGATTAGGTTAAACGTTGGCATATCTGTATTGCACTCGATGGAGCCTACTTTGAAGGGGACAAAATAAATGTTGATGAATAAATAACTATTTATGTGTTTTTTTTTTAATTTCCAGGTACTTTTTGTACGTAGGATATATGGGAGTATAAGATATAAACACGCTGTACGACCACCCGATATTTACAAAGTTTCTGTTACACAGCTAGTTACTTAAAGGGGAGTTTTCGATCAGCACCTCGGCATTACGGCAACGTCTGACGCGCCCTTTTGTTGGAACTTTCAATGTACTCATCTATCACTTTATCTAACTTTTGTTCTAGGCGCTCCAACTTTTTGTCGGCCCTCGGAACTTTTTTCCTTGTTAATAACAAGGCACTATGCAGTACAATTCGTTCAACTCTCAGTCCCGGGTCTTTCAGAGACGCTTTGCGATAATAAAAAGATAAATAACCTTGTTGACTATTTGGCAAAGTTAACACATCTCATATTTTCAGCGTATATGCAGCTGCATCGGTTAGCATTACCAATATTTTCTTAGAATTGTCGTGAACGCCGGAATTGACCCACTTATTAAACCCATGGATTGAATGAATTAAATTATTATATGTCCTTGAAGCTATTAAATGCCCTTCCATGGCTTTTGCCTCATCCAGTCCCCCAACCACCATGTCACCTATTTTCTGTCCTTTAACATGTGTTGTCTCGTCCATACTAAGCCATATAGGATTATCGTGCAATTCCTAGACGATATTTTTTTTATGTCCTCGTACAGTGGTGCTATGTATAATCGTCTAAGAGTTGTTTTTGCAGGCAGACTAACTTCGCTGTACTTTCCACTCGCAGCGTTCTAGACAAATTGTCTCAAACTCGGGGTGACCAATTTGGCGAATGGAATATTACACGCTAGCCATTTTGACTAAACCCAAATTAAATTGTCCCTGTCTGTCCCGCGCATTCACACATCACTTACACGAGCTTTATGTTTGTCTGTAGCAACATGCTGCAAAACAGATGTTTTTACGTTTTAACAACGGGGAAATTTGAAACCTCTTATTAGACGCGAAATGTATAAATATTATATATTTAATGAATTTCTCATGTGGAGTAGCCAACATGACTGGTTGTCGATATATCGACCAGTCCCGACATTTTACGACACTTTTAACTCAGTCGTTACATGCACACGAATGGTGCATCGACCAGCGCATTTTAACTAATAGTAACAATAAGTGTAGGGCGCACGACACGGCAGACGGATTATATTCCGCAATATAATGGCGTTATTTAACTACGATTGTACTATGTACATACAGGGTGGGCCATCAGATGATTCCTTTTTAAAATAAATTGCTATTAAAACTACAACGTTGAATATTTTTAAATGATTGTTGCTTTATTCAAGGAAGTATGCCTTCCCATTATTTATGAAAAACAATTTCAGTTAAATGGCCGCCGCGGCTGGCTTGGCAGTAGCTAATTTTTTCACCCGATTTTGCAGTACATTTTCGATTATTTGTGGCTCTATTGTACGAATAACTCCATTGATGTTGCGTCAATTGTTTGTGGATCGTTGGAGTAACAATGGTCCTTAACATGTCCCCATAAAAAATAGTCCAACGGTGTTAAATCGCAGCTGCGCGATTGCCAATTAATGTCTCCAAAACAGCTGATAACACGGTTACCGAATTTAGTGTGTAAAAGATAAATTGTTTCACGGCTTGTGTGACACGTTGCTCCATCCTGCTGGAACCAAAGCTGGTCCAAGTCCAAATCGTCCAATCGCGGCCACAAAAAATCAGTCAACATGTCTCTGTAACGCATTCCATTTACTGTAACGCTGTTACCGTCTGCATTTTGAAAGAAGTACACGGATGATGCACTCCACAATTTTAGACTACGTGTGGATTTTCGGAACTCCAAATCCTACAGTTCTGTTTATTAACATGTCCTCCAGTATGAAAATGAGCTTCGTCCGAAAAATATGATTTTTCGATTGAAATCGGCGTCATTTTCAAACTCATTTAAAGCCCACAAGGAGAAGCGATAACGAAGTGGATGGTCATTCTCCTTTACCTCTTGAGGTCATTTTCCTTTATGCAATATTCTGCTCAGAGAAGTGCGACTGACATTAAGTTGTTGTGCTCTGTGACGAGTTGAGGTTCTTTGGTTTTCACGCACACTTTGGGCAACAGCAGCAATTCTTTCAGCTGTGCGCACCAGACGAGCACGTGGATGACTTCTGTTATCCATAAGCGTGCCAGTTTCACGAAGTTTCCTTAAGAACTCTCTTACACCATGCGCTGACGGAGCTCATTTCGACCAAAAATTGTTCTCGATTTTCTCACTGTTTCTGCAACACTTTGGAAACAATTTTTCAATATTTCCCAACGTTGTTCAAGCGTAAAACGATCCATTTCTTACAGCGCAGGTTATACACCGCATACATGTCAAATGTCAAGCGCGTCAGTGTCGGAAATGTAGAAATAACGCTCAGTTTAAAAAGAAACCAATAGCACTTTAACACAATATAACACCCTTTATATACATACAGGAGTTGACGATGTATTTTATTAAAGTGGCACATATAAAAGTATTCCAGTCCCGTTAATACAGGTCCTAGAATCTATTATTAATATATAGGCTGTACTGATGAGATCCAATAAGATCGAAATCCGGACCTGTGATTTCTGATGGTGAATAAAAATGAACGGGGGATCGTTCTAGCTACAATTTTGTCAACTAATTTTCACGGTGTACGTTTCCGATCTATTGAGCGGTTGTGCGCCGATAATGCAACGTATATAATGCAGCCTATTAATTAATTAATCGCAATAAATCGAGAGCGTTTGGGTATCGGGTAAACGTCAGAGGAATCGTTCGGTGCAACGATGACGACGTAGGAACAATGGCCGAGGCAGCTTCGTACGTGTTACGTGCATAATGCCGGTTGTGTGCACCGCGTCGGCGTCGGTGGGGTGATTGATGTGTTTTCGTTCCGCCTGCCGCTAATTTGATGGACGACAACGGCCCCGAGGCTGAAAAGAACCGTCAGGTTGACGCGCTAAACTGGTATTTAGTGAGGATAATAGGGGGATGCACAATTGCATTGTTACATTTGACGGATATTGGCTGTTTTTTTTAAGACCGTAGACAATCATTATTATGTTTAAATCACGAGTGAAACTCTAGAATATACACTCGAATTTTCATTCATCCGATCAGAAGACCCTCCAACATGCATCAGCTGACGATTGCGATTAAACGATGCCATTTAACCCGTTTCGACCGAAAACGCCACTCCCGGTACATCGCTCTTAACGGCGCCTCATAACTAATACTATTTGCAGACAGAAAAATTTGACAGGGACATATTTTTTAAAGTTTAAGACGTGCCCTTTCCGATGGTGTCCATGAAATTCCTCCAAAAAATTATTAAGTACGAAAAAAAAGGAGTTTAAAAAAAACTGTTTTTTTACACATTTTTTTAAATCGAATTTTCAAGTGGTTTCCGGTCTGCAGTGATCATCTAAGTGGATTTTTGCCTTATGCGTTCAAAATAGAATGAGGATGCGTTCAATGAATGCACTAGAATTTTCAAAATTTTTTGAGCAATTTTTTGTATTTTGCAAATAGTCCAAAATTTAAAAATTGCAAAATCAGTGCATTCTTTGAGTCATTTTAAGTACTTTTTATTCTTGACAATTTTTAGTAAAAATGCATTGTTTTCGAGAAAAAAAAATTCTAAAGATCAAATTAGGATCGAAATTTAGAAATTTTTTTCTCGAAAACAATGCATTTTTACAATAAATTGTCAAGAATAAAAAATTCTTAAAATCAGTCAGAGAATGCACTGGAATGTTTTCACAATATTTTAAGCAATTTTTTAAATTTTACAAAAATTGACTATTTGCAAAATCCAAAAAGTTGCTCAAAAATTTCAGTGCATCCTTTGAGTGATTTTAAGAACTTTTTATTCTTGACAATTTTTTGTAAAACTGCTTCATTTTCCAATAAAAAATTCTTGAATTTTTACGCAAAAATTTTGCAGTTCAGGCGCCATTTTGAACGCATAAGGCAAAAAATCGATCTTTAAACCACGTATACTTAAAGTTCAAACATTTATTCCACCGGTCAGTGAAGTTCCAGGTCCATTGCAGACCGGAAACCCCTTGAAAATTTGATTTAAAAAAAATGCGCAAAAATGTGTTTTTATTAAACTGCTTTTTTCATAGTTAATAATTTTTTGGCGGAATTTCATGGACACCATCGGAAAGGGCACGTCTTAAACTTCAAAAATATGTCCTTGTAAAAATTTTCTGTCGCAAATAGTGAGGCGCTGAAGAGCGATGTACCGGGAGTGGCGTTTTTTTCGGCCGAAACGGGTTAAAGGGAGAACGTGGGATTTTGAATAACTACTTGAAGGTAGAAGATATTTCAACAATTATTATTTGTTAGAGGTCCCTATAATCGTCTACAAAACTCCAAAGCCAAAAGTATTATCCAAGTAGGTTCATTTTATTTTGCGAAATGAAAATGTTGTGCCTTATCTTCACTATCGAGGAAAAAAAACGGACATACAGTGACGGCCAAAAAGTTTGCACCAAATGCAAAACAGTCGGACCAAAAATACTCGAAATGGTTTGTGATTGGCGATTTTGGGGTTTTTCATGTGGTCGTGGTGAATTTTACACCATTAGTCATCCTTAGTTTTCCAAGCACAACGCCTGGGGTCATTGTTTTGTTGAATTATGAAAGATTCCACAAATTTTTCGGCACTCGATCGTAAATGCTACTTTAACCCCTTGACTGCTACGGTCATTTCTTGAAATATGTCCTGACTGCCAAACTTAGAACTAGACATATCATTTCCGACATGTTTTGACCCGCTGAGCATCATGGCATTGTCAGAATTTGGTCTAGATCCTCTGAAATTTTTGAGGAATTTTGAGAGGATATTGCCCCAAAAATGGCTCAATTTATGACATTGTGCTATTTTTACCAGACATATCATTTCCAACATATTTTGACCCACTGATCAGTGGTCGTTATCATGAATTCATCATTCATCATGATGCATTTGATGTGACATTAATTTCGCTAGTATTTGGAGGCACTGAGTCAGAAAGTCTTGGCCAATCTTCGCCTCAATCCTTGAATTTCTAAATAATACCTATACAAACTTTGAGAGTTCGAACAGAAATCAACAGTTTTTCCTAATGGCATAAACTAAGTCATTTTTGGGGCAATTTCTCCAATATTGACCATTTGGAGCACTTGGTCCAAGTTTTGACAACACCATAATGTTCAGTCGGTTAAAATATCTCGGAAATGATACAGCATCTCAAAATAACACTGTTCATATGCTGTACATAATTTGAGTGTATGAGGACAAAGATTTTTTTTAAAAACTGAAAAAATGGTAATTTCCTTAGAGCTCGAGTCTGTTTTGGGTGCAAAATAGAAGCCAATAAACGGGATCATGTTCAGCATCCCCAAAAATAGAGTTAATAGAGCATTGACTTATGGGACAAAGATTTGTGATTTTCAGGCAGTTTAAGCCAAGTCGAAAAAACAATCTTTGTTCTCGACAGTCAAAGTCATTATCCAAACATAGTATCCAAACATATTGATCCATTTTACCTCCTGCAAAGAGAAGGTTTCCCACTCGTACAGCCCCCATATCTCCCCATAAAGCCCTGGATTAAAAAGGTCAATAAAGCAAAACCAATAGTTTTCGCATAAACATATTTGTAGAAGCCAGCAGATTTGTAAAGTCGTTTTCTAAAAACACGTCATAGTTAAATATTCAGTGATTGATTAATATATCTTGAAAGAATTCCCTCAAAGAGCTCAGTTTCTGCTGCAGTGTGAGTTCCAGCTCATCTTGTTGAAAATATCCTTGTCGTAGTTCCATATCACCAAGCTGGTTAAGAACAGCTGTTAAAAATGCCCTTCTATATCTTTGTCCAGTGAGAGTACAATTAAAAGAACTGATCCAAAAATTATTGTTCTTCTGCAGGTCTTTTTAAACGATGTCACAAGTAACAACAGATACTGACAGTTGACACTTGTAGTGACGGTTGTACAAAAAGTACCCACAACAAGAAACGACATGCCCTCAAACTTCCATATACCACTTCTTTTTTTCTGAACGCACGTTATAATGATTAATGACATTAAGTATGATGGTAGTGAATCGAGCCTAGGCAATTATCCGTTTAGTGTGGTTATACAAACAAAAGAAATAAATATCACACTATTAAGATATTAAAACACATGTACCCGCAGGGAGAGAAAAAGATCAGACTTTCGAATGGCACATAACATTATACAAAAAACACTAATTGAGTCTTGAGAAAGTCTGAGTAAATTGGACGAAACGTCGGCAGAAAATTAGTGGTTCGTTTTGTCCAATATCCCCAAAAATCCTTTGTCAATTAAGTATGATGTGTGTTTATTATTAATTTCAAATCGGAGGGTTAAATTCGATCGCCCTCTAGATACTATACCGTTTTATGGCCTCGGACGTGGTGGGGGCAACCTCGTTCTCCACGACCGGATCGCTCTGCGCAGGAGGCGCGTTCAGACTCTTTAGCACGTCGTAGTTGATCTTCGAGGATATCTTCTTCTCCTGCAGCATCTTCTCGATCGCTTCTCCCGCGGAATTCGCCGGACCGACGGCCTTCCGTCGCGTCGCCCTCTTCCTCTTCTTCTCCGGCTTCCCCTCCTCCCGCTCCTTCTGCAGCTTTTCCGCCTTCACTGGAATGGAAAAACACGATGCAATTTTCCCGCCCGGCAAACTTAAATTTGACCGACATTGGACAGACACGAAGGTAAAGTTTAACGAGACTCAAATGACATATAAGGCTTGTTTCAGCAACGAGTTCGGAACGTGTTATAAACTGCGTTCAGTGCGCATGCGCGGGTTGAATTATGTCTCAAATCCTACCAAAATAATTTAAAACAAGCAATTTCAACAACGGCTCGCACAACACAACGAATTATAGACGTACAGATGTCCGCATCTGACATGCGAGAGTCCCAAAATGGGTAGTGTTGTACGATTGCAATAACATATCATTCATAATATCACATCGCAAATAAAACCAGTTTAGAATCACGCTCCGTCGAGAATACCCGTGCTGTAGCATTTCGTCTACTATAGGTATATACCGAGTGTTTCGTTACGCGTATTTCGAGTGTTAGGTATGTGACTTATCAAGGGTTATTTAAAAGACAATACCGAATTGTATTTCTATTCGAATAAAAAAATAAATAAAAAAAATCAGTCTCATTACTTAACTTACACATCTCGTATATGTATATTTCCCAAAATGCCCGTTTATCCCATTTGTCGGGCTTGAAAACGCAATAAATCTTCAATGCTAATGAAAACGTACATTTAATTTTTTATGGCGTGTTACACATTGGTTGAACGGTCGCTAAAGCCCTAGCCTGAGATTAAAAGCAATTTATTCCATGTTCAACTTAAAGTTCATAACTGAATTACCCGTATACTGTTATAATGAAGACGTATGGCTCTCTAAAAGACCAGTTATAGTCTGACGCTGAATATATAGAACTATATACGAGTGCAATTAGGCTAAAAGTCTGAACGAACTAAGGAATAACCGCTAAGGATTTAACGTAATTTGAAATGTCTTAGCATAGAGAATGGTAATGGACTGCAATTAATGTTGTGCAAAAATTGTCTGACTATCCATCGACGCGGCAAGTGTAGACACAGTAAGCAGCTAAATTATTCGTACCCCCACTTTATGACTATTAGAAGGAGAATTTAACAAGCAGTAATACCATCAGAAGTAAAAAAAATCAATACTGTGGCACAACAAATATCAGAATTTAACCCCTTGACTGGCGAGAACAAAGATCTTTGATCACAAAACAGACAAAGATCACAAATATTTGTCTTATGAATAAATGCTTTACTAACGCCTGACAATGTGTAAAATATAACCAGCATGTGTTTTTCTATATTTTTGGGGATGCTGAACATGATCCTGGGGTTTATTGGGTTCTATTTTGCATCCAAAACAACCTAGAGATCTAAGGAAATAACCATTAGTTTTTTAAAAAATATTTGTCCTCATAGACTCAAGTTATGTGTCGTATTTAAATAGTGTTATTTCATCATACTGTATCATTTCTGAGGTGTTTTGACATGCTGAACATTATGGTGTTGTCAAAATATGGGCCAAGTGCTCCTTAAGGCCAATACTGGGGGGAAATTGCCCCAAAAATGACTCAGTTTATGACATTGGGTAAAACTGTTTTGATTTCTGTTCGGAGTCTCAAAGTTTGAATATTATTCAAAAATTCAAGGATTAAGGCGAAGATTTTAAGGTGTTCCACGACAAAATTTAGACTTTATGATAATTTGGCGTATGTAAGACAAATTCAAATAAAACCATGATGATTAATAGGTCAAAATACGTTGGAAATGGTAAAAGTAGCAACATTAATAAATTGAGCATTTTTTTTGGAGCAATTTCCTCCCAAACTTGGCATTTTTCAGAGGATCTAGACCAAATTCTGACAACGTCATGATGTTCAGCGGGTCGAAACACGTCGGAAATGTTGTCTAGTTTAAGCTGTCAAATTTCAAAGGCAGTCAGGGCACTTTTCAAGAAATGACCGTGGCAGTCAAGGGGTTGAGCAACCCTCAAAAAATGGGTGTTCGAATCCTTTCCCTGCTTTCAATTATTTGCATAGTAATAAAAACAACGTGATCAAAACATAATGGACCCTCCCTAACCTGCGTCCGACGAATCGCTTCATTTGAGCATAATCTGAACTCTGTGTATCATGAACAAGGTTGGGGTGTGTTACACAAACAATTACTATTTTGGTGAGGTTAAAATTAGAATGGAACCCCCTTGTCGGACGTTGGCTTACACGGTTTCACCTCGCCCCGGTCAAATTTTCAACCCTTGCGCTTTAAAGGGTCGAAATTAGCCGGTGCGAGGCCTCAGGCAAAATGCACGCAAATTTTCTTCAATTTAACAAATTCATATCACCTTTAATTTATCAGATGCAGAATTTCACAAGTTGTAATCTTATCAGAAGCAAAAAAATCGTCGTAAAAAGGTTATCAGAATTTAAACAACTTTCAAAGAGTGAAAAGTTTAAGAAGAAACTTGAGATTAACCCGTTGCTCCATCTGAACACTTAACATTCTTTCGACGCGTCACTGGTGCGTACACTAATTCAAACGACTGCTACAGTCAAACTGAGCGACCCACTGGCTTATCCAGTGAGCTCAGGGTGGGGAAAGTATCACCAGACACAGTTCTGTTCAAACTTGTCGCGACATAGCGCAGTGGTAGCAGCATCAGTTCGGTTATTTAATAGCCACACCTCGTATCTATAACTCCAAGTTCAGGAATAAATTTATATATAACTAGTATTGTAGAGTAAATTATATGAATCGTTTTTGTTTATTGAAATATACATTTGGTTCATTCATGACAGATTTGCAAAAATGAGCAATTCCAAATTTATAGAAACAAAAAAAATATGTTTAACTTAACCTATGTGAATGAAACAAAAAAAAAACAAGAAAATGTTCCACTAATTTCCGAAACAAACACTAATTTTAATCATCCCCCAATTACGCCAAAAAGTTGCTGGATAATTTACCGTTATTTGTAGAAAAAATCCTCGGCGTTTTATTCGTTCCTCCACCAAAAATACCAGTTCCACCCTGTGAATCCATCTAACACTGAACAGTTAGTTACTACCATAATTATCGTAGAATAATCCATACCCCACCCCTATAGCTACGCTACAGTCTTCTCGACCAAAATTCAAATCTAACTCATTGAAAACACTCTTGGCCAAAAGTAAGTGTTCGACATAAAACACAATATACAGTTTTATAAGCGTAAAGAGAAACAAATAACCACGTTAGTGACCATCTTGGATGACAGTTAGCATTCAACTTCGACTTTTATGTAAGTTTAGGTGCTCATATGATGCACGCGTCAGCTTGTTTTACGACTTACGAAATGTGTTTAGAAATTAGTTTTTGTAGAGCGTCGTCCAAAGTTACTTGAGGGGAAATACATATAATGGAAACGTATGGGCAGAATGTTCTTCGCAACAGCGACGTCCATTACTACATTTACAGTATTGAGTTCCTGTGTTGCGTGTGTTAAATATATGTACTGTATTTCCATTCTAAATTGAAAATAGGTAGAAAAAAGCAAGGTTGTCAGATATATTTTCTAAAATTGCTAAGCTCACTATACAAGTATACTTCATACTTCAGTAAACTGCTAGTTCGTGACGTTCTTAGAAAGCTAGTTTGGAAATATTTAAAACAAAAATACATAGTTATAAATTTATTAGTTAGCATTAAAATAAAGCGTTTAAAATTGCTGGAAAAAATAATCATAAATTAAAACAACTTTATGTATATTACTATACTTAAGAAAATTTTGAAGAGCCGGCACCATGCAGCGAATGCCCTGCGAATGCCGATCCAGTATACTATTGGATTGCTTTGTATCTAATGCTCCTTAAATACTTATTCGGTCCACTGTGCCATAAAATTTTTACGACGTCGTTAAAATGATTTACGACTTTAGGCACTCACTTGTTTAAGACGCCAGTGACGTGTATTTCAGCTAGGTTTATTAACACAGACAATTTTTTGAGATTATCTGGCTATATGAGCATTATTTACAGCAAATTATATTACAAATATTAAGAGTTTTGTATGCAGGCTAATTTTAATCTCCTATATTGATTTGAATGAAAAAAATTATTTCACAATTTTCGAATTTATAAAAGATATATGCACGCCCATGGAATCATAAAGTTGCACCGCTTTTTTTGTTCCCCAGGCGTATTTATCATTTTCAATTAAAATTAGAAGGACTATACGTCTAACGTTGTTGTCTCTTCTTGAATCCAATTGTACGTCCTTCCTGAAAGTCTTGGCCGAGTTTGAAGGCAAAATAACTCGAATTTTCAAATTGTCGTAGTTTAAAACTCAGTCTAGTTTAAACAGTCAATAGAACACAATTTTATATACTTCATACAAAATAAAAACCGATACTCGTCATCAAATACGAGTTTAAGTTTTAGGGCGCACTGATGCCAGACTGTCATAAAACTATTCAGTATTTAGAAATAATTTTGATTTTGACTTATTGACTGTAGTTTTTCAACATTAAAAAGGGGAATAATTTTAAAATATTATACAGGGTGAGTCACTTTTTGTATCAGGACTTTAATATTCGATGGAATACGATATTTTGACAAAAAAAATTCCTATAAACATATGGTCTATTTAGCTTCATAATGGAGATACAAGGTGTTAAAGTTTCAGTTTTTGTTTTAAGTTTTTTTACAATATTTTCTTAACGGAATGGTATTTTCGCTTAATATTTTACACACGCTTTAACCTCAATAGGAGCAACAATTTTTATTGATTTTGTCGAAAACACTGTACGCTTTTCTCGGGTGCCCAGGTTATTTAGATTAACAGAACTTTTTTATCGTACGACGCTGACCTTATTTGACTAATATTTATAAAAGAATGATGTTTTAGCTACAATTTTGACCTCTTGCAATTTTGCGATAACTGTGATGGTTTTGATATATTGGTCATTTTTAGAGATTGGTCATTTAATTTAGCAAGATATAAAATACCGTGGGCAAGCAACGAAAACACTGGTTCACTTAATTCAAGACTGTATACAAAAATATTACATTGAAAAAGTCAAAACACAGACTAGCCACAGATATGTAGGCCAAACTGAACAATATAGAGACTGCCTCCATTGATATCAACGAGTAGTGAATAGGCGTGGTTTATGGTTAACGATAATCTTATTGGGTAGTGGCTTGTGTGACGTAATGAGACTCTCGAGAATTCCCGTGACAATTGGTCCATTCACTTGGTTAAGGCGAAGTGAGGCTATAGAGGGGATAAAGCATTAAGCGACAATGCACTGTAGGACATTTGAGTCTTGAAGAAGTAGCACTTTGACCACACTAATAAAGTGAAGTAAGGGCGGCAAATGAATGTTTCTCAAATATATGTCACAATCAGAACGTATTTATCAAAATTTAAGCAACCCTCAAAAAGTGGGTGTCACTTAAACCCTCAAATAAACGGCATATTTAACCATATTTCTTCTGCTACAAAGCTCTACGCATCGGTTATATTAAAAAAACATGGTCCATTATCCAGACATCTTTATGAATTATTATTCAATTACGTGAATTTGCTACCCCCTCTCGTTCGCACATAAACGCTACAGCAAATGATATACAGAAAATTGGATTCTATACCGTTTTTAAATTCAATTAAAAGTCAATTAATAATTGCGAAACTCAATGGAGAGGGAAAGCTTTCTTTAGTAGCTATGATGACGCTTTAGCCCAATTGAATAGTCAGATCGCAAATCGCGAACGCGTAACAAGAACAGGAATAACGTAACGACCGTAACCTATAGAGATAAATGGATTTTTTTTCAAATGTAATCCACGAAAAACGTACAAGTGTCCAAACAATTGGATGTCCCAATTTATAAGACGAAAACTGTTTTTCCATTATCTAAAATCAAATCAATTTGTAGTGAAAAAATTATTGACGACAGAGTCGAATTACCTGCACATTACAAAGGGTTATGTTTTTTTATAACCTTTTGATTTTAATTAGATTATTAAAGGGCATTTAATATTTTTTGTGTCGGATTCTTAGTGTACCTTTCTGTTCCTCCAGGTATGCTGCATTCTTCTTGTGCCAAAGGCCTTTCTTGCACTCGGATTCGGGCTCGGTCATGATGTAACTGTCCAGTTCCTCGTCATCGAGGTCGTCAAGCGTCAAATCCATCTCAAGCGCCGATGACTGGAAAGCATTGGATGTGTCGTCTAGAGAACTAGCCAGACCCATGCTGGCTATATCTGGACCTGCAACAAAAAATATAATTCAATACAGTCAGTTCCAAAAAGTGACCATCTAAAATCTAGCAGAGTAGTAAAAAAACTGGTATCTTAAACAGTTCAAGAGTTATAGTGTGCATAATACAATTTTGGCGTATAGATTCGAGTGTAAAATCTGGACGTTTCAGAAAATTTCAGATCAATGTAAGCTACAAAAAAAATTAAAACCGTATATATCGAGCCATCCGAAAAAAACCTCATCAAAGTTGGCTGAGCAAATAAAGACGTATTTCTATTCTTAATCTTTATAACCTCATTTTGGTTTGTTGTTGAAGTTTATAACCTCATTGAATTGTCAAGGCTGGACATTGTGGCTTTTACCGGTTATATAAAAACCGAAAATAAAAAACTTCATCTCAAAAAGAAACAATATTTTCGACGATTAAAGAAAATTACGTCCGCCAATATTTATACACACTTGAGCTCTTATTTTAACTGAGTCAATAACAATAAATTGATAAATTAACAAATGCGTGCATTAGCTTTATGCGTTTCATAAACATGCGTATTGAACAAATTCAAATTTGCCTGTCTACTTATCTTTGCGAATTTTATTAATGGTAGGTGTTTTTTTAAAGACAGAAAAAGTGCCACACGGTCTCATTTATCAAAAGAATTGGGTGAATCGTTTTTGTTGCCGAGTCATTGACGGCAAATTGACTTCCATCCAATCGCGTCTTCACGGCCTTCTTGAAAGCGGCTTACATAACATCAAATATTTACCCCTCCATCATGCAAAATGATCTCTTGTTAAGAAGGTAAATAATACATGATGGATTCGATATTGAGGCAACATACATCGAAGGAAAACCCAGTGGCGTACAAATCCTATTTTCAAGTTGTAAATAAATTAAGTAATTGGTGACAAAAAAACGTGTCCTTTGTGTATCAAGTCAATGAATGAGGATCAAATTAATACCTTGCTATCCTACATTTATTGGTTCAACATGCATTGCCCACTCAGTTATTATGGCGGACACCATTATCGAGAATACAAAACGAAAGTTTTGGAAAACTTTATGAGCTGCATTGAGAGGTTGATGTTTTAAGGGTGATTTAATAACAAGCGACCAAACGTTTTCTCTTCGTATGTAGCGGTAAGCACTAGCTCTGTATTTCTGGGCGAGAAAGATATATTACGAGGTGTATAAATTAAGTAAAGACACCGGCAACGTAGCGCCCCATCTAGCAACATTGCGGAGACGGGACTTGGAAGGGCGGTAGGTTAACATGTAATGCACCTTCAGTACAAGTTTGAATTGTTAGAGTCGTTTGTTTGTTCTTTGTGACTGTTTTCGTAAACCGTTTTTTTTTCTAGTGGGTTTTAAAAATGAGCGACATTAATTTTGTGCAACGGTGTGTTATCAGGTTTTGCTTCAAACTTGGACACAACGCAACGGATGCTTTTGCAAGACTTCAACATGCTTACGGAGATAGTGTTTTTTTTCAAGAGCGCAGGTTTTTCGGTGATTTAAGGCATTAGGACTGAAGATGAACCACACAGCGGAAGGCCTTCATCTTCAAGAACCGATGAAAATGTCGATAGAATACGGGATCTTGTGCGTTCAGATCGTCAGTTGACGACAAGAATGATAGGGGAAGAGTTTTTGAATCACACCACTGTTCATCAGATTTTGACTAACGAATCGGGGATGAGAAAAAATCTGCTCAAAAATGGTTCCAAAAAAAACTTTCGCAGGAACAAAAGGATATCAGAAGAGAAAGGTGTCTTGACCTTTTGTAATCGATTGAAAAAGTATCCTCATTTTATGGAACGTGTCATTACTGGTAGTGGACTTGGGTGTTTGAGTACGACCCGGAAACCAAGCGCCAAAGCATGGAATGGCACACCTCAAGCTCTCTAAGACCCAAAAAAAACAAGAATGAACAAGTCGAAGATCACATGCATGCTGATTTTCTTTTTTGATAGCCAAGGAATTGTCCACAAAGAGTTTTTGCCTCCAGGCCAAACAGAAAATCAACACTTTTACAAAGAGATTCTTGCAAAATTCGAAAAAGGGTCATAGGTGTGAGACCAAGACATCAAGACCATCAAGAACATCTGGATGTTGCATCACGACAATGCATAGAAACCATAGAAAACATTCAAACGGCTGTAACCGACCAGCTGAAGGCTATTCCAGTATATGAGTCATAGCACTGCTATGAGGAATGGAAGATCCGTCTCCAGCGATGTGTGGCTTCCCAAGGAAGTTATTTTTCTTTAAGGAAGGAGACAATACTGCATTGTAATTCTATTCGAATAAAAAAATAAAAAAAAACAGTCTCATTACTTAATTTACATACCTCGTATACACAGGGCGCTTCACAGTGAGTAAAGTATTCAACGTGAATACGGGGCCGAAATTTATATCTGAATTTTCTACACATCTAAAACACTGGCGACTTTCTGGCACTGCTAAAGTGAATACAAAAGTCGTTATTTCAAAGGACACGCTATATTTTTCATGTCATATTTGTTTTATACTCATTAATTTAGAATTACTTTAATAGTCACCTTTAAAATCAAAGGTTTTCGAGATTCCTCAGTTTTAAGAAAAAAAAAATTGAATTGCAAACCTTTATTGAAGAAATAATAATAACATTTGGACGTGATAAATCTCTATGGTTGATATTTTTATGTAAGAATAGTATTTTATGTAAGAGTGTAAGAGTAGTATTTTTGTACTAAACTTCGCTCGTAAATAAAGATGTTTATTATTATTATTATTATTATTATCATGTGACCATGGAAAATTGAGCTTACTGTAAACAATTCTAGATATACAGCAAATTCTACAGAGTACTCAAAATGGAGGTTCAAAGTTGAATGAATTTGTCCTTTATTGAGGCAGTCTCGTGATTTTCCTTGTGAGTAGTTCCTGTTCAATGCCACGCATCTTGTAGCTGAAGGATTGTAATTTTACGAGAAAACTGTTTGAAATGCAATTATAAGGAAAATTAATATTCGGTAAAGATTAAACGTTAATTAAAGTTGGTGGCAGGTTGGCAGTTCTTTTTCTTCGGAAAAACCAAACAAGAACGGCCTGATTAAATTTTAAACCCGGCGCCTCCGGCATTTTTTTCAATCGACATTTTTCTCTTGTTTTTTTTAACACTCGCCGTGTTTTTATAAGAGACGCGATTTAAAGCCTACGTTTTAGAAATAAAAATACTGGCCGACGAAAAAAAATGGTACCTATTTCTTTCTGAACACAGGGAGGAAAAGCTTAAGTATAACAGCAATCCTTTGTATGTATGCAGAGGGTGGGCCATCAGATGGTTTCCTTTTAAAATTGCTATTAAAACTACATCGTTGACTGTTGCTTTATTCAAGAAAGTATGCCTTCCCATTATTTACGAAAAACAATTTCAGTTAAATGGCCGCCGCGGCTGTCTTGGCAATAGTTCATTCTTTTCACTCAATTTTGCAGTACATTTTCGATTATTTGTGGCTCTACGGTACGAATAATTTGATTGATGTTCTCCTTCAGTGCATCAATTGTTTGTGGACCGTGGGCGTAACAATGGTCCTTAACATGTCCCCATTAAAGATAGTCCAACGGTGTTAAATCACATCTGCGCGATGGCCAATTAATGTCTCCAAAACGACTGATAACATGGTTACCGAATTTAGTGTGCAAAAGATCCATTGTTTAAAGGCTTGTGTGACACGTTGCTTCATCCTGCTGGAACCAAAGCTCGTCCAAGTCCAAATCGTCCAATCGCGGCCACAAAAAAATCAGTTAACATGTCTCTGTAACGCATTCCATTTACTGTAACACGTGTTGTTGTTTGTTTGTTTGTTTGTTTGTTTGTTTATTGTTTATTTTCAATTAAAAATGTACACAGAAAGAAATTAAATACAAAGATAAAATAAACACTTACAGAGTTAAAAAGTAGTTAATAAAATTTGTAACATAGCAATATTAGTTAATTCCTTAAATAAAATAAAATAAAGTAAAATAAAGTACATCTACTAAAATTAATTTAATACAATTAATATGGAGAGAACTAACACAAAACGTATACGTAAATAAAATGAAGTTTTATCAAAGTTTTTTGAAATAATTTTAATTTTCGGAAAAAATAATAGGACTAGTTAATAAATAACTGAATTAATTTTAAATCAATAACCTTCAAGATAAATTGTAAAAAATTACATTGAAAAACTTGGAACGGAAACGAAACTGCTACTTTAACAGAAATTTTGAATTTACACATTTTCAAAAAATAAGAATGTTATTAAAAAGTTGTCCAAGAAAAAAATGTATTTCGAAACAAAATAAATTTTGCAATTCAAAAATTTTTGAAACGCATAAATTAATAAAAAATTTTAAAAATACAAATCCAAATTTAAAATTTATAATCTTGGAAAAAGTAGAAATACAAATGTTTTAAAAAAATTGCTTTAAAAAAAAAATTTTCGAAAAATTTTGGATATAGAATCTTAATAAAATAAAATAAAAAATAAAATAAATAAAAATTTGATCAATTAAAAAAAAATTCAAAAAAAATTTTCGGAAAAAATTTTCAATTCAAAAATTTTAAAATTTAACAATTGGAAATTTAACAAAAAATTTTAATTTAAAAATTGGAAAATTTGAATTTGAAATTTTGAAGTTTTGAATATCTAAAATATCGTAGATTAATAAATTAGAAAGTAAAAAAAAATGAAAAGATTGAGAAATTTTATAATTCTGATTGTGAAAAAAGAAAATATAGTTTAAAAAAAAAAAAAAATTATGGCAACCGAACTAAAAAGTAGAAAATAATTTTTAATTCAAGGCTTGTTTTCAGATAAAAATCTCCTTAATTGGAAATAAAATAAAAATTAAATTATTAATAAATATAATATAAAAAAATGGGGTGAATTATTATTTTTCAATCTATTTTAAGCTATGAAAATTGTAAATTTACTTCAACCCACGCTTTTTTTACTATAATTGAATTATTTATTAATAATTTAATTTTTATTTTAATCTTATTCCAAATTAATTAGTCGTAATTGATTGTTGGAAATTTTCTATTGTAAAGCTCTTGATACTTAAAAATTATTTTCTTTTTTATTCGGTTTCATAAAAGTGTTTTTTTTTAGTTTTTTTAAACTATAATTTTTTTAAACAAATTTAAAGTGGGTAAACGCAAATGCCCAAGCACAATCGACAGCTAAAGCTGACGTCATGCCGAGAAAGGTAATGGTTGTCGGTTCAGTTTCTTAAATTACGTACGCGCCATCTATCAAACACGTACTTAACTGCGTTCCAAAACAAAACGTGACTCACAGTGAAATTCTCGATGCGTGAAAATAAACGACAAACTTGGGTAGTTTATCCGAATGGATAGTATGTTCGTATTATTAAACTTTAAGGACTTGCAAACTTTCCTCGCATCCGCGTCATTACTAGTTTACCCCATTAATTCGGCGACTAATTGATTCTGCTAATTGTGACGCTTATAAAACCAGAAAATCAATTAGGAATTATTAATTATGGTATTAATAATAATCGCCATTCCTTTTTGAGGTCAATGGATCAACAAGTTGCATCTGAAAAGCCAACGTAACATTTCTGAGATTTTACAAAAGAAAGTAGTGAGTAAAATATTTTTTTGAATATACCGGGTGTCCCGTTAATAATGAAACACAGCAAAACTGCGAATTTTTTGGGGAAAAAAATTTCAAGATTTAATCAAACTTACCTCAGTACAAAAGTTAATATTTTAGATACAGGGTGTCAAAATTTTATTTTCGATTTTTTGTAAAAAAACTTTTTGACATTCTATGTCTTTATTATGATCGTGACACGTCATGCGTCACGTCACGCGGTTACTACATCTGTTCGCCGGCCCGACGTATAACCTGAAGGGGCAAAATCTGGGGTAGGGAAAAACTCGGAATTTTTAAACAGTCTCCCTGAATTTTTCAATTACTCTCTTCACAGTTGTCGAAGTTGAATATTCCGACCACATTTTGTACGAAATTTACGCGAACTGTAGCAGCAAAACTATATTTTTGAAATATTATTCAACAATGAAACCACGTTGTTCTTTAGTGTAGTGCTCCATTTTTACTAACCCTAAACAGTCAGCTGTCAAACTGTTTTCTTTTTTTTGGTTGCCAACGCTTTATCGCACAAATGGCGGCAAAATCAAATCTTGCGTGAATTATGGGACGCCTTTTACCATGAAATATTTTAGGAGACGCCACCACATGCCCTTATTCCCCCTTTTACGTTAGTGTTACAGCCAAGGTCGCGCCCCAAATATTTTTTACGAGTGTACATTAACTATAAAAATATAACGTAACGCGAACACCATCGTAAATCATCCCCTAATTGACTCGAAGGTTTTTTTCCTATTAGATCCGTCGCACGTCCCCATTGTTGAGGGGGTTTTTCATCCATTTTTAATTTAAATTTATCGCGACCCCGCGACCCGCAATTAATCACCGGAGTCCTAACTGAAAACCGACAAAAAAATTAATCTTATCTCTTTGGAATAGTATCCGAGAAAACGATGGAATAAATACATTGGGGGTGAATGATTCGCGTCCCGATTGTGAACGGAAACCCTGGCACGTTTGCTACGACACTGAAACGCTGCGATGCGCATTTCGCCAACCGCGTTGGCATCATCGGGAGGATTAAAATGGTAGGTAGTCTGTACGAGGTGTGTAAATTAAGTAATGAGACTGGCAATGTAGCGCCCGATCTCGCAACACTGCACATTGGGTATTCTATTTCCATTCTAAATTGGAAATAGGTGGAAAAAAGGAGGGGGGTTTTTTTTTTTTTTTTTTATTTTTTAAAACCCCATATAAATATTATTTTTTTTTTTTTGAAAAATTGTTTGTTTTTTTTTTTTTTTTAGGGGGGGGTTTTTTTTTTTTTAAAAAAAAATATATATATATATTTTTTTTTTTTTTTAAAAAAAGGGTTTTTTTTTTATTAAAAAAATAAAAAATAATAAAAAATTTTTTTTTTTTTTTTTTTTTTTTTTTTTTTTTTGGGGGGGGGGGGGGGGGGGGGGGGGGGGGGCGGGCCCGCCGCCGGGGGGGGCCCCGGGGGGGGGGGGCCGGGGTCTTTTTTTTTCTTTTTTTTTTTTTTTTTCCTCCCCCCCCCCCCCTTTTTTTTTTTTTTTTTTTCTTTTTTTTTTTTTTTTTTTTTTTTTTTTTTTTTTTTTTTTTTTTTTGGGGGTTTTGGGTTGGGTTTTTTTTTTTTTTTTTTTTTTTTTTTTTTTTTTTTTTTTTTTTGGTTTTTTTTTTTTTTTTATTTTTAGATTTTTTTTTTTTTTTTTTTTTTTGTTGGTTTGTGTTTGTTTTTTTTTTTTTTTTTTTTTTTTTTTTTTATTTTTTTTTTTTTTTTTTTATTTTTTTAGTTTCGGATCGTTCCCCCCCCCCGGGACGTCTGGGGGGGTCCTTTCCCTTTTCTTTTTTTTTTTTTTTTTTTTTTTTTATTTATTATTGTTTACAACTTTGAACTTGTTAGTCATTTATTTGTTCTTTGTGACCGTTTTCGTATACCGTTTTTTTCTAGTGCGTTTTAAAAATGAGCGATATTAATTTTGAGCAAAGGTGTGCCATTAGGTTTTGCTTCAGACTTGGACACAGCGCAACGGATACTTTTGCAAATCTTCAACACGCCTACTAAGACAGTGTTTTTTCAAGAGGCCAGGTTTCGGTGGTGGTCCAAAAAACCTTTCGCAGGAACAAAAGGACATCAGGAGAGAAAGGTGTCCTGACTTTTTGGAATCGAATGAAAATGATCCCCATTTTATGGAACGCGTCATTACTGGTGATGAGACTTGGGTGTTTGAGTACGACCCGGAAACCAAGCGCCAAAGCATGGAATGGCACATTTCAAGCTCTCAAGACCCAAAAAGAGCAAGAATGAGCAAGTCGAAGATAGAATGCATGTTGATTTGTTATTTTGATAGCCAGGGAATTTGCCTCCAGGCCAAATAGTAAATCAACACTTTTACGAGAGGTTCTTGAAAAACTTCGAAAAAGGGTCATGCGTGTGAGACCAAACATCAAGAACAACTGGATGTTGCATCACGACAATGCGCCTTGTCACACAGCCATTTCAGTAAACGAATTTTTACCCAGTAAATACATTTCTATGGCGCCTCAGCCTTCTTATTCGCCTGACTTGAGTCCTTGTCACTTTTTTCTCTTCCCGAGACTGAAAAATGACCTCAAGGAACGTCGTTTTGGGACCATAGAAAACAGTCAAACGGCGTAACCGATCAGCTGAAGGCTATTCCAGTATATGAGTTCCAGCAGTGTTATAAGGAATGGAAGAACCGTCTCCAGCGGTGTGTGGCTTCCCAGGGAAGTTATTTTGAAGGAGGCAATACTGAATTGTAATTCTATTCGAATGAACAAATTTTAAAAAATCAGTCTCATTACTTAGTTCACACACCTCGTATAATCATCTGACTCGTGTAGCAAACTGAGTTAGTTGTTTAAGAGATCCAAACAATATTGCAAACAACTAAAAAGGGTGTTATTATTATCCCTCAAAGATAAAAATCTTTATTACCTACCTAATAATTAACGTTTTTTTTATAACGTAAATATGTACTGCTAAAAAAAAAAACTTTTTAACAAAAAATATATAATAATAAGTGAAAAATCGATCCTTATATTAAATTAAAGCCAATAAAACCATTCCGAGTACTTACGAAAAAAATCGCAGCGCTTTGAAACTGTCAGGGTTTCTTTGAGGTACTGTTAGGTTAAAAAGTTGTAGTCAATATCCTTAGTATATCCATTATTTACAAAGTTATGCCAAGTTATGCAAATATCCCTAATTATGCAATTTTTTACCTCTTTTTCAACCAACAAATTCGCTTCGAAAAAAAAAATATTATCAAAAAACAATCACTACAACTTGTAAAGGATACGAGTACTTTGCAGTTTTCAAAACCCTACTTTAATTTTTTATACATTCATTATTTCCCGAGTAATTGATCACCAAAGTCAAAAACGACTTTTTTGCTATGAACGGTGATAACTCAGCGAAAAAATCATCGTACAGAGCTCGAAAACAGGTCAAATTAAAGAGGATTAATTATTCTAAAAGAGGTGTATAATGAATTTATCGAAAAAAGTGTACTAAACTCCGTGGACCTTTTAAAAGACAAATAAAAATTTCGAAAGAAAATTTTCGATGGTTTTCTTATGATTACTCAAAAACTGCTGACGCTAAAAATGTTTAAACTCAAGATCCGAAAACTAGAAACTTAGAGCTTCACTTTCAGTGTTTAATGAGAAACGTTTTTTCTCACGAAACGAAAAAAAAAATCAAAAAATCGTGTATAATTACCAAGTGAATATACAACCTTTTTTGCAAAATTTCAGAAAGACACGGCTATTATAAAATTTCAAGTTGATATGCTGGTATGAAAGCAAAATTCAAATTTTCATCACAACAGATCGCGAAATTTTAAAAAAAATCGTTATAAAAACAGTTCATGTGCAGTGTTTCAAAACTTCTGACGAGGCAGACATTTTTCATTTTATTTGTTTCGAAAATTTCGTTTGATTTTTTTTAATTTTATTTTATATCCTCCATTTATCAATAACTCCCTAAAATTTGATATGGGTCCCATGGCTCCGTTATGAAAATACGAGAATTCCAAATTCCATAAGCCACTAAACCAGAACCTTTTGGAGCCGGTGCAAAAAGCTCATTACACAGGCTTGAAGTTAATGATCCTGTGTAAGTAAAAAATGCCAAATTTGTGACGAAAATATCTTAAAATCTAATGCACGGATTACCTTCAAATTTTGCATTATATTACCCGCTTTAAACTAACGACGTTATCGACGGTGCCATTCCGGCTTTGCATATTAAGAACCGGCGAAGCCGGGCTGCTACTGATTCCGCAACCAAAACAGTCAATGTTTATAAAACGAATCGATGTCGGGCTGTCCGCCCGCAAAGTTTAAGACAATTAATTACGAAACTTGGGGGACCAACGAAGTTCGAGCGTCATTTGGGTTTTAATAATAAATCGGAAACCAAACCGATACTACGTTTTTCCTCAATTAACTATCTGCGTAGATTGCGGAAGAGATGTGCCTATGTGAGGTCTGCGAATTTGTTATGGAGATTGGGAAACACTTAAAGGCCTTATTGGAATAAAACAAGGTTCTCTATGCAATTCGTTGCCGCAACTTTGATGCCCCAACAAACTGCCGTCAAATTTTTGGATTTACAGTACGCAATTTTTTCATGACGCCGGGTTGTATTAAAAGAGAACGCGTTCTAACTTGATGCCAGTTACTGCACCCAATTCTAGTTACGCTTGGTAACTAATAGGGCACCATAGAGTCCATGCAAAACTTCAACACACCTACGGAGACAGTGTTTTTTCAAGATCTCAGGTTTTTCGGTGGTTTAAGGCATTCTCAGAAGGAAAAGAGTCGATGAAAATGTCAATAGAACGGGATCTTTTGCGTTCAGCTCGTCGGTTGACGACAAGAATGATCGGGGAAGAGTTAAATTTGAATCACACCACTGATCATCAGATTTTGACTAACGAATTGGAGATGAGAAAAATCTGCGCTAAAATGGTACCAAAAAACCTTTCGTAGGAACAAAAGGACATCAAGAGAGAAAGGTGTCTTGGCTTTTTGGAATCGACTGAAAATAATCCCCATTTTATGGAACGTGACATTACTGGTGATGATACTTGAGTGTTTGAGTACGACTCGGAAATCAAGCGACAAAGCATGGAATGGCACACTTCAAACTTTCCAAAAACCCAAAAAAAAGCAAGAACGAGCAAATAGAAGATCAAATTCATGCTGACTTACTTTTTTGATAGCCAGGGAATTGTCCACAAAGAGTTTGTGCCTCCAGTCCAAATAATAAATCAACTTTTACAGAGAGGTTCTTGAAAAACTTCGAAAAAGGGTCATGCGTGTGAGACCAAACATCAAGAACAACTGGATGTTGCATCACGACAATGCGCCTTGTCACACAGCCATTTCAGTAAACGAATTTTTACCCAGTAAATACATTTCTGTGGCGCCTCAGCCTTCTTATTCGCCTGACTTGAGTCCTTGTGACTTTTTTCTCAAGAGATCCAAACAATATTGCAAACGACTAAAAATGGTGTTATTATTATCCCTCAAAGATAAAAATCTTTATTACCTACCTAATAATTAACGTTTTTTTTATAACGTAAATATGGATTATTGCTAAAAAAACTTTTTAACTTAAAAAAATATATAATAATAAGTGAAAAATCGATCCTTATATTAAATTAAAAAAGCCAATAAAACCATTCCGAGTACTTACGAAAAAAAATCGCAGCGCTTTGAAACTATCAGGGTTTCTTTGAGGTACTGTTAGGTTAAAAAGTTGTAGTCAATATCCTTAGTATATCCATTATTTACAAAGTTATGCCAAGTTATGCAATTTTTTTACCTCTTTCAATCAACAAATTTGTGCCATATTGTCAACTGTCATTTACTCAAAAATTTTGTTATGTAAGGTGGCAACATTTTTATACCGTTATATCAACAATGAAAGGGTCTCTCAAGTTAAATTAAAAAAATGGGGGGTTGCCATTTGAAAAATAAGTTAATGCCGTCATAACTCAAAAACAAATGACATCTGAAAATAGACGTTCCCTCAAAAATGTGTGTTTTTATTAAACAAAATCGACCTGTTCGAGGATTTTTTCCAAAAATTTTTTGTTTCACATTTACTGAATTTATTCCATACTTTATGCGCGCACTGTATAATTGAAGGGCAAACTTACATTGCACACAATTTTGCTGCAACTCTTCCAAATTGCGGCAACAAATTGCATAACGGAAATCCTTCTTTAGCTGACTAAAATTCGTGAACGATGCTACTACGTTGTGTTTTTTTTTATTTTAACCAGGATTTATACGTTTCATTTCCTTTTACAACGACGACCGCAATTTTTTCATGACAACGCAATCATTTGCAATCATACATCAAAAAACATAATATAAGAGAGTAAAAAACGTTTCACGTTATACTAATATAGTAATAACGGAACACCGTCGTCGACATAAGGAAATGCAGCATATCACGATATATTTCCCCGAGAAAATGTCTTCGTGACTTCCTTTCGCCTCGTCAACAAAAAATAACCCAGTTGTTCGTCACTGTGTTCCGTGAAAGAATTAAAGTTCGCAGGAAACCAACTCAGTGTCCAACAAACTTTGAAAACTAGACGTTTTCCCCATTACACTCAGAACTGTTCTCCGAAATGTTCAAGGACGCAAAGGACAATTTCATCCTTGACAACTTCAGCGCTAGGTGCTCTTACAATACCGCGCATTTAAACACTATAATTTAATAATAGCAGCTGAGCGTAACAAACAATACAGTGTGTCCACGTTAAGGACTTACCACCCTTGTAAAATCTTTATTTTTCGACCTATTTTGATGAACTTTTTTTTATTAGGTAGATATTCAAAATGCGCATTCACTGAGTGGGTAACTTTATTATTGGTCTGCAATCATGGCCAACTATGACCGCTTTTATGGGCTCAAATGTCAAAAACTACTATTAGGTATTTTTTTAGAAAACAACTGATGGCGAATTCTTCTTTATCATTATATGCCGGGCAATATAGCAGAAAAGTGTTCAGTTTTTAAAAAAGAGTCCTGAATAAGGTTTCTCGGCGCGATAATTAGGTAAAAAATAGTGGAAATGGATTGTGTATGTTTTGGATAAAATCGGTATGTAGGAACCTAGTAAAAAAATCGATAAAAGTGCCGGAAACCAGTTTTTTGCGGATTAAGGGACGAAAAATATTTTTTTTTCGTAAAACAAAAAATTGCTTGAAAAAAATTAAAAAAATTAGTTTTTGGTGATCAAAATCGGTTCAGAAGTTTTTACAGAAAAAAATTAAAAGCGAATAAAAATGCCCATTTGAAAATCAAGCGTCGCGTTGCTTCGAGCGCTCGGGTAAGCGAGTGGACGCGTGGTGAGGAAGCCTCTCCCGCCGCAGACGCGCTGACAGAAAGAAGTCTGAGGCGGGAGAGGCTTCTCCCACCACGCGTCCACTTCCACTTCATTAAGCAGAAGCTTCTGCGACCATTAGAACCATTGTAATTCGATTTCAAAAAATGGGCAATTTTCATCGGTTTTTATTTTTTTGTGCAAAAAACTTCTGAACCAATTTTGATCACCAAAAACTCGTTTTTTTTTTCGTTTTTTCAAGCGCTACAACGTTCAATTTTTTTGTTTTACGAAAAAAAAATATTTTTCGTCCCTTAATCCGCAAAAAAAAACGGTTTTCGGCACTTTTATCGATTTTTTTACTAAGGTTCCTACATACCGATTTTATCCAAAAACATACACTACTATTTTTTACCTAATTATTGCGCCGAGAAACCTTATTCAGGACTCTTTTCAAAAAATAAACTATCTAGCCTGGACTATTACTTAACACATAGCTGTACCGATTTTTGATTGTTCTAAAATACCTACAAAGTGTCCGAGAAACAGAATTTCGTATTTTGAAAAAAATTTCCCCCTTCAACCCCCATTTTCACCCCCTTTCCATTAGGGGATTTTGCTCAAAAACAATTCGAACCTTTCCCCTGTCGAGTTTATTGCGTTTACCAAATTTGAAGACAACAGCTCAACGCGTTCGAAAGTTATCAATGTTTGGTTTTTGTTGTTATTTGATAAAAAAGGGGGTATGCTGTAAAAACAACAAAAGTTACCAGCTGTCAGATACTAATAGTTCATACTGTTCTAAAGAAGTAAAAAGCATAACAATGTCTTATTCTTTACAGGAAAAAATAGAAATAATAAGAGTAGTTGGCGACGGAACGCGTACTTTTCGTGAAGCAGCTAATGAGTTTAATCGACGACGTCTAGAACGCAATATTAACCATGTAACAGTTTCAGATATTAACAAATATTTTGACCAACATGGTACAGTTGAGAGACTTCCTAACCAGCATCGTGATCGGGAGCGAAGAGGAAACCAAATGACTCTTGATTAATTTTAATGATAACCCACATTCAAGCCTTACAGATGCTAGCAGGAATTTATATATTTCTAAAAGCAAAATCTGGACGTGTTTGAAAAAAAAAGCGGTAAGAAACCATTTAAGCCAAAATTTCTTCATACACTTGAAGCTGGAGATACTGAGGGAAGAATGGAATTTTGTTTATGGCTACAAGGTATGTACCTAGAGAATCCTGATTTTTTACAAAATATTTAGATACGGATGAAGCTACATTCACGACAAACGGTATTGTATCGTCACAAAATATCAGAATGTGGAGTGAAAATAATCCACATTGGGTAATTGAGTGATAAGAGACAATACTCCTCGAAGGTAAATGTTTTCTGTGGTATTTTAAATGAAGAGATGATCGGGCCATACTTTTTTTTTATGAAAATTTGAAAGCTGACAGTTTTCTCAGATTTTTACAAACAGAGTTTACCGACGCACTTGATGAGCTTCCTCTTCATTATCGCTACAATTTACATTTACAACTTGATGGAGCACCCATCCATAATGGTGTCATCGTAAGAAATTGGTTTAATGAGAATTTTCCTAATTGCTGGATAGGAAGAAGTAGTCCTCTTATTCGTTGGCCGCCGAGATCCCCAGACATTACGCCTCTTGTTTTCTTTCTTTGGGGGGGGGGGGGGGGCAATAAAAAATAAAGTGTATGCTACAAGGCCCCAGACCCGAGAATAACTTTCTGATCGCATTAGAGAAGCATGTCAGAGTATAACTCGACAACAGTTACGAAATGTAATGAGGAATAATCGTCGACGTACTGAAAAATGTATAAGGGAATTGGGTGGATTAATCGAAACGACTACGATTTAACTTTTTTTACAGACTTCCCTTTTGTTGTATTGTATTTAATTTCCTAATTCTTAAAAAAAAAAAAAAAAAAAAAAAAAACCAAAAAAGAAGGAATCCGTTTTTTTCTCGGACACCTTGTATTTTAGAACAATGAAAATCGGTACAGCTATGTTTCAAGTAATGATAAAGAAGAATTCGTCATCAGTTTTTTGCTAAAAAAATCCCAAATAGTAGGTTTTGACATTTGAGCCCATAAAAGTGGTCGTAGTTGGCCACGATTACAGACCAAGAATAAAGTTACCCACTCGGCGAATGCGCATTTTGAATATCTACCTAATAAAAAAAAGTTCATCAAAATCGCTCGAAAAATAAAGATTTTACAACGGTGGTAAGTCCTTAACGTGGACACACTGTATGTTCATAATCCAACTGAATACTAAACCTAACAATTGTTTAATTCTGTGAATCAGAAGATCAACACAAACAAGTGAGTAGCGTCTTGAAATCGCTAACTACACGCGCGTAAGCAAGGAGAGCGGTGGGGGGAATCACAAGGCGCAACATTCGATGAGGTTTATTGAAAGGCGACAGACATCCAAATCGATTCATTAACCCCAAACCGTTTCGTTGATAGGAGAGTCAGGGTCGGGTGAGGTCTTAATCTCACTAAGTACTTAAACTATTCTGTGACTTGGCCTTTAGCCGGTTGGGCTTAGGAATATCCCAGTTATCTACATTAATATATCCTTACTTTGCTTAATTGTTACTCTATTGCATATTATCAACTATGAAATAATTCATTGACTATATTCAATTACCTCAATATTGTAAGGGTATTACAATACAACAGTACAATATTGTAAGGGTCCAAATACTAGAAAGTCCTTGTAATTATTTCCACAAACTGAGAAAACATGCAATGTTTTATTAAAGATAGAAACAATTTTAAGTATTTGCTGAATATCTCCACCATCTTGGTCCAAACAAATTTGGCATATCTTTCTAATGTATTTGAAAACATTGTGTAAAATAGGAAGATGATCATTTATTTCTATGCCTCTCTTAGATTTGTCCAACCCTTCAAAATACTCTTCAGCTAAATCTGAAGAATACAGTGGACGTGAAAGCAATTCGTGTAATTGTGCAATTGTTGCATTAGACTTGTGACACGGTGCATTGTCTTGGTGACAGAGCACTTTTTTCTTCTCCATTTGGGGCCGTTTTTTCGCGATTTCGTCCTTCAAATGTCATGTAATATTCACTTTTAATCTTTTTTTCCCTTTTCAAGATAGTCTTTCATCTTTTCAAGATGAATATTACGAGGCGCGTTCATAAAGTAAGGGCCGTTTGGTCACAGAAAAAAATGTACTCATAAGAAACAATTTTTTTTGTCATATTTAGTTAGGTACAATCTTACTTTACTTCTCTACATAATCGCCGTTCACTTCTAAGCATTTTTCGTACCGCTGCACCAGCTTCTTTAACCCCTCTGCATAGAAGCTTGCCGCCTGAGAGTTGAACCAGTTGACAACGGCGTTCTTGAGTCCCTCTTCGGTTTCAAAACGTTGTCCACCGAGCCACTGTTTAAAATGCAAGAAGAGGAAGTAGTCGCTAGGTGCAAGGTCGGGACTGTACGGTGGGTGGTCAAAAAGTTTCCAACGAAAATCTTGAATTTTCTCATTGGTTTTGGCAGCAGTATGAGGACGCGCGTTATCGTGGAGGATTATGCCAGATGACAGTTTCCCGCGGCGTTTGTTTTGGATCGCACGTCTCAATTTTTTGAGCGTTTCGCAGTACACGTCAGCTGTAATTGTTGTCCCACGTTCCATGAAATCAACCAAAAGAACACCGTCTTTGTCCCAAAAAACTGTAGCCATCAATTTTCGACTTGTGTACTGAGTTTGCTTAAACTTTTTCGGTTTTGGTGAAGATGAGTGTCGCCACTGCATCGACTGCAGTTTGGTTTCTGGGTTGGCGTAGGATACCCACGTCTCGTCCCCAGTAACAATGTGAGAAAACAAATCATCTCCATCTTGTTGATAACAGGCCAAAAACTTTCGTCCACTAGACATTCTTTGCTCTTTGTGGTGGTCGGTGAGCGTTTTTGGTACCCACCTTGCACACAATTTGCGGTATGCGAGGTTTTCTGTGACAATATTGTAAACAGTAGTGCGTCCAAGTTGAGGAAATTTGTTAGCCAGGCCACTAATCGCAATCGACGATCAGATCGCAGTGTTTGGTCCACTTGTGAAACGATTTCATCGGTCTGGATACTGGGCCTGCCACTCCGCTCTTCGTCATGGACATTTGTTCGGCCATTTTTAAAATCACGGCACCATTGTCTAACCTTTCCTTCACTCATAACTGTAGGTCCGTAAACCAGGCATAACTCCCGATGAATTTCAGCAGCCGACGATCCTTTTGCACATAAGAAACGAATCAGAGAACGCACTTCACAGTTGGCGGGATCAACGATTTTCGCGGCCATTGTTCTTTGTATTCACGGACAACAATACGACTTCAGAATCAAAACAAATGACGCTGTAGCTTCGCAATGAGTCAGTAGATGGCGCTGCAGTAGTAAAACTGTGCTTCGAAGCGCTACGAAACGGCCCCTAGTTTATGAACGCGCCCCCGGAAACCAGGACCTCCCAAAATACGGACACTATAACCCTTCCAGCCGACTTTTGTGTTTTTGGTAGGTTTGGACGGCTTTCGCCAGTTGCTGTCCTCTCAGCTGACTGCCAAATTGACTCTGGAGTGTAGTGATGGATCCCTGATTCATCCATTGTCACATATCGCTTGAAAAAAATCCTTTTTATTTCGCCTAAACAGCTCCAAACAGCGCTCTGAATCATCAACACGTTGCTGATTTTGGTCAACAGTGAACAAACGCGGTACCCACTTCAAACAGGGCTTTCTCATGGACAAATCTCCATACAAAATAGTGGAGACACTGCCTTCTGATGTGTTTAAGGTATCAGCTATCTCACGCAACTTCACATTATGATCTACTATAACGATTTTGTGCACTTTTTTATGTTTTCTGGAACAACTGCCGAATTTGGGTTCGCCGAACATCATCGGCGTTTGTATGGCTGTGACTAAAATCTGCAACTCACATTTGTCTCGATGGAGCAGTCTGAATATCACTTGTCAAGCCATTGCTTTGCTTGAACGGTATTTTTCCCATTAAAAATCAATGCTTTATCAACACAAGATATTACCATTTTTCCATTGTTTTAAAAATTACAAAAGTAGCGTCACAATGGCATTGGATAGACCAGTTTCAAGGACCAATTAGGATACTGTTCATAACCAAAATGTTCTCAGTACTTTAGATCACTACTCTTATAAGCAATTGAAATTCCAGTTTTCAAATTCATTTATATTCAAATATTTTTTATAAGAACCCTTTGAACTGAATATTATCGATGGAGAATGACTAACAGAACTCTATTAAGAAAATTAAAATACGAACCTAAACCCTTGGACCCCTCCTCACCTGGCTCGTCCACTTCTTCCTCTCGTATGATCTTGTGGATGGTGCCCAACGTTGATTCGTGAATGAACTTCTCAGTGTCCTTAATTTCCTGGACACCATTTTTCGACTCTAAATAAAAAAAAAGAAAACAATGTTAAGATTGTTATAAATAACTTATAAACCCTTTCAACAAATCCTTTGCAATATTTTAAAATATAAAGTTAAAGTCAAACATAAACCTCGAATCCCTAGTGTTGATGTACGTTTTTTTAAACCTTTTTAATGCACTGTTACACGTCAAATTTAAGAAGAATAATTTTTATTCTGAAAAATGAGTATGCTGAGTTTGACTTTGGTCAACAGGCACTTAATATTTTCAAGAAATCCAGCAAAAGTATGAAAAGTCCAGAACAGAATTATTTTTTTCAGTGTACGCACATTTTTCTGTCTAGTGGGTCTATTATTACCTTAAATTAGACTGTCTCCTTTACGGATTTAATTCAGATAAGTATATTTATATTTATTTTACGCCCTATCTCATAAAACTTTTAGCACCAACTTTGATAAATGACGGTGGCTCTAATATCGAGACGAATTGTCATCAACAAATTGTTTTACAGAATACAGCGTCGTAGGACATCCCTTTAGACAATTATAAATGATTGTTTCTGTTATTACAGCTTCCTAATGGCAACCCATAAGAGGAAATAAAAATTGGAACTCCTCAATCTTCCCAAAAAAAGAGGGAAAGAAATTCGTCAGTGACGAATAATGATAACAGTGTTCCGTTAGTGTTTTGTCCCTATTTTTTCGGTATACACAGTTCTATTTACACTTGTCGCTACAGTTAATAATGGAATTCAGATCAGGCGTCCGCAAGGTCGTGTAGTATCACCCGGTATGTAACCGTGCACGAGGATTTGTAAGGAGAACACCATCCGCATCTAAAACGGTGTTCGTTCGATTCGCTTTATTTTTCCATCGGTTTCTGGATTTCTATTTCGTCATACAAACGTACCTTTCACGCATATTGATTACGGTACGTCTAACGCTACACCCTCGTATACAGAGACCGGCAAAAATACTCACAAATTCAAAAAAAAAACGAAACAGGAAAGTTTTCACAAAAAAAAACACGAAACAAATATCCCCGAAGAAAATAATCCAGGGGCCTAAGATCAGGAGATCTCGGAGGCCACTCTATTGATCTTCTTGTACTAATCTAGTGCGTAAGAAAAAATATTACTCAAGTAATTTTGGATAGGTTGAACAAAGTGCTGTGGTCTTGCTGAGTCCAAACAACGTTTAGTAATTCGTGTTAATTTTCATCGGGAAAAAGTTCTACTAGAGCAGAAATTAATTCATATTGAAGATAACATATATATCCTGTAAGAATTTCTTGAAAAAATAACGAGTCTAATACCTTGTTGTTGATTATTTATTCCTGTGAAGATTATTTGTACTCGTCGCTCAGGACCAAGAGAGTGGCCTCCGATATCCCCAGATCTTAGGCCCCTGGACTATTTTCTTTAACGATATTTGAAAAGTCTATACCACCAGAGATATTTAGAGAATTTGAATAACAGAATACAGGGCTTAATTATTGTAATGGTTCACAATTGGAAAACCAGTTGGCTTGGTCTTGCATTTTATTTTTAATGTTAATGCTTTTCTAAAACAAGGTAGTAAAATCAAGAGAAAACGTTCTTAATTAGTATTAATAAATGAGTAGAATATAAAAGTTTAGAAAAGCTCAAGAGCTTTCCGACCACTCTAATCTTACCATGCCTCTATAAAAATAAATATTAGGTACTCTTAGAAAAGACGTAATACCAAACACGGTGTACCACAAGGTTTTACCTTAGGTCCTGTGTTTTTTTTTATATATTCAAATATCCTTTCAAATGCAGACCAAATGCAACCACAAATGCAGCAAATAGAACACTGTTTTACTGAGCCTGGTGCTGTAATAAAGTTTGGGCTCTGTGATTTTTTTATATATACTAGGCGTAAAAATTTAGGGATAACAAAATTATAATTTTTTAGGTAATTTTCAAAGAGCTGTAACTTGGAGAAACATTGTGGCGAAAAGAAAAAGAAAGGAAATTGAAGCTCCTGAAGTTTCTAGTGTTTGGATCTTGAGTTTAAATTTGGGTTTTTTTGTTATTTTTTTTATAATAGTTAACGTTTTTTGATAAAAAAAAATATGGATTATTGCTAAAAAAAACTTTATTAACTTAAAAAAAATGAATAAAATCGATCCTTACATTGATTTTTAGCACAAACGACAATTAAAACAGTGCTTTGAAATTATCAGGACTTTCTCGAGGTACTTTAAGGTAAAAAAAGTTGCAGTCAATATCCTTAGCCTATCCATTATTTGCAAATTTATGCCAAGTTATGCAAATATCTTTATTATCCGAATTATGCGATTTTTTACCGCTTTTCCAATCAACAATTTCGCTTCGAAAAAATTTTTTTAGCAAAAACCAATCACGACAACTTGTAAAGGACACTTTGCTAAATTATCCTACTTTACTAAAGTTTCAAAATCCTACTTTCGTTTCCTATACGTTCATTATTTCCTCAGTAATTGATTACCAAAGTCGAAAATGACTTTTTTGCTTTGCAATCAGGTCAAATTAAAGAGAATTAAAATATCTAAAAGAGCTTTATGAAGATATTATCGAAAAAAAATTATTGCAGTCCGTGAACCTTTTAAAAAGCAAAAAATTTCGGAAATGTTTTTTCAATGGTTTTCTTATGATTACTCCAAAACTGCTGACGTCAAAAAAAATTACTCAAGATCCAAAAACTAGAAACTTGGAGCTTCAATTCCCTTCGTTTTCTTTTTTTCTACGACCATTTTTCCCCAATTTACAGCTTATTGAAAATCACCTAAGAATTTGGGATTTTTTACATCCCGTAATTTGTCTGTTTTACCAAGCCTGGTGCTGTAATAAAGTAACATCGTAACACTGAGTTAATTAGAGAGGGCCTTTGCACGGCAAATCTCGTATTGCACTGTAGCGAAGACGTGTTAGAATAATTGAAATAAATCGTACATTGAGCGGCAAAAGTTTCATGAGCAACACAAGAGCTTTTAACGTCCTCGCTTAACTTTCATTGTCTAGTCAGCAATGGAAGACTAGAACTAAACCCAGATACGGCGTCCTAATTAAGACTACCTTGAGCTAGCAGACGCGCTCGGTGCACCCTTTATTGTAAAATAAATATTGAAGTTATTACGAAACACGTTTTACCCTCGACCCGCGTGCTGTTTGTACAGCGGCTAAATGTATTTATCTTGCTCTGGGAGATTAAAAAATCGCTTTAATACCCGCCGAATGCAAATTTATGTTGTTTGACGGCCCGCGGCAGGAATTTCGTAAGAATATTTTGATATTTTTTCGTGGGGGACTGCGGAGCTGCAGAAAAAGTAAACGCAAAAAAATGTTATTCTTATTTGATTTTTCCATACGATTCCTGAGTGCCGAAATTGTATCTCTACCTTTTGTAGGGATCCACTCATAATAAAATATACAGTATGTCCCCGGATCGAGTTTAAAAGAGGAAAATCTTGTGTTTTTAATTTCTCAGAAAAAGTAACTCTTGATGATTTGTCCTGCTTGATTTCAAACCCCCAAAACACAAATTACTTTTTATATAACTCAAACGGTTCTCGAGATAATACCATTTTTCTTCATAACTTGGACTTTCACAAAATTTTATAAGTAATTCTAGTTGGCGGATTTAACCCAATAATTTCGTTGTCTAGGATACCATATGCTATAGAAACTCAATTAATTAGTTAGCTAAAAAAATGATTCGAATTACTTAGTCTCATGTTTTAATCATTTAATTAAACAACTGATTATAAAATGAAATCAAAACTAAACCAGAATTTTTTTATTCAAATAATGCTCCTCCTTTTTCTGCACAAATTTCAATTCGAGCTCTAAATTCGTCAAAACTATTTCTAATTTCCTCAATTGACAAGGACTTGACTGCATTTTGAATCCTTGTTTTTAATTGCTCTTCATCATTTTCTAATGGTTCACGATAAACAATTTGCTTTAAACGTCCCCATAGATAGAAGTCCAATATTGTCAGATCCGGGCTTCTCGGCGGCCATAAAATGGGACCATCCCTTCCTATCCAGTGTTCATTAAATTCGGAATTGAGCCAATTACGGACAGTAACGGCGTGATGAGCAGGGCACCCATCTTGTTGGAAAAACATTCTCGTTCGATAACTTAAAGGAAGTTCATCAAGTTTATCTGTTTAAAAATTCTGTAGCATCTCCAAATATGTATTACGATTTAAATTTTCTTTGAAAAAATATGGACCACTAATGCCATTTGTATATGAAACCGCACACCACACATTAACTTTCTTGAAATATTGTCTTCGACAAGAAATAGTAAAGAGGGGATTTGTTTCACTCCAATGCTGAGAGGAAACGACGCCCTTTGTTGAAAAAGTAGATTCATCGAAGAACAAAATTCGCTTATGAAATCCTACGTCATTTAAAACTCTGTTGCCCATCTCCAAACAAAAATCCAAATGTTTGGCTTCATCACCCTCCTCTAAGGTGTGCCTGAATTTTGGTTTAAATGGTAAAATCCGGTTGTGCTTGAAAATTCTCTGTAAATGCGATTTACTTATTTCAGTTTCAATTGCCCTTCTTCTAAGTGATAATCTTGGAGCTTCTCTCACGGAATGGAGGGCAAGAACTGAAGCAACATCATCTTCATTCGACCATTTTTTTGATTTTTTAATGTTTAAAACAGAACCTGTTTCTAAGATCTTGGTCACCAACTTCTTCGCTCCGACATTAGAAATGCTAACTTCCGGGTATTTTTCGTTAACTTTATTAATAACAACACGATAGCACTCTTCCCCAGTTTCGTAGCATTGAATCAAATAAATTCTTTGTTCTAGAGTCAACATTATAGCATATAAATAGTCGCAAAATGACGAAGATTCGATTTGAAGTTATACTGACTTATTAGTTGTCAGCAGTTGTCAGTGATATCTTGCCATGAAATCCGCCTACTAGAATTTTTTTTAAAGAATTAAAAAAAAAAGTCCAAATTATGAAGAAAAATGGTATTATCTCGAGAACTGTTTGAGTTATATAAAAAGTAATTTGCGTTTTGGGGGTTTGAAATCAAGCAGGGCAATCATCAAGAGTGACTTTTTTCTGAGAAATCAAAAAACACAAAATTGTTTCCTCTTTTAAACTCGATCCGGGGACATACTGTACATATAGTAAAATAAAACAAAATTTCTACGCAAAAAAAAAAAAAAAAGGTATCCACGAACTATTTGATGCACTGTAGGTAACCATTATATATTTTTTGAGAATGTACACATAAGCTAAGTTCAACCCTGTAAAAAAGTGATCGTCTCCATCATCTCTCTAATAACACAGGTCTACAAAAAAAAAGTTCTGTCTTTGCAATCAGACCCATCATTTCCTATGTATTTTGATGCATTGAAACCAAATTTGGCAAAAAAAAATTCTACCGCATCAATTTTTCTCTCCAACACCATATAACCCCTACAAACTCTTACAGAGGAAATTTTTTTGAAAAAAATTCTTTAATCATCTTTTATTACCTTTATATTGTTTGTTTTGGGTCGCTGATCACGAATCTGAAGTCAAGAATTAATTTCGACTTAATGACAGCTGTCAACAAGCTGTCAAATTTCACTAAAAAGTAAAAAGTAGATATGAAATGCATATTATTAAGTTTTTTGTGTTGCTGACTAGGATTCTGAAGTCAAAAATTAATTTTGGCCTAATGACAGCGTCAGCAAGCTGTCAAAATAAGAAAATTTGAGATGATATTTATAATTATTCAAAGAAAAGGGAAGAGATCTGTAATGTAAAAATTTTGATAGAATAATAAAAATATTAAAAAATTAAAAAAAGTTTTCCGAAGTATTTGAATAATTTTTATTATAGATTTTTTATTTTATTGTTAAATATATTTTTTTGGATTCAAAATATTTTTCCGTGTTGACTATAAAGAACTGCATAAACTCATACTCGAAATATATAACAGTTACAAAAACCAAAACAAGAAAAAGTACAAAATAGATATAAATAAAAAGATCTAAGTAGCTCATTCACAAATATAACAACACCTACAACAAAATAGTAATGAGCATCCGATACACTGCATCATAAAAAATTTACCTGTGCCGATGTGAACGATGTCCAGTTTACTCCTATTTATATACCCTTCCGGGGTACAGACAGACAGACAGTCTGATACTTTGACAGCTTGCTAACGCTGTCATTAATTCAAAATTCATTTTTGACTTGGATTTGTATTCAGCGACCCAAAAACCTTAATATGCATTTAATATCGACTTTTTACTATTTAGTGAAATTTGACAGCTTGTTGACAGCTGTCATTAAGTCGAAATTTATTCTTGACTTCAGATTCGTGATCAACGACCCAAAAAACCAATACAAAGGTCATAAAAAATAATTAAAGAAATTTTTTCAAAAAATGTAATCTTATTAACTATTAAATTTAACTTATTAAAGTTAAATGTTCGTGATTCGGGAATCGGTTTTTAAAAAGCGAACAAATACTTGACAAACTTTATTAGTCTAAAGGAAGAAATGTTACAGCTTCAAACGTTAAAACACGAATGTTTTCAATCTTATATTATTATCAAAAGGCAATCTTCTGTGCCTGCCTTTCCCACAATAATAAATATGTCATCGTAATATGAAAGGGATGGTTTACATAACGTGCTTATCTTACTAAGTGCTAAATGATCGACAGGTCATTAAATTAAATAGTAAACTAAACAATAAACAATTTTAAGTAACGTGTGAAATATCTTAAATGCAAAAAAAGGGCAGATTCCATAACTTTAATAATAAAATCTATAAGAGTTTATGGGGGTTATAATATGGGGGTGGAGAGAAAAACTGATGCGATAAATTTTTTTTTGCCAAATTTGGTTTCAGTGCATCAAAATACATAGGAAATCATGGGTCTGATTGCAAAGACAGAACATTTTTTTTGTAGACCTGTGTAATTTAAAACATTAAATTAGATGTACGTTCTATTTAAAAAAAAAGGCGAAATATATGGGGTTTTTTTTTGATAATTCATCGGCTCTAATAAATTCTCTAGACACTTTTATGACGAGACCGTCGTATAAAAGACTAGGCTATAATGTGTAAAAAATTTGAGGTCAAGTCAATTAAACGAGGGGCTTTTAAATGGCTGAAATGTTTTTTTAACATGAACAACTGAAAATTAGATAAAGAATGGGCCACGGTGAAGAGCGTCTTCAGAGACAGTTCCATTCAAGGCACGTTTAATGATAGTGAAAAAAAATGGAGACAGGTACTTTTGCGCAGTAAAAAGGTAAAAGCGTAATAAAAATAAAAAAAGTAAAAGCATAGAAATATAATCATACAGAACGCCTATATTTTTTCATATTGCTGTAAGGTGTAGACTATACAGGGTGTTTTTCCCCCACATCATTACTTCAAGGCATTTACGCATTTTTTCATTAGTAGGTAGCTTCAGTTTTTTTTCTAATAAAGCATTAAATAAACGAGTTTCAAGTTGAAAGCTCAAAAAAATATTGTCTCAAAATTAGAGAATACCCAAAAAATAAAAGAATACTCAAATACTTTTTGTCTATTAAATTAATGGTGGTGTTGTAATGACAAGCTTTTTTTTTTTATTCAAAAACGGTTGTTTTGTATAAAAAAATGTATATAGGAGGTGAAAAAGAGGGTTTGAAAAGTGAGACTAGTAAAAAAGATTATAGGAAAAACAAGCTCGTAAAATACCGGGTGTGGCAGAGATTTCTGACCCATTGTTACCTGTCCTACAGAGTGTTTTTGAAATATGGTCGAATTCAACGTTAAAATTTGCCACTATTTTGAATGCAACACCCTGTATCTGTTTACACCAAACAAAAGCTGCATCCTTCCGCTTTCCAAAAATGTATAGTTTGTTACACTTTACTTTCAAAATGGATTACTTATTTGATTTTTAAAAACATCGTGTTTCTGACCCATTTTGACCATAAATATCTTTTGACAGAGTAAACTTACAAGAATGAGGTTTTCGCCAGTCAATAGACTATTTCAAAAAGTTTTTTCGTGCTATGATAAAACTTTGTTACACAGGGTGTTTTTGAAATATGGTCAATTTCAATGTTAAAATTCGCCACTATTTTGAATGCAACACCCTGTATCTATTTACACCAAACAAAAACTGCATTCTTCCGCTTTCCAAACGTGATAGTTTGTTACACTTTACTTTCAAGATGGGTTACTAATTTGATTGTTAAAAACATCATGTTTTGGACGTCCCAGAAAATTGACCGTAAATATCTTTTGACAGAGTGAACTTTGACTGACAAGGATGAGGTTTTCGCCAGTCGATTGACTATTTCAAAAAGTTTTTTTCGTGCAATGTTAAAACTTTTATACCAAATTTTGTTTCAATCCAACTATTCATGACGAAGAAAAAAAACGTTCACGAGACAAAAACGTTTTATATTAATTTTTGACCTTGGATGGTAGAGGTGCATTTTGGAACCACACTGGAGAAAAAATAAAGTATTTCTCTACCGTACAATGACTCCCTAATATAATGACATGAAGTTAGGAAACACCGTGTGTAATATGTTTTAATGTTTCTCTATTTTTTTTTTATTCAATGTTAAGTGTATAGTAGAGACGACAAATACAAAATCGTTTTTGCGGAATTCACTTGATGGAATACGCATAAATTATACGTCATTTGATGAAGGAAGTAGCCAAGTTTAAGAATCACAAACAGTACGTACATATTGTACATAGAATTCATGACGCATTCTGAAATAATTTCAATGATCCGCAGTCCTTGCGCGGCACAAAGCCAGGCCTATTTGCATTTATATTTCCTCTAGTATTAACCAGAAAGACATGCAACGCGAATTATTATTATCGTCGATTTCAAACAAACACCGCTGTTGCCAGCAATAAAATAAAAGGTCGTCGTCAGTCGCATCTTTCATACTGATAGTCCTGCGATGATGATGAGATTCGTCGATGCCATAGGTCACAACTGACAATTTCTCTTACATAACCGATAATTGGGCACAACACTACGCCTGGGTGAGAAATCAAGGTTTTTTTGTACTAGCTGTTGTAAGACATGCTTTGTTTTAAACAATAAACATGAAGAAATCCTTTGAAACAGTCACCGCCAAAATTTTGCGCCGATGCAAAAAAAAGTTAATTTCAATTTTTTTTAGGAAACAAATTATGCAACATTATGCAAATTATGCAACAACAAATAAATTTATTAAGTAGTTTGTGCTTGTTTGAGAATTTAAAATGCTCATCAACTCTACAGCGTGATTTTTTATTTAGAAGACAATGCGGTTCCTCGATCTGGTCGCAATTTTAAAAATGGTTAATTCAATTAAAAAAAAATACAAACTACAAACATTTTTCCACTCACTCTTTGGTTTCTTCTTAACGCTGTCCTTTTCCAATTGCACTTCTATCTGCCTCTGGAGATCCGTTATGCTGTCGGCTTCTTCTTCCATAAGCTAAAAAATAGTGATAATGGAATTTCGGACAGAGCATATAGTTTTAAAAGTAGTATACACTGATTATACAATTAATAATGACACACATTGAGTGACCATCCTTTAAATAAATATACAGGGTGAGTTTGTAGTGCGTGTTTGGACTCTAGAATATTTTTTTCAAGAAACAAAATGTATCCGTTGATTCATTAGTATTTTAGACTCGAAACGCTAAGCAAAGCCCAATAGTTGGGCAAGTGGATACAACGTTTATGAAGCGAAGCCGATCGCCAGCATCGGAGTAACATTTGCACACAACTTCTCTCCCGCAGTCGTCGTTTTGACTGGTTGAACAATCTCGTTACAGGGGATAAAAAAGTGGGTGCTTTATGTAAATCACAAGTGTAAGCGAATATGAATAGACGCAGATGCTCCAGCACAATCGGTACCTAAACCTGATGTCCATCCGAGAAAGGTGATGTCAGACTGGTAGGGCCTTCGCGGCGTGTATCACTGGGAACTTTTGCAGGACGATACCACGTGTTCAGATGGCGCAAAGGATTTATCTCAAGTTTCTTGTTAAACTGGGGAAAACTTTGAGAGAAGCTTATGCAATGTTAAAAGAAGTGTACGGGAATGAATGTTTATCCCGCACACAAGTTTTTGAATGATTTAAACGGTTTAAAGAGGGACGTGAAACGACCGAAGACAATCCTGGCCCCGGACGGCCCTCAGCCTCAAAAACGGATGAAAAAATTGAAAAATTTGGTAAATTAATCCGCGAAGATCGTCGTCTAAACATAAGAGGGCTTGCTGAAATAACAGGAATCGTCAAAGAATGTGTTGCAAAGTTTGCGCAAAAGTGGTACCAAAACTCCTCACTCCCGAGCAAAAGTAATCAAGAATGAATATTTGCGCTGATTTTCTAAACAACATTGACACTGATCCAGGCTTGTTAGACGCGGTAATTACTTGTGATGAATCGTGGTTTTTTAATTACGACCCCGAAACAAAGCTCCGATCCATGCACTGGAAGAGCCTGAACTCGCCAAGGCAAAAAAAGCCAGGATGAACAAATCCAAATTCAAAGCGATGATGATCGTATTTTTTTGTCGGCCAATCAACATTATTACATCGAGGTTGTGACGGCCATTCGTAAGCGTGTAAGAAGACGAAGACCTGATTTGTGGAAGACCAAATCATGAAAGATTCACCAAGACAATACACCGGCCCATTCTGCTTTGTCTGTGAAGGCGTTTTTTGCAAAATACGGCATTACTGTGTTGGAACATCCACCATACTCGCCCGACCATGCTCCCTGCGACTTTTTTTTATTTCCCAAGGTTAAGTCGGTGCTGAAGAGGACAAGATTCGAAAGTGTGGAAGCGATTAAAGCAGAAGCAACGGAGGTTCTGAACCAGCTGACAGAAGCGGACTTCCAACACTGCTTTCGACAATGAAAAAGTTGTATGGAGCGGTGTAGAAATCGCCAAGGGGAGTACACTCAAGGCGAAAAAGTTGCTACTGTAATTGGTAACGAATAAAAAGTGTTATGACCTCAATACTTTTGATTCAACCGGATAGTACGTGATCTTGTTTGCCATTTTCTTTAAAATAATGACGAAGCTACAGGGTGTTCATATACTCCTGTGCGTCGACTAACTCCCCTTACTTTAAATGGAACACTATATATTCTTACAAATTTGGAAGACAACACAATTTACAGTCGAGAATGAGTCACGATTTCTTTCTGTGGAATTTTCAACTACCAACAACTTTCACTGCAAGACCCTAGCCCTGAGAAATTTTAGACGCCCTTGTACACCTACATAAAGAATGCATTGCTAATATTGCGCGGCTCTGCAAAAAAGTAAATTCCCCAGGGAACGGCGTCCTCAAAGTAGGAGGCACCGAACGCAATACACTTACCTTCTGCAGGCGTTCTTTATCCTTCTTTCTCGCGGCCTTAAAGGAAGGAGGGTCCTGCTCCTCCTCGAGATCTACAGTCATGAATTCCTCTAGAGTTAAAGCGCTACTGGGCGTATCACCAAATTCTATCAGTCTGAAACATAAAAGTATAACAATTTACCGCAGATCCAGAGCGCGACGAGTATACAGGGCGAGACAAAATAAACGCTTGCAAACGAGATATTCCTGAAAGTACCCGGGACTTCCGAAAACGAATCATTCGCATTTAAAAAGTGTACGAGGTGTGGCTATTAAATAACCGAACTGCTGTCATAACACTTTTTAGTCGTTACCAATTACAGTAGCAACTTTTTCGCCTTCAATGCAAAATTCGATTCGTGCAAAATCTGGCGAACACATTCTTTGTCGATTCCTGTTTTTTCAGCAAGCCCTCGGATGCTTAGACGACGATCTTCGCGGATTGATTTACCAAAGTTTTCAATGTTTTCGTCCGTTTTTGACGTTGAGGGCTGTCCGGGGCGCGGATCGTCCTCGATCGTTTCACGTCCCTCTTTAAACCGTTAAAACCATTCAAAAACTGTGTGCGGGATAAACATTCATTCCCGTACACTTCTTTTAAAATTGCATAAGCTTCTGTAAAAGGTTTTCCCAGTTTAACAAGAAACTTGAGATTAACCCGTTGCTCCATTTGAACCCTTAACATATTTTCGACGCGTCACTGGTGCGTAGACTAATTCAAACGACTGCTACAGTCAAACTGAGCGACCCACTGGCTTGTCCAGAGAGCTCGGGGTGGGGAAAGTATCACCAGACACAGTTCTGTTCAAACTTGTCACGACACGTTCGCAGCGCGCTGGTAGCAGCATCAGTTCGGTTATTTAATAGCAACACCTCGTATAATATGCATGTTACACAATGTTTTAGATTCGCCTGTTTAGGCTGACATTTTTACTGAGCGAATCTGGCTAAATAGGGAACAAAATAATTTAGTCGTTGCACAAATTACATTTTTGTTAGCAGTCTAGTGCTTATAATCAAGATTTAACGCATTCTGCCATGCATCACACGCTAATATTATGTCTGGTTAATGCCACGTACTGTACACATCCACACCCACTCCGATTTGCAATGTTCCGACTGCCTTCATCCGTGATAGTATTTATAATTGACACAAACACAATTATTCACAATACACATATACGTTCACAATACACGTGTACACATTTTATTAAGACAATTTCTGTTACATACAGTAAACACCCTGTATATAAATTAATTTCCGAAATATCCAACGTGCTTATTTTGAAGCGCCCTGTATGCACCTATGTTTTCTAATGAAAGCAGGTTGCGACACATTTGCAAATTCTTATCGGTGAAATAAAAAGAAAGAAGGTATAAAATGCCATCTATACGGCTTACCTTTTTTCGTAAAGTCGACTCGTGGACTTTCACGATTTTCACGATGTCCGAAGTCGACCTACCGAACTCGTGCAACCGGGAAGCTATCAGAAGCGCTGGAAGGGAAAACACAACGTTACCGAAACGAAGGAATATAATACATTGAAATAAATTAATATAATAATAACTCTTGTGTTCTTTAAGTCTGATGAAAATCGATCATTTTGTTTGCCCAGTGTGGGAACACGTTACTGAATAATACGCTAGGATAAAGGGCTTAAAACACGAGTAGTTCCAGGCTTAATTATTAAAATAAAACGAATGAAACGTAACATAACATAACTGCTTCTCTTGTAGCCAGAAGGAAGTGTTTTTCCCGTGCCTTAGCGAAGTTAAAAACTATTTCGAGCTAAAAAAGAAAATTGAAAACGCTGAAGTTATGCATACATTTCCAAGGAATTTGAATTTTGTCTCGGGATTGATATACAGAGTGTCCTTACAAAGATAATCCCAAAAAAGTGACATTTATAAAAATATCGAAGTCCAATTTTAGTGTGAGATATTATTAACAAGTATACAACTAATATTATAGTGTCTGTTGTCACATTCGATTTCCGGTTCCGCCGGAAGTAACTATTACATCATCAGAGTTTTAAGTCACCCTATATATTTACATATATTTTTATTCGCTTCGCCTTCCTGAATCTGCAAATATATAGTTTTATACCATATGAGTGCTTTAACAGATAGCAAGTAGGTCAGTAGGAGTGATTAGGGATAGTGATAATCTCATTGGATAGCGGCTTCTGTGACGTAATGTCTCGCACCTGCCATTGGCGAGGCGTTCGATCGCCACGCCCACTTTCCACGACAATTGGTTACCTCAGTTTGACGTTTGCTAAGATACAGGCAAGCTATACCTATACGGTACTTATAGTTGTCTTTATAAATAACGGGGATATATATTTCTTTTAACTATTTAATGAACAATAAAATTTCTTGAAATGTGATAAAAGAAAATTTAGATATAAAATACGAGGGTACACGGTAGAACCTAAACCGACAATAACCTAACGAAGGCCTTCAATAAACTCGGTAGCTTAGACTAACCATAACAGAGCAACAAGAGAGGGAACAAGAGAGGGAAACTGAAAAAAAAAAATTAACCTGCCTTGATGAAGCCTACTACCAACACTGCCATTTCCATTATTTACTTCTTCGAGTACACTAGAAATGTAAACAAACATTCCCAAAAAGCAAACGATTTAAAGGGTTTTCTTCTCTTTTCTTCGCTTCTTTTGGAACTAACGGCTTTAGTCTCGGTTTTAGATAAGTGACATACGAGGTTAGTTTACGCAGGCCACGCCCACTTTCTCGATACTGGGCGTGGCCGACACGCCCAGTGCACTGGACGTCCCTATCCAATAAGATTATCACTGAACATAACCACACCTACTCGCTATCTTACCAACTGTTAACATCAACAGACGCGGTCTGTATGAAAAATGATATGCCTTGCTTTCATCGTACCTGCTCCGCACAGTCCAGAAGGCCTCCGGCCTGAGTGGATGGAGTCCCTCTTCATCCTCTGCACCAGCCTCAGGGCGGTGTTTGCAACCTGTTGCGTTTTCGCGCCGAATTGCAGTTTCGCAGCGAAACGCAGGATGTACAGGCAGGGATCTGAAATTAAGAGAAAAAAAACATAGATAACAAAACACCTCGAAAAAAGTAACTACATTAAAGCCGACTATTATTTTTTCTTATAATCCAGTCCGCAATACGTTTTACTATCTTAAATATAATATTTAAATAGTACCTAACTATAAATAGCAAATGTACTAAATTGATTGAGGAAACCTAATTCTGACAAACATGGAATAATTGGTTTCACAACGGTACAAGTGAATATACACTACTCAAGCAAAATTTAAAAAAAGTTAGATAAAAAAAAATGACAAAATTAACAATCCTTAAAAAAATCCATCATTAGTAAAAGGTGTTTTTTTTTTTGCAAATGACAATTCAGTGTCGATTTTATATTTCTTGATAATAAGTGAGTGAACAATTTTTTGTCCTTCAGCAGACAAAAAACATAATACACCTAATTCACATAAAACACCATGATAAATAATAAATACCAATAATTGTGTTAGCAGTTTGCAGCACTGTTAGCAGTTTTCCCAAACCGTAATAAATCTCAACTATTTAACGCCAGGTAAAAACAGAACGGCTACTGCTCTATAAATTTAGTGGGTTGTACATTTCTATGTACTGCACACACTAATACTACAAAATAAATTCCCGTTTTTTCCACTCACCATACAGCGCGTCACATAGATATGCGTGAATGACAACTGGGTTATTCAAATAATTGCAGCGGTGTTAGTCGATGGGCTTAGCAAGTTTTATGTCTGTCATTGGATTTACCTGCAACCTGAATTTATGAGGGTTGTTTCACTAATTGTTGCTAGTGGGCTATGGATGACAAGGCATAACAAAAACACTCGAATCCAATTTCACCGATTGTATCAAATAAAATCATCTCCTGTGTTTGGAGAAAAGAAACATTGTTGTAACAGCTTACCTACCACTTCTTTTCTAGTCTAAAAAGTTAATAACCTAACCTAAGCTAATCTCATCTAAGCCAAGTCACATGCTTTATATTTGACAATTAAGTCAAGGGTATATGTACGTAAAATCAAAGAATTTTTAGCAAAATATCCAAACTTGAAGTATATACGAGGTGTGTAAATTAAGTAATGAGACTGGCAACGTATTGCCCGATCTAGTAACACTGCGGAGACGGGACTTGGAAGGGCGGTAGGTTAACATGTAATGCACCTTCAGGACAAGTTTGAACTTGATAGAGTCGTTTTTCCACGCACCCGGAAACCAAGCGCCAAAGCATGGAATGGCACACTTCAATCTCTCCAAGACCCAAAAAAGCAATAATGAGCAAGTCGAAGATCAAATGCATGCTGATTTGGTTTTTTGATAGCCAGGGAATTGGCCACAGAAAAAGGGTCATGCGTGTGAGACCAAACATCAAGAACAACTGGAAGTTGCATCATGACAATGCGCCTTGTCACACAGCCATTTCAATAAACGCGTTTTTAGCCAGTGAAAATATTCCTGTGGCTCCTCAGCCTCCTTATTCGCCTGACTTGAGTCCTTGTGACTTTTTTTCTTCCCGAGATTGAAAAATCACCTCAAGGGACGTTATTTTGGGACCATAGAAAACATTCAAACGGCTGTAACCGACCAGCTGAAGGCTATTCCAGTATATGAGTTCCAGCAGTGCTATGAGGAATGGAAGAACTGTCTCCAGAGCTATGTGGCTTTCCAAGGAAGTTATTTTGAGGGAGACAATACTGAATTGTAATTCTATTCGAATAAAAAAATATTTAAAAAAAAACATTACTTAATTTACACACCTCGTATAATACGAAAATTGTGTAGTAAGTAAGCATCTTCTTTTTTTATTTTTGTTAAATAAATTTTGTCATTTATGCCTAAAATTTATTGGACATCTGTAGTAGAGCAACTACATTTGACATTTCCCGTAAAATTGTATTATTATTTCACTAAATTCTGTCAAAAAACAAATTAGGGATGAAGCTGAGTTGAAGGAAAATTACAGCACGCATTGTTGAGAAAATTATCAGCCTATAATAACATGTTAATAGAAAAAGTTCGCTCCAAACAGTTACGAATAAAAATTAAAGAAATGTGAATATAAATACGTACATTTAAGTGTCTAAACTTTTTCATTCCATTATATTTTAATTTGGAATCTCACGCTTTTTCGTCGACGCAGAAGAGAAAGGTTATCAAACGAAACGGAAACAATCGCCCATATTAATTAACCCAGTTATATTTAATGTCATTAACGGTACAGTAACGATATATGACCCTAGAATTGAAGGCGACACGTCTATAGTAGGAGCGTCTTCCGCTGCAGCAGGTACCGTTGAGAGATGACGAGAGCAAATGAGTTTTCTAGCACAGTTTCTGCAACCCGCGTAATAACCGTGTCAACTCCGGAGAAGTAGGTAACAGGTAAAATAATTATCAGACGCCTCGCTAGGTTACGTTTATTTCCGAACGAAGACAGACATAATTAGGGTCCGGAAAGTGTGACACAACGCAGGATCGGCACTATACAACTCTGTGAAGTGTAAACTGGAGTATAGACAGAATAAATTAACGTTTTGCCACGGTGTGTGCGAGAATTTCATAGTGTTTTACGTTACCTCGATGAGAGCGGGTGGATAGTAGAACGCCGAGTTCAAAATAATTTTACGTGTATAATTTTTTGTGTGGATTTTTGAAGTCATTACAATTTGTGGATAGACTGAAAAAGTTTTACAATAGACAGTGCATATTTTATTTTTCCTTGCAGTCGTCGATACATATTTCGTAGATGCCAAGAGTGTGAAAGACATTTATCATCAATATCCATCAACAAAATCCAAGGTCCGATTTTTAAAAACATTTTCAGTGTTTCCTAATCAAAAAACCAATCAACTGTTTGTTGTACACGTGGTCCTTAATGGGTTTTCAAATATAGAGAAATTCACAAACTGAAAAATTTCAAAATGCGATATCGCAGCGAAAAAAAAAAGATATTTAAGTAAACTCGACGTCATTTAAAAGGGCAAGGCATGTACTTTACAATGTTGTTCCTATTTTTTTGAGAAAAAATTCTATGCCACATAACCTCAAATATAGGCCAAAATCGCTTTTTCTGCACTTTTAGGTTAGGATATCTCGAAAATCAGAGCTAATTGAGAGATTTGGACCTCGCATTCGGATTCAGTGCATCAAAAACCTTCGGAAAAATATATTCTCGTTTCTGGGTTAGGGGTCGGCCTGTGTTATTAACACATTTTTACTCCTGTCTTTTTGATCTCTCATACGTCCTTCCGTCAATGATATGACGAATTACGAGTCCGACCCTGCGTTATCGCACACTTGCCGGATCCTAGACTTAATCGTGGCCCGAGAAGCTCTCATGATTTTTAAAATCATAGGTAACAAAATATTGTGATCTAACTATCCAACCCTCCAACCTCTTTAACTACAAATCTAGCTGCTTCCTAGCAGTGACTGGCAGAACATGGAATTTCCATGTGACAATTTTGTTTGTGAAATCCGGACTTCTTTTACTCATTGGTTAGAAATTTTTCGGTAGAATTTTTTTTTCTAATCCATCGAAAATTGTGCATCAAACCGAGCTTAATACGAAGTGGAGGTAGAATGACATTTTTTAGATCAATTAAAGGCACGTTTTTCGTTTTAGCTCTGCTCAGAAATGATGTCCTTTTTGACCAACTTTTATCAAGCAGTATTTGTCAATACTTCATTCAGTTTGTCAGCAATTATGGAGTCACTGCCTTCAAACTTGTTTTGGAACCATCAACTAATAGTTATTTGAAGGATCTGGAGGTTGAAGCATTATTCTGCGTTTCATCCCCTACACCCCCCCCCTTCCAATGCAATGTTGCCAAATCTCCTCAGAATTCCCTAACCTAAGGAAATTCTCTAGACAGATGGAAATATAGGTCTACTAAGACACTTTAAAAAAAGGTGTGTAAATTGAAGGTAAGTCGTTGGTCTCGAGTTGAGGTCACCACTACGATAACTGACTAATTTATCTTAATTGAGAATACCAAATTAGGTACTTTGGGAATTCTTTCTAGACTAATGGCAGATAAGAAAATGCTTAATGACAAAATAATGTAGGGTATGTATTAAATTAATAATAGCTATAATTGGGCTGAAAATTCGTGTTTCTTAAGTTATTTACGCACATTGACAGCTACATGCAGTTTATATGTGAATAAATCTATATATTATTTAATTAATTATCTGTTAATGACTCTCTTATAGATGCGGAAACTCGAAAGCAACCAGACAGGAAGATCTTTCAAGTGAGGTTTTAACGATACGATTATTAAAACCAAGGTCGCCCAAACTTTCTCTGAACTTGAATCAATTAGACTAACGTAAAAAATAACTGGTCGGGATACTTTTAGATGGTCCGTTGAATGAATGAAATTTCACTTTAGACCTGCACAGTAAATTATTTTTTTATCTAGGTTTTTAGTCGCTATCCTAGACTGGTTTTAGCACACCTTACCATCTGTCATTTAAAAAAAAACAGCGTAAGTCGACAACATAAATGAACCTTAAGCTGAATTCATTCATCATCACAGTAGGCACCACTTTCAAGTGTTCGAGATAACAAATCAAGTTCGCTTTTGCACAGCAACCTGTCCGAAAACAGTTTCGCTTTCCGTCGGATAACCCGTATGTCAATTGTTTTTCCGCTGCCGCCTTGAAACACAAGCAAAAGTCGACAAATGGCGCCGATGAAAATAATTTTCAAAGCAGGCATCTGTCAAACAAAAAATGTTATTGCAAAAAAATGTTAGAACTTTATTTTTTTTAACCACCGATTGCGGTGAAAAATGAAAGCCAGATTTTGAAGATGCAATCCTTAGATTGAACTATGAACTGTGACAGGCGATTTGCGCATTGTGCCTACCAGATTTTTACACTCAGGCATTTTCTATTGCCAAGAAACCGGTTGTCTACAGTTTCACACTTTTATAAATTACCAAACTAATTATCTAAGCGATAGCCTAGTATTAAATCGGATTGCAAAGACATGTCATCTTGGAAGGTGATAAATTATAATGAATATAGAATAAACAGCTCGAATAAACCAAACAACTTGCGAAAAATGACCCTCGTGATATTAACCGATCCGAGGAATGTCGAGAGAAAGCCGGTCTGTAAAATCTTCTCATCGCTTATAAATGGAGCTTCTAACTTATCGGCTACAAAACAGAAAAGGCCGCTCGGGCTCACCCGGCCCCCAACCTGTGTCGCCAGCACGCAGACAGAATGCTCGCAGAAATTTTAGTGTATTGCCAGTCTCATTACTTAATTTACACACCTCGTATATGATACAATACCAGAATTGACATGTTATTTTTATCATATACGATACAATACCAGTGAACAGGTTAATAGGGTGTTTAACATACCTAAATAGTTATAAAGTGTGAATTTATTAATTCTGTAGATATATTATTTAATATTAGTTACTTTCTTGTAAGATAATTTAAAGTAAGGTATTCTAATCCTGCAACGCATGATGGGAAATCCTGCAACGCATTTCCGGATTGTCATAATAGCAGTGAAAAAGGTTTCAAAATTTTGCGGTTTCCTAGATGTTATTTATAATGAAAAATAATTTTTGCGACGTTGATTTATTTATTTTTTATAATACTTATTGCCCGGGGAGTTGCATGAATGTAGCTTATGTATTAGTTAGTTTTCAAGACACACGTGTGGCGGCGTGACAAAAAAAATCAAAATAAAAATTTTTTAAAAAAATTTCCTCTATAGTTTATGGGGGTTATACGGGGGTGGAGAGAAAAAATGATGCGGTGGAAAAAATTTTTTTCCAAATTTGGTTTCAGTGCATCAAAATACATAGGAAATGATGGGTCTGATCGCAAAGACAGAACTTTTGTTTTTGTAGACCTGTGTAATTGACGCACTGAAGGAAAACATCAATCGAGTTATTCGTGCAATAGAGCCACAAATAATCGAAAATGTACTGCAAAATCGGGTGAAAAGAATGAACTACTGTCAAGCCAGCCGCGGCGGCCATTTAACTGAAATTGATTTTAATAAATACAGGGAGGGCATACTTTCTTGAATAAAGCAACAATCATTTAAAAATATTCAACGATGTAGTTTTAATAGCAATTTTAAAAAGAAACTATCTGATGGCCTGTTAAGGACCTGTTTATTACGCGCAATTTAGAAGCTCTAGTTACATACATCTATCTTCTTTTTTACATTCTAATTTACTATTCCGTTACCCATCAACTACTTTCTTTAAATCGATAAAAAAAAAAAGGGAAAATGATACTTTTTTTATTTCAACCTCTATTACGCCTTGTATTCTACAGGTATATATGTGTTTATTGTTCTAAAAACCCGAATAGGTAAAGTTGAACGTTCACCTCACCCAGTTTTTGAGATGACTGACTGAACCACAGAAACGGTACCTGTTACTATGCTTGCCATTTACATTCGCGCTTTCTACTCGGCCGTAGGTATTTCATAAAAAACCACGGCGTGTACGCAATTTTATTGTTATTGTTATTTGAAACGCTGATACGTCGTTACAACACGTCGGCGATGTACTAATGGGTAAATTATTTATTATTTAGAGGAATATGGAGCGATAAAATAACTGATATGAGCTGCCATTACTTAATTATTACTTACTTATTACTTACTCTTAAGTACCTTATTAAAACTCGAAACTCGACTATTAATAAGGTATAATTTTAAAGCCAGGAATAATATTCTATAATATTTCTTAATTTCCTTTCATTTTTATCCTAGTTCCATTTTTACGGTATTTAGATAGGAATTTTAATACAGAAATTAAAAAAAAAGACAATAACTATAAGCATTCAGCAGTTTGTGGTGCTAAAAAATCAATACAGTCGATCAATATGTTAGATATACGAGCCCTCGTTTGTGTTACGAACAGTTGTGTCGACTGTTTTTATGTATAATGAAGCAAAAATTGACTAATGCAGCTGACAGTACATAAGAGCTTAGAGGATTTAAAACTATGTTTTAATTTTTTTATTATGTTAGTATGTTTTAATTAATGTGTTAATCAAAAAAACCAAATTAACAATGTCACAACTTAACAAAACAAATAAAAATGTAACAAAATAACTGGCAACTAAATGTTCGGAAAAAAAACATATTTTAAGTATTAATAAGGCGTTACGTCACCTTTTGCCTTAATTACGGCCCGAATTCTGGCAGGCGTTGTTTCAACCAAACCTCGACAGAGTTCTGGTGAAAAGGTGTTTTTCGCCGATTTCGCCAAATTTCGCCGATTTTTTCCTTTAAAGTAGAGACCGTTCTTTGAAGATCGTCTCTCAAAACTCTTTTTATCTTATGCCACAGTGTTTCAATGACATTTAGGTCGGGGCTGTTTGATGGCCATGATAGGACTTTAATATGCTGTTCTCCGAACCACTTTTTCGTCTTTTTTGCAGTATGGAAAGCGGCGCCGTCTTGTTGAAATATGAAATTATTGTCTGGATACATATCCTCAACAATCGGTAATTAGCTATTCGTAAGTATTTGTAAATATTTGTCAGCGTTGACAGTACCCTCTATGACTTCATACTGTCCCAAACCTTTAGCAGACGTACATCCCCAAATAATAACACCCTTCGGGGATTTTACGGTTCGTTTAAGGCAGTCCTTATGAAAGGCTTCACTTTTTGTTCTTATTACTCTTTTTCTATGATCGCCTACGCAGACATCAAATTTGGACTCGTCTCTGAAAATTACTTCTGACCAGTCTTTTATAGTCCACGATACCTTCGATTTAGTTTACCTCAGTTAATAAAGGCTTTTCTTTGGCCTTCGAAAATTGAAAAATTAACAATTTGAAAAATAAAATAGTAATACCTTATAAAAACTGAGACCACTGATGAATGTATTTTCTGCAACATTCGCGGGATAGCCTTTCTCCTGTTTCAGAGTTCCATTGCGCTGTTATATCATTTAAGGTGTTCCGTCGACTTTTTTTGCAAATTTTCACCGACAACCTTTGGATCCTTTCAGTAACAAATCTGGGTCTTCTAGGACTTTTACATTTTACATCCAAATTTCCAGTCCCGCGGTAATGCTTTAATATGTCCCCAACAGTAGACTTTGCAAAGCACAATTCTTTCGCAATTTCGTGGATTTTTTTGCCACTGCAGTATTTTTTTACAATGATTTTTGATCAGTCGCACGTCCACGGCCCATTTTTATCTAAAAATAACGAATATTCGCAAAAACTACCAGAAATCACCTGTGACAGTTGATTTTTTTGGCAGTTTTCTCGATTTTCCGAACATTTAGTTGTCAGCATTTTTAGGGGATTTTTATATTTTTGGCAATACATTCATATATAACAATAATCTAAGCTAATAATAATTTTCAGCATAATATTATCTTGCAATTGTATGTAATTTTATATATTTTAGGTTTTTAAAGCGCGGTTGTAAGTTTTTGCATGGCAGTGAATACTTTTTTTTTGAAAAAATGCGTTTGTCCGAACATATATAGAGACATCCAAAAAAAAACGTCATCAAAGTTGGCCAAGAAAAAAAAAGACTGAATTTATAACCTTATTTACTTGTCAAGATTGTCACATCATATGACAGCCATTGTTTATTTTACAAATTGTGACAGTCACTTGTCAAAAGTTTGACATAACCAAAAAGCTTAGACATGACCGCTATTTCCATCTCTCTCGTTCATAGCCAGAGTTGATGACGTTTTTTTTGGATGTCTATATTTAAAAGACTCATTCAGCCACATTAATTCTGCTTGGATTTAGGGTAGATTTGATGGATTAAATAAATAAACACTAGAATTTTGGTTTAGCATTTAATTAATAAAGATTCAAGAACCAGCTCCTACTCTAAGTGTTCAAAATGTGCTCCATCTACTTCCTGACAGTAAAACATCCTATTGCTAAACTCTTGTCGTATTCGTTCAAATGTGTCAGCGGAAATTGCCCTAATTTCTTCAACAATTCCTTGTTATAAAACGTCAATATTGTTCTGTAGCTTAAACCTTAGTTTTAAGATACACCACAGAAAAAAAATCTAAAGGTGTGAGGTCCGGCGACCGAGCTGGCCACTAGAAGAACTTTTCCATTCAACATTTCTTTCTACGTCAAGGCATTTTCAAAATACTTAATGCCTGCCTGCGGGACACCCTGTAATTTACACACTGTTCAAAAATGGACCCAAAACAACTGGGGTGTTTTTTTTTAAACGATTTTATGTTTGCTACATTATATTCATTCCAAGTTAGCGACTCGCACTGTATTTTTTCTTATTATCGTCAATCATCGGTATAGCCAACAAAAGAAAATTGTAAAATGTTGCGTTTGAATACAGTTTGAGTACGTATGCGACGTGTGCTTCGATTTGACAACTCTTTTATTGTCTGTTGCGTTATCGACCGATTAGGATCAGCGACGGCGCTGCATGCAAAGCTGACTGATTACGACATCGTTAATTATTCATTTTATTGACGCGAATATCGCAGGGCATAATGCCTCAGTCGACCCGCACAAGTGTTGAGAAATAAGTATTTTTAATGTCAAAACTATTGCAACTGTTGAGGCTCTGTCGTAAAATAAAGAGGATGCATACGGGGTGGTGAGGTTTCATTGCAGGTGAACTATCAAATTGTCGATGATTGTACCATCTAACTAACAATGATTAAAATTAGCAAGGGCGTAGACAGTTTTGTTCTATGGGGGGGGGGGGGGGGGGCGACCAATGCAGATTAAACAAAAAAGCAAAAAAAAGGTCAGTAGAGGCAACAGCTAGCGCAATCCCCGCGCAATCCCCGGACTACTTTGGTTTTTTACTTGACCATTTGAAAATTAGGAAAATCAAAACATTGTAATTGTTTTCACTAATTTTTTTATAAATGAATAAATAAAACAAAAAGTATTAAATTATATTAATTATTGTCTTCATTGATAATTACACTAATCTTCACAAAAGTTTCAGAATATTAAATGCTCATCTTCTGTATGTAAATCGCCCATTTCAAAAAGTGGAGCAACTATCCCACGTTTACCCTACAGTTACCAGTTCACAAAACTTAAAAAAAACAACTAAGTATATCTAAATTATTATATTTTCCAAATTAATTATTTGTAGCAATTGTTCAAATTATTTGTATAGTCAAAAATACATTACATAAGAGGTGTGTAAATTAAGTGATGAGACTGGTCACAAGGACTCAAGTCAGGCGAATAAGGAGGCTGAGGAGCCACAGAAATGTTTTTACTGGCTAAAAACTCATTTACTGAAATGGCTGTGTGACAAGGCGCATTGTCGTGATGCAACATCCAGCTGTTGTTGATGTTTGATCTCACACTCATGGCCCTTTTTCAAGAACCTCTCTGTAAAAGTATTGATTTACTGTTTGGCCTAGATGCACTAGAACTCTTTGTGGACAATTCCCTGGCTATCAAAAAAGCAAATCAGCATGCATTTGATCTTCGACTTGCTCATTCTTGCTTTTTTGGGACTTGGAGAGCTTAAAGTGTGCCATTCTATGCTTTGGCGCTTGGTTTCCGGGTCGCTCAAACACCCAAGTGTCATCACCAGTAATGACACGTTCCATTAAATGGGGATCATTTTCAATCGATTCCAAAAAGTCAAGACACTTTTCTCTCCTGATGTCCTTTTTTGCGCAGATTTTTCTCATCCCCAATTCTGATGAACAGTGGTGTAATTCAAATTTAACTCTTCCCAGATCATTCTTGTCGTCAACCGACGCCGATCTGAACGCAAATGATCCTGTATTCTATCGACATTTTCATCGGTTCTTGAAGATGAAGGTCTTCCGCTGCATGGTTCATTTTCAATCGACTCTCTTCCTTCTGAGAATGGCTTAAACCACCGAAAAACCTGGGCTCTTGAAAAAACACTGTCTCCGTAGGCGTGTTGAAGTTTTGCAAAAGTATTCGTTGCGCTGTATCCAAGTCTGAAGCAAAACCTGATAGCACACCGTTGCTCAGAATTAATTAAAATAATTTTTAAAACGCACTAGACAAAAACTGGTTTACGAAAACAATCATAAAGAACAAACAAATGACTCTAACAAGTTCAAACTTGTACTGAAGGTGCATTACATGTTAACCTACCGCCCTTCCAAGTCCCGTCTCCGCAGTGTTGCTAGATCTAGCGCTACGTTGCTAGTTTTATTACTTAATTTACACACCTCGTATATGTACATGCCACATCAATTTGGGACTTCCGCAAGGATCTACACTGGCCCCACTTTTATCCTATGTCACTGACATATCTTACGCTAGCGCTATACTCTCGTCAAAGTAACTCGAAATTAGCCGAGGTCGAGATATGTCTACTCGCTTCGCTTCGGAGGGCCGGTCTCCTCTTTGGGATCTCGCGAATACTCACAGAAGAACAAAAATGTATAGGGACACATTCAGACATATGTATATTGTATATGCTTTATAGGTATACATTTTTATGACCAAATAATTACGAGTATTTACTTAACACTCCGTATAATTAAACGCATAATTATCTGTTATTCCGAAACAGTTTTCGTATTCTATAAATTTACGCGAAAGGTGGACAAAATAATACAAGGCTCCTCAGTGAACGATAGGCCTCTAATTCCAAGGCACACATCTGGAACAATTACAATTGCACTATATTACAAGGTTTATATGAACGAAATGGTAAACTTGTTTGATTCTATTTTGGTTTTATTAAATTTTTGTTGTTCTACTATATTATCTTGGAAAACACTTGAGTAAAAGCCCTGGGTCATTTGGTACCAAAAAAAAAAAAAAAAAAAAAAAAAAAAAAAAAGAAATGCAGAAAGACAAGGTTGTGGCAACGTACGCTCAAGCAATGAAGACAGTCGGTGTTCCTGAATAACACAAGCGGTAGGTATGTACATAATTAACACATTTTTACTCCTGTCTTTTTGGTCTCTCATATGTCCTTCCGTCAATGATTGCGCGAGTCTAATCCTGCATTGCAGCACACTGTCCGGACCCTAGTGATGATGACTCATGTAATTATTTGTTGGTTGGACTGTACACGCTTTTCCGCCTGTATCCTGATGGTTTATCGAGACCAAACACAGAAATAAAAATGAGAAACACAACTATTTATGGACGGGGACTCCGAAAGACAGCGATTTCTATCTAAAAGTTTATAAATATCCCAATAACAGCATTACAACTATCTACTCGCGCGGGTACTATTTATAAACGGCAAGGCGACCACTAGAAGACATGACCAGAAGGAAAATAGTCGAGCGTAGTTAGAGTAAACATTCACCGATCGACCTCAGGACTACCTTGGTAGGCAGGACGCCTGCAGACTCGGCGATTCTGTCGGCGGAACGAGTCAGTTGGCGCGATGAATCCGATCGGGTAAGAGTGACATGCCCAGTGCGCGTTCAAGAGAGACCGTAGGGTGCACATCGAGGCAGCAGTGAAACCGATGACCCAGAGAGCGGTTGACCGCAAAAACGGTATATCGTGCGCGCTTATCAACAATACAAGTGCCATTCAATCGTAGGTTAAGAAGGTAAATGCGACGAAGAGTGAGAATGTTTACACTTTCTTTTTTTCTTCTTGTACGTGGATCTGCACGTATCGAGTTGGGCAAGAAGTGGAATAGTACCGGGCATAATCTACATCTAGTTATTAGGAATCGAGTAAAATGTATTGCCGGTGGCAATATTATCGTATAGAAAACTAGAACTTTGAATTTTGCTGGAATAGCAAAAAACCTCACACGAAATTTTTTGTGCGAAACATTTGTGAAATACTTGTTTCCATAATTACCATGTGGATATAAAAACATTTTATTCTTATGGTTTTTGCAAAATTTTGATTTTTGTTAAAGTTGTGTTATAAGGTTATCACTAGTATTAAAGCTCAGAAACAAAATGCTGTATGAAATCAAAAATTTAAATTTCCATAACTCAAACAGATCCCGAAATCCCTACCAGTGGCCGTACCAGCGCCACTGGTAGGATCCTTCCAAAACCTGACACCCTTCCAGAATTGTATTACCTACTCTATTTTTGCTGGATTTTGTAATATTCAAAAACTGTAGTAGAAAAAGACACAATACTAAAAAGCCTTTGCATTACTTGACGATAAAGAAAAATAATATTTCGTTAAATAAAAAAAAAATTGAAATAATGTTAGTTAACCTTAGCCGCCTCTGGGGTGACCCGTTTAAAAACTTCCATCCTTCCAAACTTGTATTGATACAATCCACTGGATTTTTAATTGTCAAAAACTGTATCTACTTCTGGACACAGTGGTACGATTTAGGTCCAAGCCAAGGCCTAATGATTCTTATTGATGAGTGGTCACGAAATATTATTTTTATTGATGATTTAAGTTAAGAAATCATTGCCCAGGACATTCTATAAAAAAAAAGTTCCTATAAACATAAGTCCGCAAACGCTTCGCTACCGATCTACAGAATGTTGAAGTTTAATTTTAAAAACAGTAAAAATTAGTCAGTGCTGTTCATTCTATTATCAATAAATTTGGTTAAAGTACCCCCCCTGACTTAATAATTTTAATATTCTAAAATCAGCCCCTTAGTATTTCTACAAACAACAAACAATAATTTGAATTTCTAAATTAAAACAGCATCGGATTTAGGCGCGTACTAAAATGGTTTTTATTTTTTTTACTCGGTGCGTCGTATAATAAAATATGAAGAAAGCTTTTTTCATCATATTTGAACAAGGAATTTAAAAATAATTTTTATTTTTAGAAAAACCAGCGACGTCCTATTTTTTCCTTTAAAAATAGCCAGTGACATGCCGATACGCGCGCCACTGGTAAGACTAAAAAAATCATTTTGTATTGCAAAGTATGCGTCTCCCATAGCTATTGACATGCCGAAAATTTCATTATAATATCTCAAACGGTTTTGGAGAAATATAATTTTTACTGTTTTTAAAATTAAACTTCAACATCTTGTAGACCGGTAACGAAGCGTTTGCGGACCTATGTTTATAGGAACTTTTTTATAGAATGACCTGGGCAATCACACCCTTAAATATTGCCGCGTCTTTTTTTAAACACCCTGTATATAAACAAAACATTGGAACTTTTAAACCAGATCTTTTTTGTATCGGTTATATCAACCGAAATAAAATGGGGGGGAGGTCAAAATATAATGCATCATTCTGTACATATTGTTTTCTCTACCGGCATCCAAATAACACGGCTATATAAAAATCAATTTACATATTATTATGCAAATAGGAAATAATTTAGTAAACGATGTAAATCAAGAAAAAAAAACTATTTTATTTAATCGGAGTGGATTAAACGACTGAAACGTAGATTTTTAAGCACTTATAGAACTGTTATCCTCGAAATATGCTAAAACGTGCCATTCCAAATTTTTCCACTGTACTGTTCACATACCAATTCATATCATTTAAACGCACCACGTTTTAAAGCTTGGATTTATATATTAATTATAATTAGCGATGATATGCAATTTTACACTCAAACGAGTTTTATTGAATGTACGTGAGGTGGATTTTTAATATATACAGGGCGATTCAAAAATATGGGACCAAAAATTAATAGCAGATACTACATAAAAAATACATGGACACGTATCGTTTTATTTCGCTAAGGTCGTTCTTAACAATGGCTCAAATTTGGTACAGAAGTACAATAAATAGTCCCAAACAATATGATGAGGCCAACATTTGATTACCCCATACAGGGCGTTAATGGCAAACGCGTCATGTTATTTTTTTAATTGTTTTCTTTTTCCACAGAGGACCAGACCATTTTAATAGTTGGTCAGAATTTCACTTTGGAGCTATAGGTATACATGCAACTATACAACACATCTTTAACTACGTTCAGTCAAAAAAAATGTTTTCAGAATTAAAAAAAAATTAAAACACTAAATTTTGGAATATCGACTTCATTTAATACAATACATATATTCTTAATCTGAAATTTGAAATATGTTGAGACGGCTTGAACTGTTTACTTCAGGTTGTTTTTGTAAAACAACCCTAACGTTTTTCTAAAATAATTTTTCTCCTAAATCTAAAAATAAATTTTTACATTATGGTGCGTACTTTTTGGAAAACGTTGTACATATTTTTGTTTTAAAGATGAAGAAGTCCTCCAAAATTATATTCGTACAATTAAAAAAAAAGGTGTTCCATTGGAGCACCAAAAAGTAAGGTTACGTTTATATATTCAATGGCTTTTATATTTTTAGTGTTAATACATAATTTTGACGGTGTAGAATCAACCCAAAAACTTTCCATATCTAAAGGTTTTTGTATCTCCAATAATACACATTTTAGCTGTGTTACTGTGTGTCAAATACCGTGTAGGCTAACTAAAACGAAAAGGTCGAGTTGGCTAGATTTCCAGATCTTAGTCTTCTTGATTTTTTTCTTTGGGGACATTTAAAAAAAGACGTTTATGCCACCACACCAGGGTCTCTTCCAGAGTTGTGACAAAGAAGTATATACGAATGTCGTCAAATAACTCATCAAACTCTCCAACACGTGAGACATCGTGTTGAGCAAAATTTGTATTATTATATGGAAGCTGGTGGTGGTCAATCGAACATTTATTGAAGTAATACAATTTTTGTTAATGCTTATCAGTAGTTTTTGGTCTGTTCAGATAAAAAATTTTGTTTCGCTACCAAAAAAAAAAATTAAATTTTGAATTTCTCGAGAACAAATTGACATAAACCAAAATATAAATTAGTACGTTATTCAGTATACAAAGACCTTTAAAATAAGACATCACTTGCCCTATCATGCCATTAAAACTTTTAAGGGTTGTGCCCGTAGCGCTAAGGGATGAAAAGATATTTGAAAAAACTATTGCAAAATATGTCCCCCCAAGAATAAATTTGGCGTGCCAGAGCGTTTTTTCAAATTTTTACTTTAACTAACCAAAAACTTTTCGTTTTTCGTTTTCGTTGGCCCACCCGGTACATGAGACTACCCTGTATATCAATGCGCATAAATAGATTATTTATAGAACTGAAGGGCTCCGAAAACTCGTATCGCAAGATTTTTGTATCGATGCACCCACCGAGAGAAGTTCACTGATTAACGACGTGATTTTGCAGGTTAAAAAGTGAAAGTGGAGTCAAGTTCACTTCGGAAGAAGCACGTGCTATTGACGTCATTAATTGCGGGTACACACCTCATTTTAACAATCGTTACGGATGAGAAACAAATGCAAATAACTTCGAACCTGAGTGATGGCAAAGGTCTTCACGCAATGGTAAAAAAATAATAAGTTCGATAGTCTAGTGCATGCGAAAGTATGCAACTGAACACACTCAACAACTCCCATATAAATATGCTGAGAATTAAAAAAAAATAATAAAACGGAAACTACAAGTAGATGGAAATTATTTTGTTATATTTTAATTTCCGAGTAAAAAAAGCAATTAATGCAATTAATGATTTTTTTCTCGTAATATACGAGGTGTGTATATTATGTAATGAGACTGATTTTTTTATTTATTTATTTTTTTTTCGAATAGAATTCCAATTCGGAATTGTCTCCTTCAAAATAACTTCCTTGGGAAGCCACACAGCGCGGGAGACGGTTCTTCCAGTCCTCCTAGCGGTGCTGGAACTCATATACTGGATAGCCTTCAGCTGATCGGTTACAGCCGTTTGAATGTTTTCTAACGTCTAATGACGTGCCTCGAGGTGATTTTTCAATTTCGGGAAGAGAAAAGTCACAAGGACTCAAGTCAGGCGAATAAGTAGGCTAAGGAGCCACGGGAATGTTTTTACTGCCAAAAAATTCGTTTAAATTATTGACTGTGTGACAAGGCGCATTGTCGTGATGCAACATCCAGTTATTCTTGATGTTTGGTCTCACACGCATGACCCTTTTTCGAAGTTTTTCAAGAACCTCTCTGAAAAAGTGTTGATTTACTGTTTGGCCTGGACAAACTCTTTGTGGACAATTCCCTGGCTATCAAAAAAAGTTTTGCAAAAGTATCCGTTGCGCTGTGCCCAAGTCTGAAGCGCCCCGCTGCTCAAAATTAATGTCACTCATTTTTAAAACGCATTATAAAAAAACGGGTTACGAAAACACGGGTCACAAAGAACAAACAAACGGGTCACAAAGAACAAACAATTGGTGCATTACAACCTAAAGTCCCGTCTCCGCGGTGTTGCTAGATTGGGCGCTACGTTGTTAGTCTCATTACTTAATTTACACACCTCGTATGTAGTAAATTTATTAGACGCCGGACTTTTTATGGAAAATACAAATCATAACATAGTATAAAACAAAGTCGCTTCCCGCTGTCTGTCGCTACCTATGTATGCTTAGATCTTTAAAACTACGCAACGGATTTTGATGCGGTTTTTTTTATAGATAGAGTGATTCAAGAGGAAGGTTTATATGTATAATACATCCATAATATAGTAGAGAAACACTGATAATTTTAGAGGTTTCTAATGTGATGTCGTAAACCGTGCGAAGCCGGGGCGGGTCGCTAGTACGTTATAAAAACTAAAAAAAAATAGTTAACGAAAAAAGTTGCCGTTATCAACGTGTATTTTTTTTATCCAGAAAAATCGAGACCATGTAAATGACTTTTAATGTACAGGATGATTGACCGCCACTTCTAATTCCGTTAATATTTAATATACAAAATTGAGGAAAAATTACGGTATCAATTTTTTGCTTTTTATGGTTCACTTACATAAATACGTTTTAATAATTCAAACACATGAGGACAATGTGCAAAATATGTTAATTGAAACATTTATTCGTCTCTAAAATCTGCAAGTCACTAATTATAATTCATAATTGACCTACCTAGCCTCATTTTAATATAACCCAAGTGACACCTACACATTTGGTATATTTCAACGACATTGAAACCAAGAAATACGGTAAGGTTCAGAATATGGGGACTAATTTGGAGATTTTATAAACTTTTCGATCTTGTTTTCACATTAGATTTATCTGTAGGTAATTATTGTTCTCGAGATCAGGTGCGTTTTAGAAAATGTCCCATACATTTTTAATTACATGACTTTTGTTATTACAGCAAGTACATTGTGAGGACACTTTTTAAGATTAAAATAATTATTTAAGATTAAGATTTGTAAGAGAAATATCGCATTCCGTTTAAAAAAATAAAGTTGACCTTCAAATGACCATGAAAACGTTATCAAAATCAAAAAGTGAAAAAACAACTTTTATTCGAAACATTTTTGTAATGCATCGCTGTCGAGATATATGTCGCTGTCTCAAGTTCAATGACACACCCGGTATTTTCGTCATCCGTAGACGTACATACACTAAAATTGAATTTTTTTAATGGAGGCAGACAAAAGTTAAAATTTGTAATTCGTTCATCTTTCGTCTCTCTAAAAGGTACGCCACTGTCTTGCAGAGAACCACCCTAAACCACTAATTTCATAAAATCACCGTCAGCCAATCCATACACTAAACAATAACACTTTTTTTTCAGAATTTACGTCCAGACTGCGATTATATATTCAAAAATTTCTCACGAATAATAAGCGACGAGTGGGATTTTTGTGATGCTGCATGGTAATTTTCCATTGTATTACCGAAAAGCGTAATTCAAAACCGGCATAGCGTCAAGGGAAACAAGTCTTGATTGTTTTTTTGCGCTCGTAACGGAAGAGTTTCAAACCCAAGACGCGAAAAAGGAGGATAGTGCCCGTTGCTCGGCTCGATGCTCGTCTTCTGAGCGGCACCTGGAGGTGACATGTTGGGTGCAGAGCAGGCCGGCCTCAGCGCGGGAAGACACGCTCTGGCCTGGATCCTAGGCCAGGCGAACGTCTGGTATCTGCTGTACCGGTGCGCGCACTTCGTCGGGAAGGGCCAGGGTCCGCCCGCCCAGAGCAGCGTCTCCATCTTGGAGGACCTCTTCACGCTGGACGAGGACCAGCACCAGCTGGTGGACGAGGAATATCTCTTCGAAAACTCCGATCTGAACCACCTGGCAGGTTAGTATCTACATTTCCAGCGTGATATCTGATATAATCGTCAAACTGATAGCTAAACCTCCCGCGAATTTATACTAGGTGAGCCAAAAAAAATTATTTTATTTTGACAATATTTACTAGGGTCCGGAAAGTGTACCACAACGCACCACAACTCGTAATTCCGTGCATGTCATTGACGGAAGGACGTATAAGAGACCAAAAAGACAGAAGTAAAAATGTGTTAATAGCAGAGGCCGACAAAATTAGGCCGACCCTCTAACCCAGAAACCAGAATATATTTTTCCAAAGGTTTTTGATGAGCTGAATCCGAATCCGAGGTCAAAATCTCTCAATTGGCTCTGGTTTTCGAGATATCCTAAACTAAAAGTGCAAAAAAAAACGATTTTGGTCTATATTGGAGGTTATGTAGCAACGCAAATTTTTGTTCTCAAAAAACGATGAACAGCATCTTAAAGATGCTCTGACTGATGATTAAAGAATATATTCTGGTTTCTGGGTTCAAAATCTTGTCGGCCTGTGTTGTTTCGTCCACTGTCAGCCACAGAAATTTATTGCGTATTTCTTCTTCGATATTTCCCATGACAGGTTGATATGTAAATGTTTTACGCAATGTATGGCTACTAGACAATGGAAAATCCCTCTTTTACAAAATACACATTTTGTGACAATGTCACAAAAAGAAACTTTAAACGCGTAACGTACTTACATAGTAAGTACGTATTCAATGCAAATTTAACAAAATTATGCTGGGTCCAAGCCGTTAAAATGTAAATATCGCAAACAATATCGGTATGTAGATCAAACCGAATATGACGTCATAATAGAATTATATTATGCAAAAATTGTATTTATTCAATCGTATGTAAAATATACTTATACTGTATGTAAAATATAATAATTACAAAAAAATGCCGATGTAGTGTACAATGCTTTCGATAAGTTCTCCAATAATCTGATTCCTAAAACTGCAGCAGATTCCTCAATTTCCGCATAGTAAGTGCCTAGATATTCAGACATTCGATTAAATAACCGAACTGCTGTCATAACACTTTTTATTCGTCACCAATTACAGTAGCAACTTTTTGGCCTTCAATGTACTCCTCTTGGCGATCTCTACACCGCTCCATAAGACTTTTCCATTGTTGAAAGCACTGTTGGAAGTCCGCTTCTGTCAGCTGGTTCAGAACCTCAGTCGCTTTTGCTTTAACCGCTTCCACACTTTCGAATCTTGTCCCCTTCAGCGCCTTCAAGTAATCACTGTATCTAGCAAGCCTGGATCAGTCTCAATGTTGTTTAGAATGTCAGCGCAGATGTTCATTCATGAATTCATTTTGCTCGGGAGTGAGGAGTTTTGGCACCATTTTTGCGCAAACTTTGCTCATGTTGAACGATTCATGCAAAATCTGGCGAACACATTCTTTGTCGATATTTCAGCAAGCCCTCGGATGCTTAGACGACGATCTTCGCGGATTCATTTACCGATTTTTTCAATGTTTTCGTCCGTGTTTGACGTTGAGGGCCGTCCGGGGTGCGGATCGTCTTCGGTCGTTTCACGCCCCTCTTTAAACCGTTTAAACCATTCAAAAACTTGTGTGCGGGATAAACATGCATTCCCGTACACTTCTTTTAAAATTGCATAAGCTTCTGTAAAAGTTTTCCCCAGTTTAACAAGAAACTTGAGATTCACCCGTTGCTCCATCTGCACGCTTAACATTTTTTTCAACGCGTCACAGGTGCGTAGACTAATTCAAACGACTGCTACAGTCAAACTGAGCGACCCACTGGCTTGTCCAGCGAGCTCAGGGTGGGGAAACTATCACCAGACACAGTTCTGTTCAAACTTGTCGCAACACGCTCGCAGCGCGCTGGTAGCAGCAACAATTCGGTTAATTAATAGCCACACCTCGTACATTATTTTAATAAAATAGCAAAACATAATTTTAACCCTTAACAAAAGGGACGGTATCTACATATACCCCACTGTAGCGGAGATGATCATGTGATCATCCTCAACCCTCAATCCTGTAATCTTGTTTTGACATCGATCCTCTAATTAAAAATAAATCTTCATGGAACCAACCGAAATTAGCAATTATTGTAAACCTACCAGACGTCCCGTTTTTTACGGGACCGTCCCTTTTTCAGAGATTTACGTCCCGCGTCCCCAAAATATTTGCAGGGACGGGTAGATGTCCCTTATTTCAACGTACTGCCTTTTTTCAATTAAAATGTGCAGTAAAAGCGATTTTTAAATATTATTTTTGTTGCTATGTTATGAGACTATTTAGTTGTTTTGTTAATTTCTTTTATGTAGGTATGTACATTGTACCTATACCTACCTATCTATACCAAAAAATAAATATTTTATTTCTAGTCAACACCAAAAGCATTTTACTGTGGTGCATTTTCTTTCTTTCTGTGTAAAAAGAATAGAAGACACATGTCACAGGTACCGTCCCGTTTTTTTATGAAAAAAAATATGGTAGGTTTAAATTGTTGTAATCAATAAATCCAGTCAAATCACTCCATAATTCGGGTTTTTTAATGGGCAGGAACTATTCGTTAAATTTTGAAATAGTTTTAAAGTTCAAGGCGAGAAATCGTTAGGTATATTGTTTTATTGTGGCTCAAACTGCACGAATCAGTGTGAAACAAGCAATGAGGAGGGCGGAAAGTAAAGAGAATGGAGGCGCAAACAAATAAGGGTGGCCGCACACGCGCAGATTAAGTACAGGGTCCACAATAATTGTTAAGTCACAATGTAATGTAATATCCACTACATTACTTAATAAAATAGTGACAAACACGAGTATATCCTAAAAACACCAATACGTACCAACATTTTTCGTCAGAAAAATACAGGTGTTTAAAGAAGACAACTGAGTTGGCGATTTTTTTTAAGAAAAACGTTTAAGTAAGATTTAACCCATTTTTTTTTATAAATGACACTTTCCAATCACATTGTGTAGACATACTAATTAATTATCTGGCCCTAGAGACAGCAGAGTTCAAGTCAGTGATGCGATCCATTATTCTTTGGGTAAAAAAGTATTAAAACTCGAAAGTCAGTCAAAGTCTCATCATTTCCACAACTTTGGTGAAACAAAAAACGAAAACTCAAAACAAACCACTTGTACCGACACCAAACTTAACCTCGACTTAGTGGAATAACAGCTATGAGACTTGTCAAATATATACGACAGAAATATGTACTCCAAGAGTGCCACACGTGGCGGAAAATAGTAAAACTCGGCCTTTATACTGCTTGCTTTCCGTGTCCTGGAATTTGTTCAAGGTCATCGAGATGTGTGCGTCTGCCAATGTGGCTAGACTATTTCACTAAGTCGAAGTATCCAGGATTTTACGATAACATGTAGGATGTGTTCCTGTTCCAAGGGCACATCAGTTCCAAATATCTGTTTCCAAAATACCAGTTTTTAGCAAATGAGACTCGTATATTTACTAAGCGAGAAGTATGTGTACTATGGAACCCAAATTTTCTTTGTGAAACTGTAACGACATCACCAGCTAATTTTTCGAGGGTAGTACCATGGGATTGTCTGGATGTTGCGGTCTTTCCGTGACGTCATCACAGAGATGTGATCTGTAGCAAGAACACGGATGCTGTATGATCCAGTTTTGTAACAGCAAATTAAAAAGTTAATTACAGAATTGTATCCTTATATTATAATGTATTGTGAATCAACTTTCTTCGCGTTTTAAGCTCAAATTTAGGGAGTTTTTAATGGATAAGTTCTCTTGGAGTGTTATTTCCAGTGACACAGACGTTACCGAACCTAAGTACGGCCCTGTCATGCACTCAAAAGTTTATCCCTTGGTGTAAAAGCAATCGGCAGCACAACTACACGTACGACGGTTTCTTCCGCGAGTCCGTGGTCCGCTTTAGGGCCCAGCGAACGCGAACGCGAACGGCGAACGGCCAGCAAAGAAAGATGGCGGTCGTATCGTGTCGCTAGGCAGGTGTATCTCGCTTATTATGTAGAGAAACCGCCGAATAATAATGGCCATGTCGAATCTATACTCGAAAATATCCACGAAACCAGTGAAACGATCGCAAGACAACATGGCAGTGTCCCAAACGAACGCGTGGATGAACGGTGAGAGTTTATTTATTCGGATTCGGGGAGATTAGGGCGTTGCAGATGTAAATAGATAAGGGTCTATGCGCAGAATCGGCACGAATATAAATAATTTTATTTAATTTGTTTACTTCTCCCAACGAGCGTCTAGAAACTGGAAATGTTAGAATGAATACGTTGTGCATAACCGTGAAATCTATCAAAAAATCAAGTAGGTGCGCCGAAAATCGTAAAACAGGTGAAGCTTTAAATGCACTATGTATCTAGATTAATACCCTTGTTTTAACGTTCCAATGAAAACTGGTGGGCGACAGATCTGAAATTCACTGGGCTCGTTTTGATTTGATATGCGATGTGAATGACCCACGAGAAAATATCACCAGTTTAACTTAATTAAATTACAAAATACCCAGTTAAGTGACAAACTAAACAAATAAGTAGAATTTTATGTTAACAGTGTAAATGTTGTTTCTTGCTTTAATCTTTCAACTTCCTGTTAGTATTTTGCGTTTAGTATTTTACCATGACATTGTCAAAAACAATAGTAACATTCTCGTAGTCATTAACATAATTAGCATTAAAGATTACTAATTAGATACAAATTTTTACAGGACAACATGTGACAAACATCATCACATTACCTTTTATATTTAATTATTTACTAGATAAATCTAACCTCAACTTATGAAGTACAACGGAGACTAATTTAGCACCTTTTTAGAGACAGCTGTTGCTTGGGACCACAACTTTGGTCCAAATTATTGTTTTCTTTCACATTTTGCCAAGCAACATTTCATTAAATTCTTTAAAATCCATTGAAAACGTATGGGATTTTAGTGGTGAGGATCTCATCTTCGTTCAAGATTGTTTACGATTTTTTAGGTAAATGATAACCGTTTATGTAAATAATTTCAAAACGTAGCTCACACATATATATTTTTGTAAATAATATCAGTGAATACTTTGGTATTTTTTGTATTTCGCAATTTTTTCATCGCTCGCTTTCTTACAGCAGAAACCCTCAACAATGGGTCGCTCAGCCTCTCGCCCCCGCACGTCGTCTCGCAGCGGGAGACTCTGCAGGTCATGCAGCCGGCCAGCGCCCCAGGTTCGCCCCCCTCTAGCCCCTGTGTGTCGCCCATAGGACCGCCCGGAACGTTGGACCCCAACTGGCAGGCCTCGAAGCCCACCGTACGCGAGAGGAACGCCGCCATGTTCAACAACGACCTGATGGCCGACATACGTTTCGTCGTCGGCTCTCCCGGGGCCACCCAAGTCATTCCGGCGCACAAGTACGTACTGGCCACCGGCAGCTCCGTCTTCTTCGCCATGTTCTACGGCGGCCTGGCCGAGTGCAAGGAGGAGATCGAGGTGCCCGACGTCGAACCCTCGGCGTTCCTAACCTTACTCAAGTAAGTCTAACGAATCGATGCGATTGGGGTGAGATCTGGACAGTTTGGCGGTCGATTCTAAGCGCGTATATGCTTCTCGCAGGTACCTGTACTGCGACGAGATCCAGCTGGAGGCGGACACCGTGCTGGCCACGCTGTACGTGGCCAAGAAGTACATCGTGCCGCACCTGGCGCGCGCCTGCGTCAACTACCTAGAGACCAGCCTGACGGCGAAGAACGCCTGCCTCCTGCTGAGCCAGTCGAGGCTATTCGAGGAGCCGGAGCTGATGCAGCGCTGCTGGGAAGTGATAGATGCGCAGGTAAGCGTCACGCACTCAATCTCCTGCCTAGACCTCAGCGACGACTGCGACCAGTACCAGCCCAAGAGGCACTTCAGTTTCAGCGCGTATATGCGCTCGAAGTCGAAGATCCCCTAATGAACTCGTCTGTCTATACGAAACCAAGTCTTTCGTCACAGTCAAAGATGATCGATAGATGATAGAATCGAGAGGCTGCGTGCTGCGACAGGGTCGGATTCAGTTCGAATCAAATATTTTAAATATTAGATATGAATGTCTGGAAAAAATACATTGTAGCATTTTTCAATGTTACGATTCAGAAAAAATATAAAAATTGGTCAAAGCATTTTTGAAATGCATGGCTACATTTTTTTTCACTTCTGATAAGCCGATAAAAAATTGCATAAATGTAAGAAAGACAAATAATTTAAGATATGCTGTTTTTTTTTCTGTCGGGTTGTGCATACAAAACAAACCTAAACAAATGGTTTTATCAGTCCCCGATTTTGAATTGAAAATTTCTTTTCTGAAAAAAAATAATGACCATTTTATATTGAAGTGAAGTTAGCTGCCAAGTGAAATTGTGGGAGGGATGCCTTTACCTGATTGGTCGTAGGCTAGCTGTCAATTTTTCTAACCTTAATTACTTTTGGTGCCACTGTCCTGTGTCTGGTATGATTTTAAGATGTAAGAAAACGTATTTAACAACCATGTAGACATTTTTAGAACTTTGAGAAACCTACAATATTCATAAAAATTAAAAACATCTAAGAACGTTCATTATTGTTTACTTCTGAGTTGACAGTAGTCGATGAAATTAGATACGAATTAAATATGTACACTCTCAGTAATCAATATTTTCGCTGCCCGCGTTTTTAAGGCCATATTTGGTACCATGGAAATTAAATTAATTATAAATGGGTTATTTCTTGTTTCTTTCACGAAACCTTCTAGTTTCTGTTCCCTGTGTTCAAATATCCTTCAATGATGAACTCGCCGCAAAAAAAAAAATGTTAAAACTGTCACCATTGGGAAAATCCTATCTAAAGTCCATGTATAAAAAATTGTACTTCCGTAGTTTAAATATGGAACCTATTAGAATTTTGTAGGCAGAAACGACGTCATTACTTTGGTAGCCCATTTACAAAGAAAAAATCAGAAAACAACCATACCTAAAGATATACATAACGTATTTAAAAATCATTATTTATGTATGTATTTTTTTCGACCACAGAATGACTACCATATTTTTGCTCAATACGACCCTGTCTAGCCTGCTTCTCGACGTCAACAATATACCCACAACTGCCGCGTTTTAAAACAATATTTTCCAAATTAATAATTTCTCAAAGGCTGATTTATGTCTAGTCGAAATGTCAGCGCGCACTCGTCGTTGAACAAAGCAGGAATGTGCGTGATCAATGATCGGAATGCTCAACGTCTTTTATACAACATATCTTGTATTATTTTTGTATACCTTGTTTCTCGATGTGACTGGTCGATTTGAAAGTGTGTCCGCTCTCGAATCGGCCGGTTTCCAGCTTCCCTTTGCTGTCGTTTTTAATCCACATATTTACAGCGTTCCGATGTGTTTAAAAAAAAAAAGCAATGTAATATAAATGTATGTATGCTATTGTCTGTTAATATATGGATTGTAAAAACATTCCGGGCTCATTTATTATTGATATCTATTGTACCTAAATCCTTCTTTCCGATTGTCCCGCTCACATTAGCACTTTTTTTGGGGGGGGGGGGGGGGGGGACGAGTTAGGTTCACCCAGGGGGGGCAATCGATTCTAAAAAACTATTAATAACCGCCATTTACATACAAAAGGCGACTTGCCCCAAATTAAAATTCAGAATATGTCAGTGATTAATTTTTTTTTAAGTTACTTTTTTCCGTTTTGCATTTTTTAAATTAACCGCGTCGTCTTGTGATGTTCTTATCCAGGCGGAGATGGCGCTAAAGTCGGAGGGCTTCGTGGACATCGACATGTCCACGCTGGAGTCGGTGCTAGGACGCGAGACGCTCAACTGCAAGGAGATGAACCTGCTGGAGGCCGCCCTGAACTGGGCGGCCGCCGAGTGCGGCCGCAGGGAGATAGAGGCGACGCCGCAGAACAAGAGGGCAGTGCTGGGCAGCGCCCTCTACCTCATCCGGATCCCCACGATGACGCTTGAGGAGTTCGCCAACGGGGCCGCCCAGATAGGGATCCTCACGCAGCAGGAGACGATAGACATATTTTTTCACTTCACCGCCAACAATAAGCCCAGCCTGCAGTACCCGATAAAGCCGAGGGCTGGCTTGAAGTCTCAGGTACCGTCCTCAACTTTGTATTATACTCGACATATCAAGCTTTCCAGGAAACTCTTAGTAATAGAATTAGCAGTCTACAGTCTGGTAATTTTTTTTCCTAAAAAATCTTCGGCAGATTAAATATAAATTTTATTTGCCGAGTTAGGTTTACATAATGGAAATCTTGGTGTTTGTTATTATGTTAATTTATATCGAGACTACAACCAACTGCGACCATTCCCACCGCCACGCTCGCGATTGGTTCCCTCTCACTCTCATATTTGGTTCCCGTCCATCTGAAAGAGGTTTATTTAATCAAATCCCCTTTGGATATCATTCCTACTAGCCCAGTGCATTATTTGCACTTTAGGAATGTAATAGGTGTGCAAGTAGAAACTTTTTGGGTCAAATTCAATTTTATTGAAAAGATATTTGTTACAAAAATTGATAATAGAAATATTCGCCGTTACTATGTATGGTCTTTTGCCATGAATGCCTTCGCGATATAAACTTGGTGGTTTCGAAGCAAAATAGTCATGATTTTATGCAAAAAATTCTTTTGTACCAAGAAAGCTGTGAGGAACTCGTTTTCCTTTCTTCTGTATCTTTCCCATTGCATGCAATCGAAGTAATATTGCTTGGTGAGTAACTCCTAACTGTTCTGCAAGCTCTTCTCCAGTTTGACATGGATTTTTATCCAACAAAACTTCAAGTTCTTCGTCTCCAAATTTTTTTTATTGCACCTGAACTTGGATCGTCACCAAGACCAAAATTTTTCCATATCTTTAGCAGCATTTCTTTTCGTTTGGAAACAGAATAGAATGCAATAACGTAAATGTTGCTTATCGACATGCATCTCTTATAAAATTGATGACACACGGAATGACAGCTCGTAAATGACTGAAACTTATGTCATAGAAACAGCAATGACTAAGCTACACATATCCAAAATGGCGAGCGGATTGGATGCGTTCAAGTATGTTTTTTAATGCGACCAACTTCAGAGCCGAGTTTCTACTTGCACACCTATTATTACCCATATTTTTTACATCCTTGTGATCACTTTTGTAAGCAGAATAAAGTGTTAATCTATATCGAGACTACAGCAAGCTGCGGGCCTTCCTCGCTCGTGATTGGTTTGCCCCTCACTCTCATATTTGATTCGCGTCTATCTGAGAGAGAAGTTCACATAGCCGTTATTTGAATTCTGCGTGTTTTTTTCGCAGGTGTGCCACAGGTTCCAGTCGTGCGCGTACCGGTCGAACCAGTGGCGGTACCGCGGCCGGTGCGACAGCATCCAGTTCTCGGTGGACCGCAGGATATTCGTCGTCGGCTTCGGGCTGTACGGCTCGTCGAACGGCGCGGCCGACTACGCCGTCAAGATCGAATTGAAGCGGCTGGGCCGCGTCCTCGCCGAGAACAACACCAAGTTCTTCTCGGACGGCTCGAGCAACACGTTCCACGTCTACTTCGACAACCCCATCCAGATCGAACCGGAGTCCTTCTACACAGCGTCCGCCATCCTGGACGGCGGCGAGCTGAGCTACTTCGGCCAGGAGGGCATGAGCGAGGTGACCGTGGGCCAGGTGACGTTTCAGTTCCAGTGCTCCTCGGAGAGCACCAACGGGACCGGGGTGCAGGGCGGTCAGATTCCGGAACTTATATTTTACGGACCGTCGCACGACGAACACTAGGGGGCGGGGCCGGTTCTTCTCCCTGCTGCGGCACTTCTACAGACTGTTTTCGTTCAATTCGTTTAGAGTGCTGTGAGTTTTTTGACTTCTCCGCCTTTGGTTTTCGGTAGTCCCCCCCCTGGACCGTAGAGATTCAGAACTGAGCATGTCCGCGGGTAGCGTTCGGAATGGAGATGGGTTTGTGCTTTGCGTTTTTTCGTTAAATACGCCTCTAGTGTAAGTGCTGCCAGACGTTCGTCAGATACTCCGATTTGATACCAAATATGTAATAGTATATTATTCAGCAAACTCGTGATGATAGTTATTACCCGCAAAGACGTATTTTTACAGCATAAGTCGCACGCCGAGTGCTGTAATCATCTGAGCGGGTAATAGCTATTATGGATGGAGTTCACTATTATACTTTATCTACAACTATTTCGGTTTTTAGTCTCCTATTTATTTTAATTTATTTGATAGAACCAACGAAGTAAATCCATCTCTATTCGAAACCGTTTTGAAAATGGTATTTAACAAATTTATACGCATATATTCGAATTTAGTATTACGGAAGAAGCCTCTATAATTCGTTGAGCTGCCCACGAAAAAATAAAACTGAAAAGCAATCTAGTCGCCGTGATAGAATAACCCGACTTTAGCCCCTCGTTTGTTCCAAGGCGTACTTGAATCTTTTATGCATCACTGTCGTTTGTTTAACCTCGGTTCGGCACTTGTTCCAGAGTAAACTTGGTTTTATCTATCTTGTACGTTGCTATTGGAAAGTTCTTCCTGGAGTGTGGGCATTTCAAGTATTACCATATAGTGTGATACCGCTACTGTAATATGTACATAACCTAGTTCGTAAGGCAGACACGACGAGTCGGTTAATAGAGCGATGTAAATAAGTATTGGCGAAACGGGTGTTTCCGTTGTTCAAAGCATTTATAAACGAACAAGTATTTCAACTCGCCGCTATTATAACGTCAGGCGAGGTTTTATTCCTTCACTTCACATAGCGGAAAAGGCTATAAATAACAAATTCTGGCTTACATTGCTGACATTTGTTATTGTAAGGTCCTTATGTGATATAAAATTTAATTTCATAAAATATATATCTTGGTAGTTTATTTGCTTGTTTTATTTGCGCCCCTCCCCGCCAGTACTCCCTCGCTTATGATCGTCGGAAATTTCCAAACTTTGAAGTAGAAGAATTCTAAAAAATGTTATCCAAAAAGTGACATCTTGTTTTTAAAAAATTAATATGAATGAAATTGACATAATTTTTTGGTTACTTGCGAGGAAAACTTGATCTATTCAATCTTCTATCAAATTTCTAATACACAGATTGTCTTTTTTTTCCGGATTTTTGAGAAATTTTGCACAATATGGCAACGTCGCCTTTAAGGGGAGAACCCCCAGACTTCGGATCAAGTTCAAACGTTAATTTGTGCACTTGTGAACTGATTTTGGAGTGTGTTTTGCCACATGGGCCCAGTAAACATGTGCCGAAGTCACTTATTGAACACACAGCGTTCGTATTCATATTATATGTCTCAAATACGTGATTTCGTCGCGAGAATTATCTGACGATATCGGTAAGTTGCACAAAACAACATTTGGTTCTGTCTCCGTTATATACATATAGATTGTCTTTTGTTCCGGATTCTCGAGAATTTTTTGTACAATCTGGCAACATCGCATTTGGGGAGGGGGAATCCCAGACTTAGGATCACGATCAAATAGTTATATGCTAGGGACAGAACCAAATGTTAATTTGTGCACCTGTGAACTGATTTTAGACCTTGTTTTGCCACATGGGCTTAGTAAATATGCGCTGAAAATGTGCTTATTGTACATACAGCATTCATACCATATGTCTCAATTCTGTGATCAAAGCAACATTTGGTTCTGTCTCTATTACAAAGACATCCAAAAAAACGTCATCAAAGTTGGCTATAAACGAGAGAGATGGAAATAGAGGTCATGTCTAAGCTTTTCGGTTATGTCAAACTTTTGACAAGTGACTGTCACAATAATTGTAAAATAAATAATGGCTGTCATATAATGCAACAGCTTTGGCAATTGAATAAGATTATAAATTTTAAGATTAGACCAACTTTGATGCCATTTTTTTTTTGGATGGCTAGATATAATACATATAGATTGTCTTTTTTTTTCTGAATTCTCAAGAAATTTTGCACAACCTGACAACATCGCCTTTAAGGGGGGGAACCCCAGATCTAGGATCACAATCGAATTGTTTTTGTGTACCAACTGTGTCTACCAACAATTTAACTTTCACTTCAACATATAAGCTCAGTCTTTAAAAATACGAAGCACATGCTTAAAAATATAAATATTCGAGCCATTCGTATCCCAGCGCTTAAAATATTTTGAAATAATTAATAATTCTCGATACTCAGAGTACACTTGGCACAAGAATGTACATCTGTAGAAATTATAAGTACCCTACAGTCAGTTATACTTGATCAGTAAAAATAATTGAAAAAAAAGTAACAAAACTCACCCACTGCTGGTATGTTGATGCAGAGGGCCTGGGACAACTTTAGGTAAGTCCTTCCCAGTTCGTAACAGCATATTTGAAGCACATCACTAATATCGATCAATAAATCTACATTAACGCAGTTAAGAAAAACATAAAAACTGAAAACAAAAACTACACAAAATCACATCGAGAGCAACCAACGTATAAGTAAAAGTATAGAAATGTCAATGTTTATCAAAATTTAAATTGCTAACTGCTAAAACACTGGCTGTCGGAAAAAATAAGAACTCGCAAATTTAAAATGTATTTATAAGGTGTAGTGATCTTAATTCTAACAAACCTGACATGTTTAATCAGTTAATATTCAACCGCAAAGCCAAATAAATTTTCCCAACCGACCCGTAGCCTCTTAACAATACCTGAAATACTCAAACGTCATCATGAACATACCCCACTTCAAAAACGCCCTGAAAGCATTTGTCCAGACGCCCTTGTAAAAATTCCTCATTCCACCCTTGTCTCGCTTATACACTAACATCGCAGACTCGTACAAAGACAGGAAGGGTCGCTCCGTGTCCATCTGGACGGTGATCCTCGTCACCTTCAACGGGTACACCAGTATCGACGAAATCAGGCCGATCATCCCGCCTCTGCAAAAGTGTTCCAGGTTATGTTCTTTATCCGGACAACAACCGCTCGTAAACCTTTGGATATGGTCGTGTAAGAAGAGAAAGCTATAGCTGAGTCCGACGGCTTTAACGAACACTAAGTTGTACCCTCTGTAATATTCTTTCAGCCCGTATTCTCTGTACAGGACGCGGAAAGTCTGGAAGGTATTCTTGAACTGGTCCTGGTTCGAGTTGTCTATCAGCAGGACGTTAATCCGTTCAAAGGGCATAAACACTAACTCTACGGCTCCCAGTATTAAACCTTCGCACAGTTTCACAGTGTATTCGTTCAGCTGGAAGTGCTTGAAAGCCCTGAGGACGGTGCTGTAACCTCCGAGCGTCGTGGTCACGGAAATTAGCCTGGCCAAATAACCTCGGTACAGAACGTAGGGTCCCTCTTTACATATCTGTTCCATGGCGAATCCCGAGTTTACGCCTCCGAGGATTTGGCGATACGTCAGTTTCGTTATGGGAAACGTTATTCCTACTGTCACGACTGAAGTCATTAAGCCGCAATAAAATTCTCTAATGATACTATAATACACTTCAGACATTTTGACAATTTTGACAACATACGTGACTGGACATTTTGGTGATTATTCCTCAGAATGCTATGATAAAAATAGCAAAATAATAAAACAATTTTTAGAAATCTGTAGCCAATGTGCCTAACAAATTATTTTAATCCGTCTTTAGTAATGCCCTAATTCGTTTGAAAAGGATACGTGCTGTGCCTTCTGTCCTACAAGTTAAATACACGCAGGCTGCATGTATATGAGTATTTCTTCTGCCCCTGGTTAGATTTCTCGAGAGGGCCATTTTAAAGAAGCTACAGGCGGTATCGATGCAATGCTGGTTCAACCTCAGCTGATTGCACAAATTGGTTATCCCGTTTCGCGCCTTCTTCAATGTAATTTCCCTCGACTCTACGCCATGACCCACGTGAAAAGCTGAAATGTAAAAATACGTCAATTTTAAAATGTTGAATGTGTTTGATACCTTACAAGCTCCGAATTTTGTGGCGCCCCCTTTGGAATCCGCGGAAACGAACTGTCCAATGGCAGACTGGGTACCGTGAGCCCCTTCCTCAAACTGAACCTCCGCAACGATGATACTGTCTTCTAGAACCGAACCACAATTCGTACACACGGCATCGCCGCGGGCTGGGTCCACTTCTATGTCCGAACTCCCGCAATTTTTACATTTACGTCCCGACGACATGTTTCAGACGATACGGTATAATTCGCTAATATATTACAGATGGTATAAAATAATGTCAATAAATATTTAACACGTGTATCTAACCCAGACTCGATTTTTATACGTTTTTGACAAGTATGTTTGTACGATAGTAAGAAGACACGGAAACTAAATCAATTTAAAAACATAAACCTAACCTCCTTTGTCCCGCAACCGAACTGCAAACGTCAAACTCCGTCTGCAATCTGCGAAAAAAATCAAGGAATTTATTCGCATTCATTCGTTCACAGAACGACTAACGAGAACAGAAACGGTTGGCTTATTTTATCTGTGTGAGCAGAGCTATGACGTAAAAGATACCCTCTCTATCTCATACATCAGTTGTCACATTTTAACTGTTTCAGGTTAGATAAAATAAGAAACTTTGTCAAAAGTATACGTCAAAGTTGTCGGAACCTTGTCGTACGTCACCACTGAGCATCTTTCTCACGTCAAATCTCCGACCGTTAAGTATTCACGGAGTATGTTCATGTTATCTCTGTCTTATTATTAAATTATCTCTGTACGTGTACATACGTACCTCCAATGACATAGAGCGATTATCCACATTCTCCTTGTTCTGATGTAATAAATAAAATAGGTAATCACATCTTCACAACTAGAAAATATGAATTCACAGCTTATAACAAAAAAAATGTATTATGATAAATTTCTTATGCCGATAACAAACATAGACAGAATAATAACTATCAGACAATTATTTTATAAATGCTCATGTGTCAAAACCACATTGCGGAAATTTATAAATTGCTGGAGTTTGTCTAGCGAGACTAGATACAGAATACGGACGGCCGAGCAGGCGGAAATCTATTAGTCAGGCCTCTTATATGTGATAGTTCCACCCACGCAGACAAATAAGTCAACCGTTTAGTTTATAGAACGTGAACTTCAAGTTTCTAAAAGCCCAGATTACTAACGTTATGGAAACGTTATTCCATCCTTGGCTTGGGAATGCTTCCGATGTCACTTTTGCAGTTCCTCGCAGCACAACAAACCATTTTAAACACTTTTATTAATCGCTCTTTCCGCTGACAAAATTGATTGGAAGAGCGTACTTGCCTGCTTACTCCCCTTTTCTAGTTCCGTGGTTGGGTAGAGAGCACGGTTTATGTCAATTGAAAATGCTATGAATTTCCTTCCGTCCGTGACTCACGCGGCCGTCACTCCCTCGTGTTCTATGGTGGTGTAGCTAGGGTTTTGTTTTTATTTTCATTTCAAGTGAGCGTTGATTGTAAAATGAGACCAAATGAAGTAATAAGCGGTTATTTAGACGTTAAAATATCCTCAAAGTCACGACGTGGATTTACTCCGTGGAAGGTTGGCGATGTTGTTTTTTATTTTGGACTCCACTGATTTGTTTACAGTCGAAAATCGATTTTGGCGGTTATAAAATTTCATTGCTTTTTCCAGGCATGGCAAAAGCAGTGGTGCGAAATCAGACGCCTGGATAGTATCGAGAACGGGATAGAGTTACAGTTAAAGTCGATTAAGGACGGTTCCGTCTTGAGTTGCGTCGTCTTGCCGAGGTCTTCGACCATTTGCAGGACAGACTCCCGCACCAAACAGTATGCATTCGGCGTTTTCAATTTGGGGAGGAATAAAAAGCCTATTTTGTTTATGTCCGGGGTCTCGGAGAGTGACTCGCAAGAATGGATAGCGGCGATGAGGCGGATGCTCAGCGTCGCCTCGTACATACCAGGTTTGTTGACGTCGATCTATGTTTCTATTTTCTGTGAACATACCGCAATTTTATTGTCAGTGGGCGACTCGAATTTCCGAGTGTCTCTGGTGGATAACAGCCATTCGCGAGTGGCGGGACTGGTCGGATTATTCGGGCGTTCTTAACGTCAACTCGCAAGAGATACTCATAAGTGACCCGTGTACGGGCGATCCCAAAATCACCTGGAAGAGGTTTCACTTTCACCAGTTTCATCATCTGGCGCCTGCTCACCTCGCGGACGAGAAGAAAGTCATAGTAATGCACACTAGTCGGTAAGCGCAAAGGTTGTTAGCAATCCTGCAAGGAGATTGTTAATTACACCCTTCCAAACTTCGTCATAGATCGATGTCACCGACAAACACTGTTTCTAGCGAGTTTCCGGCTGGCCCCGGCCAGTTGCACATCTACTGCAAGGAGGGCTCGAAACTACTGCAAGCTCTAGTCAGGGAAAGTCGATGAGAGCGTCTCCGGGAATAATTTCGTCCAAACGGTTGAGTCGCAGCGAGGGCGATCTCTGTTTCGCCTTCGATAACACGCAGTGCCTGCCCGACAGCCCCATATGTTTCAGGAGCCAGAGCGAGAGCGAGGATTCCGGAGTTAGGGTGTCCGTGTCGTCCGACGATTCGGATTATACGGTCATGTCTAAGGTTGGTGACGAAATATCGTGGTTATAATAATAGAGTGTGACGTTCAGATAATTGGAATGGTTTTTTTTTATAGAACGAATCTGGGTTTCATGAAGCGGGACTGGCCTTGATAACGAAAACACCTGGCGGTAGCGAATCGGAAGGTTCGGCCCAGGATCTGGCCGATATCGAGGAAGAAACAGAGTAAGTATTTACTTACAAAAACATGAAATACTGTACAGTTTTTTAAAGATCCGTTCACATTTTTCGGTACTAAATTGTAGTATAATATCGACAAATAAAAGTCATTATCCAAGGTATTAAATTGAAACTCTAGTTACATTTTTTTTTTTTTTATTAACACTGGGAAGCGTTAAAAAATTTCATAGCTAAATCTACTTACAACACAAATTTTGTCTTCTAAACTGAATTTGTGTTCACAAGCATCGAAAAAAAAATGTTGAGACCCTCAAAATATTTTTTTTGCTTTTACTTTTTAAAACAGGAAAGGCAAGCTTCCGAGGAGGGAATCCGGAGTTTCTCTGGCGTCCGGTATATACGAGGAAATACCGGACGACCATTCGGAATCCTTTCATAACAAGGCATCCTCGGGCGAGACCTCTCACGTGTACGAGAACCCTTTGGAACTCATACTCGGCGCGAGAGACGGTAAATACTTCAAGCCTCCGCCCCTGCCGCCGCGGAGGTTGGAATTCTTCCCGGAGGGGTAAGTCAAAGTCTCGGTAAGAATAATGTAAAAAAAAGCACTTTTGCTTCTGTTTAGATGTGAAACGTCGATCTTATCGTCAAAACAACTGCGACAGGTGTGTTAATCGTTTTCCATAAATCAATTGCAATTATTTTGAACATCGGTTTTTCATTCGTAGTGATTGTCTTATTATTAATCGTGATTAGTGCGATAAAGCTGTATGCTATCGTTTTGCTGCATTATAAAAAGCATTCTTTAATTTTGAAGCCGTCAATAAAAAGAAGAAAATGCAATGGAAACTATTAACTGTTGGATACTCAAAACTGACTCAAAACCGGCTGAATTCTTAATAAAACAAAAATTGATTCACAATACTTTTCATTTTCACGAAATGCCAGTTTTTCCAAATTTCAAGTTAATAGACTATTTTGACAGCCAACTGAGCGAGACAAGAAGACTGATGAGAATACTCATATACAGGGTGTCCACCTTTATTTATGTACACATCCATAAAATCCTCGTTTTTCAAGATAACTGATTTAACGTTATTTTTTTTTTGTTTCAAGGGCATTGAAAGTTGTTTCTTCTGACCCTACCACCACCTTTAAAAGTTCAATATAACCATTTAGCAATTTTTTTTATTTAAAATTTGAATCCGTGAATAGTGTTAATTGGGACTCCTCAAAACCCCCATACGCAAAATTTCTTTTTATTTAATCTCAAAATGGAGCAAAATATCGAATTTGAAAGCTGCTAGATGAGTCAAATGTGCCATGGAATTGTGTCAAAACAGTTGAAGGTTTCTGGAATCACTTAAACTTAACTTTAACCTAAGACAAAAAATAATCTTTTGTCCACTACATTTTTTTTTATTATTATAGATGGATATTATCATTAATAAACACCTACACATAATAGACCACATTTTTTTCTACAGCAATTAGGTCAAAATTAATTGTAAGTGGTTACAGGTAACATTCAACTGTCTTGACATAATTCCATGGCGTACTTGACTCGTTTAACAGCTCTCAAACTTGATATTTTGCTCAACTCTGAGATCGTATAGAAACACCTTAGACAGTAAGAGTTACCATACTGCGTACATAGGTGGATATTAAATATATATCAAATGGTACATTTTTTTATATCAAAGTTAGGCGAATTTACATAGTTACATACAACAACCCAGCCCCCCCTTCTTAGCGGAAATCTAGACGTTGCCAGATCTAACTGTAACTCTGCATAATAGGTCTTTATAAAAACCCTATATTTATAAAAATGCATTGATGTATGATCAATTAATATAAGCCAATTTCATTTACAGACTCTGTTGCGTATAATAAAATTTACTGTTATCTTTTTTCAACTTAACTATTGTGAAACAATTTTAAACAGCGAACATTACTTTAAACAGTTGAGCTATGAAACAATTTTAAAATGTCTAATAGGAATATTATGTTGATGCGACAACAGCGAAACAAGACAGTAACTACGAACAGTCAAACTTCCGGCGAGTCGAAGCAGAGTCGGACTCAGGACTATTATTCTACTAGGACAGTTGGACTATTATTGCAAAGCGATAGTTCAGAGAAAATACATCATAATACAATAGTGAATATTCAAATAAACGTACTAGGGAGTTAACTAAAGTTCAAATTTATAGAAATAAGTAAACACGTAGAAATACTAGGAGATGTAACGTTCGTATTAGTAATGTTCAAAGTAAAATTAGACAGATAACTAAAATATTTATATGTGTGTACCCGTAGGAGGTTTCTGATCCATAAACTGGTAGGTTATGTGAGTTATGTAAGTATTCTTAAATATAAAAGGTCCCAGTGGTTTGACGTAACATTGTGTGACATATGACGTCACAAAATAGTTCATTTCAAGTGTTGACTCTAATGAATTCATTTGCTCAAAATTCATTCACCATGACACACAGTACATGCTGAGGTCTTATCTGTTTAAAAGTACTCTGTATATTTCGAGGTTCTATGAAGTGATATGTATGTATTTCGGAAACGATTCCGAGCCGGACCTGCTTCTAAAAACCACAGGTGTTCCGACTCCTATGGTGGGTCAAACATGTCGGTATTATGCACGTTGGCGCGTTTTCACCTCTTTTTATGTGCAAAGAAAAATTGTTTTGAAATTGTTTTGAAAACCGGATGCCTGCTATACGCCTGTTAGTTAACTTATCAGTTCCCCTTCATTCTGCTATGTACGCATTAGAGTGACGAGTACTGTATATTTTTTTTTTCTAAATTCGCACATGGGGATTTTGAGGAGTCCTGATTAATGCTTTGAATTCAGGTTTCAAATAAAAAAATTGCAAAACGGTTAAATTGAATTTAAAATGTAAAAAAAAATCGTAGCAGGCCATGATTCTTGAGATGAAATGAGATGATGTGTTCATGATTGATGAACAATGATGATGAGAGTTTCATGGATTTGTACATAACTAAAAGTAAACACCCTGTATTTTAGTGCCTTACTTTTATATCTGTTAAAACTTTTAAAACACACAGTAAAAATGTCTTCCAGTAGTTAGTATTTGCAATTCAACGCGCACATTTAGACATCCCCCCGTTCCCATCATCGTGAGACGACCGTCGATTCCTTCACGTGTCATTTTCAGGGAGGAAAGGCGGTGCAGCTACAAGTCCATATTCCTGCCGTTCAAGCAGCGCTGCAACACGATGCCAGCGAAGGACCTCTCGAAGCTGTCCCAAATATTCACCACCGACTCAGAGTACGTTGTCATGAGCCCCAGCAAGACCCTGCTCGCGCCGAAGAAGGCGTCTCTCTTGGAGAGCTTCTACGTGCCGATGTCGCCAGTCATCAACCTCAAGAACAAGCTGGTGGAGGGCTACTACATGACCATGACGGCCAAGAGGAGTTAACGTGCCCGAATCGTTTGTTTTGCGTTTGTGTTTCGTACGTGACGTTGCTATGAGTGTACGTGACGGGTGTGGGTTCGATGTACGGTCCACAATTAGGACAGTATTAGCGCCGGCGAGGTCTGTATTACCGTATTTATGTTGTTTTGTAGGTTATGCGATGCTGGTCGGCGAAAGTGCCGGCTCTTGACGGTTAAATGCGCTTTATGTTGAAAGCCGGTCAGCGCACCAAAGGGAATATTTGATTTTAAGGAGGACGAATCCTCGTAAGACGTTACGATACGTTAGGAAATTACAATTTAAACCGTAACCTCATTAATTTGAACGACATTCTAAAAAATTAATGGCGTTATCTACAGGGATTGTTAGGTGGTGGGAGCAGTTACTTCTTGTACACTCGAATTCCGAAATTTCAGTATTAGTCACGAGTATTCTGGGTTTGTGTGGTGAAGGATTTTTTTTTGACATATTAGCAAGTCTGCTAAGCTGGTTCGGTACAGTATAGATGACGATACATCAAAATAAGATGATACATAAAAAAGAGGCAGGTTTCTATTTAAAAAGACAAAGTTGACCTTCAAGCGAACTGACCACGTCATTTTATAGAGTTTACAACGCAGGGCAACTTTACACTTTTACTAGAGTTTACAACTTCGAGGGTTTATCGAAGTATAGACATCAAAAAAAACGGCATCAACTCTGGCTATGAACGAGAGAGATAGAAATAGCGGTCATGTCTAAGCTTTTTTGGTTTTGTCAAACTTTTGACAAGTGACTGTCATAATTTGTAAAAGAAACAATAGCTGTCATATGATGTGACAGTTTTGACAAGTAAATAAGGTTATGATTTCGAATAAGAATAGAAATATATCTTTTTTTTTCTTGGCCAACTTTGATGACGTTTTTTTTTATATCTATATATAAATGTAGGTACCGGGTAGGTAGTTATGACCTGCGAACTTAAATCTGAGTCACCTGGTATATTTTTGTCGCGTATTATACAGGGTGGATCGTAAGTAAGTAAGATCGTGAATTTGGTGGAAATTACCTCGCGTAGTGTTTAAATTTTATTTTTGTTTTCAGTTTTTCTCTAATTTCCGAGTAAATTGAAATAATGGCACGAAATTTCAGATTTGTTTTTTTTTTAAGGAATAACACTACCTTGTGAGGTAGTAATCAAGGCTCATTTTCTCGAATTTATTGTAGAAGGGCAAAACATTTTTTTTCGGAAAAAATCGGCTATAAAATCGGTAAATTTTCATAAATCAAAAAGTTCCGCGGGCGTTCACTAGAAAATTTCATTTTTTTAGCTACAGTTAAAATTTCAAGTCGATCGGTTGAAAATTGTAGGCGCTAGCTTTATGGCCAGCTTGAAAAACATGGTTTCGAGAAAACGCGCTTAACTTTTCAAATACGTATATTTCGATGTTATTTTTTTTTTACCACTAATCGGCGATGCCTGGGCCACACAACTGTCCTAATTCAAGGTTTTCATGCTGCCCTGCTGTTTCCTGCTTTCATGTCCTTCTAATTCAAGGTATACTGTGTTTACGAAGGAATAGTGACTCTTCCCGCACTGATATCAAGCAAAATTATTAGTTAAACAGCACCGTGACTTCACTCAGAAAACCGAAAACTTTCAACCACTATAAAAATTTTCCCCCACATAAAACCTTTTGGATAATTAAGGAAGCATTTAAGCCAATAAAAAATTTACAAGGTAGTGTTACCCCTTAAGGTAAGAAGTTTAAACTCATTCATAGTTTTGACATAACTAATAGAGGGCGGCACCTAAGGCTTCTTTGAAATCATAAAATCAATTAAAACAACATCAATTCTATTTTTTCCAGTAGAAGTGATGAGCCTTAGGTGGCGCCATCTATTAGTGATATACCAAAACTATGAACGAATTTAAATTTCTCATCTAAAAAAAAACTGAATGTCTAATATTTTGCCCTATCTCAATTTATTCGGAAATTACAGGATAAGAAAACTAAATTAAAACTTTGGCACCCTGTATCTTGGTTTCCATCAATAATTGAACTAAGATTGAAAAGCCAAAGAGACCAGTTTTTTTTTATTCGACCACTAAACTAATAATTTATATTTTAAGGGTATTTAAAAGTAAGTTTATACTAACAAAATAAGGGATCACCACCGACTGCCAATCTATAGATTGATTGTAACATATCAGCTCGTTTTTAGTTATTTATAGGATCAACTGTGTAATATAGTTAGGTTAAGAGAACATATACATTTTTTTTGTATATAAAACTTTACCTGTTTTTTATAGGATATACATATATACAGTATTTATTTGCTTGTTTAAGATATTTAAATTAATTCAGTGTGCGAGAAAGATGAACAATAGCGGGATAATGCTTGTGCAAAATAGGATTTTCGCCATTTTAAAATTAATGTGTACAGCAAGTACATTTGTTCACAGTTCGGATGGTACAAAAATTAACTTCGTGATTGTTCATCTATTCTTAAATTGTGCAGCTTTTGTACTTGTACAGGAGCATTATAGGCTCATCAGCGTTTGAAAAGGTTTTTAGTGAAGAAGTTACCAAATCGACAACAAATTCGAATCGCGGCACCACATAATCACTGACCCATCCGCTGATAAGGATGTGCCCGATAGGTTACATCAATACAATTACACTAGTCTTATTTTATCCTTCAGTCAGGTCTTGCTTCCTTTTCTTTTTCTTGGCTGACATTTTTTTTTTCGTAATACATCCTGTATATTAGTGGTAAGTCTCCGTATGCCTTTGCTTCTTGCCTTTTCATTGTTACTTGTTATCGTTGTTGGTTGTTTATACGTCGGGCTGGTTATTAAGGTGAGTCTCTGATATTTTCCACGAAGAATGTCACAGACTCTCTTAAGGCGGCACTTCACTTGGCGTAGCTTATTCATGTTTGAGTATCGCTGTATTTGTCCAAATATTTGATGTATTTGCAAATATTCCAAACATGCCATCCACACATACAGCAAAACACTCAAACATGCCAAATATGTTTGAATATTCAGAACCAGTGAACACAGTGATGGACGTGTTGACAGCGACAGCAGCTATTACGTAATGCTTCTTCTACACATCGCCGTTTTTGGGCAAATAAAACAAATATACGAATATGCTACGCCAAGTGAAGTGCCGCCTTTAAACGAATAGGATAGGTTAGTTGAGTGTCGTGGAATTTGCTTTTACTTTTGTACTGTAACTATAGTAGTTCCAAAATGAGTTTTCGTAACTTTGATATGGAAAAATGGAAAATTAGACTGACTATCTTGGAAGTTGCATCGAAAGGTCGACATTTTTTTAATTATTGTGATTATATGATCTCCAAACACTTAATATTTCTAAAACGACTGATTGAATTCTAATTTTGTTAATAGTACGAACCTTGACGATGCGACTTCTGAGAAAAAATATTTATATTAAGTATTTAAAAAAAAATCATATTAAGTATAGGGGTATTTTTTTTGTGAGTATTATTAAGATGCTTTCAAGATGATATCTCAACTATTTTATTTGTAGTAAATAGGCCTTGAATCAAGAAAAAATATTCAAGGGGCGACCCAAAGACTAAACGCAAAAACATACCCTTGATAACACATTTTCACCTTCAAATTTCACCACAATACATAACATCGTTCATTCTGTCATCCACCTTGTTCAATTACAAAATTACGACATGTAATTTTACACGTATTCGTTCTTATACACCGGTTGTGTGGTGCTTGTAATAAAACATTTGTTTTTGTAAACCCGTTTTTATAAAACCAATCTAAAATACTATACTCTGTACAATAACGATGGCTTAGAAGAGTGGCCGACGCGGCGCACCCTGTATATAAACTTTAAACCGTACATGAGGGTCATAAACCGAAAACTGATCGACAGTCCAGTTCTGGTAATCAACACTTTTCGTACACCACTCTCAAATGCTGGCATAACGGCGTGTTTGATGTCGCCATCTGGAGAGTATGTTCCAGTTTCCCCTCTTCGACGAGCTTGTAACACCTGATAATTTCGAGTACTCTCGGCTCCTTGCCGAAACTCATCCTTCCGATGTTGGTGCTCTTCATTTGCAAGACGTTGCCTGCAACGCTACCTGAAAATGAAAACGTTGCCGGTACTGTGTAAGATCCTGAAGTGTTATACTATTAATAATATATGTCATGCCTTCCTCTAAGGTGGTTAACCCGAAATTATGCGCCACCATGAAGGAAACGTCGTTGGTACCGGGTTTTATTCTCAGGAAACCGCTTTCCAAATGCATAGGGCTCTGTTTTACCGGGTGCCAAGATAGCGAACTGTAGTTTAAAATTGGCTGTCCCACGGACGTAAAGGAAATCTCTTCGCAGAAAGAAAACGGTTGAATCGTGGGGTAGAAACCATCTGCGCTGACTGACCTCCATTTCCCTATCATCCACTTCAGGGGACTTAGGGCTTCGTGGATCGGGCCGGCTTGCATTTCAGGATGCCCTCCCTGAATATTATTTATTTCTAATTTGTTCAAAGTAACCTCAAAACTCAAAAGAAATTAATTACTCACTATCCACCTTTTAATTTTAATACCTGTGGTCAAATTTCTATATTGTACGTAAAGACGGAGATCCACAACACGTTTACAGGACAATTTCATGCATAACACAGTACCCACTTTCGTTCGTGCTAAACATACCTGAACATGAATGATTTTGATTTCATTGGCTATTTTTTGAAATGGGTTATTTTGATTGATTCAGACAGAATCAGGTTTACAATGTTCAGTACAAACGAACGCAGCTGTCGCAGCTCTTTAAATACATACATTCGAACCCCTCTTAAGTCGCCAAATCCGTGCATCATTACCTCGCTTAAGTCGTGAAATTTTACCTCTCTTAAGTCGCGATCATAACCTCAACTTTTTGTGTTTTAACTGCAAAAAGAAATATTTAGAGATATACCACAGCACTTGTTATAACGAAAAATGAGCCAACTGAACGAAAAATCAATGTATGTATCCCCGTCGTGCGTGACAAAGTTCAATTTTCCACTTGAATGAATATTTTATAGATTAAATATTTTTAAAAGACACCTAACCTATTTTAAATCAATAAATGTATTACACAATCATTTTTTTTCAATAAAAATTGTACATATTTATGCGAGAATCCAATTTCCAAACGTAGTTCTAAAACTTTTACAGGCGGCGACTTAACCGGGACGGTTTCGCGACCTAATAGGGGAAACGTGGTGAAATAACAGAGGATGTGAATTAAGGGAAGGTGATATAAGAGGGGTTCGAGTGTACATATGTACCGCTATGTGCAAGTATTGCGTAGTGTAAATCTGCCTGCAGCAAATTGATTAAAGCGGCCCTTACACGAGGAAATAATGCCGGGCAGACTGAAGTGTACACTCGATTCCCTCTTAAGTCGCCAAATCCGTGCATCATCTCTCTTAAGTCGCAATCATAACCTCAACTTATTCGTATTTTTAGTTGCAAAAAGAAATATTTAGAGATATACCCGAGAATATACGGTGGTGTATTATTCTCGGGATATACCACAGCATTTGTTATAATGAAAAATGAGCCAGCTGAACGAAAAAATCAACGTAAGTATACCCAGTCGTGCGTGACAATTTTCCACTTGAATGAATATTTTAAAGGTTAAATATTTTTAAAAGGCACCTAACCTATTTTAAAGGCTAGGTGTCTATATTTAATGTATTACACAATAATTTTTTTTCAATAAAAATTTTATATATTCATGCGAGAATCTAATTTCCAAACGTAGTTCTAAAACTTTTACATGCGGCGACTTAAGAGGGAACGTTTCGTGACATAATAGGGAAAAACTTGGTGAAATAAGAGGGAAAGTGAATTAAGCGAAGGTGACTTAAGAGGGAAAGTGGGAAAAGGGAGTGTATGACTGTGTTATCAATTAACTTGAAAACATTAGTCCTGTCGGCTTTGATAGTTTCCTCGTGCGAAATGAATTAAGAGAGTGTCCAAGGCCTCCCTGAATATAAAAAAAATATTACATTTCTGTCGTACTCATCAATATCACCTTCAAAGCCGGCCACACAAAGAAGCAACGAAAACACTTTCTGGCCCTGTCGATAAAATACTAAAATAGGTCGCTAAGTTTTTAGGTTATGTATTTTAATAATAAACTGTCAAAACTATCATTTTCTTGTTCAGATTTAATTGACATTATATCAAGTAATCAATATTACTGGATATGTCAATTAAATTACTCTTTTTCTCAACAGAACTATTTATTTAACTTTAATTTTCCGTTATTGAACATTTAAAGGTATAAAATTACAAACGAAACGGCACAATTGGAACACAAACTTCATGTTAGCTTGTCTGCCAAGCGCGTAGTACTATTTTATTATCCCAACTAAATCACAGACAATAAAAATATCCAACACTGATAACTACTATGCATCGTTTTGGGTAACAGTTTTATTTCGATGTCCAGCGTTTTATTTATCGAGCCTTATCTTCCTCACTTTTTGGTTTTTCTTGGTCCCTTGCGACTTGTCGTTCTTTTCCGGCTGTGAGGAGCCCGCTAGGAAATTCGATACCATATCGGACATTTCGGGTAACTCAAACTTCGCCATGTTCTGGATCTGTTCCATTTCCTTTTTGGTGTCCGGATCGTTCATCATTTTCGGAAGGACCATGATGAGGAACAGCGGCAATACCATCATCATGATCATCGGGTTAAACAATAGGTCCGTTATCCTCCACTGCTCCCTGATTTGGAAGTACCTTGTTTTACCGAGGGCTTTCATCTTTAGCGGATAAGGCACCACGATAACTTCAGATGTTTTTATATGGTTCACCTTCCTGGCCCGGTACTTTCCTTTTGAATTTATCTCGACTCGGGCAGGTTCAAACGTGTACTCGGGATTGAGAACTTCCACCACGTGAGACCCGGCGGGGACATTGTGCACCATGAAAGATCCGTCTTTGCGGACGAAGCCTATATACTCTCCCCCGTTCACGTGAATCCTCGTGTTCGACTGCCAGTTAGATTGACTCGTCTCATAGTCCGAAAGAGGAAAAACTCTGCCTTCTATAACATACCTGCTGGAATCGCTTTCCTCCTCTATACTTGAATCAGCATGTATTTGTTGGTACGAACTAATAGATAATAATAACACCATCAAAGCTATTACACAACTCATGATTTGGCAGATATTCTTGTTGACAAGTGTTTTTAGTTGTCACAAAACACAAGAAACAATAATCATGGATTGTGGATAAATGCACAGAATATATTTGTCATAGAACTATAGATCGAATAAATCAGTGCACAGAACACAAGAATTTGGGGGATTTAAGATACGACAGATGTGTTTGTAAAATCAACTGTTTCAATTGATAGGATGCGTCATAAAGATCTTACTAGCGTTCACTTTAACTTAATAAATCTTGAGCATTGATTTGACACAGTATTATTTAATTTGAAATTTTTAGTGGAGGGTGAAATTCACTATCACAGAACAGAGATGACATATGAACTAATACTGTCGACGCATGCGCACAAAATAATTCATAACGGTTCATAAATGGTATTGGGTGCTTTCCATTTACCGACACAAGTCGACACGAGTCGACTCGTGTCTTCGAAAGTGCTTTCCATTTGATTCGTGTCGCCGTGAGTCGACGACACAAGTCACCTCAAAAGACTCCGCTAGACAGCTGAGTTCACGCTGAGTGTGAGTGTAAAAGAAGTGAAAATCTTAAAGAACGCGGAAAAGCAGAAAATATAGTGGAGAGTTAATGCGAAATCTGATTGAAGAAAATAAAGATAGGTGACAAATGTAATTATTTGCAGTAACTACTTTCAACAACTTTTGCACGAAACTACTAGCCTAGCGAGCGTTCCATTTACTCATTTGATGAGAGTCAACACTAGTTGACACGAGTCGACACAGGAGTCGCTGGGAGTCATGCAAATGGAAAGCACCCATTTATGAACCGATTTATTAAGCCAGTCGAAAACGCTATAATTTTTGACCGGTTTAAATTTGAAGTTTTGGAATAAAATAACAATTCAGACAAAATATAATCACATAAAAGTGTAAACACAAGAATGATCTAATTTTGACTTGAAAACAACTTTTGAAACTATTGTCGATATAACTACTTACATAACTTTCGCCATGCAGGTCGGGGAGATGCACGAGCTGGTAAAACCGCTTTGTTGGCTCGTAGGTAAATGGAAAATAATGAAAGGCGAAGTGAAATACCCGAAAATGTCCAGTCCTCTGAGATTTGAAGGAATTTTGGACTTTTCCTCCGTTGGCAAACCAGTCCTCAGATATACCTCGTTGACTTGGAATCCCGATGATAAATGTCCCATGCATTTGGAAAACGGATTTTTACACGTAAATGAGGACGGGCAAAAAAGTAGCCCTTCTTTCGTCCGACAGCGCAGGAATGGCGTCGGTAGAAGAGGGTATAGTGAAAAATAAACAGATGATACTGAACTGTCAATGTTTAAGTTACATGACCTTCGTTAACCCGAAAAAACGTATTGTTTTCGCTGCACCGACATTACAAATTAAACGAATCCGGCAAATTGGAGTACGTCACAATGATCGAATTTACTGGGACACCTATGACGGAGCATATTAACGCTTGTTACGAAAGATCTTAACGAGCCGAGAATGTAACGTATATTAGATCCGATATTAACACATTAAATGTAAATCCCATGTTCTGACTAGGCAGTTTTGGTTTACATAATCAGTGATAAAAAAATGCAGTCCATATACTATAAAGAATTGGAAAGAAAAAGAGAAACGATTGTTAATAGGTAATTTTATTTCTCACAAAATAACACACCTGAAAATTTGAAGACGCCTCAAACTTCAGCGAATAATTATTACTATTCAAACTGTTTATTAATTGAAGAGGCATTGAAAATTACAGGTCACTCTTCAGTTAACAGCACAAAACTTATATTGTCAACTTTATAACGGTTCATGCGAATATCAACCTTAGAAGACTCAGTTCTGTGTTTTATTCCCTTTATTTATACTTTCAATCGTACCTCTTTCTACAATGCGATACTTCTTCATTATGTACAAAGAATAAACCACAGAAACATCAAACACAAGCACATAATTTAAAAGCATTCCAAGTAGGATAAAAATCGTATCTTTATATTAAAAACTGGATGACAACACTCTACTTCATCCGAAATATTCCATATTTTGAGCATATTAGTAAGATAACTCTAGAATGTATGATAAATATTCTTTCTAAATGTGAAATACAAAGAATGTTTTGGATGAAACACGTACACATTTGGAAGATCCAACATTATGTAATAGTATATTTTATAAAATATTAAATGGAGATCGATATCAAATATTTAGCGTAAAAACTTCATGCAACAAACACGTAACATGCAAAATATGTAAATTGACAGCTACAATTTCACGATAAATATTTCTCAAAAAAACTACCCATAATTCAACATCTAATAGCCGCGTAGTCATTAGGCTGTACATCAAAATGTTTCAGACAGTTTAAAATTATTTTTTGTCTTCATAATGCCTAAAAAAACTCCATAGTATAAGGCACAATAATTAATTTGTACTGTGAAAAAAAGTACAAAGCAATACATGCTACATATAGATACACAAAATGCTTAAATATTTAATGCAACAAGAGGACCAATAATATTCTGGGCAAATACCGGTATTTTGCGTCCAGATTTAACAGTGGTCTTTAAATTATTGCATTTCCTTATATAAGTTATAACGTACAATATACAAATATTCATAAGGTACAAACTGCAGAAGTCTTAATATTTTAAGTGAAAAATAAAACCAGAACGTAACGCTATGAGCATCTACAAGTAATTTTGAAGTGTTCGTTCCCTTTCTTGGTTCTCGCAAAACTACTTTCTAAAATTGTTACTTTGTCTATAAAAAGTCGTTAACAGCTAATAATAAATTACATTAAGATATTGTGATAAAATATAATGGTCAAGATTATCACGTCCAATGCCATTATTGATTTAAAATTTACGACACGAACACGAATCACAGACTTCATAATTTTCTACATGCAAACCTTAGAACTATTCAGTTGAATTTAATAAAATTCGTTTAAAAATTCAATAGACATTTTTAAGTGGTAGGTCGATTGTAACTTTTTCCTCAAGTCCCTTACTTGTGTTCCAGTTAGCGGTATATCACAGTCAAGTACAATTATTCTAACTTGTCGTGTTATAAAAATATTATTTTCATCTGTAGAATATATGAAAAAGAGATTTTACAGAAACTCTGAAGAAAAACGGAGAGCGTTTTTTATATGTCGAGTACTTGCCGTCATCACAAGATGACGACTCGATTTAGATTTAGAGAATCAACGCAAGTAATCAATGATTGTTTTCTACGTCACATATATAGCAAGATTCAAACTTAAAACACTAATTCAAATCCACCGCATCCTACCTGACAATTGGATTCCGATTCCTATGCATAAAAGAGTAACTGAAACACTTCAACGAGCAAAAATAACAATCAATGGGAACGTAAACCAATTCTCCTACAGAACTACTGACACTATATCGGCTATGTTCGCCAGCAGTAGATTGTGAGAGCTCCTCAGGAACACGTCGAAACAGGCTCTGCCGCATATGCAGAATTTCGCGCCGTCTAAGTAATTTATCAGACACTGCGGAAGGGAACCCGGAGGATAAGGCAGACGCCTCGAGTACCCCCCTGGCGGCGTATTCTTTCAACGTGCAAACTGGCAAAGGCTTCGGGAACACGGCTGCCCCGCTCGGGATGCACTGCTCAAAGTTATTGTTGGACAAGTCTATGGAGTAGAGCCGCAGCTTTTTTATGCTGCCCGGGAGGATGCCTAGCGAATTGTTGGATGCCGAGAAAATCTTTAGGTTCCTCAAGTTGCCTATACCGGCGGGCAAACTCTTTAAGGCGTTGTTGTTCAAATTTAGAGTGGTGAGTTTGTGTAATTTACTGATTTGGTTGGGGACAAAGGTAAGTCCATTGTAACTCATATCCAGTAGGAGTAGAGTACCTGACAAGCAGCCGTCCATCCAGCCCCACTGCTTCGCGGTGCCCCTTCCCAGAAGGTTGTGGCTAAGGTTCAGCTCTCTTAGATTGGGCAAATTGCTAAGGCCTTCGGGAATACACTCTATACAATTGTTGCTTAAATCTAAGATTCTTAACTTACTCAGGTTCAATATGCCCTTATCGACACTACACCTTCTTATATCGTTGATATGCAACTCCTCCAGGGTTCTCGGGAAGCCTTTGCCGGGGTATTCCGACCCGATTCTTTATGTCTAATTTCGTAGGTGCTATATCCTTTTGTTTTATGGGTGTTACAGCCATACTGGAAAACGTCAGTTCCTTCTCGGTTATCTTGTTTTCTAAGGCTCTCTTAAGGACGTGCAGGAAGCTCTTTAATTGAATCACATCACACTGAACAAACAGGTCGTGCTCTGGTTTTTTGAATTGTATCGTACACTTTCCCTCGTTGACGAATTTCGTTAAGACCTGCTTGATGTTTCCCTTTAACCCATACTTAACGCCATTCTTGTTCTGCGCCGAGAACAAAATAATACAGTACTCCTCCGACTTCGGATGTTTACAAATGGCCAAAGTTGATTTTACGTACTTGGAGGGTTTATTAATAGGCAGGTTAGATAACAGTCGGTTGCCCACAGACACGTTGCAGAGAATTTTCATTATAAACTTAATTCTAGAATTCCGCTTTAAAAACCGACCTTATGATTTATTCAACAGGAAAATAAAAACAAAGTATTTTACCGCCATCAACTGGCAAAAATTATTGAACTGCCATAAATAGGTGCGTTCTATTTTGTCACGGATCTTCCTAGATCCCGTCATGGAACACGTACCCGTAGAATGGTTCGCCATTGACAGTGATATAACAGACCAGGTAAAAACAACAACGTTATGGTACGATTGCAGTACGATCTACACCGAGATTTAAAAGAGAAGAGGGAATGCGATACAATTTTCTTATGCATGAAAAATGGTATAAACCACTGTTTAAAGAAATCAGTTATCCCACTAGTCTCCAACTTTTTAGTATGCATGATCTCAATCTAGCATAAAATATTGAACAAATATTGTGCTGCGCAACTTGCATTCATAGCGGTTAACGTATTGTTTAGATTTTAGTTTATTTTCTTGTTACTACACCCATTTATAATACCTTTGTTACAGAAAAATGTATATTTGACATTCAGTGAAGTTCAGTGTACGTTTGGAGTAAGTAATGAAATTAAGGTACTAACTTAACACAGTACATAACTAGCAGTAAAAGTAGCTACTACACAGGTTACCCTACCCTTGTATAAAAACTAATACTGTGAGACAAAACTTAAACCGACAGTTATGAAATAACGGACTCTTTTAAACTGTGATATAAACAAAGTGATACCAATATGGCGGGTTAATCTGGCTATGAACGAGAGAGATGAAAATAACGGTTATGTCGAAGCTCGAAGCGAAAGCTTTGTTGTTTTTGAACTCTTGACAAGTGGCTGTCACGAATAAATAATGGCTGTCACACATTGACAATTCAATAAGGTTGAACTATAATTAAAATTAAGAATTGAAATACGTCTTTTTTTTGCTCGACCAACTTTGATGACGTTTTTTTTTAATGGCTCGTAATTGTTGGTCCCTGGTTGGTCCTAACCCACCCAATATTAATTGATTCAATACCCTTCTATTACTAATTTGGGGATTTTTTACATCTTTACTTTTTTTAACATAATTGTTATATAATTTTGATTTATCTAGAGAAGAAATCAGTCGATAAAACAATAATTTGATTCGGACCTGTGAAATGTTACTGCTGGGATATTTTCCTTGTTTACTTTGTTGTTACCGCAACCCGGCACTATACTTTTTCTCATTATGTCTAGGCTTTAAAAAAGAAAAATAATCATTGAAATCAAACGCTACGTTTAACACACAAAACCAAACAATACAAAAAAACACATCCATCGTTCATGGTGACACCAATACGGCCGATTGACATTACGTGTACCAATGTGAGCATATTATACGCAATTCCTCCGTTTATTCTACATTTCGGTGATCTATCATTCAGTTAAAAGCACAGACATAGTGATAATAGACTGCCGAGTGCAGAAGCGATGAGTGGGGTCGTCCAAAAATACGAAAAAGATAGGCTGCTTAGACAGTATTCATCTCATTGTCTGTCTTTACTCTAACCATTTCTTCAATGTTTTTCAATTCCACTGCAGAATAGTTAGACGAAGAGGAGACTGCCAATCTAAGCAGCATGTCTTTTTTAATTCCTGTATATCCCCATTCATGGCATTAGTAGTATATTCTTAAGGCCGCTTTAGTTTATAGTCATAGATCATAACTTTGTAATGACGTCAGTGAAAGACCTCGACATCGTCCCAATCCGAGACTATTTTGGAATTTCTAACAGCATTCTGTAACATAGACAGACACCTATTTTGTATCTATTAAACCGTTATAAAGATTGATGTAGCTGAAAAATATTCCTTGTAATACACTCAGCGTACATTAGACAGCAGAATGTAATATTTAGATAGACACAAATATATTATAGAGCACAAACATGTTTTCGTCTGCGTGTAGATTTTATTAAAAACGAATCTTTAAATAATGTTTATATTGACAAATAATTTCGTAAATATGACAAAGTAAAAATTAACAGTAGAAAAGTCTAAAGAAAAAGTGGGTGAGCATTAACAACTTACATTTCAATGGGCATACTTCGTAAGCAACACTCATAAAACTATCTGAATAAACTTAACTGAATTATAATTAAAATCGTATGTTGCTACAAGTTATACAAATTCAATAACTTAAGGCGGTTTTGATTTAAAAGGCGATAAATTTGCTTAATATTCATCCTCGTCTCCTACTCCGCCTTCCAGCTCTTCGGGAGGAGCAAACCCTTCCTAAAAATCAGAACAACTCGTCATACAGGGCGCTTCAGGGCGAATGGTCTATTTAACGTTTTGGGAGAACACTCTCTAAAACTTCTAGTTACAAATTTTCAGCTTCATATTTTAGGGTTCTCCCAAAATGTTTGATAGGCCACTCACCGTGAAGCATCCTGTATGAGGCCAAAAAATATACTGTTCCTATATAAAAATAAAACAGTTGCTACTGAAATAAAATTATGCCAAAGTAAACTACCGAAAATTTAAAACGACTTGCATAAAACAAAGAAAACACGATTCGTGAAGCTGTATTCTTACCTCGGTAGCATATAAAACATCTAATATTTTTTGAATAATGGGATTTCCATCCTCGCATTCTTGACACATTACTTCTATATCTCTAAGTTTTCCAAAGTAGAAGTCTCTTTCCTTTTCTAGCCCCTCAACTGTCAGCTAAAACACACAACAGTCTTAAAAAATTATTGCTCCGATTCCAGTCACTGTCACCGTTAAGTTTACGTTTAACTAACGACGTGCCAAACGTATGAACAGGAATTACCTTGAATTCAGAAATCTGATTTGTTAACTCGTCTATTTTTCCGACGTCGCCGGCCATTTTGTTGGTCGCGGGCTTAGCAGCGGCTGTTGGCCGGACAGGGTTTACTTTGGGCACTGAAAATGAAACCGTTAGATCTCGCCGGTCATCGACACTTCGACGATAAGAGAAACAGTGATTGAGGTGATGTATAGGCAAAGCGTGGTGGAATACGAGAAAATGATAACATGTAACATACAGCGACAAGTAGAACCAATCTTTTGCTAATTGACATTGGACAACACTCTATTTGTCGAGCTATATACCACTAACAGATTTTTGCAGGTTTATTCTTCTTTTTTTTTCAGTCGTGGCTTTTTAAATATGAAGCTATAGATCTGTCTAATTATAATTTACAAAAATGGTTATACAGGGTGTCTACTTTTATTTATGTACAAATCCGTAAAATCCTTGTATCACAGGATAATCGATTAAACTTTTTTTTATTTAAAGGGCATTCAAAACTGTCTCTTCTGACCCTACCATGGCTTTTAAGATTCATCATATTTTTTGATAAAATTTGTACTGTAAGTAGCCGTCGAAAAGAGCTACAATTTGGTCACTTGCGGAAGTCCCTACGACTTTCGTAGGCCGAGTAATTAGATAGTAAAAAAAAAGGGCAATTTTCGAAGGTTTTTATTTTTTTTTTTCAACAAGTTATGAATCCATTTTAATTTTTAAAAACTGATTCTCTTCGTCTTTTTAAGCGCTATAACGTGCTATTTTGTTTTTCTGAAATAATCTTTTTTGGTACTTAAAAAAGTGAAAAAACTGTTTTTTTCTACACGTTTATGAATTTTTTTTGGTTATGTTCCTACAAACCTATTTGATCCAAAACCAGTGTACTCAAATTGCATTATTTTTTACCTAATTATCAATTTTTTTTTTAACGCTTGAGGAATTTTTTTAATTTTTGGACCTATTTTGGTTATCTTTCCTAGGCTATTTTTTTTTGCAGAGACGAGTAAGAGAAGCGAAGCCCGCGGGGGTCGCCCCTTAAAAAGCCACGACCGAGAGGCCGACAAAGGCAGAGGTTACGTTATTATATGTATGTATCTCGTTCAACGTACTGGCTCGGCCGATCGGCTTGGCCTTCGCCGGCGATGGCGGCTGCGCGGCGGCCGGTTTCCTCGGGGGCCAGCGAGTGCCCCTTGGGGGCGTTCGCCCCGCCGGCGCCCATCGCCTCGCCGCTGCGAGCTCCCAGCGCGTCGTAGTCCGTCCCCCTGTAGTTGGCGTCGAAGAACTTCTTGAACCACTGCAGGAACTCGAAGTTGTCCTGGAACCTACCCTTCACCAGCTTGTCTATCGGCACTATCTACGGGTTCCGGACGGCGGGCGAGAGGCGGAAAGGAAACGGAAAAAAAAAATCATATGAAAAAAATAAACAAACAAAGCCATACCAATGTGGTGCGCTAAGGGTACGATAAACATGTGTGCGGACAACGTCCCATGGTACGAGGGGGGCACAACAAATTGAAACGAATCATAAACATACCCATTTCCGGTGGTTACATATTTTAACAGATATTTTAAGCAGGACAGCAAATTTAAAGTTCTATTGAAAAGACGACTTCATTTTAAATTCTGATTACTAAAATTCTATGTATACTTTGTACAATAAAAACCGATGTACGTCATGGATCATGCTATTAACCCTTTAACGCCCAAGTGCACTGTCAAGAGACATGAACTTAGAGGCTCATAATACTGAAAATTAAGAAAAAATAACTAAAACCATATATTCCTATGTTTTCAAGGCCACTCTTTCGAATGGAATCGTTAAAATTTGCAAAAAAATTGATGTAACCTTCAATTTTTAACAAAAACTATTAAAAAATGCGATATTATCAAGATTATTTTTTTTTAAATCGCAATTTCAGCTATGTTATTGTCCTTTATACCACTCAAAAACAAATAGAAACAGGCACTTGAGACGTGTACTTGAAGGAAACGCAATGAGAACAATTTAATTTTCTTATTTTTGAGGTTAGAATAACTAGATATGGCAAAATTCAAAGGGTGATATTTCTCGTTTTTTTGCCAGTTGCGGGATCACTGGCGCAAAAGAATTTTGTAAAATTATTAGTATCATTAGGGGTTTTTGGGGCCGCTGATCACGATCCTGATGTCACAATTTCAAAATTCAAGATGGCGGATCCAATATGGCCACCATCCCGAATCAAATTTCAAATTTTTCGATTATTTTGCCTCAAACTTTGTAAACCAGGGGTTTTCATGGTCGCTAATCACGATCCCGATGTCAGAATTTCAAAATTCAGGATTTCGAAATTTGCTTCAAAATGGTCGCCATGTCATATCTACCATCGTGAATTTTGAAATTCTGACATCGGGATCGTGATTAGCGACCCCGAAAACCCCTGGTTTACAAAGTTTGAGGAAAAATAATCGAAAAATTTGAAATTTGATTCGGGATGGTGGCCATATTGGATCCGTCATCTTGAATTTTGAAATTCTCACATCAGGATCGTGATCAGCGACCCCAAAAACCCCCCAAGTCCTAATTCTCATTATATAAAAAAACATCTCTCCTACCAATTTTTCCTGCTCTTTTTTGTACTTGCATATTTATGCATCATCAAATATCTTTTAAAATATATAAATTTTTAAGATACTTTATCTTTTTAATGTTGAAAAAACAAGTTATTTAACAATAAACAAAAACCAAAAGCATCCATCGATATGCTAGTCTTTTTTTTCTAAATACTGAATAATTTTATAACAATCTGGCATCAGTGCGCTTATTCGTGACGTGCATCTGTTTATATTGTATATGAAGTATAATTTTGCATAACATATTGTAGTCTAAGATCCGTCCGTGTGATTGCTGTCTTCACGAAGAAATAGAATATGATTTGTTGGGAATATATCTCAAAGCATCACATTCTATTTCTTTATGAGGACAGAAATCATGCAGTCGGATCTCATACTATTACCACATATTTTAACCTTCCAAACTTTTATGTGGATACATAAAAAATCACTGAGAATTTAAAATCGACTATGTCTTTGATTCAAGAATGTAAAAATTCCTTTTCGACTAACTTATAATGAGATTTTTATATTGAGGGAACAAGTGAAGGGAATACAGAGAACATTTTGTTCTGTTTTTATTACAATGAGTTAAAATATGTATACCAGAATATTCACTGGACAATAGACATACTGGGCGACCATGGACCATTGTATAAATCATTAGTAAACTGAGATAAATGATAAATTCATTCCCGATACCATGCTCAATATCTTGCACAGGCATTTCGAAAGGGTGATGGTTTGGCTATGACACTGGAAGGCATCCAGCATTCACCATTGACTTACATAAATAAGCGATAATGGCATTTCAATATTTAAACGTGAGTTATAAGAAAAAAATTTAAAACACTACCACGATCCCGAACAGTGAATGATGTAGAGGGAATTTTTTAGTCTATTTTAGCCTCAATAACTGATATTAACGAGCCATTCAAAAAAAAAAAAGTCAACAAATGCCTGAATGAATTTTGAAAAATGGTTTAGAACTCCATCCATATTATCTGCAATCCACACATGAAATTCTCGGAGTGGATGAGCCTCTAAGAGTGCTGTTCTGCCAATGGTTTGTTAACCATATTAACAATAACGATGATCTCTTTCGAAAAGTTTGTTTTTTTACTGATGAGACTTGGTTTCATCTTTCAGGCTATGTTAACTCTCATAATATGAGACTGAGTGCTGACAACCCTCACTTTTATATCGAAAATCCACTACACCAACAAAATATTGGAGTGTGGGCAGCTGTGAGAAGAATTGTTGGACCTTTTTTTTTAACACTGAATGCAAAGAGGTACCGTTTAGAACACCTTTTGTACAAATGTTGCATGACGACGAATTGCAAGAAGATTATATTCAACAAGATGGAGCTCCTGTGCATACTACTAGGGAAATAATTATTGATATAGGTCAATTTTCCGAAGATGGTATAGTTTTTTATTTATGTATTTTTTAATGGCTCGTTATAGTAAGATATTATTCTATTAACACTGAGACTGATTCATTTATATAAGTCAATGGTTTTTCCCAAAAACCTGCACTACAGTGACAGACAGCTTTCATCTTTAGAAGCTCTGAGACAAATGATTTACAGGTTGTCACGCTTATAAGATCATTGCCCAACAAACGAAAGAAAAAATATCCTACTAACGAATTTCTTACAAAAATATAGAACTGTTATCACACACAGAAATTTAGACAGTAAAAAAATTGTTCCTCTTCCATCTGAGTAAAGCATAATCAGAAATCCAAAAATTGCTTTTCGAGGAACAAACTTTCAGCAATTTCTCAATAGGCAATTTTGACGATTGAATTGTCGTTTTTTTTTTTAATTATTTTTCAAACCAACACGGTAATATTAGCGTTATTTTTCATTATCTTTTAACGACTGATTTCATCTGGAACCTCGGACAATGATCAGATAAACGCGAACGGTATGCGCAAAGGGGCTAGCGTTACCCTGTCTAGTCTGTATTTGTGGTTTTGGGGTTGGATGGTGTGGAATTACTCCACTGCCGTGGGTGTTGTCGTTGGCGGCGGAGCCAATTGTGACGCCACCCCTCGCATCCAGACCATCGTACTCCCTTCCATCGTAATTGGCGTCAAAAAATTTCTTGAACCATTGCAAGAACTCAAAATTATCTTGGAAACGGCCCTTTATCAATTTATCTACAGGTATTATCTACAATTGTTCATGTTGTTAGTCATGGACGTAATTTAATTTACAATACATGATTACTGGTTGTTACTGAAACACATCCCGAAAACACAAGTTTATTAGACATAACTGAATTTTTTCGTTCAACATTCAGGGTACATTTTTCTAAATTCCTTATGCATTTGACTAAAAAAGAATATTATTTGTAGCATACTTTTATGGATTAATATTTTTTTCTTGTAAAAGTGTAATCGTGAAGCGAGATTAATGGCCTAACAATCAAAAGGAACCTAAAAAAATATACATACAAAACCTAACCTTTAAAAAGGCCAAGAATATAATGAGCCATTAAAAAAAATCATCAAATCTGGCTATAAATGAGAGATGGAAATAGCGGTTATGTAGCAGCTCGAAGCAAAACTTTGTTGTTAATTTTTAATGAAGAAATAAATTTCATTTAAAATTCAATTCAGAAATGGCAGTAGAATCAATGGAAATTGGATATATTCAATGAGAGCAGCATATGAGGAATTCAGGGAAGTTTTTCCAGACACAGTTATTAATTTGGAACATTTTAGCCGGTCGGTAAAATGTGTCCTTTTGTACTGGCGAACTGGAAGCGTCAATTGGAAAGAAGGAAGTGGCAGACTCAGAGTGAGGACAGAAGAAAAGGTTGAAATGGTTAGGTAAGTGATAACGGACAATCCAAGAACATCAATTAGCCATCTGAGCTAACAAGTGAATCTGGCCTAACGAATTTTGAAAAATGATTTGCCGTATCGCCTGCAATTCACACGTGAAATTCTCACAGTGGTTTATTAACCATTTTAACGATGCGGTCTTCGAAAAAGTTTTATTTTACTGATGAGACTTGGTTCCATCTTTAGGGCTTTGTTAACTCTCAAAATATGAAACTTTGGAGTTCAGACAACCCTCACTTTTATATTGAAACTCCACCACACCCACCAAAAATTGAAGTGTGGGCAGTTGTGAGCACAAAGAGGATTGTTGTTACTTTCTTCAATGGAACACTCAATGCAGAGACGTACCGTTTAGAAATATTAACACCTTTTATGTAAATGTTGCATGATGACTAGAGTTCGTGCGAACGCAGAGTGTAACAGGACCGTAGTCAGTTAACAAATGAAAATATTAATATGTTTACATAAATTATGTAGCAACATAGTACTATTTTTACGTATACGTTAAGTATACGTATACATAGTACGTTAAGTCAAGGATAAAACACCTATTTAAATTAAGATAACACGTAACAATGGCAACACTTACCCGACAAACGTCAGTGTTGAGACAAGGTTCCCATGGCACGTTGGGGTTGCTGTCGATAATAGCAGTGTCACTTTTTAACGCACCAATTAAAAAATTAGCTACTGAACGCCTGCAAGCATCGATAGCTTCGTCTATAATAAAATACACGAAATTGTCCGCAATGTCTTCGCTTATTGATGTCACTACATTGTTGTAAACCCGATCGACAATATGCAAGTTTTAACGTACTCTCATGAGGAATTTTTCGGTCCATATATTTTTCTAAAAAACGTACGTAACTTGGGGTTCTCTAGGGTTCTCTACTTTTTTTAGTTCATAGAAAAATACGGAGTCGTCGGCGCTGGACGAGACATGGCTTTTCAGATGTCTTGTTACTTTAGTTTTACCTGAAGAATTTATAATGTGTTCACACACAGTACAAAAAAAGGTCATTTCCTTGAATATGTATGTCCCTAAAACCCCCAGGATCACTGTCAAACCATGTTTGAAATACTTCCCGTCTATTTCTTTTCACCTTTGGTATGGTACCTCACTTTATTCACTTCTCCCCTCAACAAATGATTTATCAATATTTATAAAGTTATTTAAACACTCGGCGAATATGTAAAAACGAAACGTATCAACGCGATGCAATACCGGCGATTGTCTGTTACAGCGTATATGCCATAAATAACTAAAATTTCTAGCACAGTTTTCGTAATGCAAGTCAGCTGTGAGCTGTGAAGGCCGAGTAAAGGGCAGGATATGCACAGTGTCGGCCCCGTGACATTCGCGCTTGGTAATAAGTAATAATATTTAATAATGTACTATGATGCAACATAGTTTCTGTGATCATATTAACATTTTCATTCGTAAACTGACTACGGTCCTGTTACACTCCGCGCTCGCACGAACTCTAATTATGACTAATTGCAAGATGGAACTCATGTGCACACTATTAGGGAAATAATTAATTAAATAGACGAATTTTTCGAAGATAGTATCATTAGTTTGAACATGCAAACCATATTCTCCCCCTAGATCTTGCAAATTGACTCTATGCGAATCCTTATCTAAAATATTCAAATCTTGAAACTCCTGTTGGCGATATGGAAGACCTTCAGCAACGTATTATTAATAAAATTGAAGAAATTAATGGATACCTTGAATACTGCAGCAAGTTATTGACTCGAAATAAGAGCCGAAGTGTGTATAAATATGGGCGGTCGTCATTTTCATTAACGGTATTTTATTTTTTCGAAAATATATTTTCCTTTTTATTCCAGTTTTTTATATACCCAGTAAAAAGTACCCATCACATAATGTGACAGCCTTGACAATTCAATGAAGTTATTAACTTAAGATTAAGAATAGAAATATGTTTTTGTTCTCTTTTATGACTTTTTTTTAATGGCTCGTTTAACGATAAGTTAAACAATAACTGAATCAACTCTGTTAAACGCAAAAACATAATTTAAAAACAAATTTAATGATGCTTCATAATAATATCTATAAAATTAGTAACACAACACAGAATACATTCATAAAAAAAAATAATTACAATATGTATGAATTGTAAAATGCAACACTTAAAATTTTTTTGTCAATGTCATTTAATCATTAAAATTAATACTGCTAGCGTGCGTAGCGTGGATTTCAAAATAGAAGCTGAAGGATATGAACAAGGTGATAATAAAGCCACAAAAACATTTAGGTATGTGATAATTGCATCCTGAAACAGTATAATTTTTATCTATTTGAAAATTCCGAGTAAATATAGCAAAATATAAATCAGGTGGATCCGAATATTCCATCTATCTAAAAGCAAACAAAATATTTTCTTCTTATTTAGAAGTTTGATTATTCTGTAAGTATGATATTCAATATTTTTGAATATCAAAATGAGTGATATTCAAAGAATTTGAGTCAAAATCTCGCCTGTATCAGCAACCCTGTCATGGATTTAGAACTTCCATCGTTGAAATAAAAAAAATTCCTCCCGACAGTGACCGTCGAAATGCGGCTTATTATAGATCTAAACGAATAAGTATGTCCTTTATCATTTATCAGCAACAACCAGCTCACAAACAACATTAACGTTAAGTAAATAATTAGAGGCACGGGTGGGGTACGTACCTTGTCTACCGACATCTTTTTAAAACTGGCCTGTAATATTTTAAAGTTCTGGATGTATTCGTGTTCCAGGTTCGTTTTGAACTTGACCCTCTTCAGCTGAACAGAGCCGGGAAAGAGCATGTCCATGAACTGGCAGTACGCAGCGCCTGTGCAGAGCTCCTCGATTTTACCGAAACTGCTCTGGAGGCATTCATTGACCCAGGCCAGCATGTCATGTCGGGAGAGGTTCTCCGACGTGACGTTCGTTGAATAGACGTTTACCGCCATCTCTGAAACAATTCCATTTATTTAAATGGGAGCAACCTCTTAAAGGGTTGGTCAAATTGTTCTATAAGAAAGGCATAGAAATGTTAGAGAAGCGTTAGAATGAATGTATCACTCTTGGAGGAGACTATGTTGATGAATAAAGTCGAATTTTGCCTAAAAGTTGTTGTTTTATTAGTCATCTTAACAACTCACTGTGTCATGATTTTTACATTTGTGATATCTACTACAAATATGCATATTCCATGTTTATCTATATTTTAAATATTATTAATTATTTGTAATGTTAAATACAATATAGAGTATACAGTATTATTCATAATTGAAATAAAATATATTTGAAACTTGTTTACAGTTGACTTTTTTTTGTATGAAGATGGTGACAAGCCCAAAAACTCAATACATTATTTACTATACTAGCAGTTCGCGTAATCCTAGTTATTGTTCCATTTCGACCATAGTTTGTAAAACGAAACAGAACATTTAATAAATCTGAATTTTTGGTTCTTCTTACTGATGGTGACGTATCTGTTCATGATAGTACGTTTTCCTCAAATAACCCAATCTAAATGCACAATACCTTAAAAATCTGATTTACAAGTAACTTGGTTTATATAACTGTTAAATGATAATTTAGTATCCAGAATAATCGCAAGGTCCTTTGTATGATACGTTTCTTCCAATGTTGTATTATTTATTGTGTAACTGAATACTATCGGATTTTTATTCTTGCAAATTTTTAAAGGAGAATAAATCATTTGGAATCATTTTAAAGGAGATTCCATAGGAGATTCAATAGTTTTAAATATTTTCAAGTCGTCAGCGAACATCAGGAATTCGCAATGTTTTATGAATACTGCTACATCATTTACAAACAGATTAAACAATGTAGGACAAATATAAGACCCTTGTGGGACTGATTTTTACTGAAATGTTACGGTTTTCACGTTACGTTAAAGTTACAAGAGTAACTTAATTCTGACACTAACAAAAAAATCACCAAAACTAACTAGTGATTTTTAAAATTGCCAACATTCAGTACAATTTCGGACCATTGTAGAATACTTCACAATGTATCTAATCCGGAATAACCGACATATTTTTAACTTCATCTTGTGATCACTTTATTAAAAGTAAAAAAAGAAAAAAATCAAACAGACTGGAGCTACCCAATCTACCAATTATTACATATTTTTTTGGGTATCTACTCTGGAAACTATACAATTACGTATATTCTTCCGTTTTCAATATTTGATTCGCAAGGTGTAATACCTATTACCACAAGAAATTGAAAAAACGTATTTCATATTTTCATACCGGTTTTTTTGCAAGATGTCCCGTTCCGTTCCTGTTGTAACCAACGCGTAGATTCTAAAAATAAATACGTACGGCACTAAACGGCTAATAAAAAGACGAAATTTGTACTACTGTTCCAAAGATACTTTAAATTACTGTTACACGGTCTTCTTCAATCGTAAATTGTGCATTACTAACACTAACGTATCCGCTGACATTTCGGTAGAAAAATGTCAGTATCAACGATAATCTCCGTTCAATATCAGCACTCAAAAATAATTCATATCAATCGTAATATAAAGATAACGATAATGTGGTAATTTGAAAGAGATACCTGCCTTGTAAATCGATATATTCCAATTAGAAATTTTTACCGGGAGTGGTTTATCGGCACAAGAATTCAACACCCGGCCAATCGGCCATTTAAGACTGAAAAAATGCTCAACCTAAACACGTAAAAAATCACTACCAACATTAATCATCCAATTATTTCGCTTCTCTTACAGGCATTTTAAGAAACAAACATAACTTTATCCAATTAAGTCGTTCTTTAACGTATACTCTGTGTAATCAGTGAACGAAAATGTAAATTGTCTGCTTTTTTTATTCAATATTGAAGAATGTCTAGGGTCTTTTCTTACTTGATATCCTGTTGGCAACACTGAGGCAGGTATAACCTGTACCTGTTTGTCCATTTTTTAAATACATACATAAATACATAGATATATATTCAATATTGTATCGAACACAATAAATGGGCTCTGTTACAGAACCACCACCTATATTACCCGATATAGAGACTGATTTAAGGGACTACTTACTAAGCCCTGAAAGGCTACCAATCCACCAGTATGAACGAAACCAGGAATTTTGGCCTCGAATACCGGATCCCAAAGAACTGCTCTCTTTTGAAGGATCTCCGTTATGTACAACGCTAAAAGTACTCAATCAAACTGCTTTTTATCCCATAAACATTGGTAATTTTTCGATAGGTGCAAAGAGATCCTAATACTGGAAAAATAATTGACTTCCGTGAGGTAGCAGTGCAGAGCTGGAGCGACCGCTAAGAATTCTATGTCTCTAAATAGAGAACCGGCCCCTCCATCAGAAGCGACTAGAGGCAGTGCATTGTACGTGCCCTTTTGGCCGGGAAGCTTTCCCAAACCCACAGTGGACGCACCAAATGAAAATTTGTTAGATACAGGTGACGAGTTGCGAGTATATGGACCAGAAATCGGTTCAAGAAGTTGTTTCATGTTCTCATTTCAGGTATTATCAAGTGTTTCTTATTTTAGAGTTACTTACGGTACCACCAGGGTTTACAACGGGCTTAACTTTTGCCGAAGACGGAATTACACTGTTGAAGGACTCTGAAAATGTCAAAGGAAAGCCAAAGGTTGATGTATCAAAAGGCGTCATTAATTTACTGGACATAATACAACAGGAGCAGGATTTGTTAGGTATTTATTTTTTAAAATAAGTCTTTTCTTCATCTTTACGTCGTGTATTTTTTAATATGAAAGGCACTTGGGAAAATAAGGAAGAAGATAAGAAAGAAGAAATCAACAAAGTACAATCCGAAAATGTGCCTGAGGAAGAGGAAGTACTGCCGAAGGAGGCCCCCGTTTTAAGGATAAGCACCGCCCCGCCCCAGAACGCCCCTGAAAGGCAGCGAATGGGCGATATTACTAGACACCACAAAGCCCGTCACAGATTTTAAAGAACGAATCCCAGAAATGGCGATTAAATTCCCATTCGAACTGGACACCTTCCAGAAATTGTCAATCCTACAGCTGGAGCAGCACAACCACGTCTTCGTAGCGGCTCACACTTCCGCGGGTAAGACAGTCGTGGCAGAATACGCTATCGCTCTCTCCCAGAGACACATGACTCGCACGATCTACACCTCTCCGATCAAAGCCTTGTCTAACCAGAAGTACAGGGACTTCAAGACCACTTTCAAAGACGTCGGTTTGATAACCGGCGACTTTCAGATCAATCAGAAGGCCTCCTGCTTGATCATGACCACCGAGATCCTGAGGAGCATGCTGTACTGCGGCAGCGACATTACCAGGGACTTGGAGTACGTTATTTTCGACGAAGTAAGTTTCTGATTAGTGTTTTTTTTATATTATATCGAACGGCGTTTAGGTTCACTACATCAACGACAGGGAAAGGGGGCCACGTTTGGGAGCAGGTCCTCATAATGCTGCCGGCGCACGTCTGCGTCGTTCTCTTGAGCGCCACCGTCCCGAACACGATCGAGTTCGCCGACTGGCTTGGCAGGACGCACCAGAGGAAGGTTTACGTCGTCACTACGTATAAGAGGCCCGTTCCCCTCCAACACTACCTCTACACCGGCAAAGGCGGCGGCTCCAGGGACAACAGGTTCAAGATCTTGGACGGCGACAAATGGCTTATGAATGGGTAAACATTTTGGAGGTTAGAACATAACCTTGAAAAGCTCGAATCACCTCGATGTTTCAGGTACACGAAGGCCAAGGAGTCGCTCAAGCCGGACCAGCAGAAGAACGTGTATCAGAAGATGACGCAGGCGCAGGAGAAGAACCTCTGGTCCGGCCTGGTGGACCACCTGAAGAGGAACGACCTGCTGCCCGTGGTGGCGTTCACCTTCTCGAGGCAGAAGTGCGACGTGAACGCCTCCAATCTGACGAACCTGGATCTGACGACTCAGAAGGAGAAGGCGCACATAAACATGTTCTTCAACAGGTGCATCAGGTGCCTGAAGGAGCCCGACCAGAATATCCCGCAGGTGCTGACGATGAGGGACATCCTGAACAGGGGTATAGGGGTCCATCACAGCGGGATACTGCCGATCATAAAGGAGATAGTGGAGATGCTGTTTCAAAGGGGGTGCATTAAGGTGAGTCGATTTTTTTCAGACGAAAATGCAATTGTAATACTTGCTCTAAAGATGTCCAAGATTATTTTTAAACAATGGAAACATTAGCAGTTCCTAATCGGTATGGTTGGCCGATCGTGCCGCAATGTAGCAGTCTACTCTAGCATTATTATTAGTGTGTTCGAGGTGTTTGTGTCGTCGTCGGCGTCAGTATTACCTTAATAATAAAATGTCACATGTGCAAACGCCTAAAAAACTACAATTTGCTGACAAATCGATGATTTCGAAGCTTTCCTAGACAAAGCTGAAACGAAATGGTTGTAATGTTATGAATAACTTTAGGACATTTAAACAGTACATGAGTATATGAATATTTTGAAGGGCCTTAAAATTTTTAACGCCCACATTTTTTTTGTGGCGCCACTGTGTTTGTTGGGGACTGTGGGGTTGGCACAGATGGCTTCGTATCCATTTTATGTCTGAATGAAATTGTAATACTTGTTTTAAAAATGTCCAAGATTATTTTTAAACAATGGAAACATAAGCAGTTCCTAATCAGTATGGTTGGCCGATCATGCCGCAACATAGCAAACTACTCTAGCATTATTATTAGGGTGTTCGAAGTGTTTGTGTCGTCGTCAGTATTGCCTTAATAATAAAATGTGACACGTGCAAACGCCTAAAGAACTACAATTTGCTGACAAAGTGAATAAATTCATCGATGATTTCGAAGCTTTCCTAGACAAAGCTGAAACGAAATGGTTGTAATGTTATGAATAACTTTAGGACATTTAAACAGTACATGAGTATATGAATATTTTGATGGGCCTTAAAATTTCTAACCCCCACATTTTTTTGTGGCACCACTGTGTTTGTTGGGTACTGAATGAAATTGTAATACTTGTTTTAAAAATGTCCAAGATTATTTTTAAACAATGGAAACATAAGCAGTTCCTAATCGGTATGGTTGGCCGATCGTGCCGCAATGTGACAGTCTACTCTAGCATAATTATTAGTGTGTTTGAGGTGTTTGTGTCGTCGTCGGCGTCAGTATTACCTTAGTAATAAAATGTCACTCGTGCAAACGCCTAAAAAACTACCATTTGCTGACCATTTCGAAGCTTTCCTAAACAAAGCTGTAACGAAATGGTTGTAATGTTATGAATAAATTTAGAAAATTTTAACAGTACATGAGTATATGAATATTTCGAAGGGCCTTACAGTTTCTAACCCCCACATCTTTTTGTGGCGCCACTGCGTTTGAGTATTAAATTTTTCGGTCGATTGTATTAAATCCTGTCCATTTTCGTCAGCTGCTCTTCGCGACGGAGACATTCGCGATGGGCGTGAACATGCCGGCCAGGACTGTCGTGTTCGATTCGGTGAGAAAACACGACAGCAAGGAGCTACGAGATCTGGCGCCCGCCGAATACATTCAAATGGCTGGTCGGGCAGGTAGGAGAGGGCTCGACAGCGAGGGACCGTCATCATCCTGTGTAAATTCGGCCTGCCGGTCGAGGAGAACCTCAAAAAGATGATGTTGGGAAAGCCGAGCCAACTCGTAAGCCAGTTCAGGCTCACGTACGGCATGGTAAGTATCGATTTTGTATTTTTATACGTATTAGTTACATCTTTAACTAACTATCACGTTGGCACACATAATTTCAAGCAGCCATATTGATGTAACCGTGAACAAGCAAAGTGTTTTTTTGATTTCATGTATTTTGTTTCAGTATGTTAAAATTAGCGATTGATTGTAATGGTCAGCTGTCATTTTAAAGACTTAAACACTATTATAGATATATAATTCATAGGTAATTTGACATTTGACAATTTTGGGCTTTTATTTAGTTTCAGATTGTTTTAAAAACATTGTTTATTGTCAGATATCATACGATGATTGTACACAAAAGCACTCTTGAGCCTATGGCCTGTGTAATGCAATGTTTCAGGGCCAATATCAAGTTTGTTTCTGACGAAGCCGCCATATTAGTATCACTTTTTTTATACTATTTTTCACGCATAGGGCAGATGGGATGCATTCCCTCTAATCTATCCTAAATCTCGGTGGACTTCAAGTGTATACATCTTGCAAAATATTATTTAACTACAGAAAAATTGTCGAAGGTTAGAATATTATATATTTGAGGTGATGTCGTAGGTAAGGTATCACTTAAATATACGTATATCTTGTTCAGGTTTTGAGCTTGCTCCGCGTCGAGAGTTTAAGTGTGGAGGGGATGATGTCGAGAAGTTTCGGCGAGGCAGATCACCAAAAAAAATATGTCGGAATTAAAGAGGCAGCTCGAGGAAGTGGACAAACAAATGGAGGAACTATTCAGGCAGCAAATAAGCAGTTATATGCAGCCCTTAGTCAAATTCTTCGAATGCACCAACGCTACTTACAAATTCGAAATGATCTTATGGTACGTCATCGTCGTATGTATTTTTCACGATCACCCCAAAATTAAATTGAATTTGTCACGCTTCTTATACCTTTCAGGGTACTCTATTCTCATCGCCCAAGCTCCAAAAAACGCTGACTCCCGGTCGGATACTGGTGATCACTCACAGGCACCACGTCAACAAGCTGGCTCTCCTCCTGCAGCTGGTCCGGTCCAAGCAGTTGCGTTACAAGGTGCTCGTCCTGACCGATCCCTCTGTCGAGAAGCCCGACGAAACGAAGAAGATCTGTGGTACTACATGCTGGGCCTGGCCAGGGACAAGCTGTTCTTGCCGCTGAGCTCGCCCGGCCACGAGATACTCACCGTATCACCGGCGGACGTCTTCGAGGTATCCGGCAAGACGCTCAAGTTGAACATGGACGTCATAGCCGGGGACGTGGAGAAGCGGCAGATGGAGCGGTTCAGACACGATCCGCCCGGCCAGACCTGCGTCCAGGCTGTCCAGGAGCTGCACAAGCTGACGCTGCTCGCCAACGACGACAGGGCCGGCAACAAGCTGGAGTACCTGCATTTCGTCGTGGATCTGAGGGTAAGCGAGCCCGGGCTGTACGAGAAGCTGAAGACGATGTACGAGTCGAAGGACAAGATCATCGACCACCTGCCCGGCACCCAGATCCCCAATTTCGAGCAGCAGTTCGCCACGGTCTTCACCAGGAAGTTCTTGGAGGAGAAGAAGAAGAATCTGGAGTTCCGGCTGTCCAACGCCAGTCTGCTGCTCTATCCCGATTACGAGAACAGGATAGCGTTGCTGAAGACTTTGAATTATGTCGATAACCAAAATAGAGGTAAGAATTTGGTCGCATACGTTCGTCGTCATTCACCATCAGAAACCACAGATCCGGATTTCGACTTTATTACGTATCATAAGCGCAATATATCCTGACGATGAAAGGCAATGAACGAACGCGCGTATCGGCTTAGTGCCTGGGCGAAAGGATACAACTGGTGGTCTGTAAGTATCGCCCTCTACATAATGACTAATTAAACTATACTACTACTAATTTATGTACAATAAGTTGTATTCAAATTTATATAGGCGTACGTTTTACAAAACGCGAACCGCACGTATTTATTTTAAAGTCCCTTCCGCTGCTGCTGCGGTTTATATATTTCCCGCCGGCGAATCCAGAAAGCGCTAGTCGAAATCTCGGCCACACGAGTTCGTTCGCGAACATCTCAGGTATTTCTAGAAGCAGCAGTGTTTACTAAAAATCGTCAGTCGCCTAGTCAGGGAGACAATCTTGCACCTTTTTTTTTAACTTTTTTTTTTTAGTACAATTAAAGGGTCGTGTAGCTTGTGAAATGGGTATGAATGAACTGCTCATTACCGAGTTGGTTTTAAGAAACGTCCTGATAAGGCTGAGAGCTCCTGAAGTTGCCGCCCTCCTATCTGCTCTGGTTTATAGGATGAAATCTAGGAATGAGGGCTTCGACGACTCAAATCTTCCGGCAGATTTGAAGAAGGTAGGAACTTTTACTGAATGTACAAAGTTTAACATAAAAAATTACATATACATCCGTTTTGTTGTCTGTACCTCTAGTGTATATATTCAGAATAGAATGAGCTTTGAATTTTTATTAGGAAAAAATGTTTGCATCAATAAGAATAGAGTGTATTTCTATCCTTTTCTATATATCGTGTTGAACATACAGATCTGGAATTTTTATTTGGAAGCTCTAAAGTAAAAAATCAATCATCATAACTAGTCATTTACTATTTATAAGTACTATGCCGCTGGTTTGTTGGCTTGGTAACACGTAATTTGTGGTAAAACGTGAGGCAAATACGTGATGCATAAACACAGAATTGTAACATGGTGCCATTTTTTTTTGTGTCGTCAAGACTATAAAATTACGTTGGGCGAATTTTGCGAATTTTTCCACACCAAATCGCGATAATTGTTGAAATCTGGCAACCATGTCGTCCTGTTGGGTGTCGGCAGCACAGCTTTATTATACGTTACGCACAGACGGCTCGAAGCTAAATGGTCGCGAAACGCGAAACGTTGCCGACGACGGCCGATCTTGCCTTCGAGTCGCCGAAGGCGGAGCTAGACGGTAGGGGAATACAATCGTGTGTTTTCGGATAGGTGAGGCTTTGGCAATATTTTGTGGCAGATATTATTTTAGGTATTATCTTGGCATTTTATATGCTTCCAAATTGAAGTTCCACACGTGTATACAAGGTGTGTCCCAAAAGTATTCGACCTGCGTTCTTCGTCATCCGGCTCAAGGCCAAAGTAATCCCGTTCGGCTGAGGAACGCGTTCCCATTGGTTTTTCCACGTTCTGAAGTAGTCTGGAAGTCAATTTTCGGAATGGCCTTGTACGAGGTTCGATGAATGTGCTGCAGCACTATCGTGGCGAAGAGGCCAGTCGCCGCTCGTCCAAAACTGCGGCCGCTTTGTTTTCACTGCGTCACGCAATTTTTGCAGAACTTCAAGGTAAAATTCTTTGTTAATCGTCCGACCTCTTGGAGCATATTCGTGGTGCACAACGCCATTAAAATCGAAAAAAAAAAACAATCAACATGGACATTGCTCCGGTTTTAACGAACTTTTGTCGGCCGTGGCTCAGATGGAAGCTTCCATTGCGAAGACTGTTGTTTTGTTTCGAGACCATAACCCACGTTTCATCACCAGCAATGATCTTTTGAAGCAGATTATCGACAATTTCCAAGTTGTCCTGAGCGACTGCGAAGCAAAGCTCTTTCGGCTCTACCGTGAGCAATTTCGAATGAATTCTTCAAGCACGCGAGTAATTTCCAAATTCTCAGTAGAATTTTCGAAAAAAAATCCCACGAACCTAAAAAAAGGCACTAAATAAATACACGCTGCGTGCGAACTAACAAGACCTGGCGCAGAATTATGAATACTGGTCGGATACTTTTGGGACACACCTCGTACATTCATAACCAATGGGAAACGCTATGAGTTGAGGGGAGAACTAACGTTTATCATTGGTAGTTGGTACGCTGACGTCAACGGCGGCCTTTTCGAATACCTTTCAAATAACCTCGCTGTTTTGTTGACTTTTTTGCTCAACTTTGTTAGCAATATTAAGGAATACATTTGATAAACCGCGAGATAATTAATTTTTAATAGTAATGTTGCAATAAACTTTTAAATTATTGAAAATTGTAGGCAATTGCGGAGATGATACAAGTCCACTTGGAATTGGGCGACTTGGAACTGCGTATGGGCATCCAGACCGACGAATTTCAAGAAGACTTGAACTTTGCGTTGGTCCACGTAGTGTACGAATGGGCATCGAATAAGGTACATTCAGCCAAACGCGTTACTTAAATAAATTTCCGCTAAATTATTATTGTAGCCTTTCGCCGATATAATGCAGCTCACCGACATCCAGGAGGGCATAATAGTGAGGTGTATCCAACAGCTGAACGAGACTATCTGCGACGTCAGGGACGCGGCTAGGATCATCGGCGACCCGAAGCTGCAGAGCAAGATGGAGGAGGCCTCCGCTGCTATTAAGAGGGACATAGTTTTTGCCGCCAGCTTGTATACTCGGGAAAATTTGTAATTTGTACGCTATGCGTTAAGTTAATAAATGTTTTGTACTGCTCACATAGTTCTTTGACTGAAATCCCGATTTATGGAAGTCAGTAACGGCTCGTGTTAAAAGGGACCCCTATTTAAGCATTTGCACAATATTTTTTTTTATTATTCTTATTATTATTTGCACAAGAGCGGCTCCAGAATGGCTCTGCTATTAAACTCGCCACCGACTTCATTTTTATTTATGATTAAAGTATGCACCCGAGCGATACTCTACGCGGCGGCGGAACGACAACTGGCTGAAATAAGTGGCGTTTCTAAATAAAGTGAACGATGCCAGTGGTTCGATAAGTCTCCCAAGAACGGCTACAGAATGGCTCTGCTATTAAACTCACCACCGACTTCATTTTTATTTATGATTAAAATACGCACCCGAGCGATACTCTACGCGGCGGCGGAACGACAACTGGCTGAAATAAGGCGTTTCTAAATAACGCGAACGATTCCAGTGATTCGAGCTGGTTTTAGGGGGTAACACTACCTTGTAATTTTTTTTTTGACCATTATTTTTTATTGGCTTAAATGCTTCCTTAAATATCCAAAAGGTTTTATGTGGCGGAAAATTTTTAAAGTGGTCGAAAAATTCGGTTTTTTGAGTGAACTCACGGTGCTATTTAACTAGAAATTTGTGCGCATTCGATATCAGTACAGAAAGGGTCACTATTCCTTCGTAAACACAGTATACCTTGAATAAGGACATGAAAGCAGGAAACAGCAGGGCAGTATGAAAATCTTGAATTAGAAGGACAGTTGTATGGCCCAGGCATCGCCGATTAGTGGTAAATAAAAAATTACTTGAAACGTTAAATGCGTTTTTCTCAAAACTATGTTTTTCGAGCTGGCCGTAAAGCTGGCGCCTACAATTTTCAACCAATCGATTTGAAATTTTAACTGTAGCTAAAAAATTAAATTTTCTAGTGAATACCCGTAGAACGTTTTGATTTATGACAATTTACCGATTTTATAGCTGATTTTTTTTCGAAAAAACGTGTTTTTTTTCTTTAAACTGCCGCCATTTTTTTTAAATCAATATTTCGAAAACTTCTTCGGTCGTTCACTAGATTTTTCGATGTAATTTCAAAATCTTTTTGGTTTTTTGCTCTAGATGCACAATTGTGACCTGAAGGTTTACGGCCAGGGAGGTCATAAAAAAAAGATGTTTCATTCCAAGAGTTGTTGTGCCGCCATTTTGTTTTTAAACATTAAAAAAATATTTTTGTGTACTTTAAGAGATGTGTAATGATGTCTAAAAAACCAAATACCAATAAATCGTTTCGCCTTTCTACAATAAATTCGAGAAAATGAGCCTTGATTTTGACGCCACAAGGTGTTACCCCTTAACCTTCGATAGACTAATGTCACGGCTGTTGATTCCGAAGCGGATGGAATAGTACCCTTACAAATTAAAAAATGGGAAAGCAGTAATACAAGGCGTAAAAGGTGACATATTATGGAACTATGGGATTGCTAATGAAAGACTTGTCGATAAAAAAAAATACATATTTACTTGAGAGGTACCTTTCGTTTACAATCACTTAATCATTATTTTTCACGAAACACTAGATTTGTACAACAAAAACTACTGATCTATAACCCACAAAATGTTGATGCCCGCTCTTCCCAGATTCACTCCCCCCAGCATGCCGTGTTCGATTTTGTTGACGTGATAAATGAAAAAGAGTATGCTGTGGAATAAGTTGTTGTAGCCCTAAAACAGAGTTCCGTATTATAACCTCTATCCTAAATAGTCGCCATCGACCTATGAAACTTATGAAACGTTACCTTGACCATTTCGTAGACCTTCTCCCCCACCACGACCCGATAATGGGGCGGCTTCTCGGACACTTCCTGTATGAAGAGACTGTTGGGCGTCAACGGGGGCATCTTGTCGGTGGCCTTTATGTAATGGTGGCCGCTGAACGCCTTCGTGTCCGGCATGTTCGGCAACGGCATCAGCTGGGTGTCCAAATAGGACGCCAACAAATGCATCACGATCTAAAATACACGCAACTTTACTGCCACAGAAGAACAGCGTTATTTTCTCTCTATTCCTTTCCCTATTTATTAACCTCCGCTACATACCGCGCAATCCGTGGGCAAAGAGTCGTCCCACTCCTTCCCGTTGTAGCTGCTGCCGCCGTTCCATTTAAATTCGCTCATGCAGCCACCCTTTGCGAGCTCTCTAATCCTCTTCTCCAGATATTCCTGGTTCGTCGTCACCTCCAGAAAGGGTATCAAAGTCGCCAAGGACGGAATGAAGTGCGTGATGGACGTCACTTGAGCAGTCTTCCGCAGTCTCTCTAGGCCTACGCGACCGATCTTGATGTCCGACAGGCCGTGCTTTTCCAGAGACTCGTTTATACGAACGAATTCATCGATTAGCCTCTCGAGGATGGTCCGAGATACCCACTAGATGCAAGAGAGGGGTATTACATTTGTTTGGAGTCAGACCTTCGGCCTGTAACTTGATGTGAATAATTCATCGGTTGGTAGGAAAGGGTACAGACCAATAACATTACGCCCTTCGCAGCGGCCCCGCCCACCACTGTAATAGGTGGGCGGGGCAGGGTTCCCTTTAACCAATGAATTACAAGTTACAGATGAAATATTTGATCTTGCCAACAGTGTATATCTATGTATTTCAAAAGTTTCAATAACCATTTTTTTTTTCGAATACCACCTAAAGTTTGTTAGTACAAAATTGTATTTAGCAAATTCTCAAAACAGTCACAGAAACCAGTAGATAATGCTTCTATATCATTATTAACAAATAAACTCCACTTGTTTTTTAGGTTTTCACTTTATTTTGTCAACTGTTTCACCACTAAATGGCTTCTTCAGATGTGAGGACTATACTAAAGTATTTACTTCTGAAGAGACCACAGTGCAGTGAAACAATTGTCATGTTGATAAAATAAAGAGGAATTCTTAAAATTAAGTGTAGTTTGTTGGTTAGCAAAATAATGTCTGATTTTCATCAGGTAAAGCCTGGAGTATTTAGTAGATAATCTATACTAATTTTTCTGGTTGCATTAACAATGTTGGTTATTTTTTTTATTTTTATAAAATATTTTTAATAACCTATATTGAGTATATTTAAATTTCGAATTAGAAATATACTGGATGTTTGTCAACATTTTTGTCAGAAAGTCAGGTCTTCGGTCGTAACTTGATGTGAATAAGTCATTGGTTAGAAAGACGGGGAACAGACCAATAACAGCCCTTCGCAGTGGCTCCGCCCACCACTGCCAAAGGTGCAATTACTTACAAGTTACATACCAAAGATTTCCCTCTGTCAACAGTGTATATCTATAAATACGTGTTTTAAAAGTTTCAATAACTTATTTTTTGTAATTGTATTTTATAACAAAGTTTGTAAGCAAAAAAATTGTATTTAGCAAACTCTCAATGAAACAGCCAAAGAAACCAGTAAATTATACTCCTATGTTATTATTAACGAATAAACTCCACTTGTTTTTTAGATTTTCACTTTATTTTGTCAACTGTTTTCGCGACTGAATGGTTTCTTCAGATGTGAGGACTGTAAACCAAAGTACTCACTTCTGAAGAGACCACAGTGCAGTGAAACAATTGTCATGTTGATAAAATAAAGAGGAATTCTAAAAACTAAGTGTAGTTTGTTGGTTGGCAAAATAATGTTTGATTTTTATTACGTAAAGCCTGGAGTATTTAGGGAGATAGTCTAAATTAATTTTTCTGGTTGCATTAACAAAGTTGAAGTTTTCTTTTGTTCCCTTATCTCGAGTATATTCATATTTTAAATGAGAAATGATGTACTGAATATTTGTTAACGTACTATTCTAAGATTTTCATCCCACTGTGTAATAACTATACTGTCGACATTTATCCTATTCCACACGTCCAGGGCCGAATTCTGAGCAGGGCTAGACGACGACTTGTCCTCTACCTTAGCGCTGGGACTGCTGGTGGCTATTTTCGCTAAAGAAAACACGTAATAATTAAATGACATAATTAAATGTGCTAAAACTTACTCGGGGAAGGCGCCGACAGCTGATACTGGCACTGTTTCAAAAAAGAAGACATATCCTTCGAGGTCTTCGTCACGGGGTGACTCCAGAACGAGCTCAGCAAATTCGAGGACTGCTGCGACTTGTTAGCTATCTTGTTCACTTTCTCGGCCTCCTCGTGCTCTTTCAGATATGTGTTGAGCGAGTTCTGGTCGGTGATAAATTCCACGGACGAGACGTCGGCGAAGGACGACTTTACCGGAGACGCGGAAGGTTTACTTGAGAATTTTGGGGATTTAACTTCCGGAGTGCTGCCCTTTAAGTAAGTCCAGGAGGGTGAAGACACGGAGTAATTCATACCTGCAAATTTTCATAACTGCTACAGGATCAATCTTCGATGAAATAAGGAAAATAAACTCACTTTCGTTTTGGGAAACGTTCGATGCCCAGCTCAACGCGCTACGGTTCATCGGCGTACTCGAATAGGTTGATACGGGTGTGCCGGGGCCTGGCGAATTTTTAGCTGGCGTCGTAATTATTTTAAAACTGGGATCTAAAAATCACTTATTCTCTGTATCGATTGACTACACGACTACCTCCAAATCTCTTTTCTCACCTGCATCTTTAATACCAAGCAATTTTTTCTGCTCCAAAGTGATGGCGATCGGTTTTTCCGCAGTGAGAGACGCTTTTATGATCTTACCAACGTAATAGAAAACGTTGATTGTTAAGATTATGACGAATGAATATTCTACACAATGATAATAATTCATGTACAACGGACATGACTGTGACCTGAAAATTATCGACAGTGTTATATGAAGATATTATTATGTCAGAGATCTATCTTACAAATCGTAAAGAATAACGGCTAATAGTCCAAAATTTATAGAGCCCCAGATAAAACTCCTGCGTAACTCCAGACGGTTTCGGTTTATCCGTAAACTCCTCTCTAAAACCGGCGATCCGTTACCACGCAGTAAGCTTCGATTAGGGCTGAAATAGAAGTTGATTTTATTCACAGCAGTCGGGAAAATACACGCTCATTGTAAAACTTACGTTTGGGGATTCATTTTAGGAAATTTAATCCCTTGTCAACTTATAACCTTACTATTTGTAGATAGAAATTAAACAAACATTTTAAATTAAACAGATATATGCATTTCACCGCACAAAACAAACACAATAAATTTTAGTCGCAGAAGAGCACAGTATCGATTTTTAAGAAAATCTAGTCATATTAACCTCAAAATATTCAGTTGTTTGTACCGCGAAAATCACAGATATAATAACCTAAAGACGGATGATTCCCCAATATGTATCTGTCAGTTTCTGAATTCTTCTTCTTCCCTCCCCCTTACCACAGACAACTTGTAGAAGTGAAATGCAACATCTAATTGCAAGTTGATTTATATACACTCGAACCCCTCTTAAGTCACTAAATCCGTGCATCATCGTCTCGCTTAAGTCGCGAAATTTAGTCTCTCTTAAGTCGCGATCATAACCTCAACTTTTTCGTGTTTTAGCTGCAAAAAGAAATATTTAGAGATATACCACAGCACTTGTTATAACGAAAAATGAGCCAACCGAACGAAAAAAATCAACGTAAGTATACCCAGTCGTGCGTGACAGTTCAATTTTCCACTTGAATTAATATTTTAAAGGTTAAATATTTTTAAAAAAGACACCTAACCTATTTTAAAGGTTAGGTGTCTATATTTAATGTATTACACAATCAATTTTTTTTCAATAAAAATTGTACATATTCACGCGAGAATCCAATTTCCAAACGTAGTTCTAAAACTTTTACAGGCGGCGACTTAAGAGGGACGGTTTCGTGACATAATAGGGGAAACCGTGGTGAAATAAGAGGGGATGTAAATTAAGCGAAGGAGACTTAAAAGGGGTTTGAGTGTATGACAAAATTTAAAAAATGTAATGGCGTGTAAGGGAACACAAATGCGATTTTTTCATCTTTAAAAACTTTATTCTCATTTAAAAAATATTGCTATAAGTACATACATTTACATCACTTTTTATACTTAAGAGAAGGTTAAGGAATTTTAGAAACTAGCTCTCTAACTTAATTAACTTCACAAGTTCCTTACGTTATAAAAAAATTGCGATTCATAAAGGATTGTTTGGCTTCTAACAATTTCTTAACCTAAAATTAACCATGAGCGGATATAGTTGTCTTAAATATAGTCTCTCAGTTTATATTGCATCAAACCCCTACTTGTCCCAATTAAAAATAATTTACGTTAGTGACTATGATTCCTTGTACCAGGACTTAAACCTTTCAACGGCAGTCATCCATTTACTTAAGCGATTCCTAATTTGCTCCCTAAACTCTATGGAATTAGGTTTAAAAGTCTTTTCCACCTTATAAAATGAAGATAGCTCTTTTTCATCCTTCCACACACCTAGAAAATAAGGACAGATACCAGACGATCATTGAACAAAGTATCTATAATTTTATTAGTTTACGCAACAAAAAATATAGGGCAATATATTTTTTTACATCCAATGTACAAAATATACATTATTTACACTTTATGATATTTTTTGAACTAGTGACAAATGTATACAGATCTGTTTATGGTACTACATACATTACATAATGAAGGGAAATTCGTAAGTAAACTTTTCTCTTAGCACACAAATGTGAGAGGGGGGGGGACGAACCAATCGCGAGCGAGGTGGTGGGAGCAGCTGTATCTTGTAATTTTGGTTGATATATTGAAATTACATTGCTCAGTAGATTTTTGCTAAGAGGGGTGTGAGTACGTAGGTAAATTCATCTAATTTTGACATAAAAATGCAGGATATCCACCTATGTATGTACTACCGTAACTTCTACTGTATAACAAGGCAATTGTTTCCTGTTTTTTATTTTGGGGATTCTTTACTTACCACAAGACAGCCCAGCCAAGAACGCGACGCCACACACCGACATCTCTGATCTATCTCTCTCGATTACTAAATTCGTAAGATTTGCTAACATCTGACATATAAAATCATTATTCGAAACCCCTCCATTCACTCTGTAAAAATAATTACAGTTACAAATTGCAACAGTTTCTTCCTAAAAAAACTGTATAGCAACGCTTACTTTTTTGTAATCAAGATACGAATGAAAAAAATATAAATTACGCTGTTTACCTAATGAACTTATACTCTTTGTTTCTTTCGTTTTTCAAAAGATCGTATGCTAGCGCTATCCGAAAAACAATACTCTCCAGTACGGCTCGAACCATGTGCTCTTTGGTGGTTGTCGGTTTAATGCCCACAAAGCCAGTTGCAGCTTTTTCATCATTGATGGGTGGCTGAAATAAATTTATACACATACAGACTGTGACTCTTAATATTAACAGACAGTATAATACTGAGTAGGTGTGGTTATGAATAACGATAATCTTATAGGACAGTGGGCGTGGCCGCCATTACGTCACAGACGTCACTGACCACACCTACTGATTTACTATCTGTCAACATCAACAGATGCTGTCTGTATGGAAGGTTTATTCGACTAGTGAACTATTTAGACCCATTCTTACCCCCCAAGCCACTAAATGCTGGTATAAAATACACCCCATCGGTGTCGCTAACTTTATAAGCCATCTCTAAAGTTTGAGCGGGGTTTACAATTAAACCTGAAATTTAGTGGTATCAGAAATATTGAACGCACAAATATGGCGATACCTTCTACCTATACTAATCATCCATTCAATAAGGGAACCGGCATCGGAACAAGACACTTCCGACATGTAAATCATCGAGCCTTTTATCTGCCAAGCGACTAATGGGTACATTCCGTTTAGACTAGGATGGATTGAATTGGAAGTGTTCACATCTAGAAATGCCCCGGTGCCCATCGTAACCTTTATATCGTTTTCGGAGAAGCAGCAGGAGCCGAACATCGCAGACGACTGATCTGCCATCTACAATTCGGAAAGTGATTTATATTTACGCACCGGCAAATAATAATAATAGCCATCCTTTTCCCGCACAGATCCTAGAAAGGATCTCGGCAGCAATTCTAGGGCAATATTATTGTTTTTTAATATACTGTTTTTTTTGTTATGGGTGTTAAGACTTACTACACAGCCGATTTTGATTGGAACACCAAAAAAATTATTCGAAGTCGCGCCAAAATTATAATCGTTATCTACCACTTTGGGTAGGATATTTAGAGGAATTCTAAGCAGTTTGGCAACGATGCCCCAGTCTAGATCGAAAGGATCGAAAAATCCAGTCGCGCCGCATTAGAAATGTCCGTTACATGTAACTGTCCACCGGTCAGTTTATAAATCAGCCAGGTTTCTAACGTTCGAACATCAAATTGTTCTGTTGTAAGGCTTCCTTTACCTCCTGTACGTTAGTCAACACCCACAGAAGTCTAATTGAAACCTAAAACCCAAAGAACCGTTACGAAGGTAATTTTTTAAAAATATTTTATAATTCAATTTAATTTTATGAATGCTGTTTCCACTTACATGGTTACTAGAAAATTTGAGTTTGCTGCCAACTCCAAATTTCTTATTTCTTGAAACCAAATATAGGCAATATGCTGCCCATCTAAGCGCCTAAAATTAAAAAACTTCACGAACCATGTTGTATGTACAAACAAACTCCAAGAATTAACAACCCTGCAGTATACTTAATGGTTCCTGAGCATTTTCTATTAAAATAATTTATGATTTTTATAAATTTACAATTTAATACATATGGACAAGTACATTGATCAGCACTAGCTGAAACTATCAGCATAGCTTAAACTGCACTAGCTATCGGAATGAAACGGAATAAGCAAAGCAATTAGTACACTATGAATATAAGTTTTGGCATTAACCGAGTTATTTTCATCATATCTATTCGGTTCTAGGTCAAGGTAATAAAAACAGTAAAAATCCATAAACGAACGTTAAAAATGCATTAATTGATCCTTACTAAGTTTATTAACCGGTCAATTTACTTTTAAGGTTAATTATAGTGAGTTGATGTGCTTTTGTCAGCTTTGTGATTGTCTTTTTTGTTTCCATTTTTTTAGCGACAATTGTTATTATCGGTAAAAAAATGATTTGCTATCGGGTTTTACAACTTTTAAACCATGAATACAGCACATGGAAACCCTACAGAGAAGCTCTAGCGACCTAACTACAAAAAATTGGTTACCGCACTTCGGGTTTACCTGAACTGGTAAAAGCCAAAAACAAAAAACAAACGTCAATTTTGACAGACATGTTGGTACTTACAGTTCTCGCATCAAATCAGATTATTCACCCAGACGTTTTGCCAACTGCCTGAAATTTTGATAACTCAGGGATACTTATCCTGTTGCAAATTTACGTCTCGATATAAAAAGCTCTGTATATAGCTGTTTTAATTTTTTTTGTAGTAATAAAATATATATATACCTACATGAGTAGACCACGCGGAATTTATCTCCTTAATTAACTTAAAGGCTCTTAGATCTTTCCATGTTATGAGATTATGTAGGTGTTCCCCGGTATCCTTTCTCCACGTTATAAATGTGGCCCTCTGTGTTGATATTCCGAGGGATTTTACCTGAGAAAAACTGATGTTGGCATCTAAAAAAAGAATTACCAACTCTATTTTTAAAATTCGACAAAAGAAAAAATATAAATCAAGAGCAATACTTACCTTCCACAGCTTTCTTGATAACTTCTAGGATATCGTTGAATAAAATATCAGGAATTATTTCCACGTAGCCTGGTTTAGGGTAATGGAGTTTTACCTTCGACATAAGTCATGTGCTTTAATATTTGAATGGTTATTTAAATTAAAACTTAAAGAAAACATTCAGATCTTTAGTCAACATTTGTTTACTTAAAAAGTAAATTAAGAATGATTTCAGTCCCAAGATCAAGAGACAAAATTTAAATGTCATTATTATTATATGTATACATACAGCGGTTGATGCAGCACCAGTTACATTGGTTAATTGATTGAACACATGACACCTGATCGTTGTTGTCCCGATATCTAAACCTAATATAAAACCTGACGAGTCTCCAGACATTTTTTCCTAAAAAATACAAAATGTTTGTATCTATGTTACGTTACTTTATTCCTACCGTTTATGGAGAAAATAAATATAAACATTTTTAATTATTAGGTGCTATTTAACTATCAATTTACGACTAGGTTCAAACTTCACATGCACAATTTATAGAGCAAAGAACAATAGGTACAAATTAATTGCATAATTGCATTTCTTAGCCATAAAAAAATAATTTACCTAATGGGAAATGTTGATTATATGTAAATATTATAAATAATGAAAGGATTACATATACATATGTATGTACATATGCATGTATGTACCTACCTATGTGTTAATTTTCAGCATTGTTAAATCGTGTTATTTAGTATTATGTTTTGCCTCAAACGGTGTTTTTATTAATTTTACGCCTCCATTTATAAGGGAAAAAATAAACCTACAAATTTACAAAATTAATTTTATGGTGGGTTCATGCAGAAATTTTTAGTAATAAGAATAAGAATAGTAATAAGCATAAAAGTTAAACCTTCGTTTTATAATGACCCAGTTCATGCAGTAAACATAATTTTTAGTAATAATTTTAAAAAATAAGGATTTGCTGCATGAACTGGGTCATTATAAAACGAAGGTTTAACTTTTATGCTTATTACTATTCTTATTCTTATTACTAAAAAATTTCTGCATGAACCCACCATTAATAAAAATAAAAAATAACTAGGTTGAGGTTAACCATGGCACAGAATACACTCAACATCCACATTTCCGAACTTTTACGTTCCGCAGACTTCCACATTTCCGAACTCTCGTCACCTCGGGATTACCGAATTGCTGGCGCATGCGCAAAGGGTTTTTCTGGCTCATTCTAGTACTTTTCTTTGCTTTTCGAGGTTTTTATGCAAATGTAATACACATACATAGATGTGTACATGTTAATAAAAGAACGTTTTTCTAAACAAAAAAAATGTCAGGTGCAAAGGAGAGAGTGATGCAGGTAATTATTTTGTAATTCAAAGTAAAGGTTTGTTTTATTGAACATTTTGTTGACGTAACCAATAATAATTTAATATAAATAATTGGAGCAAAAGCTGGATTTGATAAATCTCGCAAAAAATGGTGTTAAAAATGTTGATCTATGTAAGATGTACAATATTTGTAAATCGTCAGTGGCAGAAATTCTTGGAAAAAAAGAAATTTACTTTGAAAAAACTGAAAAAAAAGACGAAAATTGAGTGGACGGATTGACACAATAAAGTGCACCGGTACTTATGATACGCCATTTGAAAGAAATGTTTTTCACTGGTTTGTACAAAGAAGAACCCTTGTCTCAGGTGTGCTGCTGAGGGAGGGCGATTTCCTCTTTGCTGAATTCTGTGACAATCGAAATGTTTGATAACAATCGCATTATTGTGTTTACATTTTTTCTCATTTCAAATTTCGCGGTTTTTGTCGTCAACCAATCAGCGACAAGTTCGGTTATGTGGAGGTACAAGTTCGGAAATATCGTGAGAAAAAGTTCGGAAATATCGTGAGTTCGGAAATTTGGAGTTCGGATATGTGGATGTTGAGTGTACCCTACCCATACAGAAGCGACAGAGCGTGTCGGCACCTTCGATCTTGGGGAACATATTTTTTTATACTTTTAAACTGAATAGAGTAAAAAAAAACACGACGTTTATGTTATTTAATTTTCAACAAATGAGAATGTGGAGCTCTTAAAATCCACATTTTTGAGGATATTATTTCTTCTGACGACTATGATAAAACTGTGCATGCAGTTTCAAATTTCAAATTAATGAGGTTGGTCACCGTGATGCGGGGCAAGGGGGAAACTCCTATATCTACCATGTATAAGCAATGAGGGTTGCAACTAGCGTTGGGAATAATCGAATTATTTTCACTATCGAATAATTAGTAATAATTCATATTTCAAAATCGAATTAATAATTCGAATTAGTTAGTAGAATTATAAATTTAAATTATACCGAGGGGCGATCGCTGCAGATAAAACAAAAAAGCCAAAAAAAAGGTCACCATAGCCAACGGCAACCGCATTCTACCGAGTATTTCCGTTTTTACTTGACCCTTTGGGGGGGGGGGGCGATCGCTGCAGATTAAACAAAAAACCCAAAAAAAAAAAAGGTCACTACAGGCAACGGCAACCGCATTCCCCCGAGTATTTTGGTTTTTACTTCACCCTTTGGCTACACTCGACCTCCATCATAAATATTCGATAGGTATAGGCGTATACCATTTGAATAATTCGTAATTCCGTTTCCCGTCGTACTAATACTAAATAATAAATACTACTAATTTTTATCTCGATATATCGAAAAAAATAATCGAATTAGTTGTTTTCAATTAACTATCGAATTAGTCGAATTATTTAATTCGAATTTTCCCAACACTAGTTGCAACTTGCAAAAGTGAAATGTTGATATCATATTTTTTTAATTTAAGGTGGAACTCTCTGTGTAGTATATTTGTAATGCACGATTAGTCGGAAAGTACGGCAACGCTGAACGGTTTGTAAGGTTTGCTTTCGGCAGTTGGCTAGGCCAAGAAGACTAGAACAAGGAGACCGAGCTCGCGTAAAATAGGTACCGAGAGAACGGCACAAATGACGTCGAAATCCGCTAGGGTATTATCGGGAGTTTGGTAAACAGAGCGTCTAACCCTGAATGTACCCGAATCTTGTACTTGTACGCTTTGCTCAGGTAATAGTCTGCCGCCATATTAAGTTTATCTTTCGACGTATTTTGTGCTGCCCGAAACACACGAGCTCCTGGTTCTAGTCTTCTTGGGCTAGGCTACTCCGCGAAAATTGTAGACAGAAAGTAATTTTAACCTCAAAAAGTTTGTCGGTAAAGGTTCGGCCAAGCGGAAATTTTGATAAATCAAATGAGAAATCTGTTTCTCATTTGATCCTTCTTAATCTAGGACGAACAGCGAGGTACACAAAAATAGTGACTCATTCTAATTATAATACTGACAAAATAACGCTAATATTATAATTTGTAATGGATACAACACAAATATAAATGCAAAATTTTCAAGACACAGTGGCACTTAAATGGACGTTTGAATAAACTAACGTTTGTTGAGCGACCACCAGGGAGCGTAACGCTTATGTTGTTTTACCGCGCGCGACACAGCTAGTCAATCATGTCCATGTAAATCTATGCGTGTACGAAATTTCAGATTTTTCTAATTATTCAAAACGTAGTTTTAATAAAATCAATAGCTACGTCTATAAGAGCCCATGTTAAATTACTTTTTTTTGATAATTTTTTTCTCGCAAACTAGATGGTGAAAAAATCCCAAACAATGCTGAAGATAATTTTATTACTTGAAGAATATATATCAACAATTTCATCAACTTTTAATTATTTCTGCAATTCCAGACCAACCTCCTTAAAATATCGCATTCATAAATCATAGCCTTCCCTAAAAACGAGTGTCTGATACGCCAGTGGTATCGACACGACGCGACAAACTCGGCTCCCTAACCTTGTACGATACTTCCAGCCACCGTACCAAAATAAATTTATCGAAATCCTCCGGCTTAAATTTAGATAGCACCTAGACGTGCGACGTCGGCCCGGCCGGCGGCAGTCCGCTGTCGACCCGTTAGCGTTGCCCCGTTAGCGTTCCCTCCTCGCGGTGTCAGTGTCCCCGAGCGGCGGAAGAAAAGAGTTTCGGCCGAAGGAGTGCACGTGCTGCGACCGGCGCCATGGATCCCGAGGCCTTCCTCGACATCGCCAATCAGGTGGTGAAGCTGAAGATGTTCCCGTATTTCGACATCGCTCACTGCACGCTGTGCGCTCTGTCCGTGCGGGAAGATCTAGGCAGCGGTACGTAGGCGCGTGCGACTAGGACGGAAAAAAATAGAGCGGAGACAGGGGCGGGCCAGGGTCACTGGGTCAAAGGGAGCACTCTTTTTTTTAACGGTTTTATTTCATTTTTAACGACTGTTGCTGTGTTTCTTTTACCCAACATTTCATTTCAATTTGAGTTCGGTGAAGTGAAATGATATGAAAACTAAGAAACACCTAAAAACGAAGTTAGGATGATTTTCCTTATTTTAGTTATAGATTATATAGAAAATTACAAATTAGAAGAGAAAACCATGCAAAGCCAATCATTGTGAAGATATATGGTATATTTTCACATAAAACTAATGACTAGAGAATTATCTTCCTTCTGATAAAATCGTACATGAGACAGCTAACACTGAAAAAAATTGTAGATATCCATTGTGGAGCCAAATTATACTGCTATGGACTCACAGATATTTGGAAAGCCACGTTTTGATTAACTTTTTTTAGAAACCTAACTGTAACCTCACTTTTATCACAGTCTTAAGTGGAATGAGAAACTGATCATCATTTAATTTCAGTAGGAACTGATCCTCAAAATGGGATGACATAATAAAACACCCATTTGTGAACTGAAGTGAAATAAATATATACTGATATTTCAGGTAAAAGAAACACAACATGTATTTAATTTTCACAAGATTATAATTCTGTACAGGACGTTCCATCTAACCGATTTATTTCCTAACTCCAAATTTAAGAAAAACATCGTCATCGCAATCATCAAATAAAAGTGGCCCTATATTATGCAGTGTATGTTTGTAAAATACTTTTAATCAAATAGAGTGCGTTATTTTATTTAACGCTCCGCATAAATTATTATTTTAAATATAACACTCTGGACATTTATACATTTTTAGATACCCCAGTAAATATTATATCAACTTTAATAACCATACCTAAAACCCACCGATTTGGACATAGCCAACTGTTTTCGAAAAATATCACAATAACAGCGCTTTAAATATTTCTAAATAGCGTTCAATTCGTCATACTCTACCATTTTTATTGCTGCAAAGTGTTGCTATACCTATCAGACAGTGCTGTCATAATATTGTCATAGCCTAGTTGCTTTTTTTAGTCTCTTTTTTCCCACACTTTGGAAAATAGCCTATTCCAAAGTGGTCGTCTAAAATTTAGTGGGGCTCCTACAATATATAAATATATAGGGTACCCAATTTAAAATACAATATAAGTGTAAAACAGTCTAACAAAGTAACATTCAAACAGCTTCACTGATCACGTATTTTTATTACTATATCTATTCGCCGGCCTGAGTATGGTAGAAGGGATCATGGGAAAAATATTGGCGATTTAAATATATAATCTCTCATCAAATTGCAATGGGAAAACCCGATACATTTGTCGATGTTCTAAATATTATTGAATACGGTCCTGTTATCAGAATATAATATTTTACCCAGTGAAAGCTTGGAATTTGTGCTACGTAATACATATATAAATTTTAATTTCATGCTATATCCTCATTGCTGAAGCTTTACAAGTTTTTTCAACACTTTTTTTTAGATTTAATTGTTAAAGTATGATCTAACCAACACATGGATAGAAAAAAAATGACATACATATTTTAGGAACAGATCTAGAGAATATCACTTAAATATTTAACAATGAAACATTTATGTTTCTGTATTTTATCTTTTCATACCTATTTTATCTAATTTATGATATTTTAATTGTAGTTAATCCTTACCTTTTAATTACTTAGTAAGTACTTATAAATTATACCGTTCATATCATCTCTAAATTAAATCATAAATATGTAGGTACATATTTGATATTAACTTTATTATCATTTCAAATAAAAACACGTTTTTTTTGCCACGTTTTATTATAAGTGACACCATTGCGAAATTGTATATAATTTTATTTTGGTTTGATTATTATAATGAAATATTTCTAAATATGTACTTTTACAATTTGACTTTAAAATCGTATTAATATTAATGAAAAATGCAGGAATATATTGATGAAGAATACCTAATATCTTCGGGTATTTTTTGGAATTAGTAAATTACACAATTACACTGGCGGTTGGTGGATTTTGAAACTCTGGGATAAGATACAAATTCCAATTACTTACTATAACTTTTTTTTTGCTATAATGCCGTCACTGGTTAATTGAGACGCAGAATTAGAAAATCAGATTTAACCAGCAAAGCAAGCACGTACATACATACATATGTATATTATCTTGCATTGTGCTTGCAGGATATACAAAGTATCACAATATGTTCATATAATTTTCCCAAGATTTACGTCTTTTTCTGTTTGTTATTCTTGACAAACATTATTTAAGACCCTAATCGTAATATGTCAAATTTAACAGAAGCTGAAGCTGTTTTAAATGTGTAGGACTGACCAAATTTTATAATTACTTTATAATAATGATATTCTACAAAAAGCTTCTATTCATTCTAGTATCTGTAGAATTCGACTTATACCAAATATTTCGCTTTATTTCAGGGGCTCAGGCATTCTCACGAAAACACCCCCTGGCTTGTTGGCTGTCGTATATGTTAGTAGTTTTTGCTGGGGGCATGGTCGCCAATGGACTCCTTGCAGAACCAATTTTAGGACCGCTTAAAAATTCTCCACAAATCGTAGTGGCTACGCTCGTTTGGTACGAATATATTCTAATTATTTTCTGTTTGCGTTTTCGGCACAGTCTACCCAATAGAAAATAATTTTCTGTTACCAAGATGGAGACCACCAATTTACAATGCACTTACCAACATTATTGATTTGCAGGTATTTCGTATTCTACACCCCCATGGACCTGGGCTACAAGTTCGCCAAATTCTTGCCGGTGAAAATCATATTTTCCGCTATGAAAGAAATCTACAGGTGTAAAAAGGTTTACGATGGGGTAACTCACGCCGCGAAGCTCTACCCCAACGCTTATCTCATCATGGTCATCATCGGCACCCTTAAAGGTAACGGCGCTGGCTTCACGCGTCTCATGGAGAGACTTATCAGGGGTGTTTGGACGCCGACCGCAATGGAATTCATGCAACCCAGCTTGTAAGTAACGTCCATTTAGCTGGTATAACTTTTTTCTGATTCGATTTTAATTGCAGTTACACCAAGGCGTCTCTCGTGGCATCGGTTATATTCATATTGGATAAGAAAACGGAACTGATATCTGCCCCTCACGCGCTTGTCTACTTCGGCATCGTCATATTCTTCGTCTATTTCAAGTTGTCGTCGATAATCCTCGGGATTCACGATCCCTTCATTCCATTCGAAAACCTGATGTGCGCGCTATTTTTCGGAGGAATCTGGGACAGTCTCGCGAAGATATTTGGAAGGGGACAGCTAAAGGAAGGCGAAACCAAGGACGTGAAGAAAAACAAACTGAAGTGTGTAAGTAAAATAATAAGTAATTTCAAAAAATATAGTCCGATATTATTGGAATGAAACGCCAAGTAAATTCTACTTCAATCAAAAATTATTGAAATGAGTTATCCCCGTGATCGAAGGTTTAAGGTCGTCAAGGTCAGTATAGTTTAATAGTTTACGGGGCACGGGTAGCCGAGTGGGTTAAAGCACCGTCTTTCCAGTCGCGATACCTCTGTGCGCGTTGTTCGAGTCCCAGCCGGGGTAGCGATTTTTAATTGTCTCGCTTTCTCCGCCAGGGCTTGATATGCAACCACTAATACACTCGTGTATAGGTGTGAATGCATAGATGCCAATCCAACCGCACATGCCCTAGATTTGGTAATGTTCTGAGTTTTCTGGGTTTCCTCAGAACTGTAAAGCAAATGCGTTACCGAAATAATCTTAAGTCGCTCCCAGTGCGCCATGGCAAATAATAATAATAGCCACTCCTTCCCGCACAGGTCCCTGAGAGGGACCTAAGGGGTTACTCTTCGGAGTAATTATAGGGTGATTATTATTATCATATTATTATTATAGCGTCAGTAGGGGGAGAACATACAAGATACATACGATATAACTAAAATAGTTTCCGTGCAAAACCCAAACTTCAAGGTCGCCTACATTCCTGTCACGGACGACACAGGGACTTGTTTTTACACAGACATAACCTTTTATTTATTATTTTATTATATTCGTTACTGTGTCGAATTTCGAATATTTTAAATCCGGTCCTGGAATGTACCCCTGACTTCCGACCTCTAGTGATCACTCATTTCGTTTATTTCTGGTTGAGGGTTGAGGTACAGTCGTAACTAATTGTGGCTTCGTTTTTCAGGATGCAACCCAAGAAGAATGATAAATTTGATAAAAGTGCGGATTATCAAATTTGTCCTTCCAACGTGCAAGTTTCTCGTTACCTTTTAAAGTTTTTATGTCAACTTATTGTACCAGAATATTTCGTTTATATTAAATTATTTCTCTTTTACTCGACTACATTTATTAAAAAAAAATATATATAACTAAAATACGTATAAATCACAGTTAATCCGTATTTAAAACTAAACAGACTCCTTGCAGCACCCAGTGGCTTATGTGCTCGGTAGTTCTGAGGTCCGCCTCGAACACCAAGCCGACACCCATGGCGTTCCTCCTCAACGACGTCGTATACACCGGCGTTCTCAGAGTATTTTGCAACTTCAGTCTGAACGCTTCTATGGGAACGACTCCCAAGACCGGCAGCTTCTCAATGAGCACTTTAGGTGTCGCCTTTTTCAGGCAGTTATTCTCCAAATCCCACGACGCCCCCCTCCAAGTACAGTCCGGTTAAGTAACAGTTGCCCTGTTATGAATTTAGGTTTATGTATATTTTTTATATATACATATATACGAGACGGGTATTACCGGGGCTGGCTTCAGAGTAACATCGGCTGCTTCGGGAAATTCAGAGACGAAAGTGTAAAGCGTAGATCTGTCTAGAGGCCAGTTGTGGAGGCGGCACGCTATCTGCACCAATGCGGCCAAGTAAGTCTCGGGAATGTGCAGGCCGGATATCCATAATACCAGAGGTTCTCCGGTTGTAGACTAATAAAAAATTACTCAATGTGTACACGTATATCCACGACAAATCCGATTATATATGTATTTATCAAAGATTAGAGAGGAGAAAGATTGGAGCCACAACCGATTGTTCGAAATCGAAACGCCACCTGTTGCCTCAGATGATATTTCAAATTTCGCGGGCTTACAGCACCGAGATTTAGAAAGATAGAGGGATCTCATTACGCTATGCGTGAAAAATGGTATAAACAAAGCGATACTAATATGGCGGCTTCGCCAGGAATAAACTTGAAATTGGTCCTGAAACGTTTTATTACACAGGTCATAGCCTCAAGAGTGTTCTGTGTTCAATCATCATGGAGGTCTGAATGTGTGGCGGGATCTATTTTATTTTAATGTAACGAATTTCCTACGCTGGAGAAACTTTTTTTCTTGTTAATTTCTCAATAAAATTGAAAACCATAGCAGTTTTGAATAGAGAATGAAAAGACCTTTCAAATGAAGTATCACAAGCCCCTACTTCCAATTTGAAAATTTAGGGGTTGTAACTGTCACCAGAAGGGGGTTGAATTTAGGGATGACATTTTTACGTCGCAAGATGTCATTTTAGAATTAGAAATTGACGTGTCTCAGATTTTTCTAAAAAAAATGCACTTAATAATGGAGCTACCTGCGGAATTTATTCCATTTGGCTGTTCCACACTGTATAGTAGTGTTTAGGCTTAAAAAAGACAAATAACCATTGCAACCACATAATAAGGAGGAAGGCTGACTTATACAATATTGCACGTCAAAAGTCACATACTTCTTATTAGTCTCGCTTACTACCTGACGGCGAATGACGAGGAACGAGCGTGTCGTTTATATCCGGACCAGGAGAGCATACTGTGGCCTTACTTTTATGGTATCGCCCTCTAGTGGATTTGAATGAGACCAGACATATTTCGGAGGTCCGACAACTCAGGCAACTGCCAAATGTCCCTCCCAAAGCACTCTAACGGCAAAGAAGAACCTTTCTTTTGCGTATCAGCTTAACAGTTTTGCCTCAGAGTTTTTTTGAGAAGGATTTTTGACAGATGTCACAGTATTTACACTCGAACCCCTCTTAAGTTGCCAAATCCGTGCATCATCGTCTCGCTTAAGTCGCGAAATTTAGTCTCTCGTAAGTCGCGATCATAACCTCAACTTTTTCGTGTTTTAGCTGCAAAAAGAGATATTTAGAGATATATCACAGCACTTGTTATAACGAAAAATGAGCCAACTGAACGAAAAAATCAACGTATACCAGAAAGTATACCCAGTCGTGCGTGACAAAGTTCAATTTTCCACTGGAATGAATATTTTAAAGGTTAAATATTTTTAAAAGGCACCTAACCTATTTTAAATTAATAAATGTATTACACAATCATTTTTTTCAATAAAAATTGTACATATTCATGCGAGAATCCAATTTCCAAACGTAGTTCTAAAACTTTTACAGGCGGCGACTTAAGAGGGACGGTTTCGTGACATAATAGGGGGAAACGTGGTGAAATAGGAGAGGATGTGAATTAAGCGAATGTGACTTAAGAGGGGTTCGAGAGTAGTTGCTTATGTTGCTATTGTTTGCATCTTTTCGAAGACTGACTGTCAGGCTATAACGAAAATTTAAGGACCGCCATGATAACTCAAATCCTCTACAAGTACGTAATTTTGTTGTACATATAGGTTACCCAAGTGAAATATTGCTGTTGCCTCAACTCGAAGTGCTCCATCCACCCGCCCAGATTCTTACAAGTGGCCGGAGCCAACTTCCGCCACACGGACGGCAGCTGGCCGTTGAACAGCGAGTAGGCCACGTTGTCCAGCACGCTGTCCATTCCGATCTCGCCTACCAAGGCCTTCTGTAACTGCACCAGGGTCCTTCGCATCGTCGATATCAACTTGTTGAACCTCTCCAGTTCCTGCAGGAGTACGATTATCGTCGGCGTCATCGCCCTCTGGAAGTACCTTCGCACCTTCCAGATCTCGTACGTTTCGGGGATCTTCTTCAGGATGTCCTGGGCGACGGACGCGATGAAATCCTCCCTGCTGATGCCCTCCCCAGAAGCGGCTGTAATGGAGAGAGAGAGATAAACGAGAAAACAAATCAAACGGGTCAAAGTCGTACAGGTCTGCGGCTGCAAGTCGATCAGTAGGTTCCACATCTCCTTGGTGGCCTGGGTGTAGTAGCCTATCTCGGCGTTGGAGTGCAGGCCGAACACTTCTGGGCTGTTCGCCAGCGGCAATTCGTCAATGAAGGCTAAAAACAAATGGAATAAAACAGGAAAACAAATCTGTATAGTAGAATAATTGCACCGCTTTAATTAAATCAATTTCTAAGATGACGCTAATAATTAGAGCCTGGAGGTTAATAACAGATTTACGTACTTTTACCAAGCGCTATCAATAAAGTTACGAAATGTTAAACAGGTCTTATCTTATACGTGTATGGTGATTGTTGTAGCCCAACTAATCGGCAAAGGAACCATAGCCACAAGACACAGAATTTGCATACACACGGTACCCGGATGCTATACCGTGCCCGGACTGCCACTCGAGTTTCCATTAATTATCAGTAACATAGATTAAATAGTAAATTAAATTAGTATATGTCTTTATAATCATGGATTTTGCCACATCCAGTCCCCCAACCATTACGTTATCTATGTTTTATCCTTTAAAATCCGCCGCTTCGTCAATACTAAGCCATATAGGTTTATCGTGCAATTCCGAGATGATACCTTTTTTACGTCCCCACACAGTGGTGCTATGTATAATCGTCTAAAAGTTGTTTCTGCAGGTAGACTAACTTCGCCGTACTTTCCACTCGCAGCGTTCTGGACAAATTGTCTAAATCCGGGGTGACCAATTTGGCGAATGGAATATTACACGCTAGCCATTTTGACTAAACCCAAGTTAAATTGTCTCCGCCTGTCTCGCGCACTCATACCACCACTTACACGAGCTTTAAGTTTGTATGTAGCAACATGCTGCAAAACAGCTGTTTTTACGTGCAACGTCAATACACTGTCACACACGGTAAAACGAAGTTCACTGCAATTAAAGGTCAGTTCCGCAAAATTGTTTATCTAACGCTCCACCGTAACCTGCGACGGACATTGTCCCGACATTTTTACAAACTCATTAGACGTTTCGTGCACACAAACGATGCATGGACCAGCGTAGTTTAACTTACACTAACAATAAGTGTAAATTATATTCACGTTCGCGACTCGACCTTTGGCACGTGTCGTAACTTGGTTAGAGTGGGCACAAAACCCCCCCCCCCGGTTTTTTCACGAAATAATCGTTAACTGATTGAACTACAGTTGTATATCGAACTGATGCTGCTACCACCGCGCTGCGAGCGTGTCGCGACAAGTTTGAACAGAACTGTGGCTGGTGATACTTTCCCCACCCTGAGCTCGCTGGACAAGCCAGTGGGTCGCTCAGTTTGACTGTAACAGTCGTTTGAATTAGTCTACGCACCAGTGACGCGTCAAAAAAATGATAAGTGTTCAGATGGAGCAACGGGTTAATCTCAAGTCTTATTAAACTGGGGAAAACTTATTAAAATGGTTTAAACGGTTTAAAGAGGGACGTGAAACGACCGAAGACGATCCGCGTCCCGAACGGCCCTCAACGTCAAAAACGGACGAAAACATTGAAAAAATTGGTAAATTAATCCGCGTAGATTGTCGTCTAAGCATCCGAGGGTTTGCTGAAGTAACAAGAATCGACAAAGAATGTGTTCGCCCGATTTTGCATGAATGGTGCCAAAACTCCTCATTTCCAAGCAAAAGGAATCAAGAATGAACAGTTGTGCTGACATTCTAAACAACATTAACACTGATCCAGGCTTATTAGACACGGTGACACTGAAGGGGACAAGAAGGTGTGGAACCGGTAAATGTGACGGAGGTTCTGAACCTGACAGAAGCGGACTTCCAGCACTGCTTTCAACAATGGAAAAGTCGTATGGAGCGGTGTAGAGATCGCCAAGGGGAGTACATTGAAGGCGGAAAAGTTGCTACTGTAATTGGTAACGAATAAAATGTTTTATGACAGCAGTTCGGTCATTTAATAGCCACACCTCGTAATACAGTATTTCAGTCACGTTAAGGCCGGTCCTGGAATCTGTCGTTAACCTACGGGCTCTACTAAGAATTACCGATATAGTCCTCTTTGTTCCCATCAGGCGGGATTACATAGTCGACGGTACTGTCGTGGTAGAAGTGGAAAGGCTGGAAGGTGTCGAACAGGAAATCTCCCATGTACTCGTCCATGTAAATGCCGATTATTCGCCTGTCGAAGTCGTCTATCACCCTACCCCCGTACATTACTTCTCCGATCAAATATTTCAAGCTGTTCCACGGCAATCTGGTGTCTTTAGCTTTGAGCGCCTTCGTGAGGTACGTGTTCAGTATCGTCACGCAAACGTTGAAGTCCGACTCGTTGAAATCGTAACAGATATTCCAGCCGATCTTGTCGTATCTCCTGCGTTCTTGGACGACGGCGTGAAAGAAGGCCAAGACGTACACCAGGCGCTTGTACGCCGGATGGGAACACGAGTCCAGGGTCTGCGGACGCATCTTAAAGTACGTATTGCGCAGGTTCAGTTTCAGTCCGTTAGGCGGTTCGGTCACGACTTTCAGCGACCTCTGCAGGACGCCTATCGGGAATGTGGCGACTGGGTCCGTCGTCAGCCACAGCCGGAAGTCGGGGTGAGGTTTGGATATTTTTTCCAACACTTTTTCTAATCGCTTTATGAATTTTATTAGAAGGTGGCAATTCTGGAACATCAGCCACTGTCCCCTGGATATGGCGACGTCCAGCAGCCCTAATGCGATGGGTTCTTGGCCTTGTCCAAGCGAAAGGTACTTAAATTTCCCGCTTCCGAATCCGTATCTAAAATATACAGTTATGTTTTTACAGAATTAGTGATATTAAATGCCCAGATAACCTCAGTTATTCTGAGTTGGCAGCAAGTGTCTGATACTTCATAATATTGTAGGCAAGAAGACTAGATCTAAGGAGACCGAACTGCGGCTTTTCGCTGTATAACGCGACGGGCTCGAATATGTCCGCCTCCAGAGGCGCTGTAAATAGTTGTGTACCACGGTTGCCACGGTATACAAACATATATCTATATGTATACCGTGGTTCTGTACTAATCTGTGTACGTTAGAGGTTAGAGTCCGTGTGAATGCCCGTGGTGCGAATACATGTGGCAGACGCTCGATATTTTCCGTTAATTTGTTGTAATCTTTGGAATTACAAATTTTCGTAATTATCATCATGAAAATGTACCCAAAGTATTTCATGTTACGTGCTTCAACGTTAACAATACAACAAAGGAAAATATTTCAATTCATCCATACATCAGTAATTTGAAATAATGTCAGGTTATTCTGACGCTTCGGAACGCTTCTTATATCACACAATGCAACACAGCACTTACGAACCATATTTATTTAACATTCGAATTGTATTTTTATTAAAGCCAAACGGCATGTAAGCATATTGTGACATTTCTGAAATGTCATTAGTGACAGCTGACAGTCATTAAGTTTTATAGTTTACATACTTAGTCTATTTAGTTTATACACTAGCTATTAGTAAAGAATTATATGGAATGACATATTAAATATTCTAGATGTCAAATGAATTATCTAGAACATTTAAAACTATAAATAAGTTGTAGAGTATTCACATGTGGTCCGCTGCTCTTCACGTGACGTCGAGAACACTACTGTTTACAGCGCCTTCTGGAGGCGGACAGATTTGATCCCATGATACCGAACGAGTTCTGTCTCCTTAGTTCTAGTCTTCTTGGTTGTACGTTATGTTAAAAATTGGCGGTTAAGATTGAAAGCGTGTGTCTGAATATTATTTGTGGCCAACAGAAATCACAAAAAAATATTAGGATGAAATGTGTACAAAAGTTGTGACAGCTTACACGAGAAGTACAGTCCGTTATTATTTGTTTGTATCTTTTATATCTTTCGGGTACTACCTAGTATTACTTTCATTGTGTGCAGTTCACAGGCAAAGTTATTCAGTGTCTACTGTACTTGTGTTTTTAACTGTTTGAAGTTTTTAGGTGCTGGCGAAATAAAGCTAGTGGGGCTAAAAAGTGTTTTGGAACACCGTAAAGTGAAGTTGCTTGAAGTACCTTACACCTTAAAGATATCAGAAAGCAGTGTATTCATTATTTTACATGAACATTTGTCCTTGAGAAAGCTTTGGTCGAAGTGGATACCGCGTTTGCTCACTATATTGATTAAAAACAACGTGTTTGATTCAGAGCGCTGTTTGGAGCTGTTTAGGCAAAATAAAAAGGATTTTTTCATGCGATATGTTATTGGATGAAACATGGAGTATAGTGAAACTCCAGAGTCAAATCGGCAGTCAGCTGAGTCCTCCGAACAGCAACCGACGAAATCCATCCAAAGCGACCAAAAACAAAAAAGTCGGCCTGGAAGGTTATGGCGTCCGTATTTTGGAATTCGCATGGTATAATATTCATCGACTATCTTGAAAAAGGAAAAAGGATCAATAGTGAATATTACATAGCATTAGTAGTGCATTTGAATGCCGAAATCGCGAAAAAAGAAATGACAACGGTCCCAAATGAAGAAGATACAAGTGTTCCTTCGCCAATATAATACACCGTGTCACAAATCGATCGCAACAATGGCAAAATTACACGAATTGCACTTGGAATTGCTTCCGCATCCGCCGTATTCTCCAGATTTAGCCCCCAGCGACTATTAATTAGTAAAAATGCTCGCTGGAAAGAGATATGGCTCCAGTGAGGAGGTGATCGCCGAAACTGAAGCATATTTTGAAGAGTTGGACAAATCCTTCTATAAGAAAGGTATAGAAATGTTAGAGAAGCGCTGGAGTGAACGTATCTCTCTTGAAGGAGATTAGGCTGATGAATAGAGTCGCATTTTGCCTAAAAGTTGTTTTATTAGTCATCTTACGAACTTATCGAGTAATGTGTGGGCAATTAAGTTCGGCTTCCTACTCGACCATTTTCAGATGGTCGTAAAATACGTTTTTTTTTTAAATTTCCGCCTTACCGATCTCCCAGCTTCATCAGTTCCGCTGTGGGGTCGGAGCCCGGGCTAAGAATGAAAACGACAGGCGTCGTCGGGCTACTCTGATCGTATATATTGTCCAAACTAATTACTGGCGGCATTATATATTCCTCGCCCATGATCTCCGTTATGTAATTCCCGACGGCCCTGAACACCCTGTCGATTCTGAAGCACCTCAGGAACATGAGCACTTGGAAAGGGTTCAGTTTTCCGGAGTATTCGCAAGGAAACTCGACGGACTCCGGGGCGTCCAGATCGTACCATTCTTTCCAGTCGTCCAGGTGGCGCTCTATGTCGATCGGCAGCGTGCGGAAGTCGTCTGGGAAGTCCGCGGACAACTTCATGATGTTCTCCCAGTTGTGAGGAGAAATCCAACTTGCCGGGCATTCTCGGGTCGATTTCTCTAAACTTATACAACCCTACAAAATTCCATTGGTTTTTATTTTTTTCCCGCCTCAGCAATTTTGTTAATGATCGCACGTTTAAACGTTTTTTTTTTTCATTTACTCTGATTGCAAAACCTCATTTTATCTAAAGATAATTCGGTAATTCTTTGCTATAAAAACAACAAGAGCCGGTTACGTAACAATAAACCGAAGTCCTTCATACCTTAATGAAAAAATCCAGCTCGGCCTGCGAAATCTGTTGTTCGCTTTGCTGCAGCTTCGATGTCATTTGGAACGAGTATAACAGCTTGTGTTTCTCGAAGATTCCGGTGCAGCCGTAATCGTAAACGCTCTTCGTCAGCGTGTTTATGATGTTGAGCAACCGCTTGGACAACAACGTGTGAGGCAGGGCCTTCCGCAAGGAGTACGCGAACACCTCCAGATAGGAGGACAGCGAGTACTGGTACATGGCGTTCACGCCCGCCATGTCGGAGAGCACGAAGAACAGTATGGCCCCCCGCCTGGCGACCGATCGGTAGCCGTCCCTCAGCCTGTCTATGTCCTTCGAAGTTTGCCCGGCCAGCACCAGTTTCTCCATCACTTCCGTGGCTTTGGTCTTCGTGTTCTCCAGCGTGGTAATCAACTCGACGTTGTCCAGCATGTTGCCGGTCGTCGTGGACAGCTCCCTCAGCAGAGAATCCTCCAGCTGCTCTAGCAGGTTCTTGTTCTCGCTGGTCTCCGCGATGAGTTTCTCCCTCTGTTCTTCTAAATCAGGACGTTCGTTTCTAACCACCACGCTCAACAGTTGGTCTTCCAGACCGCTCAGAGTGACGGTGTAGTTTATCACCACTGCTGTAGCGTACACGGAGGGGTTGAAGACGGGGTTGCTGAACTTCGTGGTCATGTACATCCTGAAGTTGGGGTCCCAGTCCACCTCTTTGTCCCCCAGCATGATGAAGACCCTCCCCCCGATACTCTTGACGTTCCTCATTATCACGTTCTCGGCAACCGGGTCGATGTAATCGTCCACGTCTTGGAAGAGTATCGGCGACCCGTACTTGATGCTCATGTCTAGGTGCTTGAGGAAGTCCGCGTCGTTGAAACTGACCACTTTCAGGTTGGACTTCTCCTCCTTCTTCTTGATCCAATTCAGGGCCTGCTGCTGGGGGTCGATACAGAGCGGGAACCGCGACGACTTCAGCGTCAAGATGCCGTTCTGTACGGACAACTCGTCGGGCGGCAGGCCCTCGGAGTTCCACTTGCTTATTTCGACGTCGCTCGTCAAGTTCGATTCGGGTTTTATCGGCTGAGAAAGGGGTATCTCCCTGTTCAATATGTCCCTCTGCCAGTTGTCGTACACCATGTCCCTTCTGAACTCGAAGGTAAACGGTCCGCAGTAGGCCAGGAAGCCGGAGCAGAGCAGGCAGTCTCCGATCAAAAGGTTCTTGTCGACGTAGAGCTTCTTTAGATCCTCCTTCCATCGCGCTTCCTCCGAACTCAAGCCGGTGATGAGTTTATCGGCGGCCTCCAGCCTCCTCATCATTATGTCCGTCTCCTCCTGCAACTCCTGTCTGCGTCTCATCGCCACCTCGTATTTCTCGTTCAGTTTGTTCAGGTCGTCCTCCAGCTTCGCGATCTCATTGTACACCTTCTCCAGGAACCTCTTCGCGGCGTTGAACTCCGCCTGCAGCTGTTCCACCCGTTCCTTCTTCGGTTTGACCTCTTTGTACACCGCGCAGTAGCCCAACACCGCTTGGACAAACTTCAGAAGGCCGAAGCCGGCTTTGCTGATGCTGGCCATCTCGTCTAGCTTCTTGGACCTGGCCATGTGCGCCTTGCAGGCCTTCTGTTGCGCCTGCGTTATGAGGTCGCAGTTCATCTCTTGCAGGGTCCTCAGGAAACTGGTGTCCGCCATCATGCCCTTGGCGCTCTTCCAGGAGACCTCTTTGATGCCCCTCAGGATGACCACGCACTCGCATATCGTCTGTACGGGTTCGGGCGGGGTCGCGAAGGAACGGATCTCCGTGATGTCGGATTTATCGAGTTCCGCGAGGGCCAGCCTGGCCGTTTCCAGAGCCGGCAGAGCGGCCGACAGGGCCTCCTCCGCCTCGCCCTGTTCGATGCTGATAATCTTGGCCTGTTCCTCGATTTCGGCACTCTTCAGAGAGGCCACGTCCTTCTTCTCCATCGCTATCTTGGTCCCGGCGTCTATCTCCTTGAGCATTTCCTCGCAGGCGTTTGTCGCCTGGGTCACGATGATTTTTTGTTCGGCCAATCTCTGGTTTAGGATGTCCAGTTCCACGGTCGCCTCCGCTATTTTGAGCAGACCGCCGTTTAATCTGTCGCACTGGGAGTTTATGTAGCTATCCTTTTCCTCCAACAGCCGTAAATACGTCGTAATAAAGTCTAAATAATGCTTGGGCGTGACGAAATTCTTCCTCCTCAATTTCACCAAGTAATCGATCGTGTACTGGGTCACCGACTGGTGCACATGGACGACGTGTTCAATGATAGTGTCCCTGTAAGATTCCGGTATCTTGGGATTTTCTTTGAGGAAGACGGAAGCGACCGCCTCCAACGCTTGCAACGGCCACGGAAATATCCAATCGATTGTGGAGTTGTTGACCAGGCCCGGAAAGTTCCTGCAGCGCTTGCTGAGGATGTCGCCCGCTGAGGACATCGACAGAACCACGTGCAAGTTGTCCTGACACTGGCGTACGAAATATTGCCACACGCTATCCTTGGTGATGCCGTATCCAGCGTTTTTCGCGGCACCGCGGACCTGTCCCACGATCTGTTCCTTATCTTCTTCCGTGAACAGAGACGGCACGTAGCCGATCATCAAAATGTTATTGATGAACTCCAGGAATCCTTCCTCGACGATCTGGCTGGCGGTGAAGAAGAACACCGTCGGTTTCTTGTCGATGCCGAGTTTCGAGTACAAGGCTTTCAGGTCGTCTTTGAACATCTGCTCGTTGTATCCCCTGCACAGGGTTATCTCGAATATCTCCTGTCCAGCGGTGAACGCGGCCAGATAGGACAAGCTGCGTTTACCCGACCCGCCGACGCCGACCAACATCGCGTGGCCCTTCTCCAACCTCAGGACCCTGTGTATCCTCGTCAAGTGCTCCAGAGCGTCGTTGAACAGCACTATGTTCAGCTTCTCTCTTCTCTCGTTATACAGTTCGATGATTTCTTGGAACAGAAAATATATCGCGTTGTAATCCAAGAGATCTTCGTAGAAGCGGCCCTCTCCTTCGTTTGTCGCATTGCGATAGTCCCCGAAGAGGATGGGATCCCTAGTTACGTACTCGACCATGTCGAATTCCTCCTCCGGCTCTGCGGACTCCTCCTCGTCGTCTATTTGGACGGGCTCTATTTCGTCCTCGTCCAGGTTTTCCTCTTTGACCGGCGGCGCTTTCTTCGGGAAAGCCAAGTTGATCTGGTCCAGTATGTGGCTTGCCATTAGGGCTTGATCGTCCGAGTTAATCAAACGGTCGCATATTACGCGACAAAACTCGTTTCTCCACACGCGCACCATCTGCGGCACGGTAGTGAAAAACTTAGGAGTCGTATTACACAGTCCGGCGACTATCCTCGACAGATCCCTCATGTTGAATATGTAGTGAAACTTGCTGGGAGTCGGCGGCAGCTGGTTTATCAACACCGTGTACAAGTTTAACGTCATGTCCATTAGGGTGGGCGCGATTTGCACCTCTTCCTCGAAAATAGACAGGTGGCTCTGCAGAATCGACGTATAGATATGCTGCAGCGTTGTCACGGAGGGAAAAACTAGATTGATAACGGTGAACATGGACATGAACCTGGGGTCGACCTCGTTGCGGCCGCCCCCAGCCACGCCCATCGCGGCGAAGTACGATATATCCCTCAAGACCTTCCAGTTGAGGTCTTTCCCTCTGTCGTAGAGTCCGCCCTTTTCGAAGAGGAGCTTGAGGAGGGCGATCGGCTGCTGCGTGCCGTACTCGTCCACCTGGGGCATGTTCATGTCGTCTATGAAGCAGATCAACTTCTTGCCCATGGGGGGGCCGTATATCTCTTTCGTCCTCTTCTCGACGGACGATTCCAAGTTCGTCTGCACGTCCATCGAGGAAGTCCTCGACGAAAAGTTGATGTTCAGCAGTATGAAGATTTCCGAGTCGAGGTTCCTCAGGAAGTCCTGGATTATGGCGGTCTTGGAGGTCCCCGTCTCGCCGATCAACACGATGGGTCTCCTTATGTTGTTCATCAACTGGAGCAGGTAGGTGACCCGCACGGTATCGATCGTAGGCACGAGTATCTCGGAGTACCTCTTCTCCCTCTCGTGGACGTACTCGGGCACCAACCACCGCCAGGCGACCCAGACCCTCTCCTTGACGTCCAGGAAGTAATCGTAGAACGTGGGAAACGCGGCCGGTACGTGCCTGAGGTCGCACATTTTCTCCGGCGTGTCGTTGGCCACCAACATAGACGCCTGGTTCTTCATGTACTCGTCGAATTCCAAGCGACACCGCTCTACCAGTGCGGCCCCGACTGAATTGTATATGCAAGTGATGAACAGCGCGTTCAGCAGCTCCTCGTCGGCGTTGTCCACTTCGACGTCTCGGTCGTCGTCCGGATTCTGCGGGTAAATCGCGTCTAGCATGTGGCACATCTGCGTGATCATGTTGAGGCCGGTCTGGGGGATCACCGTCTTTAAGGGCGCCACCTGCTTGTTGGCCAAGGTGCCCTCCAGCACGTACGCCATCAACTCGGGTATGTATTTCTCGTACAGCTCCTGGAAGGCTTCCCTTTCCGGTTCGAATTTCCTCTTTCGCACCCACCGGTTCCAGTACGGTTCGTAACCTAAATTCTTGGGATCCACGTATACCATTCCCGCACGGGAGACGGTAGCCGGAGAGGCGTACTGCAAGTCTCCCACCTCGAACAGTAGCGCGCACACGGGGGTCTGCAGCATGATCCGCTCGCCGTTCGCCAGCGTCAGCAGCTTGTTGTCGTCCATCACCGAGTTCATGTTCTCTATCCACAGGGCATCTACGTCGCCGTCGAACAGTATGTACCGCCTCTCTTGCTTCTCCGTCGGCTTGTTCATTTCCCTGAAGATGTTAGACAGTAACCCGTCCGTCCAGTCGCGGGTCACGGGGTCCAGGATACCGTAGAGTTCGATGACGGAACAAGCTTTCGGATTCAGAGTGTATATTTTCGTGACCAATCCCATTGCCGTTTGGGCCTTCGCGAGGGTATTGATGACGACGGTCTTGCCGCCGCCCGTCGGGCCCACCAACATCGTGGAGTGTCTCGTCATCATCGTCTCGTACATTTGGACCACTTTATCGAGTTGGGTCGGCAGGACAATGAGCCCGTCCGCATCGAATACTGCTTCTACGGCGGCGTTGAATTCGGGATAGCCGACGCGCGGGCAGTCCATCCCAGGGAACAGGTCTTTGATCAGTCCGAGGAAGAGCGGCACGTCGTCGTACACGAACTTCGGATAGTTCATGTCTCTCAGGGCTCTCATCAGGACGAGCGCCTCCTTGACGTCGGGAGAGGCCCGCTTTAGGACGCCGGACATACGCAGGACGGAATTCAAAGCTCGCAGGCCCCAGTCGTAGTGGAACTGTTTCGAGAGCTGTTCTCTCGCCAACTTGTAGAGGACCGTCATCTTTTTAGCCAACACTTTCGCTTCCAGGAAACCGTCGGAAAAGAGGGATATCAAACAGATCATCTCCAGATCGGGCACGATGCACACGACGGGCCGGAAGAGCGCCTTCACGGATTCGGGCAGCTCCGTCCTGCCGGCGTAGCCGGGATTCATGGTGATGAATATGCCCACTTTGGAATCCAGCGCGATCTCTACGCCCTCGAAAGTAAACCGTTCCAGTTTCATCACCAGTGCGCTTCGGATCGTCTGCAGCTGGGTGGAAATCACGGACAGTACCGAGATGTCGATCCTGTTGAATTCGTCGAAGCATCCCCACGCGCCGCACTGCGCCAACCCCGCCAGGGTGGTGCCGATCGCTTTGAAATCCATCCCCTCCCCGCAGTTGGTGACCACGCAGAGTAGCGCCATCGCTTTCGCAAGATCCTTGGTGGTCTCGGTCTTTCCGGTTCCGGCGGGTCCCGCCGGAGCCCCTCCCATGTTCATCGTCAGGGCCTGAGTGATCGTCAGATAGATTCTGTCCGTTAGCGGGGTGATGACGAGTCTGCCGTTCAGACCCATATATTCGTATCCGTACTCGAACGAGCCCGTACACTGCGTCACCCAGAGGTTGTCCAAGTGATTTATCCAATAGAATCTCAACTGGCTCTCCCATTCGAATTCCTGGGCGTCCGTGACGCTGTCTCTCACGAAGCCGTCGACTATATCTCGGGCGTGTACCTCGATAATGGCAATCGTCTTGAATTTCGTCCTTTCGTTGGAAGACAGATCCGCCCTGACCGTTAAGACGATCTCGTCTAACTGACGATTCAACTGTAGCAGATACTCTTTCATCGCGCGTTTGTTCCCTTTTTTAAACTTCACGAAGACGTTCTCCACCTCAGCCGTCCACCACACCTGACTGCCGGCCAAACAGACCATCCCCTGGAAGTCCATCATCCACATCGCCCTTGGCCTTCGAACCTTGCCGTAGATATATATGGCACTTTTCGTTATGAACCTGTTCGAGCGGCGCATCTCTTTGAGGATGTCGTTCATCCACTCCTCGACCTTCCCGTCCACGGAGACCAGATTTCGAAATTCCATCACCTCGCCCTCGGCGGAGACCATCGCGTTGGCTGTCATGCGGTCTTGATTGTCTAACGCGAAGCGCAAGGACTTTATGTTGTCGAACATTTTTATCATGTGCTCCTGCACCACGTTGGGATCGCTACTGCCCAGGATGGAGAGCAGTTCGTCGGTAGATATGAAGTAAAACCTGGGAAAACGCCGCCTCTTAGAGTCCAGGTATTCGTTCAAGGATTTCTGGCACCTGTCCAGACCAAAACCCAGCCCCTGGAATTCCTCTAAGCGTCCTGGAGCGATACAACAGTCTAAAACGTTGGGTTTCTTGGCGGTGTCCATCATTATCCTCCTAAATGACTTGTCTATATCGTCGAATTTTTTTTGCCTCGTCCGGCAGCTGGGCTCTTATGTCGCCTCCGACAAAAATACCTTCGAGGTATAACCATTTCCGCTGGACAGATAACCATTCGTCTATGACTTCCTCGATATTGGCCAGGTTCTTTTCCCATTTCTGGACCTGGCCGAGGAAAGGTCCCACGAACTGCGACCCGGCCATGCTCTGCAGATCCATCGAATTGTCTTCTAGGATCTGCATGATTTCTTCCGTAGCGCCGATAATAAACCCCCGGTCTTCCGATCCTTTCATGTGTTTCAAAACGGTAAACGTTATGTTACTCCACGTCTCCGCTATCTGCTTGACGCCCTTCTCTATACTCAATTCCTTGATGGCGTTGTTGATGATTTCCTCGGCGATGTCCTGGTAACGGTACAACTTCATGGCGAACATGTTGTCGAGGGTGAACCTATCGGGGGACATGTCGAACTCTATGCCCGTCTTGGTCATGAGCTGTTTCCAGTGGCGTTCTCTGAGAGCCTCGTTCTTCAAGGCGACCATCAAGGGGACGACGTTACGGAAATCCTTCATGCTCAGCTCGAGAGTCAAGCCGATGGGGTTCGTTCTGGTGCTCTTGGGCAATTTCCGGAAATCTCTCAGGAACCCGTCGATCCCGTCGACTAGAGCTTGCGGGTTTAGATTCGCCCACAGAGTCTTGCCCCACACCTCGCGTGCGTGCTTCAGGTTTTTGTAGAGCTTGTAGAGAACTTCCAGTTCCTCGAAGTCGGTCTTGGCGTTCAAGTAATCCGAGTAGTCCGCCAAGGGGAATGTCGAAGAGCATCTCGGCGCTGACCAGATCCAAGCGGCGTTCTTCCAGTTTCTGAAACTGCGACCTGTAGTCCTCCATCAACGCCACGCCCGCGTCCAGGTCTTCGCCCACCGTCCCAGGCCCTTCGCATTCGTACTTCTTGACGAATTCGGCCAGTATGTCGCAGAATTCGCGGATCTCCGTAAACGTCATGTTCGCGAATCGGTCCGTGGTGGCCTCGAGGGTTTGGTCCCTGTACAGAGCCGAGAGGTAGAGCTCCTTCCACTCCTTCTCCAACAGGTACGCCAGCTGCTCGTGTTCGCGCGGAAAGGCAATCTTGTGCTGGCGCAGGATCGCGTAAACCTGCTGGTAGCGCAGGTAGTCCAACTCGGCGGACACGTTGCCCTTCTGGATGGTGGCGATGGCCTGCTTGATGGCCTTAAATCGGGCCAGGCCTTTGATATTCTGCTTAACCAGCACTTTCAGCTGATCGATGGTCTCTTTGAATTCGTCCATTTTCGCCTTGGTCGCGGTGTCGATGAGGGCTCCGAGGATGTTCTTCCATTCGTTGCAATGGAACTCGATCGTGTCCAGCAGGGGCCTGAGATTCAAGCGGATGCTGCCCGTATTAATGTAATTCCCGTATATCTTTATGTTGTCGACGAGACCGTTATAGAACATGAATTTCTCGTCGTACGCAGAGAGGAGAGTGTACTTCGCGAGGAATTTCTCGCAGGTCGACACCTTCTCGTAGGTCCACAACATTTTGTAACACTTCCATTTCTGCAGCACCTTATTGACACTCACTATCGCCTTCTGGGCACTTTCGGACACTTTGATGAAGGCCTCGCATACGTCTTGCACTTTTACAACTTCCTCGAAGAACGTGTAGGGGTTTTCCTCGCCTTGCGGTATCAGGTGCTCGCACGACAGGCACGTCTCGTTCAGCCACCTCGGGAAGGCCTTCAATCTCTCTATGAAGTCCTTCGAGTTCCTGATGATCAAGTTGTAAATCTCGGTGGTGGTCGGCCTCAGGAGCACCTCGGGCGTGACGACGACGGCATCAACTTGGAACAGCACCTCCTTGCCTTCCAGCTTGGAGTTGAACATTTCCAAGTTCTTCACCGTCATAGTTATGAAAGCCTTGTAGAGGCTGCTCTCCCAGTATATATAGTACGGCACCATGGCGGCAGCTTTGCCGGTGCTCGTTTTCAAAATAATGGCCTCCAGCTTCACGAGGATGGGACCGACGGACTCGTAGGTCTTGGTCAACTTGGACATCTTCTCGGTCCGGTCGTCGTTTATCGCGGTGAAGAAATCTTTGCAGCTCAGCCTCTCGGGTTGCTCCCGTACGCTGACGAAACTGAAGAGGTTCGCCGTCGCCAGCACTCGTATCGTTCTATTCAGCAGCCTTTCCACCCGCTCGAGTTGAGAGTACGATGCTTTCAAGTTGTTTATCAACACCGAGCACTCCTCCGTATATTCGCAAATGCCGAGGGACGACCACTTGATTCTCGATATTGCGGGCTGAATGTGTAACTCGACGTTTCTCATGATATTTTTTAGAAGATGCATCTGAAAATAAAATAAAATAATAGATATCCATCGTCCATCGGATAAACAAAACTATTACCTGCGGATGAGTGAACTTAGATATCATACTGTTGTAATCCTTAATCATCGTATGGACCGCGTTCACGCTTATCTGAAGCTTTTCTTTTCTGAAGGAGACCATTCGGATGCTGTCCGGCAAACTGTACGATAAGGATTCCAGGATTTCAGCGCTCTTAAAGCAGCTCCACAAGTTGTCGTCGAAGTTCAGATCGAACTTTAGGCCCATTTCGATGGTGACGGCGTCGCCGATAATTTCCTGCCACGTTAATTTCTTGCGGGAATACAGCAGCTCCAGGATAACGTTAGCCACTCGATTTGTCGTCACCCTGGTAGATGCTTTTGTCGTTTTTCCAGCTGAAAACAATAAAGTTCTTTTTAGATTCACTGTCATGATGAGGTACGCTGCACTGACGAGCCCCGACCGGGGTGAAACCGCGATCTCCGGTTTCCGCGGACCAACGCCTTTCGGAGACGATTTAACTTACTCCTTGGTTGAGTCGGCGGCTTGGAGAAGCTCGACGTCTCCCTGGCCGGGCTCTGCTCCGGTCTGCTCTGCTGTTCCGGCTTGTGAGGCTTCAGGAATTTGTCCGACTCCGGATTGATGGCGACGAGTTTCAGTATCTCCTTGTGCATGGCCTCCTGCATGGGGGTTTCGGACAGTTCCAGCCACTCCTCGAACTTGTTCCGCTCGTACGCCCTCAGCTCCTTGGCCAGCGTCAGGTACGCCTTGAACGCGTCGTCCTTCAGCGGGGACTCCATGATCTCGGGTACCTTTTGGAACTTCAGGATGGGGCGTTTCAAGTAGTTGAAGAGGAGCCGCACCCAATAGATGGCGCCGCCGTGCGGCGGGGTGTTTTTCGGGAGGATGGGGTGCCTCTTGTTTCTCTAGATTATATTTTTACGTTTTATATCATATGTATATCACCCGACTAGACGTTTTGTTGCAGTAAATTATTTTTTAATACTTATATTACATAATGTGTACTGAATAAAAAAAGAACTACATTTTCTTACCATAAAAGCGTCCTCAACTATCAATATTTCCTTCATGTACTGATCTAATATCACGTCGAATTTCAGCATCAACCTGTCTTGTATCAACTGTCGTGTCTCCATGTGTTTGAATTTTAAAAGCATCTCTAGAGCACTTTCAGATGACCTGAATAATAAAAAACAAAATTCTTGACTGCCAAACGGTCGAAATACGCTAGTTCTTTACCAATTCCAATTCAAGCGGAATCCAATCGGTATAAATTACAGCTACATTCTGTCTGGTAAGAGCGTGTAAGGTATATTTTGTGAGAAAACGTGTTTAGTGAATTTTGTTTAGGTTATAATCGAATATCAATAGTGTTTTCTTGATTTTTTTTCTTTTTTCTTGAATTGCACTTATTAATAGGTGGTCCAATCTTCGAGGTATGTTTTCCACGAGATTTTCGACTTATTGCTTGGAAAGTGACTTCCATGCTCCATCAAATTGTCGAAACAGCTCCAAAGCGTAGTTTTTTGTTTTCTTACGAAGGTGAAACTTGTTGCGAGCTGACACATTTTTCAATAGAGTTCGCGTCGGGACGACCAATCTAACGTGACTATTGAGTAATTGTCCTCCTGAAGGATCCAAGGAAGCTGTCGCTACCAGATCAGCGTGTCTCACTAGGTGGGTACCAAACCAACTGACCCACGACCCAGGAGGTGATTGACATTTTTACGACTCAAAATATCGCTGATCCAAATGACGCTGACTTGCTAACAACCGAATTCGACTTTCTCACGTACTTCGCGGTTGCCTCAAAGAAAAACAGCCTCAAAGCGCAAGTCAGAAGCAGAACTTATAGAGTCTGACCTGCTTCTCGACGCAAAAAAATTGAATTAAAACTGTTGCTTCCCACAATGCATTTTCAACAAACTCTCTCTACACCAATATAGAGACATCCAAAAAAAGTCATCAACTCTGGCTATGAACGAGAGAGATGGAAATAGCGGTTGTGTCTAAACTTTTCGGTTATGTCAAACTTTTGACAAGTGACTGTCACAATTTGTAAAATAAACAATGGCTGTCACATGATGACAGTCTTGACAAGTAAATAAGGTTATAAATTCGAGCAAGAATAGAAATACGTCTTTTTTTTCTCGGCCAACTCAACCAACAACTGATGACGTTTTTTTTAAAATATGTCCATATAATAAATGTAAGGAGCTATTCCCCGTTCCCACAGTGTTCACGCTCTTACTAGACTGTATTATGGATGTCGAACGTTCTTTTTATTACAAATTATTTTAAGTTTTCGCCAAGAAGACTAGAACTAAGGAGACAGAGCTGCGGCTTTTCGTTGTATAACGCGAGGGGCTCTAATAATTCCAGCGCCTCCAGAGGCGCTGTAAGCAGTGTCGTTTTGTACTAATCTGTGTGCGTTAAAGTCCGTGTGAATGTCCGTGGTGCGAATACGGTGATATGTGGCAGACGCTCGATATTTTTCGAATTTGTTGTTATCAAGAAGACTAGAACGTTAACAATATAACAAAGGAAAATATTTCGTTTCATACGTACATCAGTAATGTGAAATAATGTCGCTTTGGAACGCTTCTTGTACCGCACAATGAAACACATCACTTTCGAACCGTATTAATTTAACATTCGGATTGTATTTATATTAAAGCCAAACAGCATGTAAGCATACGCATTGACAGCCTACATTCATAAACAGTCACGTGTGGTCTGCCGCTTATCACGTGACTTTCGTAGATCACGTGACGTCGAGCACGGCACTGCTTACAGCGCCTTCTGGAGGCGGACAGATATGAGACCATCACACCGAACGACTTCGGTCTCCTTAGTTCTAGTCTTCTTGGTTCCCGCTAAGCCGAACTTGCCTTATCATTTTGAAGCTCTGATCGATGAAGCCGACACCCTCGAGGTCCAGCTTTCGAACCTCCTTGTGAAAGGAGTCCATTATGGCGTCCCAGTTTTCCTTGCAACCCTTGTCGAATATATCGAAGTCGGTATTTTCGATGGGAAGCACCAGCCTGTCCACGCGTTTCGAAACGTTGTCGATGCTCTGCGGATCGCTGACGATACTCCTCAGTTCCACCCCAAATATGTTTTTAAAGTGGTACATGATCTGTAATAAGGTTAGGAGTTTTTTTTTTTTTTTTAATATATATAAAAATTGAGTTTTACTTACCGTGGCAACCTCGTGTAAGTCTTTACACACCGATGCCATGTAATCTGACGACGTGAATAACCTGTTCTTGTCGAACTCCCAACGTTGTCCCTTGCCGGAATCCTCGATTTTCTGTCTGACGTCCATGTAGGACGACTTCCATAATTCCAGCATTTCCTTGGCGTCCCAGGTCAACCTTTGCACCTCGGTAATAGGTTTCCTACAAATCCAATGGACTGCCTAGACCGATAAGCTCTGAAAAGCCTCTGCGGACTAACCTGAACAAAGATTCGATGTCCAGGTTCGCTCTTACCCTGTGTAACAGACACCAGAGGATCCTCTCCATGAACGGCACCATCACCTCGTCGGTGTTGTAATAGCGAGACAGCACCCAAACTAACCGAAGGCCGCTCATCAGGAGGGGAATGCAATCCGACACTTTCTTAAAGTCCGGATTATGGGTTATGGTCTGCAAGAGTATAAGTTACGAGCGATGAGAAATTATCTGTTTACGAAACGAGATATATCGTAGGATACAAAAAAGAACGTCCTCATAGTATGCCGTGGAATCTATCCCGCATGTCTTGGTGCTACGTCCTGCTGGAATTAGTATCTCTTCATAACTAGATAACATCACATTATGCTCTCCTGGTCAGGATATAAGCTGACACGTTCTTTCTACAATTACAATTAGGTATGGGGTAGGTGCAAGCCCTGTGCACTTAAACCGATGCTTACTGTGCCCTCATAGTCTAGTCATTCCATTAGTACTGTTTCCTTAAGAAATTTAAGAACAGTTACTACTATTTTCCCTTATGGCCTTGGTGTCCTCTCACCCACTTGCGAGTGATACTGTTGTGTTACGGTAGCTGTATTAGCGAATTCATACAGACTTTAACTACCTGGGAATGTATTTCTACTGTTCCCAGGGCTTTGAGTGGTGCTTAGTTATCAGAGATAATCTGGATCCTCTTATTTATGTAAGACCTCCTGACCATCTCCTGTGGAAGACAATGACACGGCCAAGTCTGTCCGACCGCATGTTTAACACGCGATTTTGCTTTAATTCTTTGAATATCTCTGTATGGAATACCCGTCTTGTGGTGGCTACTCCATATCCTAAAATTTCTAGCCTGAACGCTGCTGTCAGAGCCTTCGCCTCCAGCACAATATGTAGAGGCGGAAGACACAGCATTGCTTCCACAGCTGCAGCGGGCGTAAAGAACGTTCTTTATTCGTCATTCGCCGTCAGATATATCACACTGATGAGAGTAACGAGACCCAATGAGGTTAAAATCAGGATGTGGTTTTTGGCTGTGAATGACGGAATTATGAATAGCTTAGGTAACGCCACTTAACAGAAACGTAACAGAAAAAAGGAAGGGATTTATATTATGGTAATAATAATAATGTATAAAACACTTCAAAACCTTACAGCCTTACTGACTTACAAAACGGATGTTCGAGAATCAGGCGACTCGGGACATACGTATAACCCACAGCGGCGGCGGAACAGTCAGTCTTCAAAATAAATACGTGCGGTTCGCGTTTTGTAAAACGTACGCCGATATAAAATCTGATATGAATATTTTCTTCTCGACGACGTACCTTCAAGTGCCTGCCGATCGTCGTTAGGAATTTGACGTTGTCCTTCGCCTCGTTGTAGTACCGCTTCAAGTCGACCTGATAGTGTATGAACCCGTCGAGGACGGGCGACTTGGCCGCCTCCAGCACGTCGCTGATGTGCATCAGGGTGGGTTTCTTCAACTGCTCGACGAGGGCGCTGAACGCAGCTTCCCTCTTGTGCCAGTACTCGTATTCGGGCAGCGGCCCGTTGCCGTCTGGAGTCTACAAACGAAACCCCGAATTATCGAGAGACTCTGTTGTCGCCAGAGCGCGCTGTCTGTCCCGGGAATTCGTCGGCGCAGTACATTGTGTCCCCGCCTCATTCCAAGTATAGTGATATAACATACTTGGTATTTAAAGGTCATTTTAGTGGTTATATATAGGCTTCCGCATGTTTGCGTGCCTGCGTGTAAAACTCCATAAGAGTATCCCGCGTTCCCGCGACGACGGGAATGGGGATGGCGTTAGTACAACTACAAATTTTTAGTTATTTTCTAGGGCAGCCTTCTCGATTTTCCGAACATTTAGTTGTCAGCATTTTCAGCACATTTTTATATTTTTGGCCATAAATTCATAACAAATCCAAGCTAATAATAATTTTCAGCATAATATTATCTTACGAATGTATGTAATTTTATATATTTTAGGTTTTTAAAACGTGGTTGTAAATTTTTGCATGGCAGTGAATAATTTTTTTTGAAAAAATGCGTTTGTCCGAATATACAGTGTGTGTTAAGCCAACATCGGCCGGTTATGAAAAAGGACAAATACATGTGAAACGACATGTAACACGCAACCATCATTACGCATCGAAGGTAGTGGGAAAATAAGACCGGCTCTTCACCACCTACCTAATCAGTACGAGTCAATACGTCTGAACCTGAACCCTTCTTCCACACAGCACGGCTAATCGCCCGCCGCGCCGCGCCGAGCCAAAATGCCTTGCTGTACAAATAAGATTATGCGTAATATTTTGGATACCTAGTTTTTTTAGAAAGTGTTGGCCTATTTGGGAACACATGTTAGTAAATGAATCTTTTAATTTACATTCAGGATAGCTGTTATGATGCCACGCTATACGACATTCTGATATACATATGTATTTCTTCGCGTGAATAAACCATTTTAATAACATTTTTAACAAGAATACTGTTTACTTCAACTACACTTCGCTCTGTCTAGCGGCAGGTGGTGAGTGGAAGTGGACCGGTCTTATTTTCCCACTACTTTCGATGCGTATGCGGTATCTGTCGTCTCACTTTGTTTGTCCTTTTTCATAACTGGCCGATGTTGCCTTTACACAAACTGTATATTTGTTAGGGCTCGTAATATCTGGATTGCTAGGACAGGTAAAAATATTAGGACAGGTTATTTTAGAGTCATCTGCTTGCCTTGGGAATTCCATGAAGTGCCGATGGTCGCCACGCCCAGGTTCGCGAGAACGGTTTCTTTCTATCTCCTGTAATAACCGAGATACCTTAGGACACTATCGAAAATGGGACACCCTGTACATGACCCGAACACTCGACAAAAAGCTGCGACAAACAGCGCGCTCAAGTTATCGCGCAAACGACCGCTTTACTTTCGCTAAGAAGGTCTCGATGACTTTGAGTATGTGCCTCTCCCAGCCCATGACGACCTCCTCCAGTTCCGCGATGGCCTGGTGATCGTACACCAGCTCGTCGACGTTGCGCTGCATGACGTCCGACACGTCGATCATCGGCAGGTCGATGTCGTCCTCGGTGTGCTCGCTGACCCTGAAACCGAACGGTCTACCAGAACGCACTATCGAAAGGAAACACGGCAGCCTTGCCAGTCCAAGACGGAGATGAATCCGTCGATTTCCTCGAGTACCTCCCCTGGAGCGGCGAGACCAGCTTCAGCTCCTCGATGTCGTCGCTGAGGGACGCCGAGCGATCGTCGGCAGCGGGTTGAAAATGGTGCGACGACTTGGAGCGCATGATGGACATACGCCGATAATCCGACGGGCGCTTGAAGTCCGAATGCTCCTCCGTGTGCCGGCCCTCCTTCGATTCGAACTTCTCCAGTAAAATTTTCGACTCCGCGACGGTCACGTTCACCACCGTCAGAAACAACTGACAACAAAATACGCAGCGTGTATCCACGGTCTATAGACATAAGGCCTCCTTCACACGGTCAGGGTGTTCGTCCGTCCGAGAGATCGCCCGTCAGCCGGACAAGTAGCAATATACACGGTGGAGACTTTAACTGGAATATATTCGCTAGCGGGGTGGTGAATGATTTTTCAAAAAATTCCCGAGACACGTCAACTTTTAAATGTATTTACCTACATTTTGCAAGTAATGTGAAAAATATAGCCCTTCAGGGGTGGCTGAAACCACCCTCGACATGATTTTTTCAAATGCAACCCTATGGCTTGTGACCCCTCATTGTAAAGCTGGTGGAAAGAGGAATCCAACGCACTGATCAAATTTTAATTTTTGGTATGTTTGTAGGGTTGCGTACAATTAAAACGTAATTTTATAGTTTAATTTATTTTTAACGCAACAATTTCGTACTCAAAATGTGTGTTGTTTAGTTTTGTAATGTAAACCTTACTTTTCATATGTCCCCACAAAAAATTCCAAGCAATTTTTTTGCCACAACTGATATTTGTTATTGTTTGCTAGTGTTTTTACACGGCCGAAAAGAGTAATTTAGTTTGTATGCTGTATTCAGAGTTTGAAACGAAGTGTTATTTCAAATTGGTGAAAATGTCTTATTTAACTGAATCACTAAAAAAAGTGATAGGGCGCGAACTCAATGCGAAGTTGTTCGCTTGTTTCGAGAAACGCATCCTGACTTGCCACCACTAAACCAAGGTACCATTAGTAAAATTGAGGCACAATATCGAGAGATGGGTCATGTCAGGAAAGTACCGAGTAAGAGGCAGGCTGTTGTTGATGACGACACGAAGTTGAATTTGTTGCTTGCTCTAGAAGAAAATCCAATCACTCCAGCCCGTCAACTGGCCCGTTTTAGCCAGTTTTAAAAATACTTAAATATGAGAAAGAACGCCCATATAAAATGCAAGCTGTTCAAGAGCTACTTGAAGATGATCCAGATCGACGAGTGGAATTTTGCGATTTATTGACGACTTGTATTGATCAAAACCAGTTATCTTTAGAGTGGATAGTTTTCTCTGACGAGGCTACTTTTACATTAAATGGGCACGTAAATCGCCAAAATTGTCGTTACTGGGCTGAAGAGAACCCCCCATTGGATGAGGGAACTTCATACTCAGCGCCCACAGAAAACTAATGTGTGGGCCGGAATAATACAAGATAGAATTGTAGGACCATTTTTCTTTGATGACACTCTTAATGGAGCAAGGTACTTGAGTTTACTCCAGCACGAACTAATGCCAGTGCTATGTCATTTATTTCCAAACCCCTTAAACCCTAACTTGACCGACGAGAGGTTATGGTTTCAGCAAGATGGGGCCCCACCACACTATGCTGCCATTGTTCGTCAGGTATCTGGACAGAATTTTTCCCGGTAGGTGGACTGGGAGGATCTCTCGGACAGACGAACACCCTGACCGTGTGAAACAGGCCTAACGGTCGGCGCATTATGAAAAGCCGAGAAACTACTCACGAAAGGTTGAGGAAAAAAATATTTTTAATACATTTTACATAGGGTGTGATAGTTTAGCAATGCGCTTATTGTTGCAAAATAGTAATAATTGGATAAAAAAGCAACGTTTCTTTTTGAATTTTTTTCAACCATTTAAATTAGACATTACAAACCATTAAAAAAAACGTTATCAAGTTGGCCGAGCAAAAAATACTTATTTTTATTGTTAATCATAAGTTTATAACCTTATTGAATTGTCAAAGATGTCACATTATGTGACAGCCATTATTTATTTTACACTGTTTTACACACACCAATTTTTCTCACAATAAATTGTACAAGTTGACCTTCAATTTATTGGAATACGTGTAAAACAGAAATTTCGCCCAATTTATTGTCCAATATTTGGCTCAAGTTTGAGATGGTATTAAAAGAAACACCTTTGTTCAAACTTCGAATGGGGGTTTTGAGGAGTCTTGACTAACCCTATGGATCCAGATGGGGACCCTATGGGGATGAATATTAAAAGCGACGATGGGGTCAAAAAGAATTTTCGCTGCCCTGAGGAAAACTTTTATGATATCCTATTGCACCTTACTAGATCATATTTGGGGTACCATTTTTCATTTCACAATTTTTTTTAACAATTGGGAACTTTTAACACGTATATTTTTTTTAAAAGTAATATTTACTGTTATGCGTTAAGGCTTACCGACTTAAACATGGTAGTTATGGTCTGGAGCAGGTTGCCCGTCGTTATGCCAAGTATAATGTAGAAGGGCATTTCGGCTTCGGCGTCTTCGGGTTCATCGAAATTAGGGATGCCACTCTCCGTCCTACGGTACATGTAGAGGAAGCGAGCGTTGGCATTGAAAGTAGGATCGTGCACGAACATAAAGCCTCCGTGAAGGGCATAGTCGATGACCTGCTTCTGGACGATTTGCTGCAAAGGTTAAAATGAAAAAAAGGACCCAAAACGTTAAAAAACATAGTGACTGATCAAAAACCTGTATATACTCACTGGAACGTAGTTGTATTCTTCTGCTTCCTCTTCGGGTGGCGTAGGTTCTAGAAAATGAATCCGAATTATATAAAAAATTCCAAGATCAAAGCGAACCCAATTTACCATCGACTTTCTTTTTTCTTTTTACCCTTTCCCCCTTTATCCTTCCCTTTCTTTTTCTTCTTCTTGTCCTCTTCTTCTTTAGGGCTCCCTGCACATTACAAAACTTAGTCAATGCCCAAATATTTGCATCTGTAACTTTTCGGCATGCAAATATTTGTAGTTGGGTATTAGGAAAATTGTACCACATAAATTTTATTAAAAGAGAAAAAACATCAATTCATACACAAGATTTTATCCAAGATTACACTCACTAATACACTAACCTTCGGCATCAGAGGCATCTACATCTGTAAGCTCAGGGGACGGAAGAGGAGAGGCTTCCGTTTCAGTAACTTGTGACTCGACGGCAGTTTCTACTGGAGATTCTGCCGTTGGAGTTTCCGGTTTGGTCTCCGGTTCTACGGTCGTGCCCTCGGTTATATTTTCTTCAGAGGCGTCTGGATGCTGTACGGCTTCTCCTACCGTATAACCACAATATATATTTTATATGGAAAGACAAATTGCATCTACTTACCGTCTGAAGTTGACGATGGGGCGGCTAATTTGTCCTCTTTCTTTTTACCTCCTTTCTTCTCTTTGCCTTTCTTCTTAACAGGTTTTGCAAATTCAACGGATTCACCCAGCATCTCTTTCGGTTTTTCGACTGAAATATAATGTGTAAAAAGTTGTATCTAAAAGTTAAAACTATACACATGGTAGTAGTCACAATACAGAACCTAACTGGCTTAGCTATGAACTATTTTAAAATGTAACACCTTTTTGAGCTACCATAATTTGCTCTTCGACCAACTTCTCATAGGTCGTTTTGTACACGTAGAAGAATCTCCTGCCTTCTCCTTGGGGTAAAAAATCATCATCCAACAAGGAGTCCAGTTTATCCTCCAGTTCTTCGGACGTGGCCATCATCTCTTCAAAGTATTGTTCAGATTTTAAGCCGAAAAATTTGGTGACCTTTTTCTTCACCCAGTCTTTGCGAAAATCTGTCCCCATATTTCACCCTATAATAAGACGAAAATGAGTAACAGCCAGTCACAATTGACACACAGGTGCAAGCATCATTTATTATTTACAAACATCCGTTTCCAAGTTATATTTATACACTCCTTGGATACAAGAATTAACAGTATCAATATTGGTATGTCACAAGCGATAATTGTTTGTATTTTAAAATTCCCTCCTTCAGCACAGAATATTTTACCAAAGAATAGTAGAGAAATTGTCTAGCGAATTCAATTGGCAACAATATACAATAAAAACGTACATCACACTTTCAGCGAACATTATCATATTTTCTTAAAAACAGTCTTCTAGAAGAATCGCACATGGCAACAAAGATTTCATAGTAAAGCAACACACAGTACGTGTTACAGTGCGGTGAACATCGCTTCAAGAGTAAAGCAAAACACGTAAGAGCATAAAAATGGATTTCAACTCTCCGCGCACAAATCGAATACACCCGATTACGGCACGATACGTCAGATACGTCTTCTGTGAGGTGACAGTCGGTGCAGTTGACGTTTCTAATTTGACACCTGACATGTTTTTATAAAAATCGCTTGTAATAAATAATTAATTATTTATAAATCATAGGTGTAAGGCCCTCTAAAATATACTCAGAAAATGGCTTCACAAACAAACGATATAAGTGACGTAGAAATACTGAAAAATGAAATAGAACGCTTAACGAGAGAACTGGACCAAGCCAGCAGTGAAAAAGTACAATCTGCTCAATACGGCTTGGTCCTTCTGGAAGAGAAGAATGAACTGCAGCAAAAGTGCGAAGAACTCGAAACATTATATGAAAACACCAAACATGAACTTACCATCACCCAAGAGGTAAGTTTTGCATTTCGTGTTCATGCTTTTTTTTTTTAATAGAACAGTCAATCAACCAAAAAAATCTTTACAGAGTTCGCGAATCAGAATATTGCTGTTTTAATTAGTATCCTGAGATTTACAAGCCTTTTAAAATACAGAAACTGTTATCCTATGCAGAGATATATACCGTCAAAGCTGTTAAAGTAGTTTTATCGGCAAATATAATGAAAAAGAATTAACAACTCCGTTTACTTATTTTACTCGATGAGTATTATTTATAACCATGAACTAAAATAGAAAATAACTATGGTGCCTATCATTAGATAGTAGGTACATTAAATTTCAAGTTACCTTAAGTAACAAAAGTCTTATGACTATTAATAATATTTTATATTGTACTTATACTTTTTATAGGTTTTTATATTTACTACAGCCGCAGCCTATAAATAGTCAGTTGGTCATCATCTAGTTGATATTAGTCATAAATCTCAATTAATAGACCGATCTATCTCGCAATTCCACATCTGTTTTTGAGTACACCACCTACATTTCAGTTTTGCCGTCTAACAAGAAGTGGATCAGTTTTTTTAATACTAGATATTGGGTTTCCTCTCCTTATTTCAATAAACTAAGAACAGCATAGTTTGGCAACGAAATAGTTTTAACATTTTCTATAATGAATAATAAGGTATTACAAGCATCGTTATTTTATTTTACAAATAAATAAGTCTGTTGTGATATTGATTTTATTTTTTAAAACAATTATATTTAGTTTTAAAAAGATCAGAAATTTTTACCTCTATCATAGCTTAAATGTGATAATTCGGTGTAGTAATTTAAAAACGTGGAACAAAGATTAATTGATACGTATTACATATTACAGGCCCTTACAAAGTTTCAGTCTAGTCATAAAGTAACAACAAAAACAGGTATAGAAACGGAGGAATCCCTGCTTCACGAATCGGCAGCTAGAGAAACGTCGCTGAACTTCCAAATAATAGAACTGGAGAATGAAATCAAGCAGTGCAGGCACGAACTGGAACGTGTCACCGCCGAACGAGATCGGATGCTGCAGGAGAACAACGACATGGGAAAAGACAAGGAGGACAGAAGTATGGAATGCAAGAAGTTGAGAGCGGAACTGCGCGAGGTCAAATTCCGCGAGAACCGATTGATAACCGACTACTCCGAACTGGAAGACGAAAATATTGCCCTCCAGAAGCAGGTATCCGCCTTGAAGTCCTCCCAGGTCGAGTTCGAGAGCCTGAAACACGAGATCAGAAGATTGCACGAAGAGATGGACCTGCTGAACTTGCAAGTCGAAGAACTGACCAACCTGAAGAAGATCGCCGAGAAGCACATGGAAGAGGCGTTGGAATCGTTGCAGAGCGAACGGGAGGCCAAGTACGCCCTGAAGAAGGAACTGGACCAGCAGATCAACAGGGAGTCCTTCTACAACATCAACAACCTCGCGTACAGCATCCGCGGCATCACCGAGGAGACGAACCTGGGCAGCGACTGCGAGGATGACATCCCCGGCCTGAAGCACATCGAGGCGAGCCTGTCCAGCGGCGACGCGTCCGAGCTGGCGTCCCCCCGACGGCAAGCAGGTGGACCTCTTCTCGGAGGTGCACCTCAACGAGCTCAGGAAGCTCGAGAAGCAGCTGGATGTGCTCGAGAAGGAGAAGAGCTCGCTGACGCAGAGCCTGCGGGAGAACCAGGGCTTGGTGGAGAAGAGCCAGGGCGAGCTGCAGGTGTTCGTGGCCAGGCTCACCCAACTGGCGGCCCACGTGGACGCGCTGCAGCACCTCTCGCAGAACGTCGACAAGGGCCTGGCCAAGCCGACGGAGGAGATCAGCAAGACGGTCGGCCAGTACCAGCAGTGGTTCAAGCTCTCCTCCAAGGAGATCGAGCAGCTGAAGCGCGACATCAAGGAGCTGGAGAACGTGACCAACGTGTCGGACGCGACGCTGCAGCTGAGGACGGAGATCACCAACCTGAAGAACAAGCTGCTCGACACCGAACAGAAGAGCATGGATCTGGAGGGCGACCTGAAGCTGCTGAGGGAGTTCGCCAGCGAGGCGGGCGCCTCGCTGGACGAGACCCACAACAACCTGCAGAACGTCACGGAAGAGCTGGCGCAGCTGTACCACCACGTGTGCACTGTCAACGGCCAGACGCCGACGAGGGTCGTGCTGGATCACGAAAAGGAGGGCATGACGCCGAGTAAGTCTCTGTGTTTTCGGGGCATGTATTACAGTGGTGGTTGGTGCTAAGGTTATTACGGTGGCCCAAAAAAATGGAATATTTTTTTTTTCGCGTCTCGTGTGAAAATATATTAATTTATCATGTTTTAAAAGCCCCCTTAAAAAATCAGCTCAAAAAAAAACACCAATGATTATTCTTTATTGAATTCAAATTTTGCGAATTTCATAGAAGAAAAGACGTATTCGGAAGGTTTGGTGATGGTTCTTGATTATTAGCGCCTGAAAAACACTAAAATCGTTGTACTCTCATACGATGCGTATCCGTTCATAGACGGAAGCTATTGAAGACAACCTAGCGCTCAAGGGACCACAAAATAGCTTCCTTAACCTTTGATAAAGTCGCGCCATCATCAAATAAACTTCGAAATCTTCATTTTTTTAGGCGTGTGACATTTTATTATTAAGGTAATACTAACGCTGACGACATAAACCTACTCACAAGTATCCATTTGCATACCTCTCACTTTTTTAGCACAAGCCGCCCCTGATATATCATTAAAAAAATACAGTGTTCTGGTTCAATGGTGCGTAACGTAATAACGGTATCTTTTAGTGACCGAAACGGCGCCCCCTATCGGCGAAATGACCAAGATAGAGATGCTCAGGAGTCGCCTGAAGAGCGATATCCCACTCCACGACCTGGAAACCCTAAACGATACTGCCGTGTTGGCCAGAAACGTGTGCACGATAGTGGACCAAATAAAACACCTGCGCAACGCCATCGAGAGCACCATCGAGCTCTCCAAGGTCAAGAGAGACAAATCCGACGGTTCCTACGAATGTAAGCATCGTCCACCTGAATGTTTTATTTCATTACGTTAAAATTGTATTTCATTTCGTTACATAAATATCATTTCCAGCACTTAAAGACGAATCCGAAATCCAGGAGCTGCAGGAGCAGGTCATCAGGTTGAAGAGCTTGCTGTCCACCAAGAGGGAACAAATCGCCACGCTCAGAACCGTCCTTAAGTCCAATAAGAACACGGCCGAGGTCGCGCTCACCAATCTCAAGGCTAAGTACGAGAACGAGAAGACCATCGTCTCTGAGACCATGATGAAGCTCAGGAACGAGCTCAGGCTGCTCAAGGAGGACGCCGCCACCTTCTCAAGTAAGAATTTTTCGATTTAAATTACGCTGCGTGTTCTTCCAGTCTTGTTAGGGTTGCTGTTTCAGTTTGGAAATGTATAAATAATGTTTTTTTTAAAGGTTTGAGGGCCATGTTCGCGGCTCGATGCGAGGAGTACGTCACCCAGGTGGACGAGCTGCAGCAGCAGCTGACCGCCGCCGAGGACGAGAAGAAGACGCTGAACCAGCTGCTGCGCCTTGCCGTGCAGCAGAAGCTGTCGCTCACGCAGCGCCTGGAGGAGCTGGAGGTGGACAGGGAGATAAGGAACGCGCGCAGGCCGAACAACCGCAACTTCCAGCGACCGGGCCGGTCCAGCCGCGACATGTTCTAGCCAAGGTCGAGGCCGATGGTTTACGTAATAGCATTTATCACGACATTCTTTAAACTCTAGGTAGATTACACATTGGAGTTCCCAGGCGGGCTACGGGTGATTGGTGAGAGATAAGGTTATTTTCGTTACACGTGCACAACTTTTTTTCTTTAGCCAGGAATTGCACACCGAATTGTGATAAAAAAAATTATGGGCGTTTTCGACCTGATCCGCAGGCAGCGAATAATCGTTAGATCTGACGCGAGTTAGATAAGGGCCGGATGCGGAGAAAAAAACAAGTTTTCAGCGCGACTTAACCGTTTCGATATACGTTTAAAAAGAACTGTGCAATGAAAATGGTCTGTAGTACGCGGAGAGTGTCAATTTTGTTTAATAAAACGACAAAAAATAATTAAAATCGGTTATAACAGCCATTTTTTTTTTTTGAATGACTACATTATTGTCCAAACCTAACGAAAACTATTAAAAAAAAGTTTGATTCCTTCTCCACAATATTTTAATAGTAAGGATAAAAAATCTTGTTCAAGGTTTAAAGTAAGTAGGTAATATATTTTTTGTTAATCTCTATTGAACTGACAAAAAGGTTTATGCGGTGATAAAAAATGTTACTCTATTATAACATTTCTCTAACACTTTGAAAAGTTTCGCTATTTTATATCTCAAATCTAATTATTTTTCAAAAATGAATCGCCTATTGACGACTTTCCAAGCGATCTTAAATATTTCCATTTCGTCAGACTGTTTTATGCACCACTGTCGATTGTTTCAGTGTCACCGCATGCGATTGTCAAACGTCTTTAAAAGTAACACACTTTCTGATGAAACAGTTGAAGTTGGAATGCGTTTCGCATTTATTTATTTGAGAGGCTACGCGGATTTCTCGTCGAAACAGTCGAATCTGTGTCATTGTTTTACATTATCAGTTTTTGTCCCTAGTAAAAGTGAACTGCTCTCTATTTTCACTTTTGACGATGACGCGATTCGCTGTTTTTGTCTTTCACCTCGTTAGAAAAAAGATCGCCTAGCATTCTAAGTGAAAAGTAGACCAGAAACCGTATCTAGGTCACACTTAATTGCCAAATGTTGTTCTTCGTGGATCAGTTGTCTTTCCAACTTTACATTCAACTAGGCCGTTACTAGGTATCTTTAATTTTATTAACATATTTAATAGTAGAAGATATGATAGCATTTATTATTCTTATTGATCTAATAATTATTAGAAACTAACATGGATTATTAACTCGTAAAGAATATTTATAGCGATAGTAAATGTATAATTTGTGTGATGTTAGTATTTCAGTTAATTGAATATGCTTGCGTTTGACTTATATATTTCTTAGAAAGTTTCACATACCAATTAAATGAAAGGGTAAACTGTTGAAATTGAAAAAAATAAAAAAAAACAAAAGGTTATAAAAAATCTGATATTTATTTAACTGTAATACAGTAATTGTTAAACATAACTTTACCGATTAAGGTGTATAGCATAGAATTTACTATGTGAAGAGGCAGCTTTATACCAAAAAAATTATTTAACGACGCCGTTGGAAGTTTCGTAATAATTCCTCGGCAAAAAAAAGAGTAACTGTAAGTGATATATAAAGCTGCTTTGATTTGTGAACAAAAAAAAAACAACAAAAAGAAAAAACATGTTCGTCTCTTTTCCGTTGGTTCTGAGTCCATACGATAATAATGTTCCGTTATTATTTATCCTTTTTCCGAGCCTATGGACCACGGAAATACCCGTCCCTTTAATATTAAAATATCCTAAAACATTGATAACAAGTAAAACGATTTAAACGGTCGTTCACAACCGCGCCGATTGAACTCGGAATTACCCGCCACATGTTTTCAAGATGGGCTCGTACAGAATCCAAAATGGTCCACGGAACGGCTGTGTTAAGCGAGTGACGACCCATCAGCTCATTTCTTTTCGCGGACGCAGTTTTCGGTACAGTCCGGTTGTGGACGGCGACTCACAACTTATTTTTGTACGCTTAATTGAAATTAACTGTTTCCTTTATGATTACACGGCAGTAATGCTGTATTATTTTTGTTTCTATGATATTTATTTAATGTTGACGTATTCGTTATTTCTACACATTTGCTTTTATGTGGTCAAAGTTACTTAATTGTACCTAATATTTTTAATAAAACTATGACTTTAATAATTAATTTCGTCTTTGTTTTCTCCTTTTTTTTATAGGCCCGAAATTCAGTACAACCATTTAGCGATTTTTTTATTTAAAATTGAATCCACAGCGTTAATCAGCATTCCTCAGAACCCCTATACCCTAAATATCAACAAAAAGTATTGTAGGCGATTCACCCTAGAGACGGTCCTGACCATCTAGTTCCTTTTTAGTGATTTTTGTTCCTTCAAAAAATAAATTACCGTTCTGTATTCGAATGATCGAATGTCAAATATCAGTTTAGTTTTGATGGTTTGAAGAAAAATGCTATAATTCAAATGTTAATAGTTAAAACGTGTGAAAACTTTATTAAATCTGAAAAGTACAGTGAGATAAATTATACTTGGTGTGATCATGACGAATGTCCCAACAGTATACAAGGTGTTCCTGTCTATACGATTTCAAAGTTGAGGGAAATATCAAGATTGAAAACCGCTAAACTAATCAAGTGTGCCATGGAATTATTTCAAAACAGTTGAATTTTATCTGGAATTAAACTCTAATTGTGACAAATAAAAAATATTTTTTGTCTGCTACAATCCCAAACTAAAACAAGGTTATATGGAAACAATATTTGAACACTTCTTGAAGAACATAAGTACCTAGAATATTGAGCCAAAAATAAAGTTTAAATGTTTCAAGATAACATTCAGCTGTTTTGACATAATTCCATGACACACTCGACTCGTCTAGTGGCCTTCAAATTCGATATTTTGCGCAACTTAGAGATCGTATTGATCGTAAAAAATGTAAATTGTCCTTAATAGTCATCTATCTGTATGAAGACCGATATGTATACGATGCACACCAGCATAATCTGAAAAGAAACAGTATGACAAACGGGGAATCCCTTAAACTACTTCATTTTGTTTGGCAGAGAAAGCACACCGTTACCTCTCCGACTATGCTAAAATCTATCGTGAAGAGTCCAGCTGCCGTAATTTCTATTTTCTGACGGAGAAGTTGTAGTCCGTGTATTATAACCTAAAAAATTAGATAATATACATTCTACAAATCCAGTGGTTTCTCTTACAAGTTATATTTAAGTAATATTTAACTTTTAAAGAGAAATAAACATTATCAAAAACTTGAAGCTTAGAGGTATGATAATTCTTTTAGTACAAAGTGAAAACAAATAATTATTCTTACAATTACTAATCGTTTTTTAACTTGTGTGTACAGTAGAAGTTACGGTAGTACGTATATAGGTGAATATTAACTGCTGCATTTTCATGTAAAATAAGGTGAATTTACCCAGTACAATCTCCCACCATCTTACTCACGATTGGTCCCCCCCCCAACTCATATTTTGGTCCTGTCTATCTAAGAGAGATTCCTCTGATTCTATTATGTACCTAATAGTCTAAACAGCACTGTATACACCGGGGTACTGTGACACTAGGCACATTACAAAATAGAGGGGATGGAGAATTTATTATAAATTTGTCTCAGGTAAATGCAAACCAAATAAAAAAAACGAGGGATGAGCCAATTACAAGCGAGGTGGTGGGAAGGTCAACTCACATGTGTATGTAAAGGCGTGACCTGCGTTCTGGGCACGCAGTACGGTAAATTCACCCCACTTTGTCATAAAAATGCAGCATAAATATCCGAGAAAGTTCCTAATGGCCTGGCACAGCCTGTATAACGAGACACCATAAATGATCTATTAATACTGAGCAACATTAATGATTTTGCTTCATTTTGTGATATATACACATGAAGATAATCACGGTACTTACGGCTTCTCTCTCATCTGAGCAGACGTCGAACTTATGCACGATGCTTCTCGTTTCTTTCGCCTCTCTCTGTAGATAGTGCGATACGTAAATTAAGAGCAGCACTCCCGTTGAAAAAGTTACAAACCAATACTCCTCCGAGAAGTCCTGTATCGGCAGGTCTCCCTTCTTCCACGGTATGTTCATGACCTTGTGGGAATACGAGTACATAGTCGATAACGTGATGGTCACTCCGACGAAGAAGTACAATACGAAATCCACCCCGCATATGCCGTTAATGTCGCAGACTGCATCGTAGATCCTGTGATACGTTACGAGGTTGTCGTGTAAGTTTAAAATTTTCTCTCGTTGTTGCTTAGCGGGTAGTATCACGAATAATTTTTCTTGATGGTTGTCTATCGTGCTTTTCATATGCGTGTTTAGGTAGGAAAGCTGGTTGGTACATATTTTAATGAGCCAAGCGTTTACCGCCATGCATACGTTTATAATGACACTTGGTGCATATAAGCACCACAAACCAAAAAAATTAAAATCGTCGCAAATTATTTCCCTAATTACCTCCACTGTGGAATATATAAGCAAAAGTAGCAGATACGCCTTTAACAACAAACATCGATTCATTAAAGTGCCGTTTATTTGGTTTAAATTTGCAATCATATTGGTTAATTTCCTGTATCTTCTTATAAGGGATGTGCACAAGTATTGGCTGACGTTCGGTATAATGTAGGTGAGGTTCCAAATTACTATGTTCGAAATGAAGCCATTTCTGGAAGTGAAAAGTTTGGATTAACAAAACGCGGTGTCGTTTAACTTTTAGAACATCTAAACAATTGCGATCTATGGATCTCAAGATCAATGTATAGATTTCAAGGTCACAATGTGTATTGTACAGCAGCAAATTTTGTTTCAACAATATGTTCAATTGTTTCTTATAAATTGTTTATTTTTTGGTTCACATAAATTCCATCTCAGCCCACTTTCACAAATCCACTTACGTTTTTGCCTTGACAACCTGTATGGCGAAAATCTTGACCACAAGGAAGCAAAATGCGTTAAAGGATAATAAAAATACGACGCCGATAAGAAAAAGTATTCTCTTCCATTTCGTATTACGTTTATTCAAAGGTGATGTCACACTCTTCATTGTGCCATTCAAACTGCATTACTTCCAAAGGACCGATGACATTTTGAATAATATACATATTTATAATTGTCATTCGTGTGTGTACTACGTAGCTGTATTCATTTGTTTAAGTATAGATGGATTAGATGATAAGGGAGTGTTCCTTCAGTGTCACTAGAGTGGCTATTAACAAAATTATCGTTCAATAATTGTGATTAGTGGCAATATTTTCATTTACTTTAATAGATTTAAGTTAATGGTACATATGGTGAAGTTAAAAAAATCATTACGTAAAGCCCTGAATACTACCACTTACGTATTATGTATATGTTTTTTATATATACAGTGGACGCCGCTTATAAGACTCACGAATATAAGGTTCAGTCGCCTATAAGACTCAAAATCGCCAGAAACAGTCCGGACGTATCCGAATACATTGAAAAAAACTCGGTTATAAGACTCACCACTTCGGATATAAGACTCAGTTTATGTAAAATACATAACCAAAATAATGAAAAGTAACCAAAAACAAACAAAAATAAAAAATTTCTTTAAACCATCTTAAACTTTGAACTGATTATGTACATATGTTTGTACGTATGTATTTGGAGAGTTACCTTTTTTTTATAAGTAGATAAGACGCTATTGTGTTGTATTATGTCTATTCACAGGTAAAATAAAGTTTGTGTATTACATACATTCTAAAATCTTGTTTTTCCCCCTTCGCTTATAAGGTTCATCCGCTTATAAGACTCACTTTTTGTTGGTCCCAAAGTGAGTCTTATAAGCGGCGTCCACTGTATATATATTGTATCAAATTCTGATTAACGCGCAATGTATTTTATATCTCACAAAAAAGATGGATGTAATAATAGATTAATGCATATAGTTGGAGTTTATGATTGAAATAAATATATTTTTTTAAAACAGGTATTAAATTATTACAAATTTAAATATCATATAAAATATTCAGCAACCTTAATAAACAAACAGGAATATCTGTAACGTAACTTAAAAAAATAATTATATAAGTATTAGATTCATACTAATCGTAGTAAATATACTTCATACAAAATAAAAACCAATGCAAGTCATCAAACACAAGTTTAAGTTTTATAGCACACTGATGCCAGATTTTTATAAAATTATTCAGTATTGAGAAATAATTTTGACGCATATGGCTGCACTTGTTTTTTCAACATTACAAAGATGAATAACTTTAAAAATTTGTATATTTTAAAATATTGGTGCATAAATATGCAAGTACAAAAAAAGAGCAGGAAACATTTGTAGTAAAAGTTATGAGAGGCGTTTCTTTCTTAATGAGAGGAAAAATTTGTAGAAAAAGGCACACGGAAATTTTTTGCGTTTCGCAAACGGAAGTCTGACAACTATAACACATTGATTGTTCAGAAAATTTCACAAATTCAGAAAAGAAAACAGTTTTTCAATGAAAGGTAGAAGGTGGAAGCTCAAAAAAAGACAAACCACTTTTAAAGCCAATACGAAACATAACCTAGATAGTTTGACAGTTTTGTTTGTTTTGAAGTAGTGCAGATACTTAGATGGAGGCCCGATTTGTTGATAAAAAGAGCAGGAAGAATTGGTAGTAAAAGATAGTAAAGTTTTTTACTTATGAGAGGAAAGATTAGTACAAAAAGATACACGGAAGTTTTGGCATTTCGCAAACGGAAGTCTGACAACTATAACACTTTTATCGTTCTGAAAATAACAGTTTTTCAATTGAAGATTAAAACTCAAAAAGTCATCGGTAACGTGCATTGGTTTTTAACCTGCACAAACTATAAACACAAAATCTCAATGCCATTACGCAATTTTATAGATATAGGCAAGCTATTATGAAATTTATCTTATCGTCAATTTATGTACAGCGTTCGTCTGTACTCCTTGAGCAACATGAATCGGCGTGGTCGAGTACAGACGTATCGGCAAGCTCCAAACCATAGTCTCTATGGGAACCTCCGGAGGTGCCTGCCAATCGTCGTCGCCTACGGCAGGCGGGGCCAACCCCTTGTGGGTACTCGTGACGAACTCGAAATGCAGACGCCACTTCAAATTTACTTGAAAAGTAGAACGTTAAAGCTTAGTACAAAGCTTACAATTAACACTCACCTAATTCCGTAGTAAAAGCCGGAGTCACATGTAACGGAATGGGCAATATTAACTGGGTATATTTGTAACCTAAACATACTTCGTGGTGTTTACTGAACGTGATGATCCTAACTTGCTTGGAACTCTCGTTGTTCGCGTTTATGGTGGTCTCCTCTTCGCACTGCAGCGAAACAGACACTTGCACGCATCGCACGGTCGCGACGGTAAAATCAAACGTCCCAATTATGTCTTCACCTAGTTTGTATGCCGGTTTGAACAAGCAAAAGCGAGCCACCTTTCCCCACGTGTTCGTTATCATGTAGAAATTGGGGTTACGTCGGGCGGTTATATTCTAAAATTACGGAAAAACATTAACTATTAAAGTTACATGTTCTCATCCTTAGTTGACGCAAATTGTACCTCTTATATTACCTCTGAAATCATTTTAAAAGCATAAACATTCAAAATACCGACCTGTAGACTCTGCAAGGCCAAGTCCAAGGGCCTCTCTTTCTGTCGCACTTCTAGGAAAGGATTTGTAGGCGTCAGTTCTTCTGTGGTTTCGTTACAAACTGCCTCGCTTAAAAATGCCTCGCAAAGTGGCAACACCCTTATCGGCACCCTCAATAGTTTCACCGGGCTATTCACTCTCTGCGTTCCTATCGTAATTTTATAAGAGTACTTCACTAACTGTCCTCTGTACGACGGTGGCGAGTCGCTTGGTATTTTTTCGCGGTAAATATCTGCAAATTAATAAATTATAACTACTCATATACCTCCGGATATTAATTTTCTCACAAGTTTTTGTTTGTCCCGGAGAGAGCCTCAAGTCGCAAAACAATATTTTGGGTTTGGTAGCTATTTCGACGGTGCCACTGTCAATCGTCGAAGCGCCTAAGGCTGTGTCTGCAAATGTTAATTGGGGCAAACGTTCGTTGTCTTTGGACAGTTTGGAATCTGTGAAGCACTGACAATGTATCTGGGCCGAGGCCCACGCCAGACTTTCGAATACATCGGTGTGACTCTGGGAAACCCTATGAGTAGGTGAAGGAGGATGAGTAAATATAATGCTGCATTCCACTATGCCTCCCGAAAGGAAAACGTGCCCGTGGGGGAGTTTTGCAGTCACTTCAATCATATTTACAACTTATTTAACATAGTCCATCCACGTTAACACCGCAGAACAATGAATAAAAAATACATATGTAAACACTTAAACATAACCTACATAGTTTGACAGTATTGATTGTTTTGAAGTGGAGCCAATAGATGGAGGCCCGATTTATTTACGTGGCCATTATGTCGGTGCTACACGATGTGGCATTAATGAGAAATAGGGCGGCGGTCGTGATTTCTAACAGCAGATATGTGCGTTTTAAATTTAGTTATATAATATGTAAGAGCTAAAAAAGTGTTATTTAAATAACGTTGATTCCAATGTTGGATTCATTGTTGGACACATTGTGTAGCATCGACTTTAGAATCCTTTATCCGTGCCATTGTTGCCATTGTCACAGTATATCACAGAATTATAAATTGTAGAACAGAATATTATGGTTTGATGCCACGATGCAGCGTGAGTCGTGGTTTGATGCCATTGGTAAAGAATGTAGTCCTAAAATCCAATCGTAGATGTTGTAGTAGGTAGATATTATGTCCTGTAGTAGTAATAATACATAAATAGTGCGTAATGCTTTTGTAACCCAACATTTAAAAATCGTGTAATAGACAAAATTTACTGTAAAATGTATAATGAATATATTAATTTTTAAAATTGAAAAGTGCATTTATTTTTGCATATGGATTTTGGCAGTGATTTATTCCATCTATCGCTTTACATCCACTTCTTACAAGTGTATTAGGAATCCGCAAACGTTGGTGTCTTTTCACTAAACTTATATTTCCAGATTTTCAGAGTTATGAAGACGAATTCCAGGATTTTACTGCTGGATCTCCTTTTATATCGAATAAAAGGGACAAAGCAGATTTGGAGTGGGAGAGTATATACTTTTCTGTGTTTAATATTTATCCTTGGATATTGTTATATCTTTTTGTTTCGGAAATATTTCGAAGTGTTCCATCAATTACTAAGGTATAAGTGTCTACTTTCCGTACTGGCTATTTGAATTTTCTTAAAAAGATATATACTTTTACAGGTTTTTCAATTATGGCAGGTGTGTTTTGCAATTTTTCTGATACAAATCACATTTGGATATTTAATCGTTTGCGTTGTTTTAATGCAACCAATAATTTTTTACCTTAAACATATTATATCGAAAAGTATTATATCTACGTGGGCGTGTACCGCAGGATGCCTCTGTTTAATAACGTACTACAGAACATTTTTGGAAGACTTTCAAGAGTTTTCTGCCTTAAACGAGATAGATTTGTGTCTCGTAACAGTGTGCCTATTTTGGTTAAATCTAAAATGTACAAGTTACCATTTAGAGAAACAGAACGGGACGAAAGTTTTAGACTTTCTTTCCTATTGTTTATACCCTCCCACCATGTTTAGTGGCCCATTTGTACCCCTCAAAGATTTTCAGTGTGTTTATAATGCCTCTAGTTTGCCAATTCACGAAAGACTGAAGAAACTCGTATTAAATCTTGCCAGGATCTTATTTTGGTTCTTATTTGGACACATTTACTTACATTACGTTTATGTGAATGCTACGTCATTTCAACCAAATGTAAGTCTTTTGTATGCAAACGTAATTTATAAGAATTGCATTTTGTAAATAGCGAGTCTTGATTTTAGTTTGTTAAATCATTCGATAACTGGAGTCTAAATGGTTATGGTTATGCGATGGGCCAGCACTTTCATATCAAATATGTAGTGTTATATGGCCTAAGTACGAGTTGCGCCTCGTACGAAAATATCAACATACCGCAACTGCCAAGGTGTATCGGAAGAGTGCATTTGTATTCTGATATGTGGAGGTATTTTGACGCTGGTTTGTACAAATTTTTAGTGAGGTTCGTCGACGGACTAGCCGGTTAATACGACAACTTGAACTGATTGATTTTAGACACATATATGTTCCGTTAATGAACAAGTTTTCTTCTAAACTTCTGGCGAGTTTCCTATGCTTTTTATTTATATACGTTTGGCATGGTGTCGAAAGCTCCGTTTTAATGTGGACCGTGTTGAACTACCTGGGCATTACCCTCGAATACGCTTGCCAATCGCTGAACAAGAAATATTTTGAGAGCGAGAAAAACAAAAAATTGTTGGATCCCTATTGGTTAAGGAGGCTGAAATGCCTTTCGGCCGCGCCACTTTTGATGATGTCTGCCGTCTCCAATTTTTATTTCTTTGCCGGGACTCAAATTGGGAACATTTTTTGTACAAAGAATTTTTACGGGTATGTTTAATTTAAATTCCAAAAATGATTATACAGATAATAAAAACAATAACCATGAAATATTCTTAGAGATTATAAAACTATTTAGTCTGATAATTTTTTATTGCATTTTTTTTTTTTAGAAAGTATCGTCAACAACGCATTTGTTATAATTGTTCTGTACTGTTGTTGCCAAGTTTCAACGGAACTACGAAGAGTGAATGCCAATCAAATGTAAACATATACTTTATTTTTCAGTTATGAAGGGAATAAAAGACTTTTAAATCGGTGATACGTGTGTAATATGTGTTTAAGTGTGAATGAAACATTGAAAAGTTGATGAATACTTTACATTGCTAGAAAGATTTTTAAATAATCACTCGATCATGACATGAATTTTTATTAAAAACAGATCGATATCAACTTTGATATACAAATCACAATAAATATAAATATCAGTAGTTACACAGAATAGTTGTTAAATTCGGTTTTTATGACATCAAACAATTGATAAAGTGCATAAAACATTTTATAGCCTTCACGTGTTTCACATTCAATATTATCCATGATTAGAGGTCGCCATCGCCAAAGTGAGGTTCATTACAGGGTCGCACTAGCCCATACATGTACCTATGTATAATAAATATTCATCGCGGACGAGAGGATCACAGCAGATCGGACCTACCGAACTGAGAAAGATTAGACATGGAGCTGAGATGGAGTGGGGATCATAAATCACGATTGCGTTACATTTTAAGGTACGGTCATGCTGACGCAGTTGGCCCCACCCACCATGCGGGTGGGCGGGAAAAAACGTCGTCATGTGTCGTGAGTTTGATTGGTTGGCGTGGAAAGGCTCCAGATTTAAAAAAATTGCTAATCGGTGAGAGTGATTGTAAGCCTTGTAATTTTTTTTCACACTTTTTATGGAATAACGAGATTTCGAAAAAAATAACGGAAAAACCCTCCCCCACGCCCCCTACTGGTGGACAGCCGTCTACAGAAAAAAATATCCCCAATTCTGATCGGTGGAATATCATTATGTGACGTCATAGTATGAATCTTTCAAATAACTCGAGAATGGTTCGATGAATTTTCAGTTTGTAAAAGGATTATTGCCCATACTGCATACGCCCTGTCATTCTAACAACTTTTTAAATTTGTATCTAAAGCCCTAGCTTCTGGTTTAAAAAATGTTGGGGTGACTCTGCATATTTTTGCCAATTTAGTTATTAAATTTGTTAAGAAGGATTATTAAAACATTTACAAATTCTTCAAAAAACTCGAAAACAGTTCGATGGACTTTCCGTCTAAAAATGGATTAATGCTCATATTGGATACACCACGTAGGTGTAACTACATTTCAGATTTGTTTTTAAATTATCTAGAATTAGTGCCATACAATTTACATTAATTTACAGAGGAATAGGGAAAATGATGCAATTTACCAGTAAATTACTTTTCAACACCGCCAAAATTTTCGTAAATTGTCTAAAATAAAACAGTTCAATAAGTAGGTCCCTGTGCGGAAAGCTTTCAAAAAATACATAATCTCTGTACATGATAACAGTTTTATAATCTAAAAGATAATTTACCATTTGCCCACCTCTAGTTCGTTTTTAAGTAAGAGGCCGGTTTATTATTCGTAGGTAATTGTATGGGCTAGTACAACTCTGTAATGAACCTCACTTTGGCGACCTCTATCCAGGATATTAAAAAAGGAGCTTCCAATTTTTGTATTACCTGCAATATCCCCAAAGGCAATGAAAAACGTTTAATAACTGTAATGGTTTTTATGTTCCACTTTTGAAAAAAAAAAAGTCATAATATATATCTACAGAAAAATAGTATTGGTTCTAATAGTACCCAACAATAAGTATCACAATCTTTTGGTCAGCGAGCTCTTCACGATCTTCGCGTTTTTCTGCCTCCTCAACTCCAATCGTTTCAAGGCCTCCTGACGCTTACGTTCGATGATCTCCTGCTGTCGCTTAGCTTCCCGTGTGGCAAGCGCCTGTAGCCGTTTCTGTTCGATTTCCTGCGGGCTACATTTGGAGGGGAGCTAAAAACGATAAAAGTTTAGCGGACATCACACGACTCAACGCACACGGAGTACTCACTGTCGTTGCCTTCTTGTTTCCTCTTCGATTCTAGTTTGGCCAAAGCTTCCTGCCTTTTCCTTTTGATCTCGTCCAGTTTGATTTGGGGAATTATCTCTGAGTAAAAATTACAGTGTTAGTATTACATATCACAACAATTTTGACAGAAAATATGTTTACATTTTAAAAATTTTCGTCAATTAAATTGAAACACTGACCTTTGCTGTGTTCAAGAGTAGATTCAAAGCTCTGTGTGCGATAAAACTCCACCTTTCCTGTGGTTTGCGTGGGACCTTTCTGTTGATCCAACTTCGTGCGAGTGAAAATATGTCTTTTCTTTGTGGTGTCTTTCGCAACACTTTCATCAAAAACTGTTGTAACAATTTCTTCGGAATCTAATTTAAAATCTTCCAGTATGGTATCGAACGAATCGTCGGCAATTATATCACGAGGAAATAGACAGAAAGATCGACAGTATTAGCCTTAACATTTTTTTTCTCATGCTCTGCTTTTGTCAGTCTATTATTTTCACTTGTGTAAACACCTCCTTGATCCGTTAAATGTGATTCTTTGTTACTAATAACACAAGGAACGTTATTGTTAATTTGTTTCAAATTGGATAAATCTTCTTCCACCCTTTGGGTACATAACAACAGCTGCTCATCTACGGAATCATCAAACAGGTCGTCTGTATCCAGTAACGGAGATGTATTGGGCAACGGTATAATATCTTCATCAAGACATTTCAAATTTTTATATTCTTGTTCCTGTAACGGAGATAACACTAAACATTCCTCATTGTCGGGAATGGCTATTGCTTCCTTTAAACTTTGCAGCTCTTCGCGTATCTTCTCAAAATTCTGTATCTGATTGTTGGAGGGATGTTTTCTTAGTGGAATTTTAGGAGACTGCGTTATTCTTCTATGCGATCGTTTTGGCTGTTTGGCCTGTGGTGAATTCCAGTCCCATACAACGTCAACGTTGTTACTTCCTTCTTGTGTACAAGCTATCGGACTATCGCTATTTTCCAACTCAATCATCTTTGTTTATAATCTTTCCAGCTGAAGATCCTGCAGTTAGAATACGTTTCAGTTTTATGACGAATAAATGTTATCAGTATAATTACCTGTTGGATACACGCTGTGGATATTATTAAAGCTCGTTTAGCAAATAAGAACATGAAGATAAAATGAGAAGTACAGCTAAAAACGGTCTGTTATCAATATTATCATTGTTTCACCAATTTTTTTAGGTTAGGGCGTAATTCAAATTAACTGCGCATGTCTAGAATTTCAAGCTTTATTGAAGCACAGAATTTATTCTGTGGTAGAAGTAAAGAGGAAAAATAAGAGATAGAATTGGGAAGTGCAGAACATCCAAAAAAAAGAACGTCATCAAAGTTGGCTATGAATGAGAGATATAGAAATAGCGGTCATTTCGAAGCTTTTCGGTTATATCAAACTTTTGACAAGTAACTGTCACAATTATAAAATAAATAATAGCTGTCATATAATACAACAGATTTGACAATTAAATAAGGTTATACATTTAAGATACAATAGAAATACATCTTGTTTTATTAGGCCAACTTTGATGACGATTTTTTTCGATGGCTTGTTACTTGAGTATAGGGAATTCAATTTGAATATAAGCGTTACGCCAGCTGGTGGTCGCTTATCAAACTAAATACTGTGCCACCGTTGGTTTCTATTTGTGTTTTGTACCATTAAAAATTACAAATACTTCATTTATAATAAATCAGTATTATTGTGTACCTCGCTGTTCGTTCTGGATTAAAAGGGACCCCCCCATTTAACATTTCATATACCTATTTCTTGAAGAAAGAAAACATCAAATTTCCGTGGTGCATAAGGTAAAAAGGAACGCATAAATAGACGCAAGGCTTGGAAATTCAAAAATAAAACTGAAGACAGGAAAGCCAGTTAGTAAATATATGAGAGTATGTTTTATGTTTCTTTCATTTTGATGAGGGTGACAATTTTTATCGATGTCCATTTCTAGTATTTTAAAGTTAATGTAACGACATTAGGTATAATTTTTGTCTGCTTCAGCCAAGAATTAAAAAAACGGAAGATATTGAATAGTTGCAGGACCTTCAAAGAAATTACCTTTGCAAAGAATTTATACGATAAAAATTATTAATACGTATGATATGATAACAATCAGGCCAATACAATTGATTTTTTTAGTTGGTAATATTTTCTATACCTAAATGAATACGAGCCGGTCCTTGTATAATGTTTGTGTATTTATTAGATAAATTTGATGTAATTATATCGCTAATGAAGCAAGCAACGTATCATCCGGTATGGTCTAGTGGCTAGGATACCTGGCTCTCACCCAGGAGGCTCGGGTTCGATTCCCGGTACCGGAAACCTTTTTTTTATTTCTATAACATTCGTCCCCATATTTATTTTGAAAAAATTGGTTACATTTCCGTAAAATCAACTAGAAATTATTAAAAATGCATATTTTCATATGTATAATACAATATTAATATTTTTATTTGTATAATTTATTCATACCTTTTAATACACAAGGAGAAACAAAACGATATTTTATTAAAATGCTTAATACTGTGTGTATAGTCGTCGAAATCATCGAATAAAGGTGTCCTCCTCTATTAATTTTTCGTCTACGAACAGTTCATGTATGACACCCTGCTTTTTATCCGTCGAACTGGCTCGGATTACTGCCTTGGACGAGCCCAATTCGAATCTCATTTCGGTTCCGCCTGCGACGAACCCATTTTCCGCTTCCACCACTTGCCCGTTAACATGAATATCCAGTAGTTGTTTTTCTGAAAGGGAAAAGACGGAATCTTATTCTGCCGATAAGCTATAGTTCAAGTTTCCTTAACAAGTTTCAAGCGTTTCAAACTTGCGTTATTGTGAGAACAATCAAAGCGTTATAGTTGTCACACTTCCGTTTGCGAAATGCCAAAACAGTCACACTGCTGCTGCCAAGAGTTGGTATCATCTTTGATACGTTATTTCGGAAAAGAAAGAGACAATAATGGCCCATTGTTACCCTTAACAGGTGTTAGAAACGTAATTTAAATATAAAATAAAAATATTAATTAAAGCTATAGTCCAATATATTGACCAATATATTTAGCGTGTAGCAGCAGCCCTAAACTTGGATGTTTCTATGGTTAATTATATTTTACAAAAAAGCAAGAAACAATGAACTTGTAAAACCACCTAAAAAGCATAATCCTACCAAGAGGGTTATAAATACTGTAGTTTTAAATACAAGTGTTATTCGTAACATTTATAATACTTAATTCATATTTATGTACAAAAAATTACATTGCACTATTTGTAACCGAATGGCGTTTTTGAGAATATTTTTTTTTTTCGAAAATTTCAAAATTTTCTTGAGCCTTTTTCTACTAATTTTTTTTCCTATTAAAAAACTTTACTCTTTCACTACCAATTTTTCCTGCTCTTTTTTTGTATGTACTTGCACAAATTATTTACCTTTTTAATGTCGAAAAAAATGTAACGATAAAGAAACACAAAGATTTTATCAAAATTATTTCTAAATACTGAATAATTTTATAACAATCCGGCATCAGTGCGTAGAAACATGTGTTTGATGACGTGCATCGGGAAAAGAATATTATGCAAACATTTTGAAAGGCTTTCTCCTCCATTTTTCCATCGACTTACCAAACACTATGCGATACCTCTTTCCCTCGCTGACAACGGCCCACGATCTTATAGACTGTGACTGTTTTTCGCTGAACCTTTCCAGAGATTTTCCACCCACGTAGAGGCTGTAAGAAAACGCGAAATGCGGCAACGGATCCACCATCAATACGCACTTCTCTTGCTGTTTTCCCAAAAAGAATGTTTCTTCGCCAACCAGCTTGAACATCCATTCTCTTCTGAGGATTTCCTACGACGAATGTTATAACGAGCCATCAAAAAAGAATGTCATCAAAGTTGGCCGAGAAAAAAAAAGTATTTCTATTCTTAATCGAATTTATAACCTTATTTACTTGTCAAGATTGTCACATCATATGACAACCATTGTTTATTTTACAAATTGTGACAGCCACTTGACAAAAGTTTGACATAACCGAAAAGTTTAGACACGACCGCTATTTCCATCTCCCTTGTTCATAGCTAGATTTGATGACGTTTTTTTTTGGATGTTTTGTACTTCCCAATTCTATGTCTTATTTTTCCTCTTTACTTCTACCACAGAATAAATTCTGTGCTTCAATAAAGCTTGAAATTCTAGACATGCGCAGTTAATTTGAATTACGCCCTAACCTAAAAAAATCGGTGAAGCAATGATACATTATTACTACTGTGTATAGTCCTTCTAAACTCAATGTGAAGATATATTATTTTTAATTCCTTTGATGGCTAACGCCGTCCAATGGCGTGCATATATCTTTTATAAATTCGAAAATTGTGAAATAATGTTTTTCATTCAAATCAATATTAAGGAGATCAGGAGAAATCAGGAGATTAAAATTAGCCTGCATACAAATCTCTTAATATTTGTAATATCATTTTCTGTAAATAATGCTCATTTAGCCAGACAATCTCAAAAAATTGTCTGTTTTAATAAACCTAGCTGTAATACACGTCACTGGCGGAAACAAATAAGAATTCCTAATGTCGTAAATCATTTTAATGACGTCGTAAAGCATTTTATGACACAGTGGACCGAATAAATATTTAACGAACATATTCGATGCAAAGCGCAATAGCCTAATGGATCGTTGGCCGGTGTTAAGCGTTGCTGGCTCTTCAAAAAAGTTATAACATACATACAGTTGTTTTAATTTATAATTATTTTTTCCAGCAATTTTAAACGCCTTATTTTAATGCTAACTAATAAATTTATATCTCTGTATTCTTTTTTTTAATATTTCCAAACCAGCTTTCTAAGAACGTCACGAACTAACAGTTTACTGAAGTATGAAGTATAATTGAATAGTGAGTTTAGCAATTTTAGAAAATATATCTGTCAACCTTGCTTTTCTTTTATGTCTTCACATTAGAAATAGTATACTATTAGCAGTAATCACACTAATCATTAATAACATATGTATATTTTTACCTACATAGGTGTTTTAGCCAGAAAAGCGTGGCAACAAATTGACTAATTTCTCCAAAATTTAGATTTTTCGTATATTTTATAGTTTCCGAGATCTCAATGGTCACCCTCGGATTTGGGACACGCTGTACAGGGTTTTCATTTATATGTTGACACCTTACGTGCTAAAATGGCAACATATCAACTTTGGAGGTTTGGATTTCAAAAACTAAAAACTTTTTATTTGAATTTTTTTATCACCCTTAAACTTTTTCGGTGCATTTGCGGACACCCTGTATAAACATATTTTTTTTGTCTCTTTCAAGAAACGGTAAAGGTGTCAACATATAAACGAAAACCCTATACTATTAGGTGTAAGTATTGATTTGTATGAACGGAGACTCACTTTCCCATCCACTCTAAGTACCCTCTTCCCGCTGGTGGTGCCGTGCTCAAACTCCACGGTGTGCACCCCGTCTAACAGTGGCACGCTCCAGTAAGCCACCAGGTCCGTCCTCTCTTGCGAACTCGACTTCGGCAGGTGTCCTCCGGCCTGCGCCATGAAGGGTGCCCTCCAACCCCAACTAGATAAATTACCAAGGTTTCCATTCACGTGGCTACTACATACCGGGTATCCCAAATTTTATTACGCAGCCAATATCTCAGGTAGTTAAAGAGACCGAAGTTCGGGCTCAACAAAGAAGTTACATGATCGGAAGTAATCTCTAACCTGCTTATTATTAGTTAGAAAGTATAGTAAGATTCAATACATAAAATACAAACTGATACAAAGCTTTGCCGCTTCCTTTTTGTAGTCCAATCAACGAGCGAAAGCCCCCATGTTAATTGGTCACTAATTGTTATCAGCAAACAAAAAATATGGTCGTATAGAGAAAAAAATTCTAAGAAAGATAGCGTTTTTTGCTACTCTAATGCTTTTTTGCTCTAGTGTTTTTTTGCTCTAGTAGCGCCTTTTTTTTTAAATCCTTATAACTCGAAAAAATAAAACTTTTTTAAATATTTGAAAAAAAGGACCATTTTCCGCTTGTCTTGGGCTATACTTGTAGTTAACAAGAAGTCTGTTCAAACAAAATTGGAATATATACAGCAAAAATACGAAAACGCGAATTTTGACATTTTTTTTTTAATTTTTCTCAAATGTTTATGAACAAATTTTTTTTCATTCAAATCTCATTCGACGCGCATTTTTAAGACCTACAACTTTCTAATTTAACTTTCTTGTGTAGGACTTGAAGCTTTTTTTTTATTTGCAAAAAACCGTTTTTTTTTGACTTTTGCGAATTTTTTTGGTATGTTCGCCATTAAAACTCGAGTAGCAAAATACGCTATCTTTCTTAGAATTGTTTTCTCTATACGACCATATTTTTTGTTTGCTGATAACAATTAGTGACTGGTTTTCTCCCCGTTGATTGGGCTATTGCTCGCTTTGCCGAACCGCAAAGTAACCGCTTGTTTTGTGAAACACAAGCGGCCATAGGCAATGCAATATAAGCGTTATGCCACCTGGCGAGCACTCAGCAAACTAATTACGGTGCCATTGTTTATTTAAACATTCGTTAGTTTCTTTCGATTCGTTCTATATGACCGTGTTTCCTGGTGCGTTAAGTATATTGTTTGTTTTATTTTTTTTATAAAAATTTTTATACATTCGCACAAAAAGGAAAATGAATACGGCCTTGACCAGACCTCAATCTCGAAAGACGTTGACTCTTTTTTAGAATTGGCAGTGTTCTGTGAGTACACATCAAATATGCTGATTTTCTACTTATAAGGTATAAGTAGAAATAATTCTACTATAATTTGAGCATCAATTTATCACTGTGCAATGTTTAGTTTAATAGAAGTATCTTTCATAAATATGTTTATAAAATAAATGTTAGTATGTGTTACATGTACCGTATGTACTCTTAAATTAGTAGCCAGCCAAGAAAAAGAAAGGAAGTAAGAAGTAAGTGAAGGATGGAATAAGACAGATATAATTGTCACATCTAAAAGGCACGCCCCACTCAGTGGGCGGGGGAGTGATGACGTAGTGGGCCGATTCGTTGGCGATTTTGTACCCTGCCTATTTCAAAGAGGACCACGCCCCCGCGCCGTGGAAGCGTAGGACTGGGGTAGTTCGCTCTGATTTGTGAACGTCTGCGTCTGTCTCACTTAATGAATCTCTCTCTTCACATTTGGAGAATATAACTTAGTTCACATACGGTATATCAATTGGTATTACTGTTATTTCATATCAGAAGAAGAATGCATTGAATAATTTGGCAATGGTAATGGTGAATGAAATTTAAACAAAATGGAGAAAAAGGCTAATAAACAGGTTGTACTATTAAAGAAAATATATTAATTGCTGCAAAATTCGATCATCCTGTGTTAATGACATAATAAGCATTTTAAAGATTATTTCCGATCTTACAACTCCTTTTTCTAATCTAAATTTCCATTTCCTGACAAACAACTGAGGATATTAGCTGTGTAATAAAATGTAGACTACTTTTATACTTCGTGAGAGTCGAAATAAAAATATCTTCAGCAATTAGAAATCAGTTTACGTCGATACTGTCGGCCTTGACGCCGCAGAAATCGTAGGCCAAATGAATATTTTATATATAGGTACAATAAAACGCGCCGAATGACTTTTCAATAGCTGATAGAGCAGGGAGAGAACGATGTTTCCTATTTATTGAAAATGACCTGTTTGGCCCCGTTTTGAAAGAGTTGTTTCTTTCTGAGAATACAAAAATCTATGTAAATACCTGTATGTACAGGGTGATTCACCATAAACGCGCCCCCCCCCCCCCGTAATTTGGTTATTTCTGGACCGATTAGAAAATTCAAAACACCATTAATAATCAGTAATCACTTGCCATAAAATAAGTATGATCTTCAAAACAAATTAATTCAAGATTATACTTGACTTCCTTAAATGAAACACCATGTCAGTGGAAAATGGAAATTTTTTTATACATTATTTGATCAATATAAAGTTTCATATGTCTATCGCTTACAGTTTTGCTGAGATTACAAAAAATGGCAAAAATATTCAGATTGCAAACTGCGCGCAAACTGTTAAGTAGGTATTGAAAACAATAAGATATCGTGCAAGTATCAATGTCAAAGATGGGTAAAAAATGAATCTAGAAGATGGCCCCCTAGAAGTCCTGACCTCACACCACTTGATTTTTTTTATGAAGCTATGAGAAAAAAGTTCGGAAAGAAAGATTTGTTACTATAATGAAGGCTATTAAAAACCCCGTTTATTTCATAGAATTATATAAAAACTGCGAGCTTAACCAGTTGAGAGGTTGGCGAATGATTGCTGAAGCTTTTTTTCCATTTACTCTTACCCGTGAATTCACTAACACACGGTATATCGGTTGAAAGTCTCGCATCCGACCCTGCTTGGGTAACGATAGAAACGCTACTGTGCCAGTCCGCTACGACACTTTAAATATTGTTTGTATTCAAGTTCGATGTGTCCTCCGGTGGACTTGCGGTTTCGATACACAAGCCTTTATTGAATTTTGCTAAACGGGGAACATCGGACTGTACACAGTTGCACTAGCCCAAATCGATATTCCAATATGGGTACCTCCATGCATATTTTAATGGGGTCTTCCCGTATTTGGTACCTATGTACAGGACGTTACACAAAAAATCATGGAAGAATATACAGGGAAGCCATACCAGGGAAGAATATATAGGGCGTTTACAGTATACAGGGGGTTCATGAGAAAAAGTTACAACATGTTAGATTTTGGCAAGATGTAACTATTTGTTGACAAAAAAAATATTTGCAAACTATACATTGAATTAGTACAGATATGGAAGAGAAAACATTTGGAGAACCACTGTCTGAGGCTCACAACAGCGAATAGCGTTAATTGAACTAGTTGAAGAGTGTAAATGTCTGAAATTTGTTTATAAATTATTTTACGTGCACACACATTATGTCTGTCAATTCCGCGTTGTTATACTCATACACATTTCTCCTATTTTCAACGATTGTTTTTTTATCCATGTTAGGTTTTTATACCTGGCACAAATTATCTACAAAACCAAAAACAATACGGAAGCTGAACTGAAACAGTCACTGATCTCCATTGATAACGCAGATCTGCAATAGCATAGGCCAAGATTAAACCAGTGAACGTCAAACAGTTTATTTGAAAACTTCAAAAATTATTTTGTCAAAACCAATGCCACTTTTCCTGGGACAATCTTGTGTTAATACAGTGCAGTTTATCACATTTTACCGGTATATTTTTTCATGAAGTCCATAAACACCCTGTATAGTATAATTATGTATTTCAAAGTTTTTTTATTAATGTGATATCATTATATTTAATACAAAATATAACATAATAAAAAATGCAATCAGTACAAAAATGTTATTCTCTTTGACGTACGTTGAACAAAAATAAAGACGGAGTTATTAAGATTTAGCGGACAGTAGAGTTCCCTCGCATAGGCCAAATCCAATATTGTAAGAGTCTCCCTCGCAGCAAGCCTTCATCGTCACGGTGTCGCCGTCTTGCAGAAATTTCCTTTGGGAACCGTCGAGTAAGGTTAACGGTTTGGTCCCTTTCCACGATAATTCCAACAGGCTTCCAAAGGAGTCCGATGTCTAGAAAAAATTAGTGAAAAACTAAACTCTCCAAGAGTTTAGAGGTCGGAAGTCTGTGGTATATTCCAAAGATTGCATTTAAATGAATGAATCGGTAATGTACTTCGAAATTCGACACAGTATGTTATAAATGTAATAAAATAATGAATAAAAGGCTGAACATGATGCGTATTACTTCTTATGGATAAGGCGTATTTACTGTTACTTGATGTTCTTATTTTTCTATATATCTTTTGATTCGTGTGTGAAAAAAAATTCACAACTGGATTCATGTCATGATATCCTAGATCCGTCCCTGGTATTGACGTCATGTATGTCTGACTTCCGACCTGTGATTGTGAGTAATAACTTTTTTACACAGGGAAATACTAGTTGACAATGTATTAAATAGAACAATTCATTAGTAAAAAGTTTTACTATAAAGGCCGCGCTTTACAGTTCGCAATTTTTTTGCGGCAATTTATATTGTAGCAATTTTTATTGCGCAAATTTCGGTGTTATTTTACAGTTTGCAATTTTCATTGCTAATTTGAGTTGTCAGCCACTGTTACCAAAATATAAGTGATAAACTCATTTGCTACAAGAAGGTTTAACCATTTTAAACACACAAAATAGACATGATTAAATCAATCTCAACGAGACAAAATTCAGAAAACCACAAAATACAGAATTTTTAGATATCACAAAACAATACAAACGTTGAGGTTATATCAAACAGTTGTAAACAGTTATATCAAACACGTAAAATTGCAAATAGCCGCAATAATTATAGTTCCGGGCTTGCAATTTTTATCTGCAAGAAATTGCACGAACAAACATAAATACGCATGCGTGCAATAAAAATTGCAGCAATTTTTCTTGCCTGCAATAAAAATTGCAGCAAATTTTCTTGCTGGCAAGAAAAATTGCGAACTGTAAAGCGGCCTTAAGAAATGTAGATCTGTTTTGGTTACCCTACTGGTATTTACATTCTGTTGATACTACAAAAAAACGATGTAATTGCTATGCAGACTGAATAACTCACATCTCCGCTGATGGTACCGCTCCCCATTAGATCACCGGGATTGACGTTGCAGCCGGTCACCGTGTGATGCGCAAGCTGCTGCTTGGCGGTCCAATACAAGAATTTGTAATTGGAACGGCACACCGTGGTGGACACTTGACTTCCTTTGGCTTGAAAATATATCACAAAAAATATAACAAAGCCACAGTAAGATACAGGAATACCAACCCAGTTTAGTAAGTTTTTATTAATACGTTTTTGAAATGTTCCGTGTATGTTTTGTACTTACGCGCTATGTCGACTTGCAGGCTGATATCGAAATTAAATTTGTCATCGTGTTTGAGATACGGAAAAGGTTCGGGATCCTGGGGGTAGTTGTCGACTAGGAACGGCTCCAAGGCAAACGTGGTGACTACCCAGGGGGGAGATGGTAGTGCCAAGATTCTTGGATGTGAAAGGGCCTAGAGGGACGTATTCCCACTTTTGGATATCCCTTGCTGAAAATGAGATATCCTCTTATGGGATAAATTTTGTAAAGCACGAGCGTTTAAATAAACGCCTTTAAGTTATTTAACGTATGTCTTTTTCCAAATTTATCCCGATATGGCTGAAACGATTTTTGACAGTTTTCAGAAATTCCGATTTCTCTCATTTCTTTTCACACTTGCTTCGGTTTTGCCTCACTGAAACGAATTCCAATGTTAAAAACTCACCGCTCCAATCGTTCATGATGACAAATCCAAATATATGGTCTTGAGCTTTCTCTATACTTATGGGTTCTCCCAGATTGTTTGAACCACCGACGAAAAACGCCATTTCCAACTCGAAATCCATCAGTTTACAGGGTCCGTATACTGGTGGTGTGCCTATATAGAAAAAGAAACCCCATACAGAGTGTCCCAGAACGATCTATGCAAGCTATAAATCCTATACTAACTAATAAAGATATTAGAATGCAATAGAAGTTGTTGTACAATCAATTTGTTGTAGGAGTGTTAGTTAGGACAAAAAAAATAAGTCATTTAAAAAAAATGGAGGTAACACTGTGGGGGTGGCATTTTTTAGGCTACTCCTTCTACAACAAATTGACGTCGTTTTTGTTGTACTTACTCCAATATCTTTATTAGTATCGGAGTTTTTTGTTAGTATAGTCCGGGACACACTGTATATCCTTATTCATTATCTAGGTATAAAGTACCAGACTATGTAGTGCAATTTAGCCAGTCGACTATTTTTCAGTTGACATAAGGTAATAGAGATTAAGACAACTTTCTAAGGTTATATAAATGTCTTTATGTATGTAATTTATTTATAAATTATAACAATATAAAGAAATATAAATGAATCACTGCAGGAATGCAGCAACTCCAAATGGTGACTTAAAAAAAGGAAAACGAGTAAGGAATTACTAAGCTGAAACCAAATTTTTAACTTACCTACCTGATGCTTAGATCTAGATTATGTTACATGCAGTTATGAGTTATGGGACTACACAGTGTTTTTTCAAAATTGATCTCAAATTACCTTCCACGACAAGCGTTTGACCAAAAGGCCTGCGTATCGGGGTTCCGGAAATTACCACAGAACTTGCTCTGCCATGATAGCCAACGGGTATGTACTTCCTGAAAGAATATACTAAATATATACGTACATTACGATAAAATGTACCGAAAGCTACCCTTGATTTTAATAAATTATAAAAAGTGATTGAACCAATTAATTGTCATGGGAATTCTGGAAAATGGGCGTGGCTACGTTACATAACCTCACAGAAGCCACTATCCAATAAGATTATCGCAATCATAATGACACCTTCTCACAGTTTTGCTATCTGTCAAAATCAAGGGACGCAGTTTGTATTTAACGCACGTATTTAATTTTCCTACTATAAAGTTAACAATTACATAGATATTCGTTTGTTTGTTACCCTTTATCCTTGCGTCTCTATTAAATGAATAGGTATGTATTTTTTAACAATTTTTTACTTCTTACCAGTTTGGCATTAAGGCATTTTCTTTACTTCTAAACATGACACCAACGTTGGTAGCGTGGTGGATAGAAGAATAGAAGTCTGTGTAATCGCCAATTTTGGCAGGTAGGTGCATGGTTGCGTCCGCTTGGAGACATACTGCCCTAAAATAAGAACAAAATCATCGAACTATCTCAAGTTATGCCTTTAAAAAATGTACAGGGTGGCCCAATTTAACCCAAGTTATAAACGTACAATGTGGCCTAATTTAACTCACCTCCGGCGAAACCGGAAGTCGGATGTGACAACAGACACTTTCTCTAATACCTTTTTTCATACTCTAATAATATCCCAAACTAAAAGTCGACTACAATAATTTTCCAAAAGTCAGTTTTTTGGGAATACCTTTATAATAACACCGTGTATAATAATCCCAAGGCCGAATTCGGATCCCTTGGAAAATTCTGCTTAACCTCACCTTTTGCATTTTCTTTCTAGCTAAAAAAAATAACCCGAAACATCGGCATTGAGATGTTAAATTGGGACACCTTGTACGTATTACGAATGCCAGTATAATCAAAGCAGTATATAATTTTTTTAAAGACGTACTTACCTTGATAATAATTCCTTATCATTTTGCAGCGTAGGATTATCTACAGATAAAAGATTTTGTATCGTTTCCCTCGCTTCCCTCCAGGCACTGGGACTTAGGGCCATGAAACTGTTTAGCGTTGGCTATACAAAGATGTATAATACATATATAAGGTACTTATACAAACGATACGGACTGCGTCCGTTTATGTAAACAGATAGTAACGAAAAGAGTATGTTTGGTTATGGTTAACGATAATCTTATTGGAAAGAGGGCGTGGTCACATTTTACGTCACACAAGCCACTATCCAATAAGATAATCGTTTATGATAACCACACCCACTCACGATTTTATCATCTGCTAACATTCGGACGCAGTCTGTATGCACATACAAACACAATTGTTTTGAAGAAATTCAGAAATGAGTCATTAATTTACCTCTTTGAACGCATGCTGGTAATTTTTCAGTAGTGGCCCAGCAAAGAGATGAGATATTTCGCTGAGGTCCAAGATCGAATCCGCGATTGCTACTCCAATCCGATGAGTGGGCTATAAAAACAGTACCTATATTCAAAAAATATATTTTATGGCGAGCAAGCCATTTTTCTTTTCATTCGTTTCATTTGAAATTTATTTGCTATCATAGCCTACTATTTGGGCATAACAATCGCTCCCATGTTTTCTTACATAATCGCTCCCATGTTTTCTTACCCAAAATATATGGGTCCCATGTTTTCTTACGAAAATACGAGAATTTTGATTTCTTCCGTCACTGCTACCTACTCCTTAAGGCGGTTCTGTGTTCTGTTAGGGTCCGCGATTTCTCTAATCTAATCATAACATACCAACATTGGATGTTCTAGCTTCAACCGTTTTTATGTGACACCGTTTCCGTACTTTCGAGCAATCCTGTATAATTATTTAACCGAGATGAATAATTTTTGTAACAACTACAAAAATTTAAAAGGCGAAAATCCGATATCAATTAATAATTAAAACGTTAAATACTACAGGATGTACTTTTTAAGAGCTTTCAGCAACAAATTCAACGATACAGAATCCACGTTTTTGTTCCCGCCAGAATTTTGCGTCTAGTTCACAGATGGCGACTGTTACCTAAATTCAGGCGTTTGATAGGGATAATTAAATCCTTGAACTTATGGTGGGTTCATGCAGAAATTTTTAGTAATAAGAATAAGAATAGTAATAAGCATAAAAGTTAAATCTTCGTTTTATAATGACCCAGTTCATGCAGCAAATCCTTATTTTTAAAATTATTACTAAAAATTATGTTTACTGCATGAACTGGGTCATTATAAAACGAAGGTTTAACTTTTATGCTTATTACTATTCTTATTCTTATTACTAAAAATTTCTGCATGAACCCACCATTAAAACAGGATTATTATAGCATATTAAGCATATGTATTATTATTTATTTATAACTTAACCTACAAATATTACGTATTCATAAAATTTGCTAATTATGCAAAATTCTATTGACAACTACAAACCGAACAAAACAATGATTAAGCAGGTTTATGATAGGCAAATTGATTATGGATGTCTAATATAATACATAAGTATAATATGTTACAATAATATAATACATAAGTATAGTATATAAGTATTATATGTTATGTATAAATATACCTATAGTACATAGTATACATATGTACATATGTATGTACACGTACATATGTACATATGCAATTGATACATATTTTGATATATGTATGTATATGTATGTATGTATATACTTGTGTATGTATACATACGTACATCCATGGATCATTTATTTAATTTGTGTAGGCGATTGAAACATTTTGTATTTTTATTTGGTTTATAATCGCCTGAAAACCATTAAAATATTTTTCAAACGATATATTTTGATCTGTTTACGTAGGAGCCTTTATTATGTTGTGGACTTACGTTTGATGATGTAGAAAATACTCCGTATGGCAAATTTTCGATGGGAAAATCACAATATTTCGAATATTTCAAGAAACACCCCATTTTTTATGTATACTCGCAACCGCCGTCGTTGGTCTCGCTGCTTCACTCAAAGCGCCTGTTGTGACTGAGAAGTCAAGGTCTCTTTGTTTTTATCTAAGTAACTTTATACTTAATATCGCCTTTTAAGTTATTCAAATAGATGCATATTTTATCTGTCGGAATAACTGGTAGATCCTTAATAAAACAGGATTTTTGTGTAAACAACGTTTCAATTATTAATACAATTATGACTGTGAACACGTTGTCACACAGACAATCGTCACAAGACGGCTGTGTTTTTTTATTCCTATATCTGGTTTTACATGGAAACACAAATGTATAAATGTAGATGTATCGATACAATTTTTTTTTTCAGTTTGTTGGAAAAATTACAAAAGCAATAGTTATTGAAAATATATATATTTTTTTAAACTGTAGTATTTAACTTACAATAAAAAAAACACCTGAACTGGACAAGGATTAAGTCATTTTTTAACTCTTTCTCTTATGGGAAGATGAATCCTATTTTTTTAGACGCTTACAGTAAACACGTGTTAAGTTTTAGAGCGCATTGATGCCAGATTGTTATAAAATGATTCAGTATTTAGAAATAATTTTGTCTAGCATATGGATGGATTGTTTGTGTTTGTTATTGTTTCTTTATTGTTAAGTAACTTATTTTTCCAATATTGAAAAGAGAAATAATGTTCAAAAATATACATATGTTTTAAGAGACATTGTTGCTTGATGCCTAAATATGCAAGTACAAAAAAAGAGCAGGAAACATTGGTAGTAAAAGTTAGTAAAGATGTTTTTTAATGAGAGGAAAGATTAGTAGAAAGGGCACATGGAAGTTTTGGAAATCAAAAAAAATGTATGTAATTAAACAATGCTACAGTATTTGGCACCTTCTTGGTAGGACTACGCTTTATAGGTGATTTTAAAAGTTGATGGTTTTCTGCTTTTTGTGAAATAGAATTAAAGTTAATAAAATAAAAATAAATTTAAAGTTTTAATTAATATTTAATAATTAATAATGTTTAGGTAATTTTAATTAATATTTAAATTTCCTTTCTAACAGCTGTTAAGGGTAGCAATGAACCATTATTGTCTCGTTCTTTTTCAAAATAGCGTATCAAAAATGCTCCTAACTCTTGGCAGAAGCTGTTTAACTGTTTTGGCAAATTTAAAAAATACCATCGTATTCTACGAGAAATTTTCTACGTTAGAAAATTTCGAATTCAATTCCAAAGCATTGAAGATTCAGCGCCTCAAAAAAAAAACAAATCGGCTAAAATGGGGAACAAGGGTACATTCAATGAAACAAATAAATAATCACACTATTTTTATTACCTCTTTTGTATATTAATGTACACATTTATTACAATATAATTTTGCATTTTTTTTATATATAATCTTCGAAGCGACTATTCACTACTTTTTTCTCAAGTTTTCTTTAACAAACATCGATATTTTTTAAATCGTTACAAAAACGAATTTTATAACGAGTTAAGTCCACATATATTTAGATTACATTAATTACAGATGGAGATCAAGAACACAAATTCACGACAACCGCAAAAATAGTTGCTCGTCATCGCGATTTTATGCATTGAATATTTTGGAAGACACTGATTTTGTCGCAATGAAATTGTTTATCAATTCACAACAGTTTTACAGTTCTATATGAAGAAAAGAAAATAAAAACTCAACCTCGACACCTATTATAACACGCAATAAAAATATGTATCTACAACGTGTTGCTAAATGAAGTAGCATAAATGTTATCAGTGGTTCTCAAAGTAAGTCGATTGAACTAAGCAAAAAAGGTTACCAAGCCAACATACATTTCCATTAATAAATCAAGAGTGCTAAATCGTTATTAAGTTTATAGTTTGTGTGAGTACATATTTGGTTCATAGGGGGCGCCTCATAGGGATGTCACGTTGGACCAATTATATATTAGGACCAAGTATATTTAGCTCAATGATTTATTTTCACCTCTAGATTTACTGGTGTCATTTACGCTACTTCATTTAGAAACACTCTGTATATTCATTTACTAATGAATAAATATCAACTAACAGTAGAATAATAACAATAACAGTGTTAAACTATAAAAGATGGCAGTTTCAACAAGTTTTTTACATTTCCAAACATTTTGTAATTTCGGAGAATTCATTTTGTCATTCAAACCTCCCTTTACCTAGTTTTCCTCCTTCAATTTAAAATTTTCTTACGACACACACTTTGTCCTATTTCCGGACTATCTCCGGAGTATTTCCAAATCATCCCATATCAATTTGAAATAAAAACTGTCTGATAACATAACGATTATATTTATGCTATATTGCTCAATGAATTTAAATCAAAATTTTCATCCAACGCTGTAACCTGATAGGTATGCGTTTTAAAATTCAATAGCCACCATGAGACGTTGACAAAACAAAATACTACAGTAATAACTGCGATTAAATGATCAAAACATGAACAAGGTATACTTTGCGTAGGTATACAGTGTGTCCAAGATAGGGATCTATCGCTTGGGAATATTGGGAATGGTTGGAGGAGATACAAACTTGGTTAAACAGAGCAAAAGTTGCGAGTTTTGGTGGTTATTCAAAAGGTCTTGACAAACATATTTTTCGTATTTGAGAAAAAGTGTGTTTTTGGAGAACAGTTTTTATTTTTCATTTACGATATTGTCAGCATTATGATAAAATAATAACACTCTTATAACACTTTGTAGTAAGCTTTGGTTTCGTGTTCGTGGAACCATCATCAACTTAATTTTTTTAAATACGGTCCTGCATTTTTATCGTAAAATCCTTAAAGTATTCTTTATTCTGAATTCAGTCCTGAATTAGGATGTGGTGCTTATAAATTGATGTTTAATTAACTACAGTTTCCAATATGGCAACAAAATACCAGTCATTGTATGTAAAATACCTCCGTACTAGGGTTCAATAAGTCCACGGTAAGTCCGTACGAAGCAGCACAAAGTTAAATCGATTGAGTAAGTAGGTCATTTTTTGAGCGAAAATTTTGTGTTTTCAGGTCTTTTGTGCTTCAGTAGGTTTTGGAAAATGAGATTTTCATAGCCGTCAAATCTTCTTTCTGGGTATCTATCCAGAGATAAAATGTTCAGCAGCAACATATGTGGTTCCGATGTGGTTTCGATTTCTCCATTTGCAAACTGTACTTTATGAAACCTGGTTATGGACCGGATCGAGCAAAAAATATCGAGCAGAATAGAAAATACTAATTTATGAATGAATGTGACATTTCTGCTGGAAATGTTTCGTTTACTTTGTCATAATTCTGACGATGTTACTTTCTTCCATAATTACTTTTTTTCCAAATAACACAAAAACGAAAAATATGTTTGTTAAGACCTTTTGAATATTCACCAAGACGCATCTTTGTATCTCTTATCATTTCCAAAATCTCCATGCAATACATCCTTATGTTGGGGTTTCTTCATTTTGTTTCATAGTTATATTTTATAAACTTAACGTAATATGCATTAAAATATTGCATCAAAAAACAACAACGGCATTTAATAAGTACTATAAAGCACCTTGTTTGGAAGGTCGATATATCAGGTACTTACTTGCTACCAAACAAGCTTCAATAAAAGTTTAAACAATTTTTTTTTCTATACACGTTATTGCGTTAGCTACACATTTTTTACCATATAATTAGAAGTATATACGCTACGGCAGACATATATATAAGACGTGTTTGTTTTTTCTTGTTACACAATAGTTTACTTTAAGGAATGTACAGTGGGCCTCAATAAAAAACCTCAGGACAAGTGAAACCATTATTAAAAGAAGATCTATTCAGATATGGATCCATTGTTCGATTGAGAATAATTTAGAATGGCGTTGATTACTAATATGCTGGGTGTTCACTCTTGGTGAAACCGGAAATGCTGTTAATCTCTCTGGCGTGTTGAAATAAGCCCATTTATGACTAATATAAGCGTTACAAACGGCAAAATTTTCTTCCCGTAAATGAAATATGGTCTCATCAACACCCTGTATATTAACAGTAATATTATTGCAGAGCCTAGAAGAGTTTTTACTGAGACGGCCTGCATGTAACAGGAAGAATATTATCTTAGATAACAAACAAATTAAAAAATAATAAAAAACAATATCACAACTTTTAAAACGACATCTAGATAGTTTGAAATATAATGACCAATTTTTCTCCCACTTTTTTTTTATTCTAACGTGATATGTTTTTATTTAAATTGATCTGAATTGAAACAAAATGTTTTTAAGATTAGTTTAGTTAATGAAAATTAATTTTTATTTGTAAAAATATACAACAATGTGCAGATAGATCCCTTGTTTTATTTTTAGGTATCAGTACAAGTATTTCCAAGTTTTTTTTTAATACTTTCGATTTATTATAAATGAATCTCATCCAGGCTAAAATTACTCATATAAATAATTTTTCATCATCAAGAATGGAATTGACAAATTGTCTTTAATTAACGCTAACGTTACCGTTCTTACTCATTCTCATTACACCATCTCAAACACGAAAGGGAAATTCTTACGCCTTATAATTGACATAGTTATTATTTAGGCCTCTGCTAGACCGTACCAACATGGTATACTTAAAACAATCATTCTTTAGTTTACCTTCTACAACATATATTCATAATATACAAGTACACCGTTAATAGTTTAGTTTAACAAGAATTGTTTTTGGAAATTGAACCGAATTTCAGCAATTTATAGGCACGAATAGACGCTCTAAGCCTTAGTAACATTCTATATACAACAATTATAATATATTTTTTTCTAAAGTCTTTTCTTCTAAAGTAAGAAAAAATATAACATTGAAGATTTCGTAGTTATTGATTTTGAGTAATAATTGACATCCAGTTGCCTTTTGGTAAGATTTCCACGAAAAAAAAATCAAACCGTTTAATACAGACATTATCGTATAGATTTTTTTTAAGAATGTACAGGGTGTCTACATTCATTTACATACAAATTCATAAAATCCGTCATTTCTCAAGATAATCGAATAAACTTTTTTTATTTAGTTAAAGGGTGTCGAAAATTGCTTCTTCTGATCCCACCGTCGCTTTTGAGATTCATCTCCATCGCCTGCTACGATTTTTTTATACCCCCGAAATCCAATATAACCGTTTAGCGATTTTTCTTTTTAAAATCTGAATCCATAGCGTCAATTTGGACTCTTCAAAACCCCTACATGCCAAATTTCAACAAAAAATATGCAAGGTGTTTCTTTCTATGCAATCTCAAAGTTGAGAGAACTATGTATGGAATTTGAGAATCGCTAGAAGTCAAGTGTGCCTTTGAATTTCGTCAAGACAGTTGAAAATTAAGTTTGATTCCAGATAACAGTCAACTGTTTTGACATAATTCCATGATACACTTGACTTGTATAGCAGTTCTCAAATTCGATAGTTTTCTCAACTTTGTATATTTTTTTGTAAACACCTTTGTATATTTTTAAAAACACCTTGTATATTTTTTGTTTCAGAGCTCTGGATTCCTGATCGATGGATACAGATTTAAAATAAACGCATCGCTAAATTGATATACTTGATGAATTTCGGGGGTATAAAAAAATCGTAGCAGGCCATGGGAATGAACCTTAAAAGCGAGGGTAGGGTCAAAAGAAGCAGTTTTCGATGTCTTTTAAATCAAAAAAGTTAGATCGATTATATTGAACAATGAGAATTTTATGGATTTGTAAAATACATGAATAAAAGTAGACACCCTGTATAAGATTAAACATTATTGCACAGAAAATCATGCTCCTCATTCAGCAAATATTTAAATATAGCAACAGTTCAAACATTGGATAGTACAATTTATATACTACTTCTAAAATTTTCCTCCCCTCACGAATAAAAACTGTGTTAAGTTAGTTTATTATCATTTCTTTATAATAACTACATTTTTAATAAGTCAGCGGGTGGTTTGGAAGAAAAATTGGCACATTTTAGATTTTTATAATTATAAAACACCTAAATTCTCCAGTACTAGATCATTTTTGATACTGATAACGATTGCAAAAGAGATTGGAGGATCGCTATTCGCAAGATGAATTTTTGAAGTTCGTTGTTCTGTCCTTTATAAATATCTACAGGGTGGTTCAAAATTCTGGCGACGAATTTCGAAATGAAATACACCAAAAAAAAAAAAACACTAAACTAATAAAATCCTGATTTCATCTGAATAAATTTACATACATATCTTCATGCAGTGCATTTTAAGGTACTAGGGAGATCACGTGGATACTTATGCTTCAATTTGCCTACGTATAAGCCAGCATTTCCCACCTACGTACTGCTCACATGCTCACTAGCGCGATCTTTCGTCCGTCTAAAGTCGGAAAGACGATTACAGAAAACTTTCAGATGGTAAATTCGAATTTTAAAATATGAGAATCTACGTTATAAGAAATCTCATTAAAATCATTGTACCTTGTCTGTTTGCAAAACATTTTCTTAAACGTTTTCCCCCTTGAAAAATATTTATTTAAATATTACTTTTTAGGTCCAAACGACATTTGGAGTTCACCCTGAAGGCCTTCCCACCACCTCGCTTGCGACTGGTCCACCCCTCACTCATATATGTGGTTCGCGTCTATCTGAGGGAGAAGTTCACTTATCAATCCCCCTTGATCCAGTAATGTCGCATAAATAGTACTGTATACGTAAATTTTCCGCCGTAGCTTTGACCCACCCCGAACCGCGACGTACATTAGAACTTAGGTGTTTTCAATAATTGGCACTGCATAAAATAACGACTAGTGGGTGTATTTTACCTCCTTACATGGAGCGAGCTCATTAGTCGGGCGACCGTTCCAAGCAGCCGTTTACAGGTCGCGCCCGAGGCGGTCCATCTCGTCGAGGAGGAAGTCCACGTCCTCCTCGGTGACGGCCGCCGACGAGATGATGTTCCTGAAGAAGTTGGGCCGCCTGTCGTCCGGCTGATAGCCCACCATGAGGGTGCCGGTCTGCATCATCTTGGCCTTGAGGACGGGGCACAACTGAAGAAAGAAGAGAGGGTGTAGGAGGCACTTGAAGTTCTCGTGAAGTAATAGAGGGTGGACCGTCTATTGGTTTATTTTTAAACTGAGTGTTATTTCTACATTTCCGACACTGACGCGCTTGACATTTGACATATATGTGGTATCTAACGTCCGCTGTAAGAAATGGATCGTTTTACGCTTGAACAACGTTGGGAAATATTGAAAAATTATTTCCAAAGTGAATGTTGTGTTGCAGAAACAATAAGAAAGTGAGAAAGCGCCTTGTGTAAGAAAGTTCTCAAGGAAAGTTCGTGAAACTGGCATGCATGGATAACAGAAGTCATCCACGTGCTCGTCCGGTGCGCACAGCTGAAAGAATGGCTGCTGTTGCCCAAAGTGTGCGTGAAAACCCAAGAACCTCAACTCGTCACAGAGCACAACAACTTAATGTCAGTTGCACTTCTCTGAGGAGAATATTGCATAAAGACTTCAGATTATTTGCTTACAAGTTGCAACTTACTCAAGAGGTAAAGGAAAATAACCATCCACTTCGTTATCGCTTCTCCGTGTCGGCTTTAAATGAGTTTGAAAATGACGTCGATTTCAGTCGAAAAATCATTTCTTCGGACGAGGCTCATTTTCATCTTGGAGGACATGTTAATAAACAGAACTGTAGGATTTGGGGTTCCGAAAATCCACACGTAGTCATAGAGAAGCCAATGCATCCTGAAAGAGTAACTGTTTGGTGTGGGTTTTGGAGTGGTGGCATCATTGGTTCATTATTTCAAAATGAAGATGGTAACAGCGTTACAGTAAATGGAAAGCGTTACAGAGACATGTTAACTGATTTTTTGTAGCCGCGATTGGACGATTTGGACTTGGACGAACTTTGGTTCCAGCAGGATGGAGCAACGTGTCACACAAGCCGTGAAACAACCGATCTTTTGCACCCTAAATTCGGTAACCGTGTTGTCAGCCGTTTTGGAGACATTAATAGACCTTTGCGCAGCAGCGATTTAACACCGTTGGACTATTTTTTATGGGGACATATTAAGGACCGTTGTTACTCCAACGATCCACAAACAATTGACGCACTGAAGGAAAACATCATTCGAGTTATTCCAGCAATAGAGCCACAAATAACCGAAAATGTACTGCAAAATAGGGTGAAAAGAATGAACTACTGCCAAGCCAGCCGCGGCTGCCATTTAACTGAAATAGGAAGGCATACTTTCTTGAATAAAGCAACAATCATTTAAAAATATTCAACGATGTAGTTTTAATAGACATTTTAAAAAGAAACCATCTGATGGCCCACCCTATAATAGAGGCATAGAACGGTTACCGACGGTACAGAAGGCCTAGCGTCTCTGAAGTAATGTTCTGTGACGTAAGCAGTCAGAGGTCTAGTCGAACAAAGTGGCTAGGGACGCTCTGTTATGCTGTTTAGGCGTTTATTTGCACTCGAAATTGATTTGTTATTGCGAGTTTTTGTGTTTTAATTATTCGATTATTCAAATTTTTTTCTACTTAGACTGATGTAACTGATTACCAAATAGCCAAACTATTACAGTAAATGAGATTTCCAAATTAGCTTCTGACGACGTTCAAGAAATAATTTAGGCATTGCGTGTAATAATACTTAACTGTAACATAAGTATAATTGGTAAGGTGGTGTGGTAACAGTTCAAATGCTGTACTAAAATTGCACCGGATAATTTTTACTTCGATTACTGGTAATCTTTAGTTTCAGTGACATTGTTTACTCACCTTTCCGAGTTCCTGTTCTCTTTGTGGCCCGTGTGGCATCTTCCGGAGCCTGGTGGGGATGTACCAGAAGCTGACGTTCACCAGTTCCGGTTCCATGATTAGGTAGAATTTGTCGGACTGCTCCTTTATGCGCTTCACCATGTATTCGGACAGCTCCATCAGTCTGTCCATGTGCACTTCGAAGCCGTGATCGCCCTTAGAATTATTCACAAAATTATTCGTGCTCTTCCAAAGATTAAAATCAACGACAATCATAGAAAACAGGAAGTACCACCAATTTTTGAGCATGAATATTGTGGCGAAAAATACAACTTAATAGCGAACAATATAATTTAATATTTCTTTCATAACAGCTCTATATGCCATCTCAAAGCTACCACGTTAACCCTTTCCGGCTACCGACCGATTTTTTCCCTTATGCGTTCAAAATGGAGCCTGAACTGCAAAATTTTTGCGTAAAAATTCAAGAATTTTTTATTAGAAAATGATTTCTAAAATTTCTAAAAAAAATATTTTAATTTCGATACTAATTTGATTTTTTGAATTTTTTTCTCGAAAACAATGCATTTTTACTATAAATTGTCAAGAATAAAAAATTCTTAAAATCACTCAGGAATGCACTGGAATTTTTTCAGTCAGAATTTTTTAAGCAATTGGGGAGCTTGCTGCAAGAACGATGCAGCTCCATTTTCAACGCGTGACGAGGTTAGCTGCTTATAATTTCGATAAAAATATTAGACGTTATTTAACGCAAATTCGACGCAGCTCAGCATATGTCAGTATACTCCATACACTGAGATGTGTGGAATTTGCGTTAAATAACGCCTAATATTTTTATCGAAATTATAAGCAGCTAACCCCGTCACACGTTGAAAATGGAGCTGATTTGTTCTTGCAGCAGGGTCCTCAATTTTTTAAATTTTGCAAAAATTGACAATTTGCACAATCCAAAAAATTGCTCAAAACATTTTGAAATTCTAGTGCATTCATTGAGTGATTTAAAGAACTTTTTATTCTTGACAATTTTTCATAAAAGTACATCATTTTCCAATTAAAAATTCTCGAATTTTAACGCAAAAATTTTGCAGTTCAGGCTCCATTTTGAACGCATAAGGCAAAAAATCGAATTTTAAACCACATATACTTAAAGTTTAAACATTTATTCTGCCGGTTAATGAGGTTCCAGGTCCATTTCAGACCAGAAACCCCTAGAAAAAAAAATGTGCAAAAAAACCGTGTCTTTTTTTTTCATAATAATTGTTTGGAGAAATTTCATGGACACCATCGGAAAGGGCACGTCTTAAATTTGAAAAATATGTCCCTGTCAAATTTTTCTGTGGCAAATAGTATTAGTTATGAGGCGCTGAAACTGAAGAGCGATGTACCGGGAGTGGCGTTTTCGGCCGAACTTAATTGAACATTTATTTTCTTCGAAACTCCTTCGTCTGAAATGAAATCAAGGCTAAGAAAATTATATATTTGAAGTAAGCGCATGGTAAAGGAAAAATCTTGGCGATTTAGAATGATATAAATATCCCATCACACTAAAAACTTGCCAAACATCAAATGCCATAATTACTGTATGCGGTGGACTTACAAAACATTAAACTGTATTTTATCTTATCTTATTTCAATTATTAAACATATAGGCTACAAATAATTTGTGACCTAATCTTTGTACCTCTTTCTGTTTTCCCAATCTTGATACAATGATTTCCAAACGTCTGTTTCATTACTTAAGACTTAACACGTTTATTCTCAACCTTATGTTTTCTATCATTATCATTTTAATCTTTGGAAGAGTAGGTACGAATCATTTAGCAAGTCACTGTATGCACCAAATATTCAGTATTGACAAGAATCTTGATTTTGAAAACAGTGTAAGTTATAATTTATACTTTTTTTCTTATATGATATTTTTTTTCGAGTCATACATTATTATACGTGAATGATATGTAAACATATCAAGTAAATTTAATCCAGAATTATTTTGAAAAACCCATTTTACAATAAATACTAATGTTTCGGAACACACCTCCACGTCCCCAGTGGCGCAATTGGTTAGCGCACGGTACTTATAAGACAGTAGTCGTGAGCGATGCCGGGGTTGTGAGTTCGAGCCTCACCTGGGGAATTTATTTTTTACTTCAATTTTATTTAATTATTTAATATAATTAGATGAGATGACATTCATTGTCTGCAGATCTATAGTTTAAAAAAAAATGATCTAGTAGTAAACCTTTGTCTGCAAGTACATTTGAGTTCCTTCATTATTAATAGAAAGTTAGGCAACCCAAGCTACATCGATATCTGCTGAAATATTATACGCTCGTTGTTGAGTCACGAGTGGTTATATGCACAGATATTAATTATCTTGATGTTTTTTTAGTATATCTGCAATGAAAATAGAGTATATTTAGGTGGCAGAAATATGTAAAAACTGTATCCAATTTCATAGGTATGCAAATATCTCAAATACCTTTTGTTTATAGACGACAATATACGTATGTATGTACGTACAGTGCGCTGTAAAATTAGGGAATTGTGGAAAAAATAAAACAAAATGTATCCTTTGTGGCCAAAATGCCGGAACACGTCGAGTTCATCCTACATTATCGCCACGTCCAATTGTCGACAGTCGTTTGTTTACAAGATTACTGATGACGTCATATTATGTTAACACTCAATCTTTTTCTGTTTTTGTAATAGATCGTTTATTTGCCAATTTGATATCATAATTTTGCTACGTCACATAAAAATTTGAAGTGACCTAGATTTTCCTCGAAAAATTTTGAAAATCTGAGCTTGGATTCTGAATTGGTAGGTATTCAAATTCATTCATCTTTAACCTCAAATATCCCAAAATTCTGACGCGATGTATAAATTCTGATATTTTCCAGATTTGGATTCTACGCAAAAAAAAATACGTAGGAAATGTCTCCGAGTTGTCAAACAACTTTCACGGCCGCGGCCGTCCAATTCGCAGACTTGCATCATTTACCTTTGCTCTCCACTGCAACCACAACTTGAAGATGTCGTTGTGGCGACCGCATTGGATCACTTTATCGCCTGTATCGTAGCGGATGTCGTACAGTTTGTCCTGCATGAAGAGATAGTCGGCGGACATTTGGTTACAGCTCATCAATAGACCCTGAAACGAGGCAAAAGTATTTTTTTGTGTGAACAACAATGTATTGTCTTCTATCTTCGTCTATTCTCACATTGTTACCGCACTACTTACATCTTCCTTAAAGTGAATTGTGGAACACTGCAGCAAAGCCCCCATAAGTTTGTGCGGATTCCATGTGACGGAGTCCGCTCTGAAATAAATCACGGTTACGATTTTAATAATATGAATTATTAAATCGTAGAATTGAATTACTATGAAGGTAAAATATACCGGGTGCGTCATTCAACTCGAGGCAGCCCTACAAGTTGTCCCAAAAAGAAATGTGGGGGGGGATATTAAAAATTAACTTTATAATAACATTCAAAATCAAATGCAATAACCGTGCACCGTATTCTGTTCTTTAAATCTTTTAAATTTTATAGTTTGGTGAAATTAACCTTTGGCTTCAAACATTTAGAGACTTAAAATCTGGAGATCTCAGAAGCCACTCTATTGGCCCTCTCCTTCCAATATAGCGCCCAGTAGCATATAGTATTACAGTCTAGGTTTTTTCCTGGCACTGGATTGGTAGAAGAGGATCAACCTAAGAGTTTTTCAAATGACCTTCAAGGTGATGAACAAATGAAAAACTGCCTACATCATTCTGTACAGTTTACGAGAATGACAATGAGAAATATTTATGTAAAAAATGTTCTCGTAAATAAGGGATAGTAGGTTACGGTTTGTAAGCAACAATCTGGGACAGCCTGTATATGTACATATATGTAATATTAATTTATTTTTAGAATCTCATTTCGTGAGCTTACTGCAAAAATATAAAGGTCCGTGTTTGATTAAACTAGAGATGAACTATTAAGTAGAATAATAAGAATAATTACAATGCAATTTGTACTACCCTTTGATTTTTTTTTTTTATAAGAAACCTGGATTTTTTTTTTTGACAAAACATACTTTTTGATACATCAAAAAAGTAGTTATTATCTGCCGTATTCCCGACTGAGGCACATTAGCAATAAGGACAATTTAAGTGAGAGTCTTGATCCTCTAATCCCGTGTCTCTATTCGAGAATATCAGCTGCGGAATTCCCATGTAATCACGGATTTACTCCCGGAGCAAAATCCAGACAAGCTTTTGCTTTTTAGATTCCCTTTTTATTTGCAGTAAGCATCCTACGCAGTCGACTACAGTGCCATTAATTGAGACCGTCTGTGTCTGAGCCCTTGCGCCGTCTGAAAAAAGATAATTACCTACCTCCCTTAGTGTGAGACGCAGTGAATTTACGTACAGAATTTCCATTCTAAATTGAAAATAGGTAAAAAAAAGCAAGGTTGTCAGATATGTATTTTCTAAAATTGCTACACTCACTATACAATTATACTTCATACTTCAGTAAACTGTTAGTTCGTGACGTTCTTAGAAAGCTAGTTTGGAAATATTAAAAAAAATACATAGATATAAATTTATTAGTTAGCATTAAAATAAAACGTTTAAAATTGCTGGAAAAAATAATTATAAATTAATAAAACTTTATGTGTATTACTCTACTTAAAAAAATTTTGAAGAGCCGGCAACATGCTAACACCGGCCAACGATCCATTAGACTATTGTGATTTATATCGAATAAATTCGTTAAATACTTATGCGGTCCACTGTGCCATACAATTTTTCCGACGTCGTTAAAATGATTTACTACATTAGGAATTCTTACTTGTTTAAGACGCCAGTGACGTGTATTTCAGCTAGGTTTATTAAAACAGACAATTTTTTGAGATTGTCTGGCTAAATGAGCATTACTTACAGCAAATTATATTACAAATATTAAGAGTTTTGAATGCAGGCTAATTTTAATCTCCTATATTGATTTGAATGAAAAAAATTATTTCACAATTTTCGAGTTTATAAAAGATATATGCACGCCCATGGAATCATAAAGTTGCACCGCTTTTTTTGTTCCCCAGGCATATTTATTATTTTCAATTCAGAATAGAGGGACTATACATAGTCTCCCAATAAGTACGTACCATATGGAACAATTGTGTCTTATCTTAAAATTGATATTAAATCTTTATCTTTAAATTTAGTAGGAAAGGTTTCAGAAAAACGTTCGGATTGTTTTAAAACCAAAAAAAACAGACTCAAACAGACAGTCCAACTCTGCTCACGGACAGACTCTGCTACAAACTCCAAGCTAACTCTGTACCTATCAAATCTGAGATTAAACATTAATAAATTCCAGGACCGATCTTAACGCCATTGGAATATGTGTTACATTAATAAAGTACATCGTCAACTCCTGTATACAGTGAGGGCGTAAAGTGGCGCATAAATTTGATAATAATTAAAAGATATATTTTTTTTAAAAACCTTCGTTTTTTATCGAATTCTAACTTTTGATTGGTCGCCATTTTAAAATGGCTTGATAGAATCGCGCCACAATTTAAGAGCATACTGCCTGAAATAAGAGCTTTCAAATGATATATCACAAGCCATATGTTGTCATTTAAAAAAATATCGACGACGTCATATCTTTGATAGCTGTTTTAGATCACCCAGAATCCAAAATTGTCCAGAACGCTGTGAGTGAAAAGTACGGCGAAGTTAGTTTGCTTGCAGAAACAACTCTTCGACGATTATACATACCACTGTGTGAAGACAAAAAAAATGTCGTCTCCGAATTGCACGATAAACCTACATGTCTTAGTACTGACGAAACAACGGATGTTAAAGGACAGAACATCGCTAGCGTAGTGGTTGGGGGACTGGATGAAGCGAAAGCCATGGAAGCGCATTTGATATCTTCAAGGACTTATACTAATTTAATCCACGTTACATGTTTGGCATATGGGCTCCACATAATTGTCGAAACTGTTATCCTAATGTTGATAGCTTTATAGTGAATGTGAAATATTTGTGAAAGCAACATCCAGAAGTATAAAGTTTTCGGACGTTCTACAGTACTAGTGGAGCCTATTGCGTATGAATTAATAAAAAAATTAAAAGGCGCATGTTGCATATCTCCTTGATCACCATATCTTTATATTCTAGTAGCTAAAAATATATAGGGTGTTCTTAAAATAATTGGAAAAAAATAGGATATGTCAATAAAGACATTTGACGGTTTGTAACATTTGTGACAATACAGCATAAAACTGATCTTTTGCTGATTTTTTTTTAGCTCCAAAAATAATATTTCTACAGCCATTTAAAAGTGGAACAGAATAAAATGAACACACTGAACCTAACAGCTTTAACAAATGTAATTTTTGTTTCTGTACGAGAGTCATGAAAAATAATTATTTGATTGTCGTCGATACGACTGATACGGCGAAATTCGGAGGTTTCAGCAACGAAGAATTCTAAGTGGGCGATCCATTGACTGCAGTAGGCGTCGGCGACGTTTTCATAATGGATGAGTTTAAGTCAATCGAAAGTGTTTCACCCCTGAGTGCTTTCGGCACTTTGATAGAGAGCAGAAGTGTTTTTAAAACCCATAAGTAGTTCTGATGCAAATTGATGCACACTTTAGGGCTTATCAGAGGCTTTATGAGTGGGGAACCTTGATCGGATTATTGATTTCATGGCGCGTATCGTTCGGAGTTTCGAAGCTACGCAGCGAATAAATTCACCTTGCTTTGTACAAAATAAAAACCGATTCACGTCACCGATGACGCTATTAAATGCGTGCAGTGATACCACCACTCAATTAAATTGAAATAAGAACTATAATGGACTGTTTTATTTAATTTTAAATTTCGAGCTTGATATTCGTTGTTATGCAGTTGGCAGTACATCCGAAATTGCCTTGTTGTATTACTTGACATTTGTTTGAAATTATCTGAACCTTACATTGACTTCAAAGGCGGGTTGTGTCTTTTTTTGAGCTCCAAACATTTATCTTGAATTGAAAAACTGTTATTTTCAGAACAATTAAAGTGTTACACTTGTCAGACTTCCATTTGCGAAATGCAAAAACAGTTAAACAGCTGCTACCAAATAGTATCTTTGATATGCTATTTTGAAAAAGAACGGGACAGTAACGGTTCATTGCTACTTTTAACAGCTGCTAAGGGTAATTTAAACATGAAATTAAAATGTCAATTAAAACCACAGTTCAATATACTGTTTTAGCATGTAACAGCAGCCCTAAACTTGAACGTTTCTACGGTTAATTCTATATCAAGGCCACCCTTACCTTATAGATTCTGGTAGGGTAAAAAAATTGAATTTTCAAATTTGATTTCAAGTCAGCTGACCAATGATTTAACAAAAATAAGACTGGCTTACCTTTCAACCCCGCTGAGTACTGGATGTCTGTATTTCTTGGATAAAAGGAGTCCTCCACCCCATGCAGCCTGAAAATTAAAATACTGAAGGCTGGCGGTAAATCAATAGTATTTGGATTATCAATCGATTTTTATTTCGTGTCTTGGAGAATAAATATAGTATTTAGAACAATATATTATTATGGAATACAGTGCTCCGTAAAGTATGGAGGAAATCGATAAAATCTAGTCATTGGCTTAGAGAGTTGGAAATAGCGGTCATGTCTAAGCTTTTCGGTTATGTCAAACTTTTAACAAGTCACTGTACAATTTGTAAAATAAAAAATGGCTGTCATTTGTGTGACAGTCTTGCAAGTAAATAAGGTTATAAATTCGATCAAGATAGAAATAGTCTTTTTTCTCGGCCTACTTTGATGACGTTTCTTGGATGTCTCCATTGTATTTGAGCTTGGAATAGCCAAATAGAAGGTCATTTCCCAGGAATAGAAGGTCAAATTTCTTCATCATTTCATTTCCCTTGGAATAGACGGTCAAATCCGAGGAGCTGGCCAAGAACATAATCAATTGTAAAATTTTCCGCTATTTTCATTTCCGGTGTCAAAAATAAGGGGTCCAATTTGATAAAACGGACTTGACTTTGACATAACCTTCAAGGTCATGCTCATGGTCAAACTCAAGTTCAACATTGGATTGCCAGGGAAAACTCCTATAACTTTTATGAAGGTTGTCAACTCTAGTAATGCCGGAAAGACAAATGACTGACGGTTGCCACTTATAATGACAGTAGTACAAAAGGCAGCCACAACAAGAAACGACATGCCTGAAATGTACATAAATCACTTTCCTTTTTTTTTGAACACACATTATAAGTATACGACGATGTAATAATTATTTAATATAAAACATTATCACAAATGAACTACTTTCTATTTAAAGGGTGGGCCATCTATTGGTTTAGTTTTGAATTGAGTATTATTTCTACATTGCCGACACTGACGCGCTTGACATTTGACATATATGTGGCGTCTAACGTCCGCTGTAAGAAATGGATCGTTTTATGCTTGATCAACGTTGGGAAATATTGAAAAATTATTTCCAAAGTGAGCTTTTGCACAAACAGGAGAAAATTGAGAATAATTTTTGGTCGAAATGAAGCTCCGTCAACGCTTGGTGTAAGAAAGTTTCCCAAGGAAAGTTCGTGAAACTGGCACGCTTATAGATAACAGAAGTCATCCACGTGGTCGTCCGGTGCGCACAGCTGAAAGAATTGCTTCTGTTGCCCAAAGTGTGCGTGAAGACCCAAGAACCTCAACTCGTCACAGAGCACAACAACTTAATGTCAGTCACACTTCTCTGAGGAGAATATTGCTTAAAGACCTCGGATTATTTGCTTACAAGTTGCAACTTACTCAAGAGGTAAAGGAAAATGACCATCCACTTCGTTATCGCTTCTCCGTGTGGGTTTCAAATGAGTTTGAAAATGAGAATGAAAAATCATTTTTTCGGACGAAGCGCATTTTCATCTTGGAGGACATGTTCATAAACAGAACTGTAGGGTTTGGGGTTCCAAAAATCCACACGTAGTCATAGAGAAGCCAATGCATCCTGCAAGAGTGACTGTTTTGGTGTGGGTTTTGGATTGGTGGCATCATTGGTCCGTACTTATTTCAAAATGAAGATGGTGACGGCGTTACAGTAAATGGAATGCGTTACAGAGACATGTTAACTGATTTTTTGTGGCCGCGATTGGACGATTTGGACTTGGACGAGCTTTGGTTCCAGCAGGATGGAGCAACGTGTCACACAAGCCGTGAAACAATCGATCTTTTGCACACTAAATTCGGTAACCGTGTTATCAGCCGTTTTGGAGGCATTAATTGGTCATCGCGCAGTCGCGATTTAACACCGTTGGACTATTTTTTATGGGGACATGTTGAGGTCCGTAACTCCAACGATCCACAAACAATTGACGCACTGAAGGAAAACATCAATCGAGTTATTTGTGCAATAGAGCCACAAATAATCGAAAATGTACTGCAAATTGGGTGAAAAGAATGAACTACTGCCAAGCCAGCCGCGGCGGCCGTTTAACTGAAATTGTTTTTCATAAATAACGGGAAGGCATACTTTCTTGAATAAAGCAACAATCATTTAAAAATTTTCAACGATGTAGTTTCAATAGCAATTTTAATAAGAGACCACCCGATGGCCCACCCTATACAAGTATATCGCGACTGAAATTTAAAAATAACAATGGCGTTTTTGTCTTGCAACTTGCAACCTTCGCACCGACCGCCACTGTTATGAGGGCGAGCCATTGCTCGAGGATCACCCTGTATACCGCGATCGATCGATCTACTCACGTCGACGTGCAGCCACATGCCGTACTTCTTGCATATGTCGGCGATGGGGATGATGGGGTCGAAGGCGCCCAGCACCGTGGTGCCCGACGTGGCGCAGACGAAGAACGGGATGTGGCCCTTCGCCCGCCTGTCCAGGATGAGGCGCTCCAGCTCGGCGGGGATCATGCGGCCGTTCTCGTCTGACGGCACCATCACGCAGTTGTCGGTGCCCAGGCCGCAGATGGATGCGCACGATTTCACGGAGTAGTGGCTCTGAAAAGGAGAGCGGGGGCACGTCAAAGCGGAGGAAATACGTTCTTTATTGGATTCCCAATCGGAAACCCGTCCTCTTCGGCGATCTCTAAGAAAATCGACGCCTGATACGAGGCCTGTTCTGGAGTTCACACACGGAGTGCACTCACAAGAAGTAGTAAAACTGGTATTGTGTGTCTAAACTCGGTTTAAAACGGTATAAAAACAACAAGAGAAAAGTTTACGCGGTATTCCCTTTGTAAACGCAGCTGCACCGACCTCGGACGTGTGCTATTCTTAGGCGCGCAAATTTCTGGTTTGTAACTTTGGAAGAAAAACGTCCTCAAAGTATCCTGTGAAATCAATCCCGCACCGAGACCAATTCGGATGCGGGAAAAACGGTGACATTCGCGTAAATCCCGTCCAACCCACCGTTTTTCCGAAAAAGCCGAAACACTCACTCAAGAATGTTCAAAAACCTACGACCTCGTTGACGAAATCGTCCAACTAAAAATCCCAAAAAAAACCCTACCGACTAATTCGACCACAAGAATTATGATGGTGTAAAACCCAGTAAAAGTCGCTGAGGCTACGGTTTTCCCGGAAACGAAGGAAAATCCTGGAAAAAATCCGATTTTTTCGCCATATCCGGGTCATCCTGAATAAAAAAAAAAGATGACGTTTCATTCATCATTCAGCGTCCCCGAATTATCCTAGAAGAATATTTTGGCGATAATTTGCTAACCATATAACAAACTTTACTTTTGGTTTATTATCTAATAATGTGATAGATACATACAGGGTGGTTTGTGTAAGAACCATTATGGATAAGAAGCATTATCCATAACGATGACTGAATTTGGGGGAATATTAGGTAACAGATGTTCAGCGAACTATTTTTCAAAAATATCTACATCATATCTTTATGACAGTCAGCAGAAGACTGTGTTATACGAGGTGTGTCAATTAAGTAATGAGACTGGTAGCGTAACGCCCGATCTAGCAACACTGCGGAGACGGGACTTGGAAGGCCGCCGACCGGTAGGTTAACATGTAATGCACCTCAAGAACAAGTTTGAACATGTTAAAGTGATTTGTTTGTTCTTTGTGACTGTTTTCGTAAACCGGTTTTTTCTGGTGCGTTTTAAAAATTAGTCATATTAATTTTGAGCAACGGTGTGCTATCAGATTTTGCTTCAGACTTGGACACAGTGCAACGGATAGTTTTGCAAAACTTCAACACGAGTACGGGGACAGTGTTTTTTCAAGAGCCCAGGTTTTTTCGGTGGTTTAAGGCATTCTCAGAAGGAAGAAAGTGGTGATAAGATTTGGGTGTTTGAGTAAGATCCGGAAACCAAGCGCCAAAACATGGAATGGCACACTTGAAGCTCTCCAAGACCCAAAAAAGCAAGAATGAACAAGACGAAGATCAAATGCAAGCTGATTTGATTTTTCCTCCAGGCCAAAAGAGATTGTACCTCCAGGCCAAACAGTGAATCAACACTTTTACAGAGAGGTTCTTGAAAAACTTCGAAAAATGGTCATGCGTGTGAGACCAAACATCAAGAACAACTGGATGTTGCATCACGACAATGCGCCTTGTCACACAGCCAATTAAGTAAATGCGTTTTTAGCCAGTAAAAATATTCCTGTGGCTCCTCAACCTCCTTATTCGCCTGACTTGAGTCCTTGTCACTTTTTTCTCTTCCCGAGATTGAAAAATCACCTCAAGGGACGTCTTTTTGGGACTGCAGAAAACATTCAAACGTCTGTAACCGACCGGCTGAAGGATATTCCAGTATATTAGTTCCAGCACTGCTATGAGGAATGGAAGAATAATCTCCAGCGCTGTGTGGCTTCCCGAGAACGTTATTTTGAAGGAGGCAATACTGAATTGTAATTCTATTCTAATAAGAAAAATAAAAAAGAGTTTACTTAATTTACACATTACTTAATTTTTTTTTTAATTCTACAGACTAGACCACTGAATCATACCAATTTTTTTTTATAAGGAAGATCAACTGCTATGTATCAGTCTGCAGTTCCAACTTCACAGACATTAAGAGGATTCATTGCAACTCTATCACATTTACTGCAGAAAACATGAATTATAAAACAGAATTTTAATTAACATAACATTTTTTTTGTCTTTATTAACATTCATTGCCTGCTTCTAACAATAAACAGAACAGCCCTCGTATCTGTTATGACGTAAACATATTTATAACAAATCAACACAAAAATAGACAAGAAGAACTATCAATATAATACTAGTTTAGACAAAATTACACTCTCATTGATGACTACTGGTAATAAATATTTAGCTTAAGTATTTTCTTACCTGATCGGAAGTGTACATTACAAGTTGACCCTGTATAGTTGCGATTCCTTTTTCTTTGTAGTTCGGAAACATCTTGTGCCTTGCAGCCAGGAAAGCGTATAGATTGGATATTGATCCACCTAAGAAAGATGTACACTCAACAGCAAATACAAGCAAGAAATACAAACTGAATAAGTTTTTAGTAAAAATAGTAATGCATACCTAGGCACACATTTTCAATTGCAAAGCAAAAACATGTTATTTAACCTGAATAATTAAAGTAGTTAATCATGAGTCTGCTCATTTCCCTATTTTAGTCGGATTTAACTCTTCCGTAATACGAATGCAAATCACACAAATCCAAACGTCAACAAGCAAGAAAATTTGCAATTGAAATTACGGAAATCGTTTCCAGACGACATCTGGTACGGATTAAGTTGCGAGTGTTAATTTGTGTTGCGTCAGGTAAATTTCTCCCAGCAGAAGTCACTGTTAAGGTATAAATTGTTTCCAAAAGTTTTCAATAAAAATAAACAACAATTAAAAAATATGCACTTATGAATTGCATTACCGTGATTGATTGTGCACTCGTTTACTTGGTGAATTCTGAATTAAATGATCAATGTTGCCTTGGGGTATATCACTCCAAGCATCTTATACATGAGATAATCTGAGGGATGGGGTAAATGACCTACTTCGCCACCTTCATGATCTGCAGTCCACCTAGGACTGCAGTCTTTATCTTCGGCTAGGCCTTCAGACCACTTCAACATCTTACCTAATATTGGATGTTGAGGTTTTTATTCAAATCAACATATGATCATATAATTATTTCCATACAACTTTTAGTTCCTTCTATCCGGCTTATTCAAAAGTATTGAGCCTTGCTGTTATATAATTGTGCATGACTATTTGTAGATGGTGACGATCGTCAACTGATTTATTTATTAAATGTTTGCTGAGGGCACAGAACAAATGATAGTCAGCGGGGGAATAGTCTGGCGAATACGGTGGTTGGGTCAGAACCTCAAAACTTAACTGCAAGAGTCCAAGGCGTCTCTGTTTTGCCACATGAAGACGCGCATTATCGTGAAGTAGGATAACTTTGTCCTCCAAGAGTTCCAAGTGATACACGCCGAGAAGACCTCATCAAACTGACATCACCTTTCCCGGGTGGACATCAGGTTTAGGTACCGATTGTGCTTGAGCATCTGCGTCTACCCACTGGCGCTTACGACTGTTATTTACATGCTTTTCATCCCCGGAAACAAGCTTATTCAATCACTCATAAACGACGACTGCGGGAGAGAAGTTGTGTGCAAATGATACTTCATTGCTAGCGCTCGGCTTCGCTTAATAAACATGGTATCCAGTTGCGCAACTTTTGGACTTTGCCTAGCCTTTCGAGCCCACGTACTACCGTGGCCTGGCTACAGTTTGCCTCAATTGCCATCTCTCGTGTTGTTCCATACAGGATTGCTTCGACAATCAGACGCAAGCGTTCGATATCCAGTTGAGGTGGCCTGCCAGATCGTTGTTTATCGTCAACGCTTTAGTCGCTAGTTCGGGAGCCTGCGAACCATATTTTGCATGTTGCTAAACTAGTTGACGATTTACTTAACCTGTACCTCCCACTCTCCAAAATTGTCTATAAAATTACAAGCGCTTCGAGGGAATGGCTCAATACTAATGAATCAACTGGATATTTAAATTTACCAATCAATACAAATACTTCGATTAAAGCTGAACTAAAAGTTGTACCTTTTCCGTCTCTACTGCGAAGAATGGAAAAAACACCCTTTTTCAAACATAGCTCAGATGACTTTGAGGACTAACAAATTAATATTCTTACCTGGTGCCAAGATTGAATCGCCTTTTCTCCAGTTCTTGCCGATGAGCTCGCGCATGTGGGTCATGACGACGTTTTCCATGAGGATGAAAACGGGAGCAATCTCGAAAGTGAACATGTTCGTGTTGGCCGTCGCTGTAAGCCATTCCCCGGCCATGGAGATCAAATCCAAGCCGCACGACAGCTGATTGAAGAAACGAGGGTGTCCTGGGGAGTAAAATAAATTCCATGGAGAGGTATGCGCTTTAAAAAAAGATTACATTCATCACAATTTTTTGTTGGGGGGTACCCAAAGAACGCCATTAACACAGAAAAGGAACCATGGTAAATATTATTCGACAAATAATTGACGAAATATATTACTATTTACAGTGAACAGTGCCATTTACGGTGAACCAATCGCAAGCGAGATGTAGACAACCCTTCAGAGCATCCTCCTGAGGTCATCTGAACTCCAAAAGTAATTTTGAAAGAAAAATTTTTCAAGGGAAAGAAGTTTCCTCAAACTCGTTCGTGAAAGGTCAAACCTCTTAAATGTACGAGGTGTGGCTATTAAATAACCGAACTGACGTTGCTACTAGCGCGCTGCGAGCGTGTCGCGACAAGTTTGAACGAAACTGTGTCTGGTGATACTTTCCCCACCCTGAGCTCGCTGGACAAGCCAGTGGGTCGCTCAGGTTGACTGTAGCAGTCGTTTGAATTTTTCTACTCACCAGTGACGCGTCGATAAAATGTTAAGTGTTCAGATGGAGCAACGAGTTAATCTCAAGTTTCTTGTTAAACTGGGGAAAACTTTTATAGAAGCTTATGCAATGTTAAAAGAAGTGTATGGGAATGAATGTTTATCCCGCATACAAGTTTTTGAATGGTTTAAACGGTCAAAGAGGGACGTGAAACGACCGAAGACGATCACGTTCCGCGCTCCGGACGGCCCTCAACGTCAAAAACGGACGAAAACAGTGAAAAAAATGGTAAATTCATCCGCGAAGATCGTCGTCTAAGCATCCAAGGGCTTGTTGAAATAACAGGAATCGACAAGGAATGTGTTCGCCAGATTTTCAATGAATCGTCCTCGCAAAGTTTGCAAAATGGTGCCAAAACTCCTCACTCCCGAGCAAAAGGAATCAAGAATGAACATTTGCGCTGACATTCTAAACAATATTGACACTGATCCAGGCTTGTTAGACACGGTGATTACTTGTGATAACATGATTCTAAAGTGTGGAAGCGGTTAAAGCAAAAGCGACGGAGGTTCTGAACCAGCTGACAGAAGCGGACTTCCAGCACTGCTTTTAACAACGGAAAAGTCGTATGAAACGGTGTAGAGATGCCAAAATGCGAAAGGTTGAAGACGAAGGCGAAAAAGTTGCTATTTTAATTGGTAACGAATAAAAAGTGTTATGACAGCAGTTCGATTATTTAATAGCTATACCTCGTATTCTTTTGTAAAGGTTCAATGATTAGATAACATCTTAAAATTGAAGTTGTTTGAATAATTAAAATAAAATTAGAACAAATATTTCTAACATATTTCAATGTTAATTAAAAAAAAATTATTTGTAAAATTATTATAATAATTATAATTATTTTAAAATTATTTATTATTTAAAAAAAATAAATATTATATTTTTTATTAAATTTCTATTTTAAAATATTAAAAATTAAACCAAAAAAAAAATTTTTAAAATTTTCTAATAAATTAAAATAAATAAATAAATACGGTGCATTACGGTACGGAGCATATTAAAAAACTACGTAAACCTGCCTTAAACGTTGCGAAACATCACAAAAAAAAAATACAACAGACCAATTCCGGCAGTGCTGTGAAGTGATCAGATATTTCCCAAATGTGCCAATATGTTTTAACTAGAAAAGGTAGGTCATTTATTACGACAATCAGATCCAATTAAGTCAGAAGAGCTACATATGTTTTCAGTTGTTTTCGCAGTGTTGGGCGAGTGCTCGTCAAATATTTAGATAACTAAAGTATTCCCAGTAAATAACTGTTGAGAGCGCAGATAAAAAAGTGCCAGTAAAGATCGTACGACGAAAAATAGAAACTGGCGAAATTTGTTTCGTAACGAGCTGTTAAAAAAAAGTCATCGAAGTTGGCAGAGCAAAACAATGACGTTATTATTTATTTTACAATTATTCTGACAGCCACTTGTCAAAAGTTTGACAACAACAAAGTTTCGCTTAGAGCTTTGACATAACCGCTAATTCCATCTCTCTCGTTCATAGCCAGATCTGACGTTTTTTTTTTTGGTTGGCTATTGAACACCACCTTGGGGGTTCCTTTTTTTCCCTTTTTTAAAAAAAATATTTAAAAAATTTTCCATATTTCCCAAAATTCAATTTTTTTGGGGGGGGTTGCCGTTTTGCCCCCGGGAACGGGGGCCCCCCGCACCCCCCACCAAATTTTTTTTTTCAACCAAAAAAGGGGGGGGGGGGGTAAATTTTCTTTTTTTTAAAAAATTGGGGGTTTTTTTTCTTTTTTTTTTTTTTTTCTTTCTCCCTAATTTTTCCCACCGTGGGGGGTTTTTATTTATTGAGGGGTTTTTTTTTTTTTTTTTTTTTTTGGTGTTTTTTCCAAAGTGTGTCTTTTCTCTCTTTTCCCAAATACCCCCCCCCCCGCCCCCCCCCCCCGGCCCCCCCCCCCCCCCCCCCCCCCCCCCCCCGGGCCCCCCCCCCCCCCCCCCCCCCCCCCCCCCCCCCCACAGCCGTTTGAATGTTTTATGGTCAAAGTGACATCCAGTTGTTCTTGATGATTGGTCTCACACACATGACCCTTTTTCGAAGAACCTCTCTGCAAAAGTGTTGATTTACTGTTTGTCCTGGAGGCACAAACTCTTTGTAGAGAATTCCCTGGCTTTCAAAAAAGCAAATCAGCATGCATTTGATCTTCGACTAGCTCATTCTTACTTTTTTGGGTCTTGGAGAGATTGAAGTGTGCAATTCCATGCTTTGGCGCTTGGTTTTCGAGTCGTACTCAAACACCCAAGTCTCATCACCAGTAATGATACGTTCCATAAAATGGGGATCATTTTCAATCGCTTCCAAAAAGTCAAGACACCTTTCTCTCCTGATGTTCTTTTGTTCCTGCGAAATGTTCTTTGGAACCATTTTTGCGCAGATTTTTCTCATCCCCAATTCGTTAGCCAAAATCTGATGAACAGTGCAGCGATTCAAATTTAACTCTTCCCCAATTATTCTTGTCGTCAACCGACGATCTGAACGCACAAGATCCCGCATTCTATCGACATTTTCATTGGTTCTTGAATATGAAGGCCTTCCGCTGCGTGGTTCATCTTCAATCGTCTCTCTTCCTTAAATGCCTTAAGCCACCGAGAAACCTGGGCTCTTGAAAAAAACACTGTCTCCGTAGGTGTGTTGAAGTTTTGCAAAAGTATCCGTTGCGCTGTGTCCAAGTCTGAAGCAAAACCTGATAGCACACCTTTGCTCAAAATTAATGTCACTCATTTTTAAAACAGTCACAAAGAACAAACAAATGATCGCCGCAGTGTTACTAGATCGGGCGCTACGTTGCCAGTCACATTACTCAATTTACACACCTCGTATATATCTCCATCTAAACTGAATGGCGGATCCCCCCTTCACCAACTCGTATTTTATCTCCCTCTAACAAAGAGGAAGGATATACCTACGTCTTGAAGAAATTGATGGATCCATCGCTTGATTTAGAAACTCCCAAAATCAGTCGCATGTCGCACCGTTTTCCCGTAGACGGCTCCCGTAAACACGCGTCCAGAACTAACATATTTTCGACGCTAAGAGGAAATTAATTTTGTGAGATCGAAACGGCCTGCCTTCTGATACTTTATCCGGGACGCGAGGGCTTAAGCGTAATCCAATAGGTCACGTGCCGCCCAGTGCGTAGGGCGTTCGGCGGACCGCGGGTAATGTCTTTGTTTCAAGTCCACTGGCATTCAATTATTCTGAGCAATAGCCCGGGATAATGGCAGATTGATAGCCTGGATGCCGCGTGTTGTACGACGCGGGAATGCAGGCAGCATAAGTATAGCCACGTTGTGGAGTTTCGAATCGGCCTCCCTGATGTATAGTTCTTGTTTTTAAATCGACAGCAACGTGTAGAGTGTTAGACGAAATCAATTTCAAGTTTAGGAAACTATTTCAATTTTAGGAATTATCGCAACTCACAAAAAACATTGGGTTATATATTCTTAAAAGTGTGATATTAGATTATTAGGATATACCACGTAAATTAACATACCTCTATAGCTTGTTTGGATTGTTGCGTTTTATATTTTTTATCTTTTACATAAAAAGTTTGATAAAATGTTTTTTTAATGTTTGGGTTAAATGTTTAATCAACCTTGGATATTATTATCAAATAACATCCTTTCTTTGAAAAAGAACGTTCTTCGTATCGTCCTCCTCTACTGTCCTTGTCCCTATCTAATCTCCTTTTGTCCTGCTCACTCTGTCCTCCTGCTGTCTTTCCTTTGTCCTCCTTTTGTCCCCCTTTTGTGCCCTTTCTTTCCCCCTATGTCCTTTTACTGTCCATTTGGCCTCACTTTGTACTCCTTTTGTCTTCTATTTGTCCTCCTTTTATCCTCTTTTTCTCTTGCTTTCGTCCTCCTTTTGTCCCATTTCTGTCCTCCTTTATCATTTTACTGTCCATTTGTCCTCACTTTGTCCTCCTGCTGTGTTTCCTTTGCCGTCCTTTTATCCTTTTTGTCCTCCTTATGTTGTAAAGGTGTCTCAAATTTGAGAGACATGTTTTGCTTCGTTTAAAAATTAACAATAGTCAAAGAACCCCCCCCCCCAACCCCTTAACCGATTAAGCTCAAAATCGAATGCGGTCGAAACCTCGTCAGGGTTGGTAAAAATCGACCTCTTTTAGGATATCTTCGAGAAGCTCATAATAATGCTTCAAATGAATTCAACGTTTTTCAAAATTCTATACGAAGTGTGTAAATTAAGTAATGAGACAGTGTTTTTTCAAGAGCTCAGATTTTTCGGTGGTTTAAGGCATTCTCAAAAGGAAGAGAGTCGATTGAAGATGAACCACGCAGCGGAAGGTCTTCATCTTCAAGAACCGAGGAATATGTCAATAGAATACGGGGTCGTATGCGTCCAGATCAGAACAAGAATGATCTGGGAAGAGTTAAATTTTAATCACACCACTGTTCATCAAATTTTGACTAATGGATTGGGGATGAGAAACATCTGCGCAAAAATGGTTCCAAAAAACCTTTCGCAGGAACAAAATAACATCAGGAGAGAAAGGTGTCTTGACTTTTTTGAAATCGATTAAAAATGATCCCCATTTTATGGAACGTGTGATTAGACTTAGGTGTTTGAGTAAGACTAGGAAACCAAGCACCAAAGCATGGAATGGCACACTTCAAGCTCTCCAAGACCCAAAAAAACAAGAATGAACAAATCGAAGATCAAATGCATGCTGATTTGCGTTTTTGATAGCCAAGGAATTGTCCACAAAGAGTTTAGGCCTCCAGGCCAAACAGTAAATCAACACTTTTACAGAGAGGTTCTTGAAAAACTTCGAAAAAGGGTCAAGCGTGTGAGACCAAACATCGAGAATAACTGGATGTTGCATCACGACAATGCGCCTTGTCACACAGCCATTTCAGTAAAGTGTTTTTAAAAGTAAAGAGTTTTTAGCCAGTAAAAACATTTCTGTGGCTCCTCAGCCTCCTTAATCGCCTGACTTGAGTCCTTGTGACTTTTTTCTCTTCCCGAGATTGAAAAATCACCTCAAGGTACGTCATTTTGAGACCATAGAAAACCTTCAAACGGCCGTAATCGACCAGCTGAAGGCTATTCCAGTATATGAGTTCCAGAAGAACCATCTCCAGCGCTGTGTGGCAAAGTTATTTTGAAGGAGATAATACTGAATTGTAATTCTATTGGAATAAAAAAAATTTACACACCTCGTATATAGGTTCATTTTATTTACGTATATAGGTTCATTTTAACATGGGCGACGCCTATGGAAGTGTTTTAAAATTTGTTTGATAGATTTTAGAGAACGCCATTCATCAACGTAACACAGTAAATGCGCATTCCGGGGTCGCGTGGGCGGAGGTGGCACCCAACGCACCGAGGGGTAGTTTTTAATCCGGTGGCGCGGCGTTTTAGACCCGCAAGAGGGTGGGCCGCTGAGACTGAGTGCCCTTAATTACTGCTCTTCGATGACGGGGTGCAAACTTTCGTGTTTACATTGGGCGCCGGACGACGTACCATGAGAGCGACGACGTACGTTGCATTTCCCAGGAGTACGGAATTACAGTTACGACCGGTATTGAATACAAACTGATGTTCAGAATGACCAGTTGTAACCAATAACTGTGCGAGGCAGGGTTAATACAAGGTACTCGGTCGAATAACTTCCACTTGTCATTTGAGACGTTTTTTTTTTTTAATTTGGTATGGATATATTGGTATTCGAAGATAACCAATTTAATTATGAAATTTACTTTTTTTAGACTTCCGGTTTTATAGGAAATGCTTCCAACTTATTTTTTTATGGAACACTCAATATATTTTCGGATGCAGAATAAAAAACTACCCTCACAAATATCAACATGTTCATTTTTATAGATAAGGGTGCAGCCAGTGGCGGTGCGTGATCCTAAGATTGGGGGTGCACCATACATAAAAATAACGATAATCATAAGAATAATAAGAATATCCCTAATATGAGATAAATATTTATCTCATATTAAGGTTATTCTTATCAACTCTATACTAATTTGAAAACTTACCTAATTTTCTTTGTAAATGAGCTCAATTCTGCGATTTTTACATTGTGCAAATTTTTCAATTACTTTGTTGTTAAAATTTTCGATATTTGTAATAAAGTCTTTTTCAATGGAGAGCATAGCCAAAGCCGACAGTCTTTTCCTGGCACATGGTGTTGCGCAAAAATGTCTTTATTCGTTTTAAATAGAAATTTTCCACAAAAACGAATACAGTTAATAATAATGTTTAAAACATACCTGTTTTTTGAAACCGCTTCATTGTATGCTGCCACTGCTCGTCGATGAGCAGAATCGAGCATTGTCGCAATATTTGCAGTGCCTAGCATGGCTAAATTCAAAACATTATTCATGTGTCCAGCAGAATTTGCATGTTTTTTTTTTTATTTTCTCGTTTATGTGATTTAAATCCGTTACTCCAGTTTTGGTCCAAGGTGTTTCTCCGCCAAACAAAACACTGCGTTCAATACATCGCATCCACTTAACCACAAATGTTTTTTAAATAAGTCATTATTAAATGTTCTTACAAATCGTTTACTTTTTCCTTTCACGGCTAATTTTAAATTAATTTGTGGAGTGGGCCTACCCAGAGTTTTAATTTGCACTTTTTCCTCCAAACTCAAGCTAGAGAATGGAGTTTTTAATAAGTTTTGAATATAATTCATTATTCCAAACTAGATTGTAACCGAGTTTATATTTATAAAACGTGAGCGATAAAACAGCAATCGCAAGGTACGAAAACAATTCACAAACCAACCGATCGATAACTCTCGTGCGCTCTTAAACTCCGTACCTCATATCTATAGGATTCGCCCACTACGCGTAATAATTGTGAAGGGGCAAGCAGTAACAATACGCGTTCGCTTTTTCGTATTGCACGGAAGCATGATCGTCGTGCCGCTTTTTCGTATTGCGCGTGTCGACCCCGCGCCGCGATCGGAAACCAGTGGCGTTGGAAATAGACCTAGCGTCTAGTGGATTCGTAACGCTGCGGCCAAATAATATTCAGATAGTATTAACGCTAGAGATGCGGCAAGGCGATAAATTAAGAATGCATCCATTAATTACTAAATAAAATTATTAATGCTAAATTGATGGTAGTGCGCGCGCACCAGCGCACCTTATAGCCCACCGCCACTGGGTGCAGCACAAAAAAAAACTGAAACCTAATCAATATAACCAATAACATAATCGTTTCAAAGATATATTATCTTTGATAACTATACAGGGTGGTCCTCCGGGAACTGCATGGATCGATTATGGGAAAACTATAATTATCTGAAAATTTGGTGACATACTAAGATCGATAGGGGATACCTAAAAATTTTCACTTAATACAAAGATTGGTAATATCAAAAACGAATAAGGAGAAACCTTCGAAAAAAGTTAGGAGGGAAAGAATACGATGTACAGAGGGCACAATTTTAAAAAATAATATAAATAAATAAAGGGAACTAAAAATAAAAAAATAGTCAAACTATTTTAAAAGTAATTTCAAGTTTGTTGTATAAAAATATTTTACTTTTGTATTGTTAATAATTAAATATTTTGAGTAATTTTCATATTGATATTGAAAATTTGTAATTGCAAAGACATTAATGTAATTCAAATAATATTCTATAAAAAAATAAAAATACAGCAAATATTCCCACAATTCAAACTTAACCTTAAACACAGATTGGTACAGAATCACGGTATACGTATAGATATCTGTTTATATACCGTAGCAACCAGGGTACACAACTGTTTACAGCGCCTCTGGAGGCGGACATATTCGAGCCCGTCGCGTTATACAGCGAAAAGCTGCAGTTCGGTCTCCTTTGCCTGAGACGTCATTTTTGACATAAAAACGTAAATATCTCAAAACCGCTTAAACTTAGGTATAGGACATTGTCCATGAAATGTTCTTAGAATATACCATAGAATCTAAAAATGTATTAATATACAGGGCATTCCATTTAAAATAACAAAGTTGACATCTATTTCCGGTATAACCGGAAGTGCGATTAACGTGAAAATATTTTAGGCGTATGTCCCCCTTCGACCTTAGTATATTACCAAATTTTCACATTTTTGATAATTATAGTTTTCCCATAATCGATCGATGCAGTTCCCGGAGGACCACCCTGTATATCTTAGAAAAAAAAGCATCTTAAAATCTTCATTTAAACTACAAAACACTACAGTTTTGTCCCACTGTGCGGCGGATCGTGCGCGCCTATAGAAGTTTTCGTTTTAAAAAAATGAATATCGAAAATTTCCACAACCGCCGATTTTTTTTCGTTTCACCCGGAAGTTGCGACGTGCGTGCTGGATGCCTCCACGCGCGCACCCGCAGCATGTCTGCGTCGTGTTATTTTCCGGGCCGCTGGACACGATTCCCGCTCCATTCAGACACAGATTAGTGAAGAACAGCGCGATTCCTGCCACTCGACTCTCCCCCTGCTCGCGTCTTAAGCCCCGGCTTACTTGATGCTGCCATATGTCCGAATTGCAGATGTACGCATCGTACAGAACGGAGTAGCTTTGCCGTTTTCTTTTTACACTGAACTATGACTTCGAAGTACGTCAATTCAACTCAACCCATTAACGCTCAAACGGAGACAATTTTTCGTCCTTTTTGGAGCGTCAATCTCGAAGGGAAATTAATGAATTCACTCAATAAAAACCACTTATCCCAATGTTTTCGGATGTGATATTTCGATTTCCGGGATCAGAATTGTGATTAAATGGTCTAGAAAAAAAAATATGGCTGACTTTATGGAGAGAAGTACTGAAAATTTGGGGGATTTTTTATATATATATTTTTTTAGTAAAAAAAAGTACTCTAACCTACTCGGATTGTAGAGGGAGGTGGAGGCAATAGTTGGAGTTCATGATATGATTTTTTTGCCGACCTCAACTGACTCTAATCTTTTCAAAATGGCGGACATTGCATAAAATCTCATGAAATATGAATGTTTCTCTAGTATTAACGAGAAAATAATATTATTGTGAGTTTTTCTTGATCCACAGTCATTTTCCTCAATCAAAACAATACTACAGAATATATTCGACTAAATTTTCAATTTTCGATGATGGCGGATTCAAAATGGCGGCCGGATTTCTCAAGAAATGGTGCGTTTTTCATTATAAAAAGTAAATAGGAGTTGGTAATTATACTTTTCCTATATCATTTCATTTTTTATTAACATTTTGTGATTTTCCTGGTGAAAAAAGGTCTGAAATCCAAGATGGCGGATTCAATATGGCGGACATCATTCTTGAAAATTCAAAATTTGAAAACGGAAAAATTACAGTCATATTTTACGTAGAATTCTGATGGAAAATGTCCTCTCAATCTTTTTCTTAAAAATGCGTTCTATCTACGTAAAATATGACTGATATAATTTTTCCGTTTTCAAATTTTGAATTTTCAAAGAATTATGTCCGCCATATTGAATCCGTTATCTTGGATATCAGACTTTTTTCACCAGAAATAACTCAAAATGTTACTAAAACATGAAATGACGTAGGAAAAGTATAATTACAAACTCCTATTTACTTTTTATAATGAAAAACGCTCCATTTCTTGAGAAATCCGGCCGCCATTTTGAATCCGCTCTCATTGAAAATTGAAAATTTAGTCAAATAGATTCTGTAGCATTGTTTTGCGGAAAATAACGTGGATAAAAAAAACTAACAATAACATTATTTTCTCGGTAATACTAGAGAAAAATTCATATTTCATGAGATTTTATGCAATGTCCGCCATTTTGAAAATATTAGAGTCAGTTGAGGTCGGCAAAAAATCCTATCATGAACTCCAACTATTGCCTCCACCTCCCTCCACAATCCGGAGTAGGTTAGAGTACTTTTTGGACTAAAAAAAAATATATAAAAAAAATCCCCAATTTTTCAGTACTTTTCTCCATAAAGTCAGCCATATTTATTTTCTAGAGCATTTAATCACAATTCTGACCGGAAATCGAAAGATCACATCCGAAAACATTAGGATAAGTGGTTTTTATTGAGTGAATTCCAAAAAACCAGCGGGCCAACCAACCGATACGCGATGCTCTCATTTTCGAATGCTTGAAGGCCAAGCCAACCGAGCGTGAATCTCGCACCGTCTTCATTACCACTCATCATTCTCTCGCACCGTATTCATCACTATTAGTGTAATTTTTTTATATCTTCAGTTATTAACTGAGCCAATTGTAGATACCGGTTAGGTCTCTGAAAATAAACTTTGGACTTTAAATAACCGCAGAGGGGGTAATCTAGTGGACTAAAGTCAAGGGATCGCGCAGGCCATTCAATTTCATGAAGGTGCCCAATTTCTTCGTCCAATCCAACTATGAAGTCTTGATACCTATTGCACCGTTTTGTTTGCCACTCATTGTCAGTATTCATCAACACCATCAGTGTATTTTTTTTAAATTTCCTATGTTATTAACTGAGCCAATTGTAGATACCTGTTAGGTCTCTGAAAATAAACTTTAGACTTTAAATAACCGCAGAGGGGATAATCTAGTGGACTAAGGTCGGGGGATCGCGAAGGCCTTTCATCATCAAGGTCCCTTATTTCTTCGTCCAATCCAACTATGAAGTCCTATGATACGCAATGTCGCACCATTTTCATTACCACTCAGTATTCATCAACACCATTAGTGTTTTTTTTTTAATTTTCTCAGTTATTAACTGAGTCAATTGTGGCTACTTGTTAGGTCTCTGAAAATAAATTTTGGACTTTAGATAATTGCAGAGATAATTTTCAATCAACCCTTTCAGTCTATTGGTAACGACTGTGCCATTATTGCAAAAATCCACACAAAATCGGATATGTAAATACACTACACGAACTCACAAGTTAGTCACTCACGGCACACAAAATTATTTTGAAATCAAAGTTCAGAGTTCTAGTGTCCATAGTGTCCATCCGCTCGCATCGAGATAACGTAACATACTACGCAGCGTGGCTAAATTGCATACAAGTACCTTGAATCCCGCACGGGAGTACGCGTTACCTAGCACGGTCAGTAGCTTACATATGCACGGGCAAGAAATACACGCGTACCTAATTTACAAGGCGCTTAAAAAATACGGTTTATACTTTAATTATTATAAAGTTGTACAGTGCCGACCCTGTGTTGTGGCGCACTTTCCGGACCCTGTTGATAACATACAGGGCGCTCCATTAAAAAAATGCGTTAGTATGTCATCGTGTTTTGAGACATTCTGCATACTCCAAGCCCAAGGTCAAGTTACGTCTTTTTAAAACTTACTTTCACATTTAAAATTTCGGATCAATATCTCTATAAACCTCTGAGATACATATTTACCTGGATCCACACTTTTGACCACCGCTGTATAACTTCAGGTGTCAATCGGAACAGCTCGGCAACGCAAAGTGCCCTTCTGGCAAACCACTGGCACTGCTTTATAATCAAATTCCTATATATATACGTTTAAAACCATAAATGTCAGTGCACATCTAGCGCAATGTGAATTAGCCCCCGGCTTTGGGTTGATGGCCCTGTATTTTAAGCCGGGTAAGCTGGGATCTGAAGGACCCCAGCGCATCGCCAACGTCGGGATAAAGCTCGGAGTCTTCCCGCATTCTTCCATTAAAAACACACGTTCTGCTCCTGACACGAATGATGTTGCTTTTTCCCGTCCGAGAGGAGATTTTCGACGCTTGCGGATAAATTTATATTCTCGACGCGGTTCTTATAGCAAATAATGTCAAATACAATGAATACATGCAAATAATATCGTCGTTTTTGCTTCCCCATCCTAACAGTACAGTTTATTTTAATATTCTTTAGAAATAGCCTTAGAAAATCAACTACGGGCATAGAAAAGCTCTTTTTCAAAGCTCAGGTAGTTTTTGATAAAGATAGGGCTATTCAAGAACGGTTGTAAAAAATAATTTTTATCTACGAGGTGCGTCTAATATAACCGAACTGCTGTCATAACAGTTTTTATTCGTTACCAATTGCAGTAGTAAGTTTTTTGCTTTCAATGTACAGACTGAATAGTAGCGAAGCAAGGTTGCACAAGTATACACAACTCGTATGAGTTACATATGCACAAGTATACACAAGTATAGACATGTATGGACTCGTCAAGTGTACCAATAATTGTAATGCCTTTGACTTGTGTCATTTTTACAGACATACGATGGGAAACTAGCCAGTACTCACCAGTGACCAATGATTGTACATGTTAATCACTCACACGACTTGGCAAGTATGCGCCAATAGCAAATATTGGCCAAGTACACCAGTTGTCTGAGTCCGGCTTAACAAAACTGGATCAGTGTCAATGTTGTTTAGAATGTCAGCGCAAAAGTTCATTCTTGATTCCTTTTGCTCGGGAGTGAGGAGTTTTGATACCATTTTTGCTCAAACTTTCCACATGTTGAACGATACCTGCAAAATCTGGCGAACACATTCCTTGTCGTTTTTGACGTTGCGGGCCGTCCGGGGCGCGGATCGTCTTCGGTCATTTCACGTCCCTCTTTAAACCGTTTAAACCATTCAAAAACTTGTGTGCGGGATAAACATTCATTCCCATACACTTCTTTTAAAATTGCATACGCTTCTACAAAAGTTTTCCCCAGTTTAACAGGAAACTTGAGATTAACCCGTTGTTCCATCCGAACACTTAACATTTTTCGACGCGTCACTGGTGCGTAGACTAATTCAAACGACTGCTACAGTCACTCTGAGCGACCCACTAGCTTGTCCAGTGAGCTCAGGGTGGGGTCAGCTCAAGTGTCACCAGACACAGTTCTATTCAAACTTGTCGCGTCACGCTCGCAGCGCGCTGGTAGCAGATCGGTTATTTAATAGCCACACCTCGTATTCTTTGATAAAACAGGTCATCGGTTTTAGAAATGTTGTGTCTGGGGACATCTTCGTTTCATCCAAACTTCATACGTCCACAGACAAATGAAAATTTCCACTTCTCTATTGCTGATTCGGTGAAATAAAAAATAATAAATTCACTAATGAAGTTTACAGATGTCGTTGTCGTGTATTCTTCCGGGAAAACCTCAGATACGGTTTAGGTAAACGAGACGGACGAAGAAGGCTTCTGATTTCATGTCAAAATCCAACGCAGGAAACGTTAAATGAAAAGTAACACGGTTAAGCCGCAGGGGTCGTAAATTGAATGCAATCAAGGCCGCTTTGAGGCGCGAGAGACCGATAATAAACATACAATAAGCCTCGCAGGACGACGCGTGCCGTCGAGGACGAGGTTTCCTGGAGCATCCAGGGGCGGCGATCCTTTTTTCAACCCTTCGCGGCATATATTTCTTATTGCGATATTTTTAATATCACACATTTAACTTGTTGCTCGGGGATTTTTGAGGTCGCTGATCACGAATCTGAAGGCAGAATTTGAAAATTTTCGAATCCAAGATGGCGGGTCACTTTTGCTGGACCCAATATGGCGGACATACAATGCTAAAATTTGTATATTTGCGTGATTTACGACTTTTTTTTGAGACTGCTGATTACGAATATGAAATTAGAACTTCAAAATTCTCAGATCCAAGATGGGGGTTCAAATATGGCGTACCCCTTACAATATACGTACTTTTCATACCCAATTTGTTACTGTGAATTTTTTAGGGTCGCATAATTTTCGAAGATGCTTTACCTCTCCAAATTATTATCACACTCAAACAAACCCAGACACTTATTTTTTGTATTAATTTTTTTTTGTTTTTTCTTTAATTATAAAAATCCTGGAGTGGGTACTGGAACCTTCGGCGTAGAAACAAAAAACTGGACGTTTTCCACGAAACACTGAACTGCTACACTTTTCCAGACGCGCGTTTCGCCAACCAAGTTGGCATCTTCAGTAGAAGATTAAAACTAGTTTAAATCTTCTCCTAATAAAGTTTTAATCTTGGTTGGCGAAACGCGCGTCGAGAAAAGTGTAGTAGTTCGGTGTTTCGTGGAAGACATCCAGTTTTTTTTTTTTAATTATAAAAAGTTTATTTTTTTCCTCCTTTTTATCTCCTTTGTTATATAACAATTCTTGTTATTATATATCGTAATAAAAAATGTAGGCCTCAAGAAGGGTCCGCCATATTTGATCCGCCATCACAGATTTGAAAATTTTCAAATTTTAAAGATTCGTGATCAGCGATCCCAAAAAACCCCCGAGCAACAAATTTGACACAAATCTGGTGATGTTCGACGCCAATAATGATTTCTCTTTCTAAAAAATCAACATTGACTTTTTTATCTAATATAGGAAAAGTTGGCCTATAATTAAATCCAATTGTGCATTCGCATATATTTTTTAAAATCCTAGAAACATAAAAAAGCAAAATACCTCGTGAAGAGCAAGCTATTTTAGCCCAAAATACTTAAAAAACTGACTTGAACTCGAGGAGGTCGATATATCGACCACTATGCCGCAAAGGGTTAACTGATCGAAGTTATCATAATGATAACATCCGATCGGTATTATGCATTGTTCGAGAACTTTGTCCGGCCTAGACTGGGTGATCTTTTTGATAGACATAGACAAGATAATGTATGATTCCAACAAGATTGGGCAACAGCCCACACATCTAGTCGACTCGGAAGATATTAGACACTCGGAATTCCGAAAGGAACGTTTCCTGGACTTATTATCTCCTTTCTTGGTGACACCGGGTGGCCCTTCGATCTCCAGATTTGACCACGCGTGATTTTTTGTCTCTGGGGTTACCTGGAATTCCAAATACCGTCCCCAAGCTTTGGAAGTTCTTAGAGGCGATAACATAAGAAGTTGCTGCTAAAATATAAAATTGTGTAAAATTGCATAAAGTGGGTTACAAATACTGTACCTAGCAGATAAAAGTGCTATTCGTAACATTTATAATAATCGATATTTATGTACAAAAAACTACACTGCACTAATTGTAACCTACTTTAATTTTGTATCTATTTTTTTAGAAGTTTTAAAACTTCCGCCTTTTTCTACTAATTTGTCTTCCCTTTAAAAGAATCTTTACTAACGTTTACCACCATTTTTTTCTTGCTCTTTTCTCACGTCTTCTAAAATATATACATTTTTAAGATCTTTTTAACGTTGAAAAAATAATATTCTTAACAATAAACAAACACAAAGAATCAATCCATATGCCAGTCAAAATTATTTCTAAATGCTGACTAATTTTATAACAATCTGGCATCAGTGCGCTGTAAAACTTAAACAAGTATATGTATACAAATCAGAACCGACCTTAATTGAGCATTTATTTGAAATGATGCTATTTTATTTCTGTAGTTTTATTTAGACAATTAATATTTTTGAAAACGGTTGCAAAGAATACCAAGACCGGATTTCGAAATTCTATTTCTAGGCTTATTGTAAGTTGTAAGCTTGTTGCAAGTTTTCGGAGAGGGTGTACGTGTATTTTTAGCGAATGGACAAAAGAAGTCTCTTTTAAAAATCCCCTTTCCGCGCCACTGAGATCGATACCGGTCTGCGTTGTCCCGCTTCCGTACAAAATCTGTTTGCCTTCTGCACCACGAAGTGGCTTGTAATTCAATGATAATATGTTATCTACCCCCGAGCAGATTGCGGCTGGAATAATAACAGATAGTTGGGGTGCATCTTTTTACGTACGGGCCTACATAAATTTTCAAGATTATCCGCGTCCCCGAATAGAAATTAACGAAGCAGATAGGATTTAATTGGAAAAATAAATTGAATTTTAATCAGAATGCTGCAGGTACCTACATGGTGAAATTTGTATTGTTGATAAAGTTGTAGTTAACAGGACATCAATAACTTGAAATGTTAATAAATATTAATACGGCTATTGTAGCGTCCTATTAGCTTCCCTAAGATTGAATAACGCCATCTATATATATTTCGAGAAAGTAGAACTCATTAGTACCGACGAAAACTATCAATAGAACTGTAATAATACAGCAGAGCGGATTTTTCGAACGTTCTGGACATCTGAGACGTGTTCGGAAAATAAGCTGTACTTTTTTTTTTAAAAGCCCTCCGAAATTCTTTTTGAATATCATTCTTAGATAGTTTATACATCAGAAAAAAAATTAAAAAAAGTGAGAAAAAAAATTGCTGGGTAGTTAACCCCTTAAATAACTATTAACGAATTATAAAGGGTGGGTCATCTATTGGTTTCTTTTTCAATTGAGTGTTATTTCTACATTGCCGACACCGACAGGTTGACATTTGACATTATATGTGGTGTCTAACCTCCGCTATAAGAAATGGATCGTTTTACGCTTGAACAGCATTGGGAAATATTGAAAAATTATTTCCAAAGTGAATGCTGTGTTGCAGAAACAGTGAGAAAATTGAGAACAATTTTTGATCGAAATGAAGCTCCGTCAGAGCCTGGTGTTATAAAGTTCTTAAGGAAAGTTCGTGAAACTGGCATGCTTATAGATAACAGAAGTCATCCACTTGCTCATTCGGTGCGCATAGCTGAAAGAATTGCTGCTGTTGCCCAAAGTGCGTGAAAACCCAAGAACCTCAACTCGTCACAGAGAACAACAACTTAATGTCAGTCGCACTTCTCTGAGAAGAATATTTTATAAAGACCTCAGATTATTTGCTTACAAGTTGCAACTTACTCAAGAGGTAAAGGAAAATGACCATCCACTTCGTTATCGCTTCTCCGTGTGGGCTTTAAATGAGTTTGATAATGACACCGATTTCAATCGAAAAATCATTTTTTCGGACGAAGCTCATTTTCATCTTGGAGGACATGTTAATAAACAGAACTGTAGGATTTGGGGTTCCGAAAAGCCACACGTAGTCATAGAGAAGCCAATTCATCTTGCAAGAGTGACTGTTTGGTGCGGGTTTTGGAGTGATGGCATCATTGGTCAGTACTTCTTTCAAAATGAAGATGGTAACAGCGTTACAGAGACATGTTAATGATTTTTTGTGGTCTCGATTGGACGTTTTGGACTTTGACGAGCTTTGGTTCCAGCAGGATGGAGCAACGGGTCACACAAGCCGTGAACCAATCGATATTTTATACAGGAAATCGGTAACTGTGTTATCAGCCATTTTGGAGACATTAATTGGTCATCGCGCAGCTGCGATTTAACACCGTTGGACTATTTTTATGGGGACATGTTAAGATTGTTAAGGACCGTCGTTACTGCAACGATTCACAAACAATTGACGCACTGAAGGAAAACGCCAATCGAGTTATTCGTGCAATAGAGCCACAAATAATCGAAAATGTACTGCAAAATTGGGTGAGAAGAATGAACCACTGCCAAGCCAGCCGCGGCGGCCATTTAACTGAAATTGTTTTTCATAAATAATGGACAGGCATACTTTCTTGAATAAAGCAACAATCGTTTAAAAATATTCAACGATATAGTTTTAATAGCAATTTTAAAAAGAAACCATCTGATGGCCCACCCTAGAATACTAACAAATGCATTTAATAATCCAGTGGCCGTCTTACTTTCCAGTATCTGACAGAATACAAAGTTTTTCGGTATTTCAATCTCTCTTGCTCTATTTGACCAAGTACGGAAAAAGCGCACGAGATTATTTTCGCTCTTCGGCTGATTGCGGTATTGAAACGGTATCAAAAGAAGTCATCTACACCGAACGCCCGATATATTATATGTCGCGTGACAGTGTAAACAGTTTCTAAATAGTTCTGGTGCAGATAATAATTGAATCAGCGGCAGATATCTGCGGGGGAGCTATTAACAAGCTATTGAGCTGCGTAGGGTTGGTACCCGAACGAAGGCGATACGCAGCTACTCGAGTCGTTTCCTGTGGGGCGATACCGCCACTGGGGGACATAAAAAAACTGATAAAAAAGGTAGAACGTATCGCATTTTCGAACTGCATCTCGGTCATCGGTCACGTTAAACGCATCTCGTAAGTTGGACCAAATAGCTAAAACAGCGTTACGCTCCCTGGTGGTCTATCAACAAACTAATGACTGGGCCATCGTTTATTCAAACGTCCGTTTGAATGCCATTGTATTTTGAAAATGATCCATTTATATTTGTGTTGTATTCATTAAAATTATAATATTAGCATTATTTTGTGAATATTATAATTAGAATGAATCACTATTGTTGTGTACCTCGATGTTTGTTCTGGATTAAGAGGGTTATAACTTTTCATATATTTCCTGAACAAGGAAAGCATCAAGTTTCCCTTATAAATAAATTTGGTCAAAAGGAACGTATAGACAAGCGCAAGGCTTGGATATTAAAACTGAGGATAGGAAAGCCCGTCAGTAAATTTATGAAAGTCTGTTCTGTTCATTTTGCTGAGGAGGATTACTTTCATCGATGTAAGTTTTAGTATTTTTAAGGTTAATGTAAAGATATTTATAATTATTATTGTCTGTTTCAGCTAAGGATTCAAAAAAGCGGAATATACTGAAAAAAATTGCAGTACATTTAAATTCATGAATTCATGAATGGCCTGCATTCAGAACATGTTCACCCTCATATACACACTTTGAAATTACAGTGTCATCTAAATATTCCATATATTTCAAGATATTCAATCTAATGTCTGCCATTCTACTTAAAAATATTTTCAATAAAAATATTAAACAATTTTGTTTTAAAAAAACCATACCTTGCACCATTTGTTCAAATATTTCATAATAAACCGATCCAACCTAAAAATGTATCTTCAATAGGTATCTTCTATCAATCCAAAAAATAAAAGAAAGCCACTACAATTATGCCAACAACTTGTAAACAGTAAACCTTGATCACGAAAGGTGTTTTTAGGCAGCAAAAACTACACATAAATAACAAATTAAAGCGGCAACTTGAATATAAAACAAATTAAAAGCAATGTAAAAAACAAACGGCTAATGGCCCAATCATTAGTTCGCACTTTTCAAAACGAATACGGTTTTCAAAATGCGAAGAATACACACGCAAACTACATTCGTATTCGGAGTCTCAGGGCACCAAAAGTGGATTTGCCCCCGGCCGAAGGATGAGCAGCAGAAAACAATTTGTCCAAAGTAAATTGGGAGGAATTTGTGTACTGTATACACTAAAAAAATATCAATCCGTATATCACTAGTATTTTTAAATAAAATATATATAAAAAAATAAATTAATTATTTAATAATTTACAATTTATGAGCAAAATCCTGAAACACGTCAATTTTTAATTCTAGAGTGACATTTTTTGAGCACAATTTTATACCTCTCCCCTTAGTGACAGCACCCCTTTAAAATTTTTAAATGGAACGAGGGTGCGTGTGATAGCTCATTTGAAAGGGTTCTTAATTATCTATTCAGCAATATAAGGTTTTTTGAATTTTGTATATTTTTCATCAAGAACATTAAATTTGATAATTTCAAAATTATTATTATTATGAAATGTATACAATCATTCAATCATGTATGTATACAATATTCAATACCAAGTATCCTGACCGCCCCATTTCCCAGTATACGGTTAGTAGAATAGAAAACAAATTTCGTGAATTTGGAAATGTCACAGATATTCCTAAATCTGGTAGGAAACGCATTTTAGACGATGAACAGAAATTTGATATATTGTTAGATATTCAAGATAATCCACATAAACCTACAAGACAAGTTGCCGTCGATAATGATGTTAGTAAAACTAGGTATTCTAAAAAAACGAAAAATACAACCCATATTCCTTCTGAAAATGCCTTAAACCACCGAAAATCCTGTGCTCTTGAAAAAACACTGTCTCCTTAGGCGTGTTGAAGTTATGTAAAAGTATCCGTTGCACTATGTCCAAGTCTGAAGCAAAACCTGATGGCACACCGTTACTCAAAATTAATGTCACTCATTTTTAAAACGCACCAGAATAAAACCGGTTTACGAAAGCGCCAAAGTTAATGTCACAAAGAGACAACAAATGACTCTAACAAGTTCAAACTTGTACTGAAGGTGCATTACATGTTAACCTACCGCCCTTCCAGGTCCCGCCTCCGCAGTGTTGCTAGATCGGGCGCTACGATGCCAGTCTCATTACTAATTTACACACCTCGTAGTTTTTATATTAATATCTTAATCTACAAATGATTACTTTAAGACGTGTTACAGAGGTCAGCCAAAATTTAAATCAGGAATGACGCTATACTTTTCTGAAGGTTTTTGATACATTGAATATGAATCCGACCTCCATGTTGCATTGTTTCCAAGACATGCAGAACAGTGTTTTTTTTTTTAATTTAACTCACCGGTTTTTACTTGGTACTTAAGAGTCGTGGCACAGTCATGAATTAATTGCTGCAGCGTGACGCCCTGGTCGGGTATTCGCAGGTCCAGCAGCTTGATCATTTCCTCGGGATGGTGGAAGTCGAGGATCTTCTCGTTGCGATCATTGGTCGCCTTCACGAAGTCCAACAGGATGTCGATGACTCTTTGGAGGAACTCCCTCGTGACCTTTTCGCTGTCACTCTTGTAAGGTAAAATATCTGCAAACAGAGATAAAGAATATACATATGTATATATCACACATAAATAATACCTGTTAGGTAGAAGGAAGTATGTTGTATGCTCATTGTTTCCAAGTGTCCTAATCCCGCAAACTTTGGACTACCTCAGGCAATTACTCGAATTAAATGGTTTAGACGATAAAATTATAAAGGAATACATTCGGCTTACTAGTATTTGTATGAATCAAAATTGTTTTCAGTATAATGGTGAATATTTTCAACAACGTGAGGGAACGACAATGGGTAACTCCTTGTCACCTTTCATTGCAAATCTTTTTATGAGGAAATTTGAGACAGAAGTAAAAGATAAATTCGAGTATTTCCCTAGTCTGGTTCAGGTATCTGGACGATATCTTCGCGGTATTTGATACAAAAGCAATTAGTTTAGATAATTTTGTTGCTGAATAATAATCGTTTCCCTACCATAAAATTTACATATGAAATGGACCATAATGAACAGCTATCATTTTTAGATGTATTAGTTATTAGAAATAGTGTAAATAAGTTAAAGTTTAATGTATATAGGAAAGAAACCGCGACTCTTAGATATATTCCCAACGATTCACACCACCCTTTTCAACATAAAATTGCAAGTTTTAATTTTCTAATTCACCGTTTGTTAAATTTCCCCCTCAGTAAGAGAGGTTTTAATATGAGAAACAATTAATTAAGAATATAGCTAAGAATAACAGTTACTCAGTCCATTTAATAGATAAGTTAATAAGGAACCATAAATTTAAGAGCACCTTGTATAATTTCACGACTTTTCGCAGAGATACTGACAATTCGAAATTTGTTTCGTTACCATGTGAACCTAAATTCACCCGCGGACTAGATAAAATTTTTAAAATTATTAATATCAATTTGGTTTATAATTCTAAAAATAAACTACAGACGCTTTTGGGTAACCCCAAAGACAAAATCGACAATAACGAAAAGTCAGGAATATACGAAATAAGTTGTAAAGACTGTAATCAAAAGTATATTGGGCAAACAAAAAAGATCTATTTTGATTAGATTTAAATAACGCATGGCTCATTTGAAATATGGCAGAACGGAAAAATCTTGTGTTGCCCAATACGCTTTTGACAACAACCATAGGATAGACATAAATAATTTAAAATTAATTAGAAATGTAACAAACAGTGGACAGTTGTATGCTTTCGAAAGTTTAGAAATCATTAAGTGTAACAGTAGTATGAAGAAGGACAATGGTCCGATACCCACCAGTCCACTGTTTGCTCTGATAAACAAAGACAGTTACGGTTTAGTGAACCGTGGCATTAGTATAAATAGTGAAAGTGTGTAGGTTAGAATTTAGTTTTAATCTTCTCCTGAAGATGCCAACTTAATTGGCGAAACGCGCGTCGAGAATAGTATAGTAGTTCGGTGTTTCGTGGAAAACGTCCAGTTTTTTGTTTCTACGCCGAAGGTTTCAATACCCACTTCAAGACTAAGATTTTTTTAGCATCAAATGCTGATTTGTTTTAGGGGACAACAGTTTTTCTACAAGAATATATTCTGTGTCTTGTCGATATACTGATTTTGACGAATAAGCCCAGTACAACAGTGACAGCGTATAAGATAGTATATGAAGACCATTTTTTACATTATTACAATAGTTCTATATTTACAATTACCAATAGTTCTATAATTTAATAAATAAAGAAATTAGATACTGCCAAATATCCCCTGTGCCACCCTGTATATTCATATACATACAGGGTAATGAGATTTTAGTTTCCAAAGCGTAACAATTCACCTATTTACTTGGTTTATTCACTTCAGGGCCAGAATATTTTAGCGCACAATAAAATAGTGTACAATCCATGATGAAATTTAAAGAAAAATATGGAGTTTTTGGAAGTTTGTACACGTTATCTTACTAAAATTTTAGCATACATGTATTTGCAGCTTTTCATTTACAGTGTTAGCCAGATGTGGAACTATTAGTAAAATGGGGAGCAAACAGAGTCGATCCTCTCATCATATTTTATTATTATTAATGGCGCATTCTCGGAGAAATCTTCACACGAGGGACTGCTTTTCCGTTTACTGCCAGCGACAAGACTAACACCACTAATACCACACTAAATAAACTAGAGAACGAGGATTACTCTTGAAAAATTGCCAGTGGTTGCGACGGTATCGCCCAGACAAATTACAGTGGGTCTCTGGCGATTGTTCGAGGGCCAACACTCGAGTTGGACGTTTGCGTGGAGTTTTTGCCGAGATAGAAACTGAATATTTGAATATATGAAACCCAGACTTCTGGTAAAGTCGCGTATTTAGGCGAAATCCAGATGCGAATGATAAATTGATTAAGAACTGGAATATATACCGGGACAGGAAAGTTTTATAAAGCATTTTTTAAAGTTTTACATTTCACAGACTCCTGCATTATTATTAGTGTGTTCGAGGTGTTTATGTCGTCGGCGTCGGTATTATATTTTAATATGAAACTGATGGCACAGATATAACGTTGGCAATTATAAAAAAATATATATTTTGTATGAAAACTACACTCATAGCCTTAGTAGAAATCGTACTACCAGTCCTACTACTGGAAAAAAATATGTATTTTGTATGAAAACAACACTCAGTAGCCTCAGTAGAAATCCTACTACCAGTCCTACTACTGGAAGTCCTACCTACTTACTTAATTATCTATTTTTTAAAAACGAGACAATAAAACAATAGCGAATGAGGTGTTGAAAGTGACCTCTATTTTACACTAAGCAATGCTCAAGCCGGTCCTGAAACACTTCAGTAACATTTACGAGGAAGTCTTCAGGAATGACCCGGATTTCATTTGAAATTTTCTGTTTCACGTCTTCAACGTTATCTGGTCGATTGACATAAACTTTACATTTTAAATACTCACAAAAAATCTAAGGGGTCTAGATCTGGGGAGCGCGCTGGCCATTCAATCGTACCTCTTCTGGTTATTCAGTGTCCTGGAAATTGTGTATTTAAATACTCCCTGATATTTGCTGCAAAATGTGATGCCCCATCCTGATGGAACGATAGTTAGAACTAATAACATTATTTTTACCCGGAAGCAACGGTCTGCAAGATGGAATAATGTGATTTCTTAGCAGATCTAAATAGTTTTCACAATTTAAATTTCCATCTATGAAGAAAGACCAACAAACGAGTACGTCCTCAACAATGTCTCACTTTTTGGGGATTTTGGGTACGCATTTCTTGGAACCAATGATGGTTCTGACCTAACCAGTAACTTGCGAAGTTATTATTGATATTCTATATTTCCATCATGCCTTCACAAAATTCAGGTCTTCTATCGAAGTCATCCTCGTTTACCTAATGGACAAGTTGCAGTTTGTATGGACGTAACTTTTCATGCTTAAATAAATTTTTTAACTGACGAGAGAGAAACATCAAAAGTAGTTGCCAAGACCCTGGAAGCAAGAGATCCAACTGCACTGCACTGAGAGTAAGATATCCAACGCTTTATCTATATGTTTATCTATCTTATATAACATAATAAACTGATAAAACTGGCAAATAAACTGATGAAAAAATTTTTATTCAGGACATTTTTTACATACAGGGTTATTAAAAAGTTACAAGATTATGCGCGACTTTTTTACCATGCTGTACGTTATTTTAGTTGGAATTTCAAGAGGTTCCCAATTTTTTGTTCCATCTATGATTTATATCGAGTTTTTTTTTATTATCTAGTATTATTTCTTGTTTTTATTATTTCTCAATTATGTACAGGGTGTTTAAAATATGGCTACCATTTAGCGCAACCTCAAACCATACAAACTGAATATTTTTTTTTAAATACAATGTCCCATATTTAAATAATGTTATTACTGACTATTCAAATGCATATAAAATCAGCGGAAAACATCTTGTCAACAGGTGATTCGACACCAGTTTTTTCTGTTCTACCATATTTTAAGTAAGTTATGTGCTCTTTGAATCTAGATAGAATTCATATTTTTGTTTGCCCAATACACTTTTGTCCGCAATCTTTAAAATGTATCTACAAATACGTTGTAAAGATTGTGAACAATAGTATACACGTAGTTGTTTTAATTTTAAGGTTGTTTTGATTACAACAAACCGACCCCGTCCGTCAGCATGCGAAGCTTGAATCTAGCCGGGTCGGTCTCATCTGTTCAACGCGAACATAAATCAAAATCACAATGGTTAAACAGGCACGAGGTATTTCAATTACGGCAGTGAATAATTTTCAATTCCCCGCATACCCGGCCGCCGCCGCCGCCGCCGCCCTTCTGGGGCGGCACGGCAGACCGACCGGGCGCGGGAAACATCTGCTCCGAGAGAGGCACAGCTTGTCCTGTGACTGGGGGCGCTCCCGGTCCGCGAATATTGCTCGCCAGCGGCGGACGCGGAAGGGGAACAGAACGTCAGACTTAAAACTCACTCGTGAGATATTTCGAGGTTGGTTTTCTGGGATTTCTGTCATAGTCCAGTAGGCAGGCAGCTAAACTCATCAAAAACTGTTCTTGAAACATATAGGACTAGTTTCGACGGTTCCCTATGTATTTTTTGAAAGAAGTTTTGAAAAGAAGTTTTCGAATAGACTGATTTAGTAGAGGAGAAAAATAAAAAGTGCTTGGAAATATAGGACTAGTTTTGACGGTTTCCAATGTATTTTTGTTGTGTAGAACACAATGCGTGGGGTCCGTAGAGCTGAAACCGTCCGCTAATTTTTTAAATTAACAATGTGTGGGAAAAAAAAGTATTTGTTTCACATTTTCGCTTATATCTCCGTTCCTTGGCACATTTTAAATAGCATATGCATTTAAGAAGTTGTAGCCTATTGAATTTCCAAAAATTTTACCCAACCCGAAGTCTCCAAGTGCTATTGTTAACTTGCAAATGACTGCTGAAGTTGAAAAAATGCTGTTTGTCACTAGTTCTTTACTTCGAAAGTAGGACGACTGTGATCATGAAATGAGAGACTCCTATTTGTAGCTTGAGGTACAAAAAAATTTTTTCTGCTTCCTTTTTTAAAACTTTTCGAGTAATTAACGATCGATCGATTTTATTGCAAGCCTTAATTAACAATGACGCCATTTCTTTGTTTATTGTACGATATTGACCGGGTTGGGCTAGAAAAATCATAAATATCTTTGTTTGCGAGACTTTTTGAGATTTTTAAAAATATTAATTTATGCCAGTTTTATAACGTTTTCTATGACCTTTACTACCTTTTTTGACGCGACGTATATAGTGTTTTAGCGTTGCCGCTTCGAATTTCTCGGAATTGTGACTATTATATTGTGACGCCCATTTTTTGTTTAAAATACGCGTCTTGAACCGTACTCTCAAGATACTATAAAAAAAAACATCAAAAAAAGTAGTCGCGTAGAAAATGTTATAAAACTGGCCTAAATTAATAATTTTCAAAATCTCAAAAAGCCTCGCAAACTTGAAGAGATTTATGATTTTTCTAGCCCAACCCGGTCAATATCGTACATTGAACAAAAAAGTGGCGTCATTGTTAATTAAGGCTTGCAAAAAATACGATCGTTAATTACTCGAAAAGTTATTAACGGATCGAGCTAATTTTTTTTTTGTAACTTCATACTACAAACAGCAGTCTCTCCAATTTGTCAAATTTCGATTATAGTCGCTCTACTTTCGAAGTGAAAATATGGTGAATAACAAAGCACTTCTTCTACTTCAGTAGTCATTTTCAAGTTAACAATAGCACTTGGAGACTTCGGATTGGGCTTAAAATTTTGGAAATTCAATAGGCTACAACTTCTTATAAGCATAATATACAAAATATGCAAAGGAACGGAGATATAAGCGGAAATGTGAAAAAAAAATACGTTTTTTTTTCACAAATTGTTAATTTAAAAAATTAGCGGACGGTTTCAACTTTACGGACTCTGCGCATTGTGTCCTATATACGCAAAAAATACATAGAAAGCCGTCAAAACTAGCCCTATAGTGTGTGTTTCAAGAACACACACAAATCTCTGCCTACTGGACTGTCACCGTATTGCCTTCTTGGACGGTCTAATCACTAGTGGCCGAAAGTCAGGGATACATGACGTCAATACCAGGGACGGATCTGGGACACGTGAATCCAGTTTTGAGATTTTTTCACACGCGAATCAAAATAAGTACAAAGAAACAAGAATTTAACAAGCTTTTGACTGTTACATAAATCAACCTTCAATATCACCTAAAATACTTGTTCTTAAGAATTCTTCCATTTCTAATAACAACGCAGTCACAGATTTCAAAGTTGCCCTACGTTTAATTTAAGGTTATGTACATTGATTTAACGTTAGCGGAATACAGGAAATGCGGTAGCTCTTTTAAGTACTCTCGACGCTATTTGCTTTACCGTATCGAGTTACGTGATTTTATAGTTTAGGAGATCTTTTACCGTCGAATTACGATCGCTTTCACGATTCACTAACACAATTTTGTGAAAACTCGGGATGATTCCCTGTGTTCCATGGAATGTTACATGTTACTAGTATTTCAACTATGTAGGTTAGAATTCATTGTTATCTTTCTTTAAGCTGCTGCAGTGGCAGAAATACGTGTATCGGACGGAATAGTTTTACAATGCTTGGTTTCACTCGCCATGACACTATTATAGGCCCCGAAAAATCTCTTAAACGTCTTTCAACAGTATTCCTCGACGGAAGTAGTTATTTACGCCACAGAACGCAAATAATGAAAATAAACCTACCAGGTAGATCGACACTCGACGACCAGCAACCGTATTTCAGGCAGAAATAACTGCAAAAACCGCTTGTACACAGGAAATGATCAGGAGGTCTACAAATAACATAATCCAGATTATCACTGATAGCCAAACAGCATTTAAAGCCCTGGGAACAGTAGAAATACATTCCCAGGTAGTCAAAGACCGCATGGATTCGCTAATACAACTAGCGGAACACAACAGTATCACTCTCAAGTGGATCAGAAGACACCAAGGTCGAGAAGGTTTTGGCCCACCGGACAGCCAGGAGGACTATAAAGGACCTATTAAGTCAAAAACATATCTCTAGCATATCTCCGTCCCCGGTTTAACTGTAGTAGGATAGCGCTCTCGGTAGGGTGCTTAAAGATAGCGTTGTGTAAAATTTACATGTACCAGAAAACTTGCATCCTACTAAATAAAGCACGGCATTGGATCATTAAAGCACACATACATCTTTATTGTAACATCAGTTCATATTTATGGAAAAGAATATGCAAAAAATCAAAGAAACTAACACTATATGAGAATTTATATTTCACTATTTCGTCTTGCAAGGAAAAGTAAATTCTACTTGCATTCAGGATTTATATAAAAAAAATTCGAATTATATTTCGAAAATACGGTCCTGGAATGTACCCTTGAATTCCGAACTCTACTAATCACTCATATTGTAAGTCACCTAAAGTGACAATTATTCTGATTGTTTATCAACAGTGTAGTAGCACGTATCTCATTGTGATTATAAGGACGTCGAATTATCTAGTGCTTTACCCAACCTAAACTCGAGTATTTCAGAAGGAACTCCCCCTCGTAGCCACGCCGCTGGCTCTCAACCGCGGAGGGAAAGCCGGGTTTTAATTAAAACTCCCCCTGAGCCCTTTTTGGACGTTTATATTGGAACTATGCGCAACAATGTGCACTTGCCCTCCTGGAATTCCTATTCCGCTTTTTTTATACGTTCCAAGACAAAATAAATGTTGAACAGGCAGAAAGAACGCCAGGCAGGAAGTTAAAATCGAATTTTCAAAATCGGTATCCCAGTAAACTAACATAAGCAAGATAAAATTACTTATTAGGTATGGTTTCAAATGAAAATAAAGTATTTTTATTTTGTGAATTGCGTTAGGTAAATAAAACTAATAGTCTTATCATAACGTGTTAAGTACAAATGGTTTTCCTTGTTTATTTGTTGGAATGTTGAAAGTGGTAATAATCATATCAAGTTATAATAATTGCTTAAACGTTGAGTGCCACGGTAATTTTTTTTAAATATGCCCTAACTACAGAACTTACAAACATTGACAACTTTAACTAGATACTTATATCATTTTCGACGTGATTTGACCCGCTGAACATCATGGTGTTGTCAGAATTTGGCCTAGATCCTCCGAAATGCCAATTTTTGGGAGGAAATTGCCCCAAAAATGGCTGAATTTATGATATTTTACTACTTTTATTAGACTCAGTTTGATAAAAAAATATCTATTTTTCATACACTATACACTCAAGCTGCATCATTTCCAACGTATTTTCACCAACTGATCATCATGGTCTGAATTTGTCTTATACACGCCAAATTATCATAGTCTTAATTGTGTCGTTGAATCAGCTCGTAAATCCTCAGTCTATAGTTTTCCAACATTTTATTCAGACATTACTTCCGACGTATTTGGACGCACTGAATCAGAAAATCTTGTCCAATCTTCACCTGAATCCCTGAATTACTGAATAATACACAAACTTTGAGAGTCCGAACATAAATCAAAACAGATTTTCCTAATGTCATAAATTGAGTCATTTTTGGGGAAATTTTCCCCCAATATTGGCCTTTAGGAGCACTTGGACCAAATTTTGACAACACTATAATGTTCAGCGGATCAAAATACCTCGGAAATGATGCAGCTTGAGTCTATGAGGACAAATATTTAAAAAAAAAAAACTGAAAGAATGGTCATTTCCTTAGAGCTCTAGTCTATTTTGGGTGCAAAACAGAACCCGATGAACCCCGGGATCACGTTCAGTATCCCCAAAAATATAGAAAAGCACATAATGATTACATTTTACTTATTAGTAGGCGTTAATAGAGCATTTACTTTTAGGACAAAGATTTGGGATTTTCCAGCAGTTTGGGCCATGTCGAAAAAAAAAACAAAGATCTTTGTTATGGGCCGTCAAAGGGTTAATAACTAGTTTTTACCCTAACTGATGGCAAGTAATCAGTTAAACTTCAGTTACGTAAAAATTTATTACATCACGGAGTGATATAGACATCCAAAAAAAACGTCATCAACTCTGGCTATGAACGAGAGAGATGGAAATAGAGGTCATGTCTAAGCTTTTCGGTTATGTCAAACTTTTGACAAGTGACTGTCATAATTTGTAAAATAAACAATGGCTGTCATATGATGTGACAGTCTTGACATGTAAATAAGGTTATAAATTCGATCAAGAATAGAAATACGTCTTTTTTTTCTCGGCCAACTTTGATGACGTTTTTTTTGGATGTCTCCATATAATAACCCTAGCAGTTATACAAAATGTGACGTTTCATAATAAATGTCGAAAATGCGTTTAAATATTGACATTTCATAGTGGGGTTAGATACCTGTAGGAATATTTTATTCAAAAAACTATGTATGTAGACATCAGATAACAGACTGAGAAAAATGGCAATAGTCATTCTTGTAGCGCGGCCAAACTGACGCATTTATCAACGGAAAAAGTAAATGGTGGAGAGATTAGGCAGAGGATCTAACGCTTGACTGATGGCCTATTAAGGGTGGGGGAGAAAGGGACTAAATCCACCACAAGAGCGTCTTCGGGGAGATCCTAAAGAATACTCTGGGGCTTTCCGTTTAATCCCTCGCCCTCTGTTAATATATTGTCTAAATCGAAGGGATGTCAATATTTTCGATATCATTTAAATTAATGTTATCTATGCAGAATAAAAACTGATGCACGTCATCAAACACGTGCTTAAGTTTTAGAGGGCATTGAAGCCAGATTGTTATAAAATTATTCAGTATTTAGAAATAATTTTGATTGTCATGTGGATGGATTCTTTATGTTTGTTTATTGTTAAATAACTTATCTTTTCAACATTACGTGGGCTTACTGCAAAAACCAGTTAAGTCCATATTCGAACAAACTAGAGATATCTGAACTATTAAGCCAAAAATTAGTATAATAATAAGAATAATTACAATGCAATTTGTACTGCCCTTTAAATGAGCTTTTTAGTTTTTCCTAAACTAAATACTTGTTTTTTTTTTAATGGGAGAAAAAATTAATAGAAAAGGTTCTATTCATATTCCTATACACTATTCAGCTACAAATAGTACACTGTAGTGGATAAAAGCAATTATTATAAATGTCGCCAATAGCACTTGTATTCAATGCTGCAGTGTTTGTAACCTTTTTATAACAAAATAATATTTCCAAACAACTAATCTTACCCTCGACTAGATCTTACATATATGTATATTTAACAACTAACAACAATATTAACGATAGCAATATTCAACTAACATTTAAAGTCAGTTCTTATTCAAACAGATAAGACAGATTTTTCTTTTGAAAGTAGGTACCTTTATGAAATACAGCACCGCAAGACGAAATGAAATACCAAGACCGCGAAACCTCACAATGACTTACATTATACTGTTTGTTTTTATTTACACGCAACATTTACTTTAGCAAATTAGGCATGACTAAAGTGTACTTAAAATATGGGATACGGAAAAACTTTTACATGTTCTCAATAGCCGTGATCGTCTAGTGGTTAGGACCCTACGTTGTGGCCGTAGTAACCCAGGTTCGAATCCTGGTCACGGCAATGTGCAAACATTGTCACGGTGAGAGTATTTTTTTTTTTTTTTTTTGTATCACATACCAACAGAAAGTTAATATGGTTAACGAATATAAAAATGTAGACATATACATGAAAAACATATTTCTTTTAAAAAAAAATATTTTATTATGTAGACATTTCGAATGGATGAATTTTTAGATAAAAAAAAAATAGTAATACAATTATTATTCTCCCTATATCTATAATATTCTCAAATTATTAGTTTACAAATACCTACTTTTTTTTAATTACAATCACTAACAATGTTGACAACAGTGGTAAACTATTTTAAATTTTGTATAAAAAGAGAACTGGTAATTTTTATTGTTGGCTGTGATTAGTATACAATAATAGAAGAACATAATCTTTTACTGGAATAATCTATATATGAAAATAAATATACAGATATGTACTCCTATGTAATTAAAAAATAAAAAAAGTTCGCCCGAGCAGGGACTTGAACCCTGGACCCTTGGATTAAAAGTCCAATGCTCTACCGACTGAGCTACCCGGGCCACACAAAACTATTTTCTATAATGGTGTTACATAGAACCCGTTCCCTGTAATTGAAATCAAATTTTTAAAATAAAATAATATTATAACCTTTAATAAGTATCTCAAATCACTTCGGCGCATATTCAGAACCGTACATACACAGCAGAACGTCGCCGAACCTTTATTGAAATCCAGAAAATCCATACCCGAGACGTCGGGTATTGATTGTGTTTCGGAATCTCCCACACCCTTCCGGCCACACCAAGATGCAGCTGGAGAGATTTCTGAATTCACTTTACCAACATTCTGTAGCTACAGGTTCACAGAATGTGCTGGCAATTTTTAGAAGGGCGATTCCTCTAGTTTAATGTTCATAAAACAAATTCAATTTTGAAAGAATGTGAATGAACATTTTATATGGTGAATTGCTGCATTTTGTAGGTACTATAGGAACTTTATTGCTGCTGAACACTTATAGCTGGCTAAGTATCCAAAAAGCCTTGACGTCTTCTACACACGTAGCTCATAAAAAATCGCTATTATTTTTAAAGCCTACTTCGTACTGAAACACAAGAGATCTGAGAAGCCTACTATACGAGGTAGTAGAGCGCTGCGAGCGTATCGCGACAAGTTTGAACAGAACTGTGTCTGGTGATACTTTCCCCACCCTGAGCTCGCTGGACAAGCCAGTGGGTCGCTCAGTTTGACTGTGGCAGTAGTTTGTATTAGGCTACGCACCAGTGACGCGTCGAAAAAATATTACTGCTACACTATAAGGGAACGTCCTGTTCACATCGAGGAATGGAACGATAACAATTTTTTTTATTATAGGCCGGTCAACGAGTACACTAGAAATCTCTAAAATCGCAAACTAACGTGTAGTTCTGAATTTTTGGTATGTTGTTAGGACCAATACTAGTAAATCCAAATCCAAGTTTGCAGTTTCGAAAAACCTGTGCTACCTTCGTGGCACTTAAAAAACCGCTAAATTTTCGGACTTTTTTTTTTTAATCATATATCCTAAACTATGCATTACATGGAAACTGCCATTCCAAGCTTTTTTAAAGCAGATTAAATTTGCTACAATTCGAGACCTGAACCAGCTCTGTATGTCAAATAGTACTCAAAATACACAGGTTGGAGGTTGGCCATTTTTTCAAAAAAGTGAATTTTTAACTTTTCGTCAACTTCCGGCTTAAATATCGGGGAAAATACTTAATGGTGAGTTGAATAACACAAAAACTGCTGAACGAGTGCGGCGGTATGGTACTCTTCAGTGCAATGAAGTGATGTTTGAAGAGTCGACTGTCATCAAAATGCCTCAGGAGAAGTTACTTGCCAATGACAGCAACAAACGACGATTGATTGCCCTGCTGCGCTCCACCTTCGAAAGCCATGGGATTGAGATGAAACAGGCAGTAGAGGATGCTGACTGTGATATGATTAAGACAGCACTTCAAAAAAAGCACCTCTTTTGAATCAGTGTTAATCGTTGGAGAGGATGTGGATCTCCTAGTCCTTCTTAATGGCTTGGGATCCACTATAAAAAATGTTTTTCCCAGAAAAGTGGCAGATGTGACTCTGGTCCATTGCAATACTCCTCAACTTCATTCAACGGGGGAGAGTTGGAGTTCTCCCCCGGATTTGTGTTGTTTGTACACGCGTTCACAGGGTGCGAACTACTTCTGCCCTTTTCTGGAACGGGAAAAATAAACTGTGGAGCCCTCTTCAGAGTATCCCGAACTGATAACCATCGCAGAACAATTTCTCCAACCTACTGCGACCCACGAGATCATAGCAGACTCAGGAGCAAAGTGCCTCGTAGCTCTGTACAGAGGAGACTACAAGATAGAAAATCTACATAGCCTGCGGTACCAAATTTTTGTGAAAACGGCCGCCTCTGCTAAGGTTGACCTGGCCCGCTTGCCTCCAACAGAAGATAGTGCGGTATTCCATGCCTACCGAACTTACCATCAGGTTCAAAAATGGTTGGGGGTTGATAGAGATGCCACTCAGTGGGGGTGGACTAGAACTGAACAGGGGTTCATACCTACTACCATGATGGACGAAGTGGCACCCCTAACCCTTCTCAAAATTATTTCCTGCCAGTGTAAGAAAGGGTGCACCGGAGACAGCTGCACATGTCTGAAAGCAGGACAGGAAACAAAACAGGAACCGAAAATTTTGCGGTTTTTTAAATGCCACGAAGATAGCACAGGTCTTTCGAAGCTGCAAACTTGGATTTACACTACTGGTACTGGTCCTAACAACATACCAAAAATTCAGAACTACACGTTAGTTTTAGCGATTTTAATGTACTCATTGACTGGCCTATTAAATGAGAAAGAAATAAAAAAAAAATATGTTTTTCATTTTCCTGTATAACAAAAAACCTTTAATAAACATACCTTTAAATATCGTATAGAAAATGACACGTGACAAAATGACATGTTTCCTCTAGTTAGATTTTTACTCTGAGTAGAGTTTTGATTATCTCAAAATTTTCTTCGCCCCAATAAATAAAATGTATAAAACCACTTTCAAAGTCATCCAGGCAATGATCTTCAAATCATATGTATAAATTATAAAGTCCCATTTAAACCATCTCTGATTTATTAACACATGGTTAGCTAATCGCGCCGTTATTTTTTTTGTAAAAGTACACACATTCTGTTAACTGCTGATTATTTTATGATAGATACATATTTAAATTAAAAGCTTATCGGAAATTTTCAGTGTGTATATTTAGATTAATCAGCCTAGCCAAAAGTATATTCCACCCTTGAGATAGACATACATTGACACTGTGCTTTGTGGCTCCCTTTTAGAAGAATTTTCTGAATAAATTATGCATTTTCTGGCGACATGGAGCATATCATTAATATACATATTTCCTTTAAAAATTAATTACCATATATTGTCGATACCTTTTTTATTGACCTTTGTTGCCCAGTTATTAGTGATGCATATTTACGTAATGACCCAAAAACACTATTAATGAGATTTTTTATATCCGATTACAATAGAGGTTTCACGGAGAACACAATTTCGTTAGTCGCCCTGTATCGGCGATGGGTCCCCTGTCATTTGCACCCCACGGGGTGCATAAATGATTAATTAAACTGTTTAAACCTCAATTAGGGGATAAAGTGCAGCCTGATTGCACCTGTGTTCCATTTTAAATCGATGGTATCTAAATAGTAGATTAAACAATTGCCCTAAATTGCCACAGTTTCACTTGTGTCACTGTAATCCGTATATTTTATTAAAATATGACTTGTTCATTAAAATATGCTTGCTTATATACGGGGTTTTCGTTCATGTTTCAACACATATCTAGAGGGTTTGTTATACAAGAAAAAATCTTCTATATTATCCTTCAATAAAAATTAACAATAAAAAAATTGAATCATGGAAAAATCAGAAAATGAAATAATCATTTTTTTTAATGTTCACTTTAGTACGTGTTTAGTCTGTAGAATTGTTATTTCATACAAAAAATGCTAAAATGAAATATGTGAGGTTGTTTTCATTTTTTTTGCCACCTATTTAAAATATACCCGAATCTACAGGGTGTCCATGTACTTCTGAGCGTCGGCTAACTTCCTTATTTTTATTGGAACGTCCATAGTTTTCGAGAAAAAATTATGAAAGTTTGAAAAAAGCGTTTCTTAGCAGGCGCCATTTTGTTTAAACAAGCATATTTCAAAATAATGATAAAAAAATGTAAGGCCAATAACTTTTAGTTTAGGTGTCATGGACACCTTTTTGTTGGTTTTAGGTATGTACAAAAATGTAAAAGCAAAAAAAAAACGTTGTCATAAAAAAATCACGTTTTTTTTCGATTCCAATTTTCCAATGATACAACTCATTTTCCGGACTTGCAACCACTTCCATTCAAAAGAGCACCCTTGAAAACATGGGTGGTTCTGGAATTTTTTTTCAATTAAATTTTGCACACAGTAACACTTTGAAATTAGGGAACAAAAGTGTCCAGTCAGGCGCTAATGGATTAAAAACATTCCTGTGGCTCCTCAGCCTCCTTATTCGCCTGACTTGAGTCCTTGTGACTTTTTTCTCTTCCCGATATTGAATAATCACCTCAAGGGACATCACTTTGGAACCACAGAAAATATTCAAACAGCTGTAACCGACCACCTGGAGACTATTCCAGTACCTGGAGAAGTCTCCAGAGGTGTGGCTCCACTTTTTTCTTTCAATTATATTTTATGAGTGAAACAGGGTTTGGTAGGGTAGACAAAAGGTAATAATTTTTTACCCAGGCTCTTTTTTTTTGCACAAAAAAGGTGCTCTGTATTTCTATACTCTGTATTTAAAATAAATTCTAAAATCCTATTCCAAGTGTTCAATTTATTGTCTTACATCCAATCGAGATTGTCTTACATCCAATTTCAAATCGAGATGACTTGTTTAGTTCAACTGGAACACCTTGTTTTTTTCAGCCCAAGTTGTCTAACTTTTTGTTCATATATGGAAAATCCAAGTATATACAGGGTGTTCAATAAAAGTAATGTTTGTTTCGTTTTGTGACCTTTTTTCTTTTTTTCTCGTCTTCTCCTTCTCATAATAATCTTGTATATCTTGTATAATAAACCCCGTATGTGGATGTCAAAATATAAACGCACACCCTGTACATAAAAGAGGCAGTTCATGTAAACGATTTCCGAGGGAAGATTTGTCCGTTTACTATTAAACTAAATTAAATTAGACTTTTATTTCTTTAAATTCATTTTCTGTTTTTGAATTGAATTATAAATAAGTATTTTTCAAAAAAATGATTTATTCTAGAATGCTGTATTTACTTATTATTCTCAAATAAAGTTACCTAACAGTCATTCAGAGTGGCAGGTTTTGCAGTATTTACACAATCTACATTCGAGCTTCACAACTCTTATATCTTTTAAAGCATTCTCTTTCGTGCTGCGTCTCTTAATGAAAGCTCACAATGGAAAACTGAGAAAATAGAGCAGCCGATGCTGAAGTAATATTCAAAAGAAAAGCAGCGCTTTTTGTTGATTTCTCATCGAGAACACTGACGTGTTGAAATTAAGCCCTTTGTCGTTGATGAAAATGAGAGAAATGTTTTTTACGTAATAGAACTTTAATTGAACATTTAATCATTCAATTAAATTTTATTTATCCTAAACCTTATCTTGGTCTGGTATTTACGTACATCTTGTTCTTTTATACTTCTTGTTCTCTTGTTTCTTTTTTATAAATATTAGGTATTTTTAAAGGAATATTATATTGCTAAATTCGTAGTGCATACTTTGTGCAAAATAAAAATGGAGGCACGTCACTGATGATGCTATTAAATGTGTGCAGTGATACTCTCAATTAAAGGTACTGAAATAAAAATTGTGATGGAATGTTTTATTGAATTTCAAATTTCGCGCTTGATATTCGTTGTTATGCAGTTGGCAGAAGATCCCAAATTGTCGTGTTGTGTTACTTGACATTTGTTTGAAATTGCCTGAACCTTAAATTGGCTTTAATAGCAGTTTCTGTCTTTTTTGAGCTTCAAAATCAATCTTTGAAAAACCGTTATTTTCAGAACAATCAAAGGGTTATAATTTGAGAAATGCCAAAAGAGTTAAACAGCTAGCTAACTATCGAGAATTAGTGGCACATTTGATACACTATTTTTAAAACTAACGAGACAATACTGGCCCACTGTTACCCTTAAAAGCTGTTAGAAAGGCGATTTAAATATAAGATTAAAAACAAATTCTAAATACTGACTAATTTTATAAGAATCTGACATCAGTGCGCTCTAAAAATTAAACACATGTTTAACGACGTGTCTCGCTTTTAATTTTGCATGACATATAAAATTGTTTGCTGTAGAATCGACCAGTCTTCAAACCGTCTTCATATTTTGTCATTGTGCATCTATTTTATGGTTGTTCAAATTTTAGTCAAACTTGCGAAGAGTGAAGTAGATATTGACTCACTCACTCACATTATTATCTGCCAAATGCCAATCAAAATTAAAAATCTGGTATCTACCATCTAATCTGGTTTTATACACAGATTTATTATCTGCTCACTTTTAATCAAGAGTTAAGTTTAATTTATCCATTATGGCCACAGTAAGTTCAAAGTTCAAACTGCACAGTGCTAGAATTAAATAAAATTGGATATACCTATTCAGATATATGGAAACAGACCATTTAACAGGTTCGTATACGAAATGGCAAAAATTATTTGAATGGAAGAGCTGTTTGGCAAGAGGCTACATACTCTACAAATATTTTTGTATCTTTGTCTCATGAAAATCATGATATTAACAACATGGAAAATGGGAATGGACGGATTCCGCTTCACGTCAAAAGCAGTTTCGTGCGGGAAAGTATCACTTTCCACACTTGTTAGGAAAATAACTATTTAAGGAACAATGAAGACCTACTCGATATTTTTAATACCAACATAAATGCCAACAAATTACATCGACTCTTACTTGTATTAAAAATGCCGCGGCCAGCGCCCTCTACGTCAAAATTATTGACTAATTAAAATACCTCGCCCTAAGAAGTTCCCGATCGCCAAATTTAATTCAAAAATGTCGATTTTTAAAGAAGCTATTCACGAAAATCGAAAATAAAATTATAACTTTGACTCCCACTATTTTGGTTACTACAACTTATTTAAATCGCAATATTTTTACCCAAAAAAATGACAAAAAAAAAACTTTATATTCATCCTACTATTAATGGGACACCTTTTTTTTAACAGAAATGTTGACGTCTCTAGATTTGCAACGAAGAGACCGCATCCAACATACAATACCTCTATTCGGGGGGCCATCTTTTTCTCCACCCATGCACGCCTATGATTAGGCACGAGCCCAAGCACGAACAGAGAAGAGACAAGCATACGGGGTACGACAAAATAGAAGGTACTCACCGTTGTACTTGAGGTTGGCGAGGGTGGCGTTCAGCTTGTAGTTGGAGGAGTTCGAGGCCATGTCGGAGGCAGGAGCCCGTGGAAGCTGTGCGGCGTCTAAAGCTGGACGGGAGCCCTACCGAAAAGGTCACGACTAGGTGACCTAAATCGGGAGCGCGGCGCGCGCACCGTGACGTCAGCGTAGGAGGCTCGTCTCCAAGGGTGGAGCCTCGGCGACGGGGTTGTGCCGTTGCGCGGGGGCGTCTGTTGCCCCCGGGGAGGTTTTTCGACATGTTTTTTTTTTTTCGCTGAAACCGTACGATGCTTCTGCCTCGGGGAGCGGAATCTTCTTGGGATTTTATTGGTTGTAAAGTTGGCTGAGAGACGCGAATGGAATATTGATTCGAAAAATTTTGTAATTGTTCCGTCCAGGAACTGTGAACTGGGGATACTGGCTCCGTTTCTTTTTTATCAAGTTATATTTCGTGCTTATTGCATCAAAACTAGTATAAAACTGGAATTTATTTACTTTTATCGAACAATATCGTACAGAACTTGCGTGTGAAAGTTTTTAATTTAAAAATAAGGAATATCCTTCTTCAAAATACTTAAAAATTGGTGGAAAATAAAAAATAAATATGTATATCTAAAGATACATATATAAATCATATGTATATACGAGGGGGTACCCAAAAATAACCGAAATTATATTTTCAAATTTACAAAACAACCTTATCCCCTTCAAAATACTCTCCATTACAACTAATACATTTGTCCCACCGGTGCTTCCACTGTTCGAAACATTTTTTGTAGTCATCTTTAGAAATGGCTGACAGCTCCTCCCTGTTTTTTTCTTGACCTCTTCAATGTTGTCAAATGGGTGTCCTTGCATGCCCCTTTTCATGCGTGGAAACAAGAACAAGTCGCAAGGAGCCAGGTCAGGCGAGTAAGGTGCGTGGGGCAGCGGAACCATGCCATTTTTAGTCAAAAACTGGCGAACAGAGATGGCTGTGTGTGCAGGTGCATTGTCGTGGTGGAAGAACCAGTCTCCTGTCTGCCACAAATCGGGTCTTTTTTATGAACATTGTTGCGCAATCTTCTTAAAACTTCAAAATAAAAGGTTTGATCGACGGTCTGTCCTGGGGGAACAAACTTTGAATGAACTACGCCCTTGGCATCAAAAAAGCAATTCAGCATTGTTTTGATATTTGATTTGACGTTTGATTTTTTTGGACGGGGTGACAATGGCCTTTTCCATTGGCTTGACTGTTGCTTTCTTTCTGGGTCGTAACCATAACACCATGACTCATCACCACCTTTGACAGAAAATCTGGATCAGTTTCAAAGTGTTGTTTCAAAGCATGACATGTTTCAACTCGACATTCTTTTTGATTATCAATCAGAGCCCGAGGAACAAACTTGGCAACAACCCTTTTCATTCCCAAATCTTCGGTTAAAATTCGCTGAACTGAGCTCCAAGATAACCCACTATTCTCTGACAGTTGATCAATTGTCTGTCGACGGTCTGTGAGCACAAGCTCTCGAATTTTTTCAACATTTTCGTCGTTTCGGGCAGTTGATGGACGTCCAGAACGAGGTTTGTCATCAATCGACATGTCGCCATTTTTAAACCGAGCAAACCACTCGTACACTTGAGTTTTTCCCATAGCGTCATCTTTGTAAGTTGTTTCCAACATTAAAACAGTTTCAGCAGCATTTTTACCGAGCAGAAAACAAAATTTCACAGCTGCACGTTGTTCACTTAAACTTGCCATCATAAAAAACGAAATAAGAACAAAACAGCGCTAGCAAAAACAATCACTGTAGATGAACAGAACAAGCCAGGTCGACAACACAGGCGGCACAGAACTGCTATTCCCCTAGGCGACCACTCCCCCCGGTTTTTGGGTCCCCTCGCACTACTCCTGTATTGCCACATTAACATATGTCCTTCGTCATTCACTAAATACTATTAGAAAATAAAATGTTTCCATTAAAAAAAAAAAAGGAGAAGGCCATGTAAAATAAAAAATAAAGGAATCAATTTGTCTAGCAATAGAAATAAAATACACAAAATTACGTTTAACTATAAACAGAGTTGGCCGAGAACATAGGCGTACGTACATTCGTACATGTATATAATATAATACATGCAATAAAGTAACTAATATTAAATATAGCAACAAAAGCAATAAATTCACACTTTATAACCATATACGTATGTAAAACTTGCCAATTGCTTGTAGCTTGGTTAACAATACTGAAGAAGATTCGTAAATACTTTGTAGCGTCAGATAAGTTTCTATAATTGTCCCCGAGAGTCTTGTTCGCTGTGGTGAAAATACATATATATGCTTATACAGGGTCCGGCAGGGGGGGGATGGAATTTTTGAAAAACGTGTCATGTGAGGTGGGGTGAACCTAATATTTCCGAATAGATAGTATCTACTCGTTGACAGATACAGCTCATCGCGTGTTTGTTTACAACACCTTCATTGAAACGGGCCGTTCTGTGATTCAAACACAGCGACGGTTTCGAATTCATTAGCCTTTATTATTGGCCCTTACTTTTTTCGTGGAAACGTACGTGCAGTTACTGTAAACACAGATCGCTACCTAGCGATGTTATAAGACTTTTTTCTGCCGCAATTGAGAAGACGACGCATTAACCTCAATACTGCATGGTTTCAAATCCCTTCTTGGTTTCAGATTGCCATGCATCCAGAGCAGCAGTGGCTTTTTTAAGGGAACATTTCCCAAGACGTTTGATTTCGTTGCGTGGAGTGGCCTCCTCGGTCCCCAGACCTGTCACCTTGTGACTATTTTTTATGGGGCTACCTTAAATCTCGAGTATACATAAACAAACCACGTTCACTTGATGCCCTTTCAGAAACAATCACCAGAGAAATTCGAGGAGTTCCAGGTGAAATACTTCGAAGGAGTATGGTCAATTTCTTGCGCCGTCTACTGGAGTGCCTAAACAAAAACGGGCACCACCTAACTGGTGCATCGTTTATGGCAACATGTCAGCTATGTAATAAAAAATAAAATTTGAATTTCGTTGAAAAATAAGTGTGACTTTTAAAAAATTCCATACTGTATTTTGAGAACGACCGTTCGACTTCTACTGATGTAATAAACATAATTAAAATATTCTTTTCACTCACTTAACGGATCTGTAGATGCACCATCACAAATTCATAATTTGGTAAAACCGGCGTCCTTCTTTAATACACTTTGGAACTTATCTTTAACTGGCTCATTTGTTGAGTTTCTAGCAGCGAATTTACTTCCGTCTACTAATAGTAGTGACTTCGCTAACGACAAAGCATTGTTCTGTAACTTCTATACAGCGTCATACAAACCTTTGTAGTTACTATGAGTGGCTGTTAAAACTGTTTCAACAGATACATTTTAAAATTTGGTCTGGCTCTTCTTAATAGTAATAGTAGATATTTACGTAACTTTGTGCGACCTGGTAACGGTACATCATAGGCTCTTAGCATTAAAAGAAAGTCGAACATAAACTAAGTTCTTAAAGGCAAACCCTATTTTTTATTTTTATATTTACATTTTATTATTGCGTAATACCGACGCCGACGACTGAAACACCTCGAACCGTGAATCGCTGATTTGCGGCACGATCGGACAACCCTAATAATTATAAGATCCCAAAATTGGTTGTCGTAACTTCAATGATTTCTATGTGACAGTACCGTTTCTAGACTTTTTACTGACCCCGTATAATAATTGTCAGTGCCTTACGGAGACCATTAGGTAACCCAATACAATTAATAAAGTCATCTAAAGAGGTCAACTGTGTGTTAATTATGATGAATTTTAAGACACACTTCTGTCTCAAGGTTACACTGGGTCGGTTCATTTAATTTTCCTTTGGGGCATCTGAAGCAAAAAAGTCATCCTTTTTTTTAATAGAATACAGAAATTCCTATACTAACTGACTATCAATATATTGTGCAGCGCCTGTTATATTACATAATTTGTCATATCAATTAGAATCAATAAAATATATATAAAAACATCACACCTACATAACACATAAATACCATACATTCACTACAGATTTTCCCCTATATAGACACAAAATGAAATAATTTGAGAATTTTACAGAAATTGTTTTCATTTCAATTCACATATAGAATAGGTAACAAAAAAAAAACATATATTTAAAAAAAAAATCAGTGGTTGAAGGTTCCTCGCACGATATATGCAATTTCAATGTTTTCCCTCAAACAGAAAGAAAGTTTTGAAAGAAAAAAAACAGAACAGTCAATAATGATTTAGAAAGTGATTGGTCCAATACGGTTCTGCTTTTTAAAATGAAATAACCTCAACCTTAATAAAGGTTTCAGAGAAAGCTATCTACCTAACTTGCTGAATGACTTAATAAACGAATACGTGGTAAATTATAGTTCATAACACAAAATCTAAATTGTTTGCATTAATATGCAAAAAAATATAAAAAACGATTAATTTGATTTCGGTTATGTGCCTGTGGCGTCACCAGTTTGAGTACTGGTACTACAACTGCAAAAATTGTTCAATGTAACAACTGCTCAAAATGTTGTCCATAAACTTGTTTGACACATTCCCAACTTATGACGAAAATCATTTCTAACAGTGTTAAAAAAATCTTATCCAATTCTTCTCATTTCTGTTGTAATTAATTCTGTAATTTTTAAGAGCTCCACTAACAGTTTTTTTTTTCGATAATGAAAATTGTTTTCGTTACCTTTGTTTTATTCGTTCTGATTTTATTTAACTTTCATCCTTCCACCGTCGTATAAAATTATGGACAATCTTTTCTGACTACTTCTCCAACTTTCCCTTAAATTACATGAGACGCCGGCTGTGTAAGTGCTTTGCTTCGGATGTCAACGGCACTTGGAAACACCAGCTACAATAGTTATGGTCATTGGAAGTTGAAGAAGACACATTACAATTTTACTTATCTTGTATTAGACAACGTTCACCAATTTTTAAGTGGAGATACTGAGCTGTTTCTGTTGTGATTCGACTCTTCCAATTCGAAAATACTTTAAGAATTCGACAAAAAACAGGACCGTATTTAAAAAAAAAAATAAGTTGATGATGGTTCCACAATCACGAAATCTTGGAGAATGAATATGATGTGACAATACACATCAATCCATTGTTAAAGCCAATTAAGATTAAGATAATTTCAAACTATCCACAAATGTCAAGTAATACAATACGGTAACTTCGTATCTGCAAAATAACGAATATCAAGCGCGATATTTAAAATTCAACAAAACATTCTATTATAGTTTTTATTATGATTATGAGATAATTTAGAGTTAGGGTTCCTGAGTGTTAACTAGTGAGGCTGATAAATTAAAAAACATATTTTTATATGTAATTTCTTTTTTTAATGTGTTGATACATATATTGCCTTAACTCTCCTTCAGGTTGTATTTTACAACCGTCTTATCTCTTAAAGCTGTTAATGCATAGACTTTTGTGTTTTTAAATTAGAGGGATTAAAAAATTGTATTCCCAAGGGATTAAAATGCTATTATACTCCCTCAAAATGCAGGTTTAAAATAGTCCTTTACTTTCGAATGCATACTTTTGTGTTTAAAATTAGAGGGATTAAAAATATATTCCCAAGGGATTAAGATGTTATTTTACTCTCTCAAATGCGGGTTTAAAATAGTGCTTTACCCTCAAATGCATAGAAATTAAGGTTTTAAAATTAGAGGGATTAAAAATTTTTATTCCCAAGATGCTATTTTACTCCCTGAAATGCGGGTGTAAAATAGTCTTTTACTCTCGGATGCATAGACTTTTGGGTTTTAAAATTAGAGGGATTAAAAAATATTCCCAAGGGATTAAGAAGTTATTTTACTCCCTCAAAATGCGGGTCTAAAAAAGTCCTTTACTCTCAGATGCATAGACTTTTGGGTTTTAAAATTAGAGTGATTAAAAAATTGTCTTCCCAAGGGATTAAGATCCTATTTTACTCCCTCAAATGCGGATCTAAAATACTCATTTACTCTTGCATGCATAGACTTTTGGGTTTTTAAATTAGAGGGACTAAAAAATATTCTCGAGGGATTAAGATACGATTTTACTCCTCAAAATGCAGGACTAAAATAGTCCTTCACTTTCGGATGTGTCAAAAGACTTTTGCGTCACTCTGGTACACATTCCCTGTTCGGGAGGCCGCTCTTCCGGCAAACATTGCATACACAACCTGAAACACGCATAATGTGACGCCTACACGCGCCTAGCTCCTTATTTACGGCCGGGGGTTCGCCCAAAATGACCCCCTGCCCCGGCCCGGCCCGCCTTGGAGCAACAACGGTACGAGTTCTCCTACGCGACGAGCGTACGGCGTAAAATTTTAGAGCGGCGCTGTTTGCTTCCCGGGCGGGTGCTGGTGGCTCGAACGATCGCCCGTGACGTCAGGGGCGGCGCGGGGGCGGCGAACGGAAGCGGGGGCGGAAGCGCGCCGCCGCCATTCGCGCGGCCGTAATTGATTTAAATCGTCCGCTCGGCGGGATGACTAGTTTGCCTCGTCCGCTAAGCGGCTGCAGTTAATTCTGGAGTTAAAGTGCCCCCACCCCCAACTAATTTGAATAGCCCGCCAGCTCGCCTTAATCGCTTTTACTCGAAGTTTTTTTTTAAAGGTGTAGCGATCGGCGGTGTGAGCAGATCGAGGTGTTCCGCAATACCTCTTGTTGTAACAGAGCGTTCGAATTTCCATTTCCATCCAGCATTCAAATAGAGATTTCTAGTTGGCCGTGGAAAAAAAACGAACGTCTTGGCCAATTTATTTACCAATATGGCTGACGATAAATTTCTGACAGCTTGAGTTATAAGCAATTTGGTGTTCTCATTTAGGGTTCTCATTTGAAAATTTGCCGTTGTATATATTGTAAAATGAGTCGGCTACCGCCTAGAAGGCCAGCGCCGCTGCGGAAAATTTTAGAACTAATTACTTTACTCATTACTTTTCTGTTGTTACGTCATGTTTAATGTGTTTAGGTTAAATGTGTTGCTTTATTTTATGATTTTTGTACGGCACTTTATTATTTTTTTCTCTTAAGACATTTGTTGTAATTAATAATATATATACAGGATGTCCCCGGATTGAGTTACCTATAGGTGAGATGGACAAAAAATTTAATTTTTCGACAAAAAGTTTTGCTTGTCTTGAAACGTCTGGAAATTTTGTTGTTGTTGAAAAAAATAGCAAAAATTAAATAACAATGAAGAATAAAGTACCTTAAATATTAACGCTATATAAAATAGTTATCAAGAAATCGTATATTGTGCAACAAGTGCAGAAAATGTAAATGAGTGAGAAATTGCATTTTTGCTTTTTGCACATGTTGCACACTATACTTTTTCTACTGCACATTTTTTATAAAAAAAAAAAAATACAAAAAGGTTTTTTGAAAGGTTTTTTGTTATAATATTCGTTGATGTCGATGTTGTTCAATCGATGTAACAATTTTATTGGCAACTGTAATTTTATTTAAATATATTTGATTTAAAGCACTTTGTTTTACTTATAAATAATTCGATATTTACGATTTGACAGATCAATTATTTTCAATAATTACTTTAAAACAGAAGCGTTAGCAGCCAACTACATTCATTTTGATGTCGACGATTCCCCATTTAAAAAGCACAAGTGTGGGAAATGAACTGTGAGAAATGATTTCTTACGGGTATGAACAATTCATGGCCGTCGTAGAAAAAATTGTTTGCAATTAAATTTAAAACTCAAATATGAAAGCATGGCCTACTAGGCAATATTAAGTATTTTGAAGATTCCGCAATTTTTATCATTGTTTTACGTTTGAAGTATAGCCATTTTCCTTTAAAAAAAAATTATGTTTACTACAGGCGCAGACATAATAAGAAATCATAAACCCCAAAAATATTATTTAAACATTTATTTTGAAGAAATTATAATTTAATAAACAAATTCAACAATTATTTTGAAAAAAAAAACAGCAAAATTATTATTCACGCACCATAACTATTATACAGGCTTCCAAGTTCAACACACCTCTCCAGTCTCTTGATTTACTTGGGCCACTGCTTGAATGATCCGAGTCTTGAGGCTTTCTGGACGTTTCAAGACAAGCAAAACTTTTTATGAAGTATGACTTTTTGTCGAAAAATTAAATTGTTGTCCATTTCACCTACAGGTAACTGGATCCGGGGACACCCTGTATATGAATGTTTATCATTTATAAGATATTGACATGGTTTTGTTTTCTTTTGATTTTTTAGTTTTAATGGAAATACGATAGGTTCGTTTTTAGGTTGGATAGGTTTATTTTCAACATTTAACATTCACAAAACCGTTTCGTGTTGAATATGTCAAAAAAAGGTCTTGCCCGTAACTGCTTTTTATTGTTGCAAAGAAGTTACAGGTAAAGTACATTGTTTTGATATATTCAATATGAAGTGTCACCTACACGTGAGTAATCTTTACGATGAGATGAAATTAAACCATTTCCGTTAATGTATATCTGTGTTTGTTTACATATTAATTGTATTTTTAAGTAGAATGTCAGACATTAAATGGAGTATCTCGAATATTTCATTCCGATTTTTTTATCTTGTTTAAAAAATTATCTGATTGTTTCAACAACTCAGAAACGAAATATATTTTGCGATATTTGTCACCTTTTGAAGAGCCACTGGACACATTTTCTAGGACAAATACATGCGAAACATTTCATGAAGGAATGGTCGACCAAATTCACAGAAGACCAATTGAGTCAAAATCGAAAGTTTGTTAGGATTATATTAACTGTACTGATAGAATATTGACTAAATAGACACATCTAGTGTGGCAAAAAAAATAACATGCAGATTCTGCCTTTAAGACGAGGAAACTCAGTTCACATACTATACCATTGGGAAGGACTAACAAGACCGAGGTTTCAAATTCCAGGGGAGGAAAAGACAAGAGCTAATAACTACATAAAAGAACCCATATCGAGGCTACGGAGACTGATCAAAAGGACCAAGGATAAGGTCCTCTAAAACCAGTGAGAGTGCCACAATAGACCTCCAGAGGTGGGAGTGCCTAATAGGACTATCTCCAGCTCCCAACATTGTAATCTTAATCTTTCTTGATTATATAACGAGCCACAAGGACAAGACTTTTGAAGTGGCTATCAAACTTTTGAATTACAATAATTGTAAAATAAACAATGGAATTCATTTTTAATGAAGTATAGAGGCGTTTTGCACTTGAAATGTATTCTAGTAATGGTAGTAGAATCAATGGAAACTGTAAACCTGAAATGAGAGCAGCATATGAAGACTTCAAGGAAGTTTTCAAGACGCAGTTTTTCATTTCGACCATTTCAGTCGGTAAATAAAACGTTTCCTAAAATACCGGTAAACTGGAAGCGTCAATCGGAAACAAGGAAGTGGCAGAACCAAAAAAAGGACTGAAGATCTGAGCCAACAAGTGAATCTGCCCTGTACAACGCGTCAATGAATTTTTGAAAAATGGTATGGACTTCCGTCCATATCGTCTGCAATCTACACATGAAATTCTCAGAGCGGACTAACCTCTAAGCCTACAGTTCTGCCAATGGTTTATTAGGTAACCATTTTAACAATAACTATGCTGTCTTCGAAACAGTTTTTTACTGGTGAGGCTTTTATATTGATGTACTTTTATATTGAAACACCGCTACACCCACAAAAAATTGGAGTGTAGGCAGTCGTGAGCAGAAGGAGGATTATTGGACCATTTTTTCTAAAGGAAATCTTAACTGCTTATGTACAAATGTTCCATGATGACGAACTGCAAAGTTATATTCGACAAGATTGAGCTCATGCTCATACTACTAGGGAAACAATTGATTACATTTTTAATTTTTCGAAGATCGTATAATTAGTTTGAACACGCAGGTCATATTCCTCTACAGATCTTGCGATTTGACACCATGTTGTTACTCCAAATGTCCATCCAGAAAACTTCACATAAAATCGAAGAATATCGACAAAGAAAACACCATAGCATACAAAATGTCTGCACAATCCACCTCCTGTCTATTTAAAATCTATCTATATTCTAGTCTATCAAAATAATAATAATTTCATCGAATATCCAAAAAATATAAAGCATTTTACTGCCAAGCTCTTATCTAATCGTGATGGGCACTGTATGCAAATGCTGCGTGTTAGTTTAATTTATGTAAATGTGTGTGATAACAGGATATTGTTTACCTGCAGGAATACAAGGTGTTTAACTGATATTTCTACGACATAAAAGACTACATAGATATGCATATATGTAAATAAGAGTAAACAAATTTTCATCATATGTAATATTTGTAGAAAACAAAAGTATAACATTAAAATGAATTTTCCCTGATTCGTTTAACACTGTTCTCCATTAAAATAATTTCATATTTATTGAAGTGTGTTGGGGTATACCAAAATTTTTCCGACAACAGGCAGTGGTTAATTCTTTCTTACTATTAACTATGTGAATCTTATAATTTATAATATTTCATGTTCATTAGTGAATTAAATTGATTTGACGCGATCTATCAAACGCCCTGTACGTACATCGTGTGAGTTATCGATAAAATTGTTGACAGATAACTTCAATATCCTCTATATAAGGTTGTCAGATAAAATCTGAAACATATTTTGCATAATATGTCCTCTACCACAAGTTAAGAATTGATTATAAGTGGTGCATAGTTTGTATAAAATAATTATATACGAAGGTGATTCCAGTTGTCTTCGATTTTTAACTTTGAAATGTAAGTTCTTTGTTAATATTAAAATGCCATATAGTTAAGTAGCAATTTAGATTTAGGTTTACAAATAATACATACTTATCTACTCAAATCTCTATAAGTAGTTATATAGTTAATTAGTGGGATGAGGTCAAATGTTTCCAAAAAAAACTAATTTTCATAGTCGAGTTTCGCAAATTTGCACCTCAGGACTTGATAAATTTTTGCGTCGTTTTTAAAAATAAATATGAATGAAACATGATAAAACAGTAATAATAGAAAACAGTAGAAAACGTACTGTCACCCAGACGTGCATCGGCTATCTCCCGTACAGTTCTAATTAAGCTAATTAGAACTGTACGGGTACCGATCCGTCTGGGGACATACTTGTATTCTACTGTTTTCTATTATTACTGTTTTATCAATGTTTCATTCATATTTATTTTTAAAAACGACAGCAAAAGCTTATTCAATTAGTCCTGGGTGCAAATAAATTTTGCGAAACGACTAACTGAAAATTATTTTTTTTGGAAACATTTGACCTCATCCCACTAATTAACTATATAGTTATATGGAAACAGGTCACTAATCCTACATTACAATCTATAAGTAGTGTTTGAATATTATAGAAACATTTTCATGTAATCCAAAAATTTTACAGTTTTTGTATTCTATACTTTTACGATTTTTATGTATGATTTTTTTTAAAGGAGCACCCAACATCCTGTATTTTTTTTAATTGTTAAGTTCTTTCTTATTCATTCTTATACCCACTTTTTGAAGGTTGCTTAAAATCTGTAAATTAAAATGAATTCGGTCCAATAATTAACTAAATTCGGTAAATTAAATTCTTAAAAGTGGTGCATAGTTTGTATAAAATAATTATATACAAAAGTGAATCAAGTTCTCTTCGATTTTTAACTTTAAAATGTAAGCCTCTTTGTCAACATTAAAATGCCATGTAGAGTTAAGTAGCAATTGAGATTTAGGCTTAGGAATAATACATAGCTGTCTACTCAAATCTCTATAAGCAGTGTTTTAGTAATTATAGAATTATTTTCAAGCAATCCAAAAACTTTTAACACTTTTTATTTTACACTTTTACGATTTTTATGTATGATTTTTTTTAAATTAATTTTGCGATTATTTTGACGGTCTTAAAATGTAAAAATTAATATGCCCATTGCAGTATCATAAAATATAGATCTTTACAGAAAAAAAATGAGACCTGGATGAACCTTTTTTGTCGACGGCAATAGGGTCAAATAGCATTAAACATTTAGGGTGTTTTTTATAAACAAATGGAATTTCTCGTTATTATTACTACATAATTATACGAATTAGTATTTTTTTATGAAAATATTTTGGTGTCTTGAGAATCATAAAAGACACATTTCCCAAAAGTTTCAAGCATGCAGAAGCTTTTTTCGCAAAATGAAAACTAAATCAAAATTTTGGAAATTTCAGCATTCAAATAATTGACCAAATCGAACTCGACAAGTCGCAAATTTACCGGATTTTCATTACTTACACATTGGAAAAAATTCGATGCCTCTAATATAATAGTCCCAGAGCAAATCAATTATATGTCCGTTTTTAACGATTTTTGCACGTTACAACGTCAATTTGACATCGTTTCTGACCTCCAAATTGGGATCAATTTCAGGACGATGTTCCTGAACTCCAAATGAACACACTAAACCATGTTACAATCTGTCGTTAATAAGATCCGCGTTTTTTCTAATTCCACTGGCCTACAACTGATTTGCAGATACAATACGATCGAAGATGAATTTTCCACGTAATTTTTTTTCGTAGATCTAAAAATACCAGACAAATGGGGGGGGGGGGGGGGGTGATATCCAGACATCAAGATATTTTTTTTATCCGTGGGTGCCGCCGACATCCGTTTTTCAATTGTTGCGACGGCCAAAAAATCCCAACTCTTCCTCTGCGGTCGGCCAGCTCGGGCGGAAAATGGCAACTTCTGGCGTTGACAGGCGACGTTCGATTGCCAGGGGACGCTGAGGGGGCGGCAGCGGCGGCATCGCGACGCTCTGAAGCTGACTGGAATTTATGATTGTTGAGGGGACCCGTGATATATCTGCCGGGATGATGACACTTATTAAATCGTTTGCTCTGCTAATGCCCTGGCTTAACTCCTGTTAGTCTTGCGGCCTGGATAACGCGGATAATTTTGCGTCGGTTGTGTGAGCGTCCGCGGAAGTACTGGGATAGTTGAGGGGTAGCACAACTGTAGAATTTTCAAAAAATCGATTTTTTGTTTTTTGGCTTAAGACATACTTTGAATCTTCTAAAATATGAGGCGAAAAGTTTTATACATGAAACAATTTTTTTTGTTCTTCGACATCCACATCCACATATCCGAACTTTTCCGTTCCGCAAAATTCCACATTTCCGAACTCTCTTCACCTCGGGATAACCGAACTGAACCGAACGCTGGCGCATGCGCAAAGGGTTTTTCTGGCTCATTCGACAGCGACATTCGACAGCGACAAGTTCGGTTGTGTGGAAGTACGAGTTCGGAAATATCGTGAGAAAAAGTTCGGAAATATCGTGAGTTCGGAAATATGGAGTTCGGATATGTGGATGTCGAGTGTACTAGTCCAGTAGGCAGGGAGCCAAAATCATCAAAAACTGTTCTTGAAACATATAGAGCTAGTTTTGACGCTTTCCTATGTACTTTTTGCGTAGAACACAATGCGCGGGGTCGCGCAAGTTAAGAAGTTGTAGCCTATTGAATTTTCAAAATTTTAAGTCCAACTCGAAGTCTCCAAGTGTTATTGCTAACTTGCAAATGAAGTACTTATTTTCGCCATTTTTTTACTTCGAAAGTAGAGCGACTATGATCATGAAATTTAGACTGCTGTTTGTGGTATGAAGGGTACAAAAAAATTCAGCTCGATCCGTTAATAACTTTTCGAATAATTAACGATCGCATTTTTTTTGCAAGCCTTAATTAACAATGACACCATTTCTTTGTTGATTGTACGAAATTGACCGGGTTGATGCTAGAAAAATCATAAATCTCTTCAAGTTTGCAAGACTTTTTTGAGATTTTGAAAAATCTTAATTAGGGCCAGTTTTATAATGTTTTCTACAAGACTATCTTTATTGACGTTTTTTTTTATAATATCTTGAAAGTACGCTTCAAGACGCGTATTTTAAACAAAAAATGGGCGTCAAAATACGTCGCGTCAAAAAACGTAATCACGTAGAAAACGTTATAAAATTGGCCCAAATTAATATCTTTCAAAATCTCAAAAAGTTTCGCAAACTTGAAGAGATTTATGATTTTTCTAGCCCAACCCGGTCAATTAAGGCTTGCAAAAAAATTCGATCGTTAATTACTTGAAAAGTTATCAACGGATCGAGCTGAAATATTTTTTGTAACTTCACTACTACAAACAGCAGTCCCTCCAAGACCGTCTCCAGCGCTGTGTGGCTTCCCAAAGAAGTTATTTTGAAGGAGACAATACTGAATTGTAATTCTATGCGAATAAAAAAAAAAACAAAAAAATCTGCCTCATTCCTTAATTTACACACCTCGTATATGATTATCATTTACCAAATTGAACATTAGGTGTCCACTATTGTCCTATGGGTCCACTGTATCCTATAGGCTTCCCCTGTATATTATCAACAGTCTCCCATGTCATGTGGTTATTAGATTCTGGTTAATTACTATTAAGAATCCTTCAGGTTATGTGGTTATTGTGAAAAATATCACGAGGCTAGAAAACGACGAATTTTTCCGAATCAAACTTTGTTACCGATAGATTTCCCAATACAATTCGTCCAAGCTTGTTTTTACTCCCCACTTTGTGTTATAGTGTTATAATGATTCTTTCCGCACAACAGTGACTCATACGAGGTGTCGCTATTAAATAATCGAACTGATGCTGCTACCAGCGCGCTGCGAGCGTGTCGCGACAAGTTTGAACACAACTATGTCTTGTGATACCCACCCTGAGCTCGCTGGAGAATCCAGTGGGTCGCTCAGTTTGACTGTAACAGTCGTTTGAATTAGTCTACGCACCAGTGACGTGTCGAAACAATAGTGTGTTCAGATGGAGCAACGGGTTAATCTCAAGTTTCTTGTTAAACTGATGTAAACTTTTACAGAACCTTATGCAATGTTAAAAGAAGTGTACGGGAATTAATTTTTATCCCGCACACAAGTTTTTGAATGGTTTTATTAAACGGTTTAAAGAAGGACATCAAACGATTGAAGACGATAAGCGCCCCGGACGGCCCTCAACGTCAAAAACGGACGAAAACATTGAAAAAACTGGTAAATTAATCCTCGAAGATCGTCGTCTAAGCATCCGAAGGCTTGCTGAAATAACAGGAATCGAATAAGAATGTGTTCACCAGATTTGGCATGAATCGTTCAACATGCGCAAGGTTTGCGCAAAAATGGTTCCAAAACTCCTCATTCCCAAGCAAAAAGAATGAAGAATGAACATTTGCGCTGAGACTCTAAACAACATTGACACTGATCCAGGCTTGTTAGACATGGTGACACTGAAGGGGACAAGATTCGAAAGTGTGGAAGCGGTTATAGCAAAAGCGACGGAGGTTCAGAACCAGCTGACAGAAGCGGACTTCCAGCACTGCTTTCAACAACGGAAAAGTCGTATGGAGCTGTGTACAGATCGCCAAGGGGAGTACATTGAAGGCGAAAAAGTTGCTACTGTAATTGGTAACGAATAAAAAGTGTTAAGACAGCAGTTCGATTATTTAATAGCCACACGTCGTATTTAGTTTTCTGATCATAGCGTTAGCACAAAAATATTATAGAATCATAAATTATATCATTTGAGCTCAAAATTCTTACGTTCCATGGTGAATTCTACAAAGAACCACGCACACAATACACAGGATTCTGGATACCGGTTCAATTTTCCGGAGACGGACTCTTTAGGGATTTTTTAGGTCGCAGAAATCATTTTTTTGGTTTATTTGGTCATATGAACCCTTGTAAGGGCGGGGTGAAATAGGGGTTGTATAGAGTGAAAATAGCATATTTAAAAAAGGTCGGGTTTGAAAATTCAAAACTGTTTCTTGGTAGGTTTTTCTGGTAGGTCACTCTATTTTCTGGGTCCAGTTGATCTTGTGTTTGTCGGTGACTTCATTTGTGGGGTTTATTTGATCGTAAAAACCTTTAAAGGGGTTAAAATAGGGGTTGTAGATGGTGAAAATTTGATATTCAAGAAAGATGGAATCTGAATTTTCAAAACTGATTCTTGAGGTATTTTTTAGGTCGTAAAATTCTTTTTGGTGGTTTATTTGATCATATGAATCCTTTAAGGGGGTGAAATCGGGGTGAAATACCTCATACCCTTAAAAGGTTTCATACGATAAAATTTTAAAAATACGATAAAAAAACTCAGAACAAAAGTTCTCTTAAATCAATCTGTCTTAAAAATATTGCATTTCACCATGTACAATCCCGATTTCATTAGCTTAATGAGTTGCATAAGATCAAATAGAACCCGAAACTCGAATAACCAATAAAAAAACCTCTAAGAAACAGTTTTGAATGTTCAAATCTGATCCATTTTAAATATGCCTTTTTTCACCCTCTACAACCCCTATTTCACCCCCTCACCAGGGTTCATAAGATTAAATAAACCAGAAAAATAAATTCTGCGACCTAAAAAAAACCCATAAATAGTCCGTCACCGGAAAATTTAACCGGTATCCAGAATCCTGTGTATTGTGTGTTTGGTCCTTTATGATTTTTTGTAAGGTGTTTTTCCGATTTTAGCGAAAAATCCTAACGTGCTGAATCTAAACTAAGTTGAGGTTCGGTTTTGCCGGCAAAAAATACATGAAAATACGGTGTCACACTTGATGGACACGCAACTTTTTTTTGTGGGCCTGTGTTATCAGGATTTAAGCAACCTTCAAAAGTGTATGATTGTAAATTAACCCGTTTCGGCCGAAAACGCCACTCCCGCTACATTGCTCTTCAGCGCCTTATAACTAATACTATTTGCGACAGAACAATTTGACAGGGACATATTTTTTGAAGTTTAAGACGTGCCCTTTCCGATAGTGTCCATGAAATTCCTCCAAAAAATTATTAATTATGAAAAAAGCAGTTTTTTTTAAAAAAAACACGATTTTTTGCACATTTTTTTAAATCACATTTTTAAGGGGTTTCCGGTCTGCAATAGATCTGGAACCTCACTAACCGGTGGAATAAATGTTTGAACTTTAAGTATACGTGGTTTAAAGATCTATTTTTTGCCTTATGCGTTCAAAATGGCGCCTGAACTACAAAATTTTTGCGTAAAAATTCAAGAATTTTTTATTGGAAAATGATGCACTTTTGCAATGATGCAAATTGATGCAAAATTGTCAAGAATAAAAAGTGGATATTGCAGTCAATTTTTGCAAAATTTAAAAAATTGCTTAAAAAAATTCTGAAAATCCAGTGCATTCTCTGAGTGATTTTTAAGAACTTTGTATTCTTGACAATTTATAGTAAAAATGCATTGGTTTCGAGAAAAAAAAATCAAAAAATCAAATTAGTATCGAAATTTAGAATTTTTTTTTCTCGACAACAATAGATTTTTACCATAAATTGTCAAAAATACAAAGTTATTAAAATCATTCAAAGAATGCACTGGAAGAATTTTTTAAGCTATTTTTTAAATTTTGCAAAAATTGACTATTTGCTAAATCCAATAAGTTGCTCAAAAATTTTTGAGAAAATTCCAGTGCATTCTTTGCAGTGATTTTAAGAACTTTTTATTCTTGACAATTTTTTGTAAACGTGCATCACTTTCCAATAAAAAATTCTTGAATTTTTACGCAAAAAAATTTGCACTTCAATCATAAGGCAATAACTTTTTTGGAGGAATTTCATGGACACCATCGGAAAGGGCACGTCTTAAACTTCAAAAATATGTCCCTGTCAAATTTTTCTGTCGCAAATAGTATTAGTTATTGGCGGCACTTCACTTGGCGTAGCGTATTTAAGTTTGAGTATCGCTGTACCTATTTGTCCAAATATTTGATGTATTCGCAAATATTCCAAACATGCCATCCACACATATATCAATATACTCAAATATGTCAAATATGTTTGAATATTCAGAACCAGTGAATACAGTGACGAACGTGTTCACATCGACAGCTTATTACCCGAATGCTTCTTATTACCAATACATGTTAAATCTACATAAGTACAAAGTTACTAAAAGATCATGACGAACACGGCGCTGGTGGAACCAAACGTGGACGGTTACCGCAAACTGTCGCCTTAATTGACTTCTTTGACGTGTGATTGAAAACCGACAAGTGGACGGAAACGCGTATTTGCTGTTAGCGCTATTCGCGTTATTTGTACAAACAAAGCAAATATAGCGAATAGCTTCTCTACACATCGCCGTTTTTAGGCAAATACAACAAATATACGAATACGCTACGCCAAGTGAAGTGCCGCCATATGAGGCGCTGAAGAGCGATGTACCGGGAGCGGGACTTTCGACGGAACCGGGTTATTATTGTTTTTCGGAGCCCCACGCGAACCCCCCCCCCAACCCCCTCCCGCAGACAACAATGATCCGTACAGAGTTATGTAACTTCGCAGGAGGTCGATACTGCTCCCCGTGGTGGTGGCGGCGGCGGCGGCGGCGCTGGCGGCGGCGGTGGGCGGCGCCCTCGGCATGCACGTCGCCTACTACGAGGACGCGTCGCTGCCCCAGCCAATGGTCACCGACGCGCAGCAGCGTCGCATCTGCGCCGAGCTGTGCATGTCAGGGCTGGGGGGCGCCCCGTGCGGCGACGGCTGCGGCGACCTCGCCCCCCAGGGGCTGCCCCTGCTGCCGCGCCAGTCGGCGGCCGAGAACGCCACCGACGGGTTCGGCGCCGCGACGCGCCACGTTTCCTGCGACCTGCTCTGCGGCTACGGCCTCGGGTACCCGCTGTGTGGCTGCGAGGACGGCGATGGCGGCAACGCGACCCGGAAGAAGACGGACTTCGGCAAGGTGTGCAGCCACTTCTGCGTCCAGCACGACTACAGGTAGGTGATATCGCGCGGTGCACACTGGTCGATTTTCCAAAAAAGCTGGCCAAAAGTCAACATTTGGAATGTTTGAATTTCATGTGTTTATGACATATTGGTAGAGCAGGCACTAGCGCATATCTTTATGCGTGCCACTGTTTATATTTGCTGTTTACTGTATCGTGAAACTTGCGTTCAGAACGTTAGACGCTGAATGCCTATGTGAGCGAGAAAATATCTGATTTGCTTTCGCGTAAATTAAAAATAGAGGGATGCTGTTGTGGGGATATTTGAAATGGAGCATCATTGCGAAGGTAAGTGCTTAATAATTATGTATATTAACAAAAATATTGCCGTTATTGTTGGTAAACAATAACTTCAATGTTTACGTTACAAAAATTCATTTTTATTCGAAACGATTTTGGAAAACTAGTCCTACAAAAAAATTAAGCCGATGTAGTCCTTCTATTTTTAATTGAAAATACGCCTGGGGAACAAAAAAAGCGCTGCAACTTTATGATTCCATGGGCGTGCATATATCTTTTATAAATTCGAAAATTGTGAAATAATTTTTTTCATTCAAATCAATATAGGATATTAAAATTAGCCTGCATACAAAACTCTTAATATTTGTAATATGATTTGCTGTAAATAATGCTCATTTAGCCAGACAATCTCAAAAAATTGTTTGTGTTAATAAACCTAGCTGAAATACACGTCACTGGCGCCTTAAACACGTAGAATTTCTAAAGTCGTAAATCATTTTAACGACGTCGTAAAAATTTGATGGCACAGTGGACCGAATAAGTATGTATTACATATAAAGCAATCCAATAATATAATGGCATTCGCTGGTGCATTCGCGGCATCGCGTTGCCGGCCTCTTCAAAATTTTCTTAAGTATAGTAACATACATAAAGTTGTTTTAATTTCCAATTATTTTTTTCCAGCAATTTTAAACGCTTTATTTTAATGCTAACTAATAAATTTATATCTAGGTATGTATTTTTTTTTAAATATTTCCAAACTAGCTTTCTAAGAACGTCACGAACTAACAGTTTACTGAAGTACGAAGTATACTTGTATAGTGAGCTTAGCAATTTTAGAAAATATATCTGACAACCTTGCTTTTTTCTACCTATTTTCAATTTAGAATGGAAATACAGTATGCCGTCATATTTTACACAAATTTAGTTTAAACCCTTTTGTGAATTCTTAAACGGTTGCTGCAACTACCTGCAACTTTTGATACAATCCCTTTATTTATATTTATTTTTAATTTAGTTTAATTATTATAATATTCCTGTATTATTTTTTAGTCAATTTAGACAAAAGCCTGTCTTTTTAACAATTACCATAATATTTATTGGTGTACCTGTTTGAGTACTTTTTTAAATTTTGCATCGTATTTAAAAATTAATTTGTTGTTACAATTTGTTTAAATAAATATGTGCAAAATTGAATTGTGTGCATCATACATATGTTTTCATGGTTTCCTAGGTTTCTGATTTCGAATCCAATATTAAATTTGCAATTTTAATTCGTGCGAACAATTTTTTTAAACAATTTGTTCGAAATACGGGAAAATTTTATTGTTTACAATATGTATATGCCTTTCTATAAGGATCGTTGATTTTGAATCTGATATAAAATTTCCAATATGAATTTGTGGCAAAAAAAATTTGAACAAATTAATGCAGTTTGATTGGTTATCTGACACACTAACATAAATTATCTCAAACTGTCTGTTCAACTTCTGCTGCCGAATGAATGTTTTGCGAGTGCGAGAAATTTCGTAAACTTTCGTACACCAGATAATTGCGATATTTCAGACGATACTTCTTCATCTGACTAAAATTATGTAAGAAGAAGTAGTATGTAAAAAATAAATATGTGTAACATACTACATTTGATGCTTTTTATCATTCTAATATCAAAATCGTTATCAGACATCATCATTATTAAACAAATATCACACGTTTTTATCAATATAGCTGCCATATTAGATACGCCATTTCGAATGCATAAATTCTGATATCAGAATCGAAATTCAGCGACGTCAAAAAACATTATATACTTCGCATGTATACATGCGAAGTATTTCATTGTATATATAAATCAATAATTTTACATATATGGTCGTCAAATTGGATCTGTCATTTCGAATTTTTCAATTCTTATATCAGAATCGTAATCAGCGACCCTGAAACCCTTAAATATAGCCATTGATAGCAATCCCAATATTTTTTGACTTTTGGCCAGGTTTTTCGACAAATCGACTAGTGTGCGGCGTCAGGTGTGATGAGAGCTTGAAAATCCGTCAGAAGGGCCGTCTGTTTCGTTTGGCGTCAGCGAATTAATCACAGCATTTATTTTACCCGAGACATCGGTAGATTTCAACAAAATTTAAGTGTCAAATTTAATTTAGGTGTCAAAATTTAAGAAGCCAGCGCCTCTGCAGAAAATGTTCGAACTGATTACTGTGCCGTTGTACTTCTCTGTTGCCATGTCGTGTTTAATGTGCTTATTTTCAATTTGTTGCCTTATTTTATGGTTTTTGTGTAGCATTTTATTATTTTTTACTTTAAGACACCATTTGTGATAATTAGGGTCCGGCGAGTGTGCTTCTTTCTGCATTTCTCCTCGTTAAACGTGAGCGATTTGGTCTGTACATATGGTTGTAGAAGGAAAATGATCGTTCCACATCTATTGAAGTTAAAGCTGCAAAATTCAAAATAGGTCACATGGACAGAGGACGACACACCATGCACATTATTTTCACGAATTTCGCACAGTTGTTTACATCACTAACAGTTGTTTGTTGGCACTAACATCAGTGCATTATTATTTTTTACATCTCCAGAGGACAACGCACGTGTTACTACTATTTCTATGCTTTTAGCCGTTGTTTGAAAACCTGTTTACTAGCTATCAATATTGGGGGCGAAATATCTGAAACAGTTCAAATTCGTATCAGAACATTAACGGCTTTATTACCGTAAAAATCTTTTGTTTCGTCCACTGTCAGCCACAGAAATTTATTGCTTATGTATTCTTTGTTATTTCCCATGACACGATGATATGATCTTCTTTTTTATGGTTTACGCAATGTATGGGTATCTACTAGGCAATGGAAAATCTGATACATATTTGGCAAAAAAAACGTCATGTGAATATTGTCGACCATGTTTCACAAAAGGCTACAAGCCAAAATATTGTGCACAAATCAAACCAAAATTCCTCTTTTGTAACAGTACCAGTAATATAGACATCCAAAAAAAACGTCATCAACTCTGGCTATGAACGAGAGAGATGGAAATAGCGGTCATGTCTAAGCTTTTCGGTTATGTCAAACTTTTGACAAGTGACTGTCACAATTTGTAGAATAAACAATGGCTCTCATATGATGTGACAGTCTTGACAAGTAAATAAGGTTATAAATTCGATCAAGAATAGAAATACGTCTTTTTTTTCTCGGCCGACTTTGATGACGTTTTTTTTTTTTGGATGTTCCATATATTATTTCTAATGTAAATGTGAAGTCATAAAAAAGCAAGGTTGTCAGATATATTTTCTAAAATTGCTAAACACTATACAATTATCCCTCATACTTCAGTAAACTGTTAGTTCGTGACGTTCTTAGAAAGCTAGTTTGGAAATATTAAAAAAAAATTCATAGATATAAATTTATTAGTTAGCATTAAAATAAGGCGTTTAAAACTGCTGGAAAAAATAATTATCCGGCAACTCTTCGCTGCCGGCGAAGAGCCGGCAACGGCTTCGCTGTTTCGTTCAACCAGTCCGTTCAGCCAGCCAGCCGTCGTTCAGCCAAATCCATTTCCAGTAACCCATTAGAGTATTGTGCTATTGCATCCAATATACAGTTTGTGTAAAGCCGACATCGGCCAGTTATGAAAAAGGACAAATGCTACACTTCTCGTTCCAAGAACAAGCACAGGTGATGAGAAGGCCGGTCTTATTCCCTCACTACCTTTGATGCTTGTGCGGTTGCTTCTTATCTGTCGTCTCACTTCTGTTTGTCCTTTTTCATAACTGGCCGATGTCGGCTTTACACACACGGTATATGCGTTAGCTATTTATGTGGTCCATTGTGTCGTAAAATGTTTTACGACGTCGTTAAAATGATTTACGACATTAAAAATTCTTACTTATTTCCGCCAGTGACGTGTATTTCAGCTAGGTTTATTAACACAGACATTTTTTTTCAGATTATCTGGCTAAATGAGCATTATTTACAGAAAATTATATTACAAATATTAAGAATTTTGTATGCAGGCTAATTTTAATCTCCTATATTGATTTGAATGAAACAAATTATTTTACAATTTTCAAATTTATAAAAGATATATGCACGCCATTGGGCGGCGTTAGCCATCAAAGGAATTAAAAATATACGTCTTCACATTAAGTTTAGAAAGACTATAACTAATGACGTAGGTAGTCTAAAACCTACAAACTGCGTTTGTTCAAAAGATAAATGGCCATAATTCAACAAATAGGTTAGGTAAAACAAATTGTTCGGTATCATAATAAGTAAGGTCCGGAAATATGTATTTCTTGCCCGTACATACGTACACCACTGACCGTGCCGGTCTCAGACGGGAGCTCTGGATAGTTAATCGCAGTTAACTCTGCGTTGTGCGACACGTTGTGTTCAAATAATAATTCTGATGTTCAACAAAATAAATGTGCTTATCTACCTATTTGATGCAATTGAAGCCTTTTGAAGTAATTTGGGCGCTGTCGACATGCTTCGAACTCGTTTGAGTGCTCGAAGCCCTTTTCAAAAGTGCTTAGGGCTTCAAAGTCTTTCAGTCGAGGGTCTTTACCCAGCCCTACTCAAAATTAATACATTCATACCTTTAAAATGCTATAATTTATAATAACGACCATTATCAAAAAAATTGTATCAAAACTCACATGATCCGAATTCACTTTCTTGGAGTCAAATATTGTTGTGCTGTCATTTAACCAATTGAGAAGCAAATGTACAGTTCTAATACAAATACCAAAACAATTTCAGAGCGTCAAGTCACTTGAAAAGTGAGAAATCAGTTATTCCTTCTTCCTGAAAAATTTTAAAGTGGATAATGTGAGTTTTACATCTATACCCCTCATTTAATTGTCAAGACTGTTACTTTTGTGACTACCATTTGTCAAATTATGTGACTGTTACTTTATGTGACAATTTTGACAGCCACTTGTCAAAAGTTTGACAAATTTCGCTTCGAGCTTCGACATAACTGCTGTTTCCATCTCTCTCGTTCATAGCCAGACCTGATAACGTTTTTTTTTTTTTTGGATGACTCGTTATATCTAATAGTGACGTCTCATCAGAATGAATCCGTCTTTCTCATCAGAAAGACGGATTCATTCGAAATGCAATGTCGTTGACCGCAGGATCTACGGGTGCCAGCCGTGCGACCTGTACAAGAACGCGTCGCTGGCGTCCTTCGGCTTCTACTCGGACGACGTGTCTTCCAACGACGACGACGGCCAGCAGGTCAACTGGGACCTGTGGTGCCAGAAGATGTGCCAAGACGGGGACGGCGGAGCGGCCTGCAACTGCGACCTGCTGCCGATGAGCATGGAAGTGTGAACCGCCCCAGGGTCCCTGGAAACGCCGATGGCTTCTAGTTCGTTATTTTGTTGGTATCGCCCGCTCTAGTGTATAAGTTCACTTGTGTATCATACCCTTTTCTTACCTATGTCTAGCGCGCATAATGTTGATAATTCAGTGGAATGGGGCTAAAATTGACAGATGACGTCGAAACTTGTGCTGGACCACACCGAGACAGACATATATGTACCGATAGCTTCCCTTGGTGTTAATAGAGCCTAAAATAGCGAGTAGGTGTGGTCATGGATAACGATAATCTTATTGGATAGTGTGACTAAAGTCGGCCGCGCCCAGTGGGCGTGGTGACCAATGAGCTTGTCGGTTACCATAACCACACCCACTCATTGTTTTGCTATCTGTTCATCGGCGGACGCAATCTGTATGTACTGAAGTAATGATTCAGTGGTATAAAGACTGAATTAAAGTCAACGACGCCACTTCTAAGCTTGAACACCGTACCGGCTAGAGTGAGTACAATCACTATAGTAAGCACAACCAAGACCCCAAACGTAACTGTAACAAAAATTACCAAACAACGTCACATTGTCATTTTCGTCTTATTATACTGAACCCACGGTATACACGTTCTATTTCAAGCCCTATTGCACGCTTGTGAGCGCTTTTTTAAGTTAGCTTTCACGTACCTACGCTAAAATTTAAGGCGATAAGTTTAGCATCGTAACTTCGAAGTGATGCTCTAGCTATATAGTAAAAGCCTTGCCTTCTTTTTATAGACAAAATGTAGCCAACGGATAAAATAGGTACCTAATCTTAATGAGATCACAGGATATCAACACTGAAAACATATCAACACGTATTACATTAAGCCCAAAGAGAAGGAAAACATTATGTTTCTCCAAAGGACATCGGTCCTAGGAAACTGCAGACCGGTTTCGCATTAATGCAGCTCACCACAGACGGATGCCCCTCAATGAAATTATTGTGTCTATATGTAATTATTAGAGTCTTTCGTATTATTTTAAAATTTACAGCTACATCTGTGCGAAAAAAAAACGTTGAATTGTACCTGCAAAATTCTAAAGTAACTCTAAGTAAGTTGAAAAAAATATATGTAGAGTAGACGTTACGAAAAACGAGACGACAGAGTCACGAAGTCTTCCAGAGTTTGTACATAATCTATACAGTTTTGTAAAAACGATAAGTTAATTTTATATTTATTTTAGAACTATTCGATAGATCTAGAATAAGCATATCATTGTTGAAATTTTAAAAAAATATATAAACAAATACCACTTACAATTAGTTGAGCTGTATACATATGTATAAAGAATTTTCTACCTTTTACGAGAATTAAAACTTCTTCCTACTTATGGTCAATACTTTCTTTCGAATATTTGACAATGACTATTGCTTTATTTAAAAAAAACAGTGTGTAAGTAAATAACGGCTGCAGTTGTACAAAATGTCGTAGTATAGAAGTTTTATTTTCACGATTAAATATTATTTCCGCACTTACTAAGTACTAAACTGTTGTGTAAAGACAATAACTATTTTAGGAAAATGTGTAAAATTGTAAGAAATATCTGTATGTCTTACTTAACTGTTATTTTTAGGCTTTATGCAATGTCAGCAAAACAATTCGGCTTTTAAGAAACATGTATTCCTCAACCTACTGCCCGATACCAAAATTTTTGCAACCCTTACAAACCCACATATCTTCTTGAGTTATCTCGAATATTGTGTCATTTTTATGAACAACACTTTGTTTAAATGTGTAATAAAGAATATGTTACAATTTTTTTTGTCTTTTTAATTTCCCCGTGCGCGTCTTCACAAGCATTTTCTCTTTTAGAATGAGTTTTTGCCTTGAAAAGTATTACCATTGCGAATAGCTTGCAACCGTCAGAAATATTGGACCTGTTGTGTTTATTTTTTTTTACTAGATGCAGTTAAGAACATTTAACTAGTGCACAACTGAAATTGAGTCACAATCTCACTGTAAACAAAACAAATAAATATTCTTGCAAAGTCTATTATGTCTGTATCTAACTCTACAACGTAACAACGTTCATTCATTCTCATTTAACAATATGTGACATCAAAATATACATATAAAGGTTACACTTATATTCAGTTCGTCTCTGAAGTAGTACGTAATGAATTACGTACATTTGAGTACATAAGTAACGAACCATTAAAAAAAACGTTATCAAATTTGGCCGAGCAAAAAAAGACGTATTTCTATTCGTAATCCCTAAAACAATACAATTGCTATTGACAATAACAAAGTTTCGCTAATAACATCAATACTCATATTTTCTTGCAAGCTAATTTTAATTCTAATTAAAATTAAGACAAAATGGAGACGAATGTAAATATAGACTATTAAAGAAGAGTCTCTGACATTTACCTACAGATACTGTCTATAGAGAGACGTCGGTATCTTCAATGTGTAGGACAGTGGAAAACATTATATAAATGCATGACATTCAAACACAGACAACTAAATGAAGTTGATTACAATCATACTTACACAATGGCGTCATACACACATGCGCACTAGAATCTGATTTTGGCAAGAGAGGTAGCTGCTACTTCTATGTAAATTATTCTCTGCCATCAATTTATTCTGTAGTCTATGGTCAAAATTAAGTTGGCTATACTGTAAGGAGGGACACTTGTCATTTGTCATCTTCTGACAGTACAGGTTAGGTTATATTGTGCCAGTCATCTCTGGTTATAAGGTGTATAATTTTAATTCAAAGAAATAATATGGGATCTGTGAGAGTAATAACCGACGAAGCCCATTTCCAAACAGAACTAGCGAATGCTGCCACAAGACTTGTAGTCGCCGATTTTACGGCCACCTGGTAAGTTAACCTAAAAAACGGGTCCTATTGTTTTTTTACGATACGTAAAAAATAGTACTAGTAATTCCTTCAGTAGTTCTTTTACTAGCTTTTCAATGTTTCTACTTATAGGCCTATTCAATTACTCTGCATGTTATTACTTGTTTGTAAAAGCGCTGGGATACTACGTTGTATGCAATCAGAGATGACTGACAGAGTGCTGTTAGATATGATTTGTATGTTACAATGTATGTTACAATATAGTTTTCTTAAGGTGCGGGCCATGTCAGCGAATAGCGCCGATTTTCCAGCAACTCGCCGCGAAGTATCCCAGAGCTGTATTCTTAAAAATCGACGTCGACCAATGCCAAGAGACGGCGGCTGCCCAGGGAGTCTCCGCAATGCCGACGTTCATCTTTTATCGAAACAAGGCAAGTGCCCGTACGAATTTAAAGTGTTCGTTTTTTAACGTCATTAATTTTGTAGACAAAAGTCGATCGTCTGCAGGGTGCAGACGCGGCCTCTCTAGAAACTAAAATTCAGCAGTACTATGGATCGGACGATAGCGAAGATGCAGAAGGGATCGCAGGGCATGTAAGTCATCATTGAGTAATGTTTTAAATCCTTCGTTCGTTCAATTGTGTACTTCCTAGATGGATCTGCACCCTTTTATAACCAAAGCCCAGTGCGAGTGCCTAAATGAGAGCGACGATCATCCTCTGGCGCATTGCCTTACATCGGGTGGTGGATTTCTACAGTCAGATTGCGACGAACAGGTAGGTAATATAAAAAAAAATGAGAGGTACTCTGCCTAAGTTTTAAAAATATAATGGGAAAGATATTTGGTGGTTGCTGACTTTGTCGGACCTCCAAAATATGTCTAGTGCGATTAAAAAGTACTATAATTGAAGGAATCTAATGTTTCTTCCATTTTCACTGTTTCAGTTAATAATTTCAATTGCATTTAACCAAGCTGTAAAAATCCACAGCTTCAAGATAAAGGGGCCCGCGGATAAGGGACCAAAACATATTAGAATTTTCATCAACCAGCCAAGAACGTTGGATTTCGATCTGGCCGATAGTTATACCAGTATTCAAGACTTGGAGTAAGTGTTCTTCACTATTCATTACTCTAGAAATATTACGTTGATATTCGCAATGTCTTCTGGATCTTTTTATTTCATTACAATGCCTATATTTACATCATGAAAATATTTGTTGAAATAATTTTATATTTCCATTCTTCGCAGTAGACATGGAAAAGGTACTTTTAATTCATCTTTAATCGAAGTATTTGTATTAATTGATAAATTTAAATCACCGGTTGATTTGTTGGTACTGAGCCATTCCCCCCAATTTTCTAGACAAGTCTGGAGAGTGGTGGGGTACAAGTTATACAAAGCTTGCACTTATGTGCGTTAACATTATTAAATCTCACAGCAGAACTCTAATGTGCAACGTGAAAATGAGCTAAACTCCAAGTGAGGTTTGATATGCCTCATTATATGAATGTCGTTTAGGCCGTAATACAGCTGAAGTACATCAAAATCTAGTGACCGTGTATGGCGATAAAGTCCCTGGTTTAGTAACACGCAAAAAGATGGTTGGTACGCTTCTGATCTGGCAACTACAACATAAACCACTATCTGGTAGGCCACCTCAACTGGATATCGAGCGTTTGCGTTTGCAAAACTATATAAAATTACACGAGAGATCGGCTGTAACCAAACCACGATAGTGAGTGGACTCAAAACGCTCAAAAAGTTCAAAAGATGGGCAAGTGGGTACTACATTGATTAAGCAAAGCCGATCGCCAGCATCAGAGTAACATTTGCACACAACTTCCCTTCCGCAGTCATCATTTTGACTGGTTCAACGATCTTGTTAGCGGGATGCTTTATGTAAATCACAGCCGTAAGCGCCAGTGGGTAAATGCAGATGCTTCAACACAATCGTTGGGAACAAGTTATAGATCCCATTTCTAAATGAACCCTAGAAGGATAGTGCTCTCAGTAGGGTGCTTAAAGATAGCGTTGTGTAAAATTTACAAAAGGTCTCAAAACAGTAATTGGTAGAAGGCGTGAACGGCGCTGTGTATATGTAAACTCGCTCGAGGATGAGATACTACTAACCAACAGAGGAATAGATAAAGAGGAGACAAGATGGCGCCACTCAGCTGAACGGGGCCCATCATTTAGCTGAATGCGTAAATTTTACATGCCGCTATCCTACAAGGGTTAAATTCCTCCCGTTGATGAAATAAATACACTCGAACCCCGTTTATTTCACCTTCGCTTAATTCACATCCTCTGTTATTTCACCACGTTTACCCCTATTAGGTCGCGAAACCGTCCCGGTTAAGTCGCCGCCTGTAAAAGTTTTAGAACTACGTTTGGAAATTGGATTCTCGCATGAATACAATTTTTATGGAAAAAAATGATTGTGTAATACATTAAATATGGACACCTAACCTTTAAAATAGGTTAGGTGTCTTTTAAAAACATTTAACCTTTAAAATATTCATTCAAGTGGAAAATTGAACTTTGTCACGCACGACTGGGTATACTTACGTTGATTTTTTCGTTCAGTTGGCTCATTTTTTCGTTATAACAAGTGCTATGGTATATCTCTAAATATTTCTTTTCGCAGCTAAAACACGAAAAAGTTGAGGTTATGATCGCGACTTAAGAGAGGATAAATTTCGCTACCTAAGCGAGGTAATGATGCATGGATTTGGCGACTTAAGAGGGGTTCGAGTGTAATCATAATTGAACGTATCTCCAAGGCTCGATACTTTTGAGTCAACCGGATAACTTTGGTGCTGAGTAAAACCAGAAGTTGGCTATTGAAATTTGAAAATTGATAATGAAGCATGGGACCTAACCGTATTTTAAGTTACGCCTATATAATTTAAATATTTTTTTCTTAGAAAAAAATAACGTTAAATTGAATTTGTCCATAAAGTGTATCATTTTTTGTGTAGAAGACTTTCATTACCATGTAATTTTATGGCAATTGCAACAAATTCTCGAATGTGTTTTTTTTTTTTTTTAGGCTAACACCAGAAGATCTGGAGGGAAACCCAGTTAATTTAAGATACGTAAAATTCCAGAACGTTCTAAACATTCAGCTGTTCATAAAAGATAACCAGTCGGGCGACGAGGTGACTCAAATCGACCACCTGGCCATTATCGGTTCGCCCATCAATACCACGAATATGGGCGACTTCAAGAGGGTAGCAGGAAAGAAGGGTGAAAGCCATTAGGGGAAAATTAATACTTATTAAATGTAAAACATAAATATATTACAAGGATATAATTACAATTAATTCTCGCATTACTTAAAAAATGGTTTTACTAAGTTTTTATGGGTTTTATTCAATTTTCTTTCATATTCATATTTTCTCTAGAAATTAACCTTGTTCTCAATCAATTTTGCATCTTATGAAGAGTAAAGGAAAAAAGGAAAAACGTATAGCAGTTTAATTTCGCTACCTTCGATTTTTTTGCCTCTTTATACCACCCTCGTGTGCGTTAATTTTCTCCCGGGTCGTCTTTTTAATCCTATCTACTTCTTGTTTAATGCTGTCACTCTTAAATTCGACTTTATTTTCGGTTTCATCGCCGCTGCTCTCTTTCTCCTCATCAAATAAAGTACTAATCTCCATCAGCCTGCCCTGTTTCGCAGAGCTGGGGAAGTTGATATTGTAACTAAGCCTCTGTTTCCTCTCAAATATCGACAACAGGCCCCAATTCTCTACTTTGTTCTCCCGCGACTCCAGTACCCAAAGAGCGTTATGCACCTCAGTCTTGAAACGTTCAGCCTCCTCGAGGCTGACGTTTTTGCTCACGTTCAGACCCCTTTCTAACGGATTGACTATGTACATGGCGCTGTGCTCGGGTTTGGTCAGGGCGACTGCTTCGTTTAGGCACACCGCTTTCTTCGAAAAATCAAACTGCGAGTAGAACTCGAAGAATTCACATAATAACGACTCTAGGCTCTCCGTGTTTGCCGTTTTGCCATCGTATTTACTCATATCTCTTAGAAAGGTGCAGTTTATGCCGTCCTCGGTCACGTATTTGTCATCTGGACCTAAAGACGTAAAAGTAAAACAACACACGTAATCAACGTGAGATTGACTACTACTGGAGCTGCGATCACATTGTCTCTTTGTATTTTGACTTCCTGAACATGAATCTGAAGTAAAAAGTAGGGTATAAATGAGAGTTCTGTATCCCCCCTCCCTAATTTGTACCCCCCTCCTCCACATTTCGGGTCAAGGTCGTCCACATTCTTGGACTGGTCAAACCAGTTCTTAGGTTAATAACCAGCCAAGATCACCCACAAAACCGGTTCTTGGGTTAATAACCGGCCAAGGTCAGCTGCAAAACCGGTTCTTAGGTTGATAACCTGCTAAGGTCACCCACAAAATTGGTTATTCAGAAAATATGTGGCCCACACTGGTTTAAAAGGTCTTCTAAACTAGCCATTTCTCACCAGTACCTCACCCTTTGACGGTAGGTCACTGTTAAAGTGGAAAATGTGGATCTTCCACAGACTTTATTCATTTTGGGAACAAAATAACTGTTATAATCCCTGACTTTGGACATCAGGTTAATTATTTAGTATCCGTTAAGTTCATTTGGTCAGTTTATACCACATTCTTGATTTACCTACCCATTTCCGTAGTTCATAGCAGTTAAAGTTGGAACAACTTGGTTTTTACTGGTTTTCCGGTGTTCAGGAAGTCAAAATACGAAGGGATAATGTAGTCACATCCGCAGCACAGCATTAATTTAATGATTATATAGTTTTACAATTAACTTGAGCAAAGTTGACGCATACCTGCTAATTTTACTAATGTGTTTAGAGAGGGCAGAACCGGCGGCGACCTCAGAGGTTTCTGGAGGAAAGCCAATGCTAAAAGGGTCAGGGAAAAATTCGTTATCCATCTACCGGAGACGAATTTGTTAGCCCGATATCTCTGGCCCACTTTCTTAATGTAAATATTAACGGCCTCACCCTTTCGTCCAATTCACCCATCAGATACAAAAAGTCCGACATGTGCACACCGGACCTAGAATTAAACATCAAGTTTTTGGTATTGTTGGAGTGAGACTTAAAAATTTGGACTTTGTCCCTAATTTTTATTGGAATGCCTCGTAGATCATAAGAAATGATAATTTCAATATGCTTCAGTCGAAAAAAGTTGAAGAAAATGTCAAAAAACCTCTAAAACATCGGTGTTTTTTCTTCTCTTCTAGATATCTCGTGAACTATTCATTGTAGAAGAAAAATTGAAGCGAGAAAAATTTGTTATTAAATTTTATGGGTATTTAGAAGGTTGTTTATTGAGTAAAAAAGTCCAAACTCCCCCCATGTGAATCCCGCCTCGTCGAATAATATTACATACAAACTTACATGTTTGACATAGACAAATCACATTCCACGTCTGTCAACTGCTGGTGATATTTGATGATGGGTATTCTGGCCTGAAGTATCCTACGGACGTTGGTACAGCCCGGCAAGAAAAAATGGATTAAATCCCCCATAGACTCCATGTGCCTTTGGCTCATGGTCCTTTCGGTCCCTGACGGTGCTTTACAATGAAATATGAGCCTGCTATCTTCGTCCATCTACGAACGTACATCGTATAGAGATCACCTAGCCTTGAACGTTACAGCATTTACAAGTATTACCTTTCTGTCTACTAACCTCAACACGAGGTCTAAATCACAATCCATTTTACCACATCCGTTTACAGAAGAACCGAACGGGTAAGCTCGTGCAAAAGGAAACATGCCCGAAATAGCGTTCTCTATCTGACGGGCCGTTAGGAACCTCAGCCTAGTGCCGACGTCATTTAATCTGGTAATACTATATAGTTCCCTCATTTGTTCCGATACCTGGAATAAAATATGTTTTAATAAATACCTCGCAAGATAAATAAATTATACATTTTCACATTTCCTCAAGGCATCTCCAATTTGATCATCGTTTAATATATTCGTGGCGTTTTCAGAAGAAAGAGAAACGGCCTTGTTCTGCTTCAGCTTTCCCAATTTTCTAGATGCCGCTCTAAACCATAAGAACTGAGACTGTGTTGGAATCGCTTGATTTTCTTCGCTACACGAGCTCGCCGATAGAACATTTATTAAGTCAGAGTCCTCGGCAAATTCTATTATTATGAAATGCTAAAAATAAACCTGATACCTTACGTTGTATTAAACCCTTAATCAAATAAAATGAAATGTTATATACCATCGGCTCTACTCCTGTCGTATAATGAAACATGCATTTCACTGTTCCCATCGAACTGCAGTAGGTATATAACTCTTTAAAGGACTGGGCTGATTGTACTTGAACAACAATGCTTCTTTTGGCTTCTGCTCGTCTTAAGTTAATCCTTTCCAGAAAAGGAATGAACTTACCCTTCTGGACAACCAGTTTCTGGCCTACAATAAATAAACGATCGAATATAAAATACACTTTTAACGGAATTTAACCTCACTTTTTGTTGAATAACACCGTACTCTTCCATTATTTAAACGCTCGCTTAAAACACCATAACATAGACTGTTAAAGGATTTATTTGTACATTTAGCGAAATTCCATTTAGTGAAGCTAGAGAAAAAAATTGACATTATTAGAACACTAATAGAAACAAATTTAAAATGAGGTTAGTTTTTTAATCCCTAGTTCCTACTCTACCTACCTCAAAGTAGGAAAGAGATGTACATATTCACTATCACTTTCTCTCTCAGTGAAACTGATGCGGCGCTTTCCAGCTCTACACTGGAACGCTCCAGAACAACTTAAGTGCAAATGAGTGCTCTCTAGAGCACTCTCTGCAGCGATTCAATTCCAAAGTTGGAACGCGCCTCTAAATTTACATATTTAACAATTTAAAGATCGCTCTAGAGCACAGTCAATTGAAAAAGCTATGTTGGCAATCTCTTGAAAATGCCTATAAGGATGTTTCTAACCTAAACAAATATGCCGAGATTTATTTTTTAATTTTAGAATGTAGTTTAATATTTTTTAACTTTGAAACAAAAAAATGGTCGAAAGGACACCAAAGAAAGATTCTAATCAACATAACACTAGCTTCTCACCAGTGACATGTATTAATTTTTGAGTGATGTAGTTAATATAATAATTGCTGGATTATTTTTATTTTCAGTGTCTAGAAGTCCTGCAAGTTCACAGATAAATTTAACTGGTTCTCCACGTGTTGTTAGAGACTTAGTAGCCAATCTGTATAACAATATTCAGCATTGGAACGATAGTCACATAAAAGGAGCACAAATTGTAAAAAATATTGCCGTCTTGAAATCGGATAATCCAAAATGTTATTCTTCGCAATTAGAAGAGCATACCAGTAATTTATATCAAGTGGTTAAGGATTTGCAAATGTTGAAAAACAGCTTTGATAGTTTTAAAGGACAAGTAAATGCACTGAAGAAACTGAAAAATCCTGAAATTTTATTTGTGTCTCTTGACATCGATTCAATTGTGGATATGGTCGAAACTATAGCAAATGCATATTTAAAAGAATTTGAGGTATTTACACAAATTTTTATGTAGAATCATAAAACTACTAGTGACTTTTTTTTGCAGACCAAAACTACAGTTTTAGAAAACATTGCTCACTGTAAAAATGATGACGAGGCTATGTTTTTCGCGGCTTGTTGGACAATGCAACCGTGCGTTACTAGTGTTATAAATTTGAAATTAGAAGCGCTACTTGTAGAGACGGGACACCGAAATTTTAACTGACAGAGAAACAGCATTTTATTAGACGACAGAAACGTTTAGATTTAAGTAAATAAAGGTTTAAATTACATTTAAGCTTAAGTGCTTCTTTTAGGAAACTCATATAATAATCCCATCCAGTTTTAATAACGGCTTGAAAGTGTCTTGGGGTTTTGTATCTTAAAAGGAAACCCTTACGGTCCATTTGTGCCCCCTTAGAATAAGTTTAACATACAGGGTGATATAATGCTCAGATATTTCAGAAAATTCAATTTGTTCCGTGGATATTATACAGGGTCCACTTTGTCGAGATGATCGATTAAACCTTTTTTTTATTTAAGGGGCATCAAAAACTGTGTCTTCTGACCCTACAGTCACTTTTAAAATTCATCTCGAAGGTCTGCTCCGATTTTTTTTATACCCATAGCATTAATCAGAACTCCTCAAAACCCCCATATGCGAAATTTGAACAAAAAAATACATATGTATACTTTCTATATGATCTTAAAGTTGAGCGAATAAGAGCAGCTAGACAAGTCAAGTGTGCCATGGAATGATGTCAAGACAGTTGAATCTTGATCTGTAACCACTTACATGACCTAACTGCCACAGACAAAAACATATTTTTGGTCTACTATATGTAGGTGTTTATTAATAATATTCATCTACAAGAAAAGAAAACTGTAGTTGACAAAAAATAGTTTTTTGTCTACTACAGTTAGGTCAAAATGAAGTTTAAGTGATTCTAGATAACATTCAACTGTCTTGACATAATTTCATTGACACGAGCAAGTCAAAATTGGTATGACACAAAAATATAAAAGGAAATAATTTTTTATCAATATCTATAAAAAAAACATTAGGAAAGTAGTTAAAAACGTTCTTTATTGACAAACGAGTATCAATCTTATAAAAGGATCTAAGTACAAAAGTATAGTTTCCTTTGAATCAATAAAAGATGTACAAACCTAATCACTAAACGATATAGTTAGGTTCAATACACTGGACTAGGAAGTTCTCCCCTATTTCAGATTATCACCTATTTAGATTGCTTCAAGATCATTAAAGGCACTTTAAAAAGGTGAGGAGATTCATTGACTTGAAGACTTTATCCAGTAAGGCGTAAAATATATTTCACAAAAACGTTCGTTAGTTGCACAAAAAATGGAGAAGTACCATTAAAAATAATGAGGACTATTCCAGACCAATAACAGCTTGTTTCTTTTTGGTAAACTTTTTAATCCATTTAAAAAAATGCCCCCAATTAATTTGTACAACCAATACATAATAGATATAAAAAAAAAATCGTCATCAAAGTTGGCTATGAACGAGAGAACTAGAAATAGCGGTCATGTCTAAGCTTTTGTTATGTCAAACTTTTGACAAGTGACTGTCAAAATTGTAAATGGCTGTCATATAACGTGACAGCTTTGACAATTAAATAAGGTTATAAATCTAAGATAGAATAGAAATACGTCTTTTTTTCCTCGGCCAACTTTGATGACTTTTTTTTTTGTCTCAATACATAACATAATGGGAGAAACATAATGCTTATCACATATTAAAAATGTCATATACATCTAAGAGAATAAATAATTTATATCCGTTATAAAATGACTCCATTTATACTAGCCAAAAACAATCAAATTCTGACATATGTGTGTCTAACAACTGTCTATGTATTTGTACTAGGGAAGAGTAGATCGGCACTTGGCCTGTCAACTGAATCTGTAGCAGTCTCTTTTGGACATTCCATTCATTTAGGAGTTTCACAATTCCCAATAATAGATATTCCATTTCTCTACACACCCTTCGTTGAATCCATATCACATGTTTGTGTATTCATTTTAGCTAAATAAACTATCATTTCAGGTACTGTACAGTCTAACACATCACTAGAAATTATTTAAAAGCGTAGTTTTGCATAGCTTGCACCCATCAAAAGTCGCCCAACAATACTTTGAACAAATTAAGATATACAATAGAACTACTTAACACATAAATATATACAAATGGACATCTGACGGTTGCAAACTAGTGGAATTAGTTAACAAATAACATTATTTGAGATTGTCCCTTTTATTAGATAGTCCGAGTATCCATTCGAGTCGGATCAAATGCTCCGTTCGTCTCTTTCAAAGAACAGATCGTCGTCTTCTTCCGAGGTAGTTAACATTAACAAGTCTAATTCTCGACTTATGCCGTTGGCATCTCGCACATTGCTGCAAAATAAAAACATCAAATAAGTCACTATTATACTTAATTATTTACTATTAAGTTAATAGCACTTGTACAGACAGAATTTACGTTATTTACAATTCACCCATGCCGTCTCGCATTTGTTCTAGTCTAATAATAAACTTACGTATCCAGACACTCTTCCAATAGTTCGTACAATGTTTCGTGCATCACGATGGTGCCTTGTTTGCATGTCTCGTAAGAGTCCAACAGCGTCTTCCATCTCTCCTCGCAAACTTGGGCTGAAAGAAAATTTCCTAAATCAGTCGAAATTACTAAAGTCAGAAAATATCAGTGGTAGTTCCGTAGCAAAATAATAATAGTTCAGTAGCAAAATAATGAGCCATTCAAAAAAAAAAAGTGGCTATGAACGAGAGATATATATATATATATATGTGGAAATTGTGGTTATGTCGAGGCTCGAAGCGAAAATTTGTTGTCCAACAAACTAATTACTGTGCCGTTGTTTATTGAAACGTCTGGTTTCTATTAGTGTCTTGTGCCATTAAAAATTAAACTAATACCACTTTTAGGTACAATGAATTTGTATTGTTGTGTACCTCACTGTTCATCCTGGATTAAAAGGAGCCCCCATTTAATATTTCACATACTTCCTGAATAAAGAAAACATCAAGTTTCCGTGGTGCATAAATTTGGTGAAAAGGAAAGCATAAATAAACGAAGACTTGGATATTAAAAATTAAAATTGAAAATAGGAAAGCCAGCTAGTAAATATATGAAAGTCTGTTCTCTGTTCTCTTCTTTTTACTGAGTGACTATTTTTATCGATGCAAGTTTAAGTATTTTAAGGTTAGTGTAAAGATATAATTTTTGTCGGTCAGCCAAGGATTAAAAAAGCGGAAGATTAAAAAAAAAAACGGCAACACCTTCAAAGAAATGATTTTCGCAAAAGAGCATGATAGAGGAAATGATCATCCAGAACAGGATTTGAATGAAGTTAAACAGTTTCGTAAAAAATAGCACAGATACACCTTAAGGGGTCTTTGCACTTACAACAGCGAAAAATGCCAAGTATTTTTGGGAATTTATTGCAGGACAACTATGAAAGCCAGGATTGTGGAGTAGGGCTCATATTAAATACTTAATTACCTATATATATAGCTCATACTAACTCTCAAGTATCCGAAAAAAAATAATAAATGTTTACATTGAAAAGTGCGGAGACGACTTTTTTTGCGGAGACCAAACGGTGTACCTGATTGGTGAGGCTGCATTCATCTGAAACAAACGCAACCATTTTTTTTAGTTGTTTATACCATTTTCAACAATCTGTACCGTGGGTTTTTGGAAAATTGAAAAATTCGATTTTTGGCAGTTTTAAAACAAAAAAATATTTTTTAAATTTTTTATTCACTTTATTGTTAATAATAAACAAATGGAAAAAGATACTGAAAAACCCACGGTAGATTGTTAAAAATGGTATAAACAACTAAAAAAAAAATTGTTGCGTTTGTTTCAGATGAATGCAGCCTCACCAATCAGGTACACCGTTTGGTCTCCGCAAAAAATGATGTCTCCGCATTTTCAATGTAAACATTTATTTTTCTTAATGACAATAAAAAAAAATTCGAATAGTTGAGAGTTTGCTTTTTAATATAAGCCCTATTAGACAATCCTGGCTTTCATAGTTCTCCTACAATAAATTCCCAAAAATACTTGGCATTTTTCGCTGTTGTAAGTGCAAAGACCCCCTAAAAGAAATGGTTTTACTTTTTCAAAATAAACCTATTCAACCCAAAAACGTATTACTTTATATATTCTTATCTTATTTCTATCAAAAGAAAACCAATAAAATTATGCTAACAACTTATAAACGGATAACCTTGCTATACATATGGATATTATCACAAATAGTGTCAATGCTACACAAAAATCATAAAATAAAGCAACTAATTGAACATTAAATATGATGTGACAACAGAGTACTGCCACAGTAATTAGTTCCAAAATTTTCCGTAGTGGCGCTGGCTTCTTATATTCTGACGCCTATAGTCAGTCACTCACTAAAAACTCGCCCTGTATATGAATAGTACAGTCCGATAATTTCAGAATTGCTATTCAGGTAAATTACATATATTATATCATAATATTCATAATACAGGTAAATTACATCTCTACCCGAGATTACGATGTACAGGGAACTCCGTTAATGAATCATCGTTTCGTTGCCAATAATAACATGTATAACAATTTGATAACTAACATTTATAACAATTTCATTTCAGGCAGAATTTATTTAACACAATACTAATTGATTAACACTATAATAATGATTATATCTAATTAGATAAACAAGATACGAAAAATAGAAATACTTACCTGTACTCTGAAGATTTTCGGCAATGATTTCCCAAATTTTCCGTCTCTCCACGGCATCAAAATGCAGCGGATCGCTCTCGTCGAAAATTATAGGCCACAATTTCACCCACCTCACCAGCCTGCTGTCCTTTCTAACTTGCGAATCAACAAAAACTATAGATCTCGGATGTATTCTGCCCATTGTGCTCAGATCCAAAATAAACTTGTCTCAACAGGTCGACGTCACTCTCCAATGTCACTTTTGCATTCGCATTTCCTTTTACCAACGACAAAGGAGTAAAGATGACCAATTGCTAAAATTTAAACTGATCAGGTAAAGCGCAGTACGTAAAAAAACAATACTCCTATTATGAATTTTTGAATGGTTATCTCTTATCTCCGGTGCACTTGCGCTATGCGGGACGAGCTGAGCACAACACCGAGTCAAAACCGAGTTCTTAAGATAAGGCACCGAACAACCACACCACTCGGTAGACGCGGACTAAATGATTTTGTGGGATGGGATGCACGTCATTAGTAAGCAGAGACGGTAAGGTAAGTAACTGTCGCGGGCAGATAACTATTTTGACCAATAAAAATTGACCAATATGACAAACTATAAAGGGGTCATTAGCACAGATGAATTGGACGTCCTTGATCATCGAGATCTTAAAGATTTTGTACGACTTTTATTAGGTTCACACATGTAAATGCAATGTTTTCCGGAAGGAACAGCCGTTGGAAAATATTTCATAATAAATTCATTTCTTTAAATAGAGTTTACAAATAATAATACATTCATTCAGCGTGTTTAATTTATCGTTCGACAGGTGAAATTTGCTTAAATTGCCGCGCTGCAATTTACCCTTCTGAGAAAAACGCACGTCAGCATATACTAAAAAAATATACTATATCGAAAAATCCGGGATGTAAATGTGTTTTCATTTCCTTTGATATGCGAAGTAACAGGGGCGGATCTACGGAGGGGCCCAGGCACCAAACTCTTACAATACTTTATATGTCGAAGTAATAAACTTTAAAATTGTTGTCTTCACGCGTTGAAATTTTCTCACTTTTCTTTTGTTTTGAGTTTTTCTTTTTTGTTAGGTTGATTAATGTAATTCGATTTTTGAAAAATGCGTCAAAGTACATCAGGTTTGCTTATTATTTTGTTTATTATTATAAGAGCAAAAGTTTAGTTAGTTAATCTCCGCTGCAATTTAAAAAATCGAAAAACAAACGATATCGGTCTCAAATATCTAAGACCTGTGAAATTAAAAAAAAATCTTATATGCACTGAGGTCAAAATGTGGGTATTTAGGCAGAGCTTATTTTTTCCGAGAATCCTGAACAAGGTCAAAATATTCTAAAAATATTATATATTTTTCTAGTATGCCCGAGGTTCCTTTGTTTTCTTGAAAACGGAACTTTATCAGCTGTAGAACAATAAAAAAAACAAGCTGTATATGTTTATACAGGTTATCCAGAAATTAGCCTGCAGTATTTTAGAAGTACTCAAAAACCGTGAAGGACAACTTGACGAAATTTTATTTGCTGGTAAATTTTATTATATCTAACTATAAGCAATTATTTCTACATTTGAGCAAAGGAATTGAAAATTAAAATTTTTTTCCAGTAAAATAAATTTAAAAATTACGATATCACCAGATAATTTATCTAGAATAGTCATCTGGGATTGGATGTCGCGATTATAAGGGACCTAAGGCAAAAATGCAGACGCTGTATGTAATATAACTGATTTTCAGCACGTATTTGCTGAGATTATCTGGCAAAATAGGGACTAAAATCATGTCATACCTAGTTACACAAAGCACTTCGTATTAAGTACTCCTGAGGTACCTACAGATATTTTACACACAGCATTTTTTAAAACACGCAAGTGACAATGTGAATATGTCATTTCGAATAAACGGACAAGTTCAAGTATTACTCGAATTAGAATTATTTGGATACGCCACTGGCCACTGCTTACGCTTCGTCAACTCAGCTCAGCACTCGAAAAGTGGAATCTGGCGCAGTCGATCCTCGATCCTCTCAAGATAAATAAAAAACACTGCGTCGGCAGTGCAGTATTTTCCTTAACAACTCCTGTGTTACCCAAAAAATGTGTTTTTTTGTAAGATCATTCTTTGATGTGGTGTGCTTAAGTGCGGTTTTTAACCGTTGTTAAAGGCATGGCTTCGGATTCTAGAAGCACTATAATTCAACGATCGAATTCGGAGAATTCGAAAAAAATCGCTAATCAATCTTTTTTCGAAACAGTCGGAGTGCTCATACGTGTCTTGTTACTGGTGAGTGGACAAATGAAGGCATTAGATAAGTACCCATTTGTGTGAAAACATTGTTACTTTTGCAATATAACCTAAAATACGACGATCAATAAAATATAAATACTCTAAATTTCACCTTTCTGCATTATGAGTCCATAGCCGTGCTTATCTTATTAAAGCACAGTATTCCTGGGCATATACAGACTGATTGTAAAAACAAGTTAAACCTGAACTGTACATTTGTTTGCAAGCTTCAAATTACCTACCATATCCTTATACTTAGGTATATAACTTATGTTATATCATAAGTCATAAGTTTGTCGCTCATATTTAATTTTGCTTAATTTACGTACTTTTTAATACATTTTGTGTATTATCTGAGCTAAACAAATATATCTTGAGTATAACATAGCTTAAACTATTATATTGAGTATACCAACTGCCTCCCTTGATCTTCATATTTCAAAACAATGGGTATGAGTGTGGCGTGGTTATGATTAGCGATAATCTTATTGGATAGTGGCTTCTGTGACGTAAGGTCTCGAAAGCTACGCCGTAGCTTTCGACGCGACGAAAGCGACGTTTGGCCACTCCCACTTTAGAGAATTCCTATGACAAGTTGTTCGTTCACTGTTTTAAAATTTGATAAAGCCGTGGGAAGCTATCGATATGTGGTTATCATATATCGTACAAAGTTATCATTTACCATATATTGTAGAATGTATTAGACTAGATACTTCCTGCTTAGTTCACCGAGTCACTTGTGGTAGTACTTACGTTTGAAAAATTTGGTTTATTAAATTTATTTGGGAACTATATAAACATGAGTAATCAGAGTTAAAGTAAATTCTACAAAGATAGACAGGGCCACCCCAAGGTGGATGCATTACGCCGTTATTAATTATTATATGAATAGGATTCTTTTTATTTCTCATTGCAGCAACTTTCATACATATTTTGAAAACAAACAACTACATATACCTATATTTAAGTAGCCGTCATCATACTTGTTTATTAAAAAAATTACATCTCTAGAAAAACTGTAGCTGTAAAATTAAGAACAGGATCCTGTAACTCATGATTCATGAATGAGTCATGAGTGTCATGAGGTCATGACATAGATCATTGACATCTAATGTTGATTAGATGTCATTGACCTACTTCAAGGTTAAAGGTTAATAATAAAATAATTTGTGCTGTTAATATTGATTCATGATTTAATGAATTCAAGGTTGAAATTCCACTTCTTTTTCGTATGTTGTTTTTAGATTTCGTGGATATGAAATTCGTAGTCATACCTATTTCTATTTTATCATTATTTTTATTTTCTTTATTTACGATATTGTACCAAAATTCAAGTTCAGTAATATTTTCAGCATTCAGAAGTTACCATATACATGGAACAGATCAACAGACTGACAGATATCGTTTCCCTATTTATTCTTTACTTTTTAGGTCTAAAGGTCTTCTTAGGCCTTATTTACTTGTCAAGACTGTCACATCATATGACAGCCACTGTCTATTTTACAAATTGTGACAGTCACTTGTCAAAAGTTTGACATAACCGAAAAGCTTAGACATGACCGCTATTTCCATCTCTCTCGTTGATAGCCAGAGTTGATGACGTTTTTTTTTTTTGGATGTCACTTTATTTAGGCAATATAAATTTGTAATTATACCAATTTATCAATGCTACCTCTTTGGATGGATGTGGAAGTAATATGTAAACACAAACGTGTTCACTTTCGATACGATTTCGAAAACAATAAAATTATACTCTCTTATTAATATCGATTTTCATATCGTGAATGTGATCTTCAACTAATGCGAACGGTAACGTAGTTGCGTTAAAATTTTATTCACTCCCGCCGTACGTGTTTATTAAATATTAATATTTGCTGCTAATCAGATTTACTGGCTCTGTATGCGGTCATTAAATATGTAGGTAACCTGTGGAAGTAACAAATCGTCACTCTTTTACAGTTTACAGGTAAATTCGTTGCTCATAGTGACAAATGGAAAAGTTCGCGGTGTTTCTTGTAAAATGGTAAGCGATGTTTGATTCTTTATTGAAATGGATCAGATCGCAACGGAACTAAAAATATTTACCGATTTACTTGCCTAGGTGACATCAGAGTACACGATTTTAGCAACCAGATTCAATTAGTTTAGTGTAAAAACATGCAAATTGCGTCTCTTGGTGTTTATAGATAGTGAAATAAGTATGGGTGGCTTCAGTGAAGGAATGTTTGACCACGCCTACTTTAGAGAATTCCCAAGACAATTGTTTTGCTCGCTTTTACGATTTGTTAAGATCAAGAGAAGTGATTGGCAATCATTGGCTACAAATAGGATATATGACTAAATTATAACAAGATATGATATACATACATATGTTTTGTCGTGAATTTTTGGCATATCTGCCAGTATGTGAAATGTGAAATATCTTCTTTTCTGTTTCAGTGAAGAAAACGTGTACAAGTTATCTCAAGATGTCACAGGGAAACATCCAAATGAAATACATAAATGTTATGTGGTGTTTATATCAAATCCCAGCAGGACAGTACCTCTGTGGAGACAGAGAGCTGGAAAAGACGAGGACAAACTGGTTATTTGGGTGATTATGACATGATACACCTTTTTAACGAGCCATTCAAAAAAAAAAAAACGTCATCAAACTTGGCTATGAACGAGAGAGATGGAAAAAACGGTTATGCCGAAGCTCAAAGCGAAACTTTGTTATTGTCAAACTTTTGGCTGTCAAATTATATAACAGCCTTGATAATTAAATAAGGTTATAAACTTAAGATTAAGAATAGAAATACGTTTTATTTTGCTCGGCCAACTTTGATGACGTTTTTTCTAATGGCTCGTTATTCCTACGTTATGAATTTTTGTGGTTAGCTCAATGGTCACTAGATTTATTTTTCCGAACCTTTGCATACATTTGGAATCCGTAAGCATGCTGTGATTTCTTATTTTCCAGGATTACCATGTAATTTTCTTGTACCATCCAGAGCCAGAAAAATGTCTAGTGTACGACTTGGATTCGGAATTGCCGTTTCCCACTTACGTCCACAAGTACGTCACAGAGACATTTCGCACCGATCATATTTTAAAATCGGATTATTTCAGGTAATATTTATACCTCGGAGTATAGCTTTATTTATTTTAAGGTCTGTTTAGTCAAGTTTATTTATACAGGGTGTTCCATTTACGAAACTCGAGAATAAAATCGTAACTTTCACACCCTGTATCTTGGTTTCCAATAAGTTTTAGACCAAGGTAAGTTTAGTTAAATATTTTTACCCAATGAATCTGTAGTTTTGCTGCGGCCCCTTAATAATGGTACACCCTGTATACGATACATCTACCTGTGACTATATTTTTGAAACTTTGCATTTATGTATTTGTTTTAGATATTTCAGGGTGATACCTGCTAACGAATTTCTAAAGGAGTTCGCCTCCGACAGGAGGCACATGAAGCGATCAGACGGCAGCTGGATCAAACCGCCTCCCAATTATCCGGCGATACAAACTGCCAGTAAGTCGTCGATACTTATAACTAGGTGGTTGATTTATTCAAAGCGTGCTTCTTGCAGCCAGCCTCCACAACCTGGAGGATTACATCCAGATGGACGCCGCGAAAGGACCCGGCCAGGTCCTGAACCTGACGCAGTTCGTGCAGAGGTTCTACAAGCCGGCGACATAGTTCTAACGTTGCCCGACGGTCGGTAAACAAAGTCAATTTTTCGCCGTGCTCTTACGTATACTGTAGAGCAAGTTTTAATGTGTTTTATCATCGAAGAGAAACTAATGTTCTAATAGCTTTAAACGATGGCTTCTTGGAATTTCTCTGAGCACCTTTTTCTATCTCCTTGAATCCTCTATTTGACGTCTTAATGGGAAATACTGTGTACACGGGGTATTCCAGAGGACGCTCTCGTCGACGGTCACGAGTTTGAGGTGTTTTGAAGCGATCTTCGCAGTGAAGCGAATTGTTTTTGTGAAATGCGGAGCAGAATATCGCATAGTATGTTCTGGAATGATAAGAACCAGTTTTCCTATATGGGGGGTTTATAGAATTAAAAAAAAAAAAGTCGCCTCTATTTACATCGAACCTGGGACACCCTGTATGTTTATGTAAGTTATATACACATTATAGATTGGTAATAGTTTTAGTAAAACTTGATATTTGCACTGCCCTGTTATGTATAAAAATGATGCTAACATTTCTCCGATATTGGAATATAACACCATGTTAGAGGCACAAATTTATGTACTTTGTACAAAATAAAGATCAAATCATGTCACTGATGGCGTCATTAAAAGAGTGCAGTGATACCAACACTCACTTATATTAAAAACACTATGATGGATGGTTTTATTGAATTTTAAATTTCGCGCTTGATATTCGTTGTTTTGCAGTTGGCAACAGATCCGAAGTTGACATTTCCGACATTTTTTGACAGTTTTTAAATTACCTGAACCTTTCATTGGCTTAAATAGTGGTTTGTCATTTTTGAACTTTTGTCTTGCATTGTGAAACTTATTTTCGGAACAATCGATCCTTTTATGTGTTTTTTAAAAATTTTAAAACTTCTGTGTGTCTTTTTCTACTCTCCCATTAAAAAAATCTTTACTAACTTTCCCTACCAATTTTTCCTGCTCTTTATTGTACTTACATATTTGTCCACATTTTTTTAAATTATTTCTCTTCTTAATGTTGAAAAAATAAGATATTTAACAATAAACAAACAAATAATCCATCCAGTACTAACCAAAATTATTTCTAAATACTGAATAATCTTATAACAATCTGGCAACAGTGCAGTCTAAAACTTAAACACGTGTTTGGTTTGTGCGTCGGTTTTTATTTCGTATGAAGTATATCTAAATGTGTTTGGCATCCAATAATTCAAACTCCACTGTTTAAATAGGAGCCAATTTGCAGAACAATTATTGATATCGTTTTTATACCCAACAGGGCGGTGTACGTCTGTCCAATGAAATCTTTTCGATGTGTATATGTTCGGTGTTGTTACCAACGTAAAGTATTTTTGAGATGTACATGTCCAAAGCCCAAATTTTTATGACGTTCAGTATGTTTAGTATAGAGAAACATGTACGTGTATTGAAACTTCTTTTGAATCAGTTTCAAACTGACTACACTCCGACATATGGGTTCGGTTAACGAAAACGGTATTTGTTTTATTTTCGTTAGATTTATTTTTACTAGCAAGTGGGTAACGAATTTTGCAAATAGTTCCGAATCGGTAAATTTAGATTTTACTACCTTTAATAACAAACCAAACGTTGAAAGTACAATTACATTTCACTTGTGATATTTTTATTAGGAAAATGGTTAATTTACAAAGGCATTTTAGTAATAAAATTAATCGTAAAAAAATTGTTTTTAATGTTCGATGGACCTACACTAATATTTGTATACATATTCTATTTATATATTCTAGTATTTAAGTAATCTACTGTTTGTCCAGTTATTAGTTACCTCATACTAGAATGAATTTCATGACAATGTTTTTGTAAGATAAACAAGTAGTGATATTCGTGTTCAAAATATACATGGATGTATTGAAAATCAAATACTATACGAGATAAAATCGTTGTTTTAACATTCTGTGTATCAAATTTATAAAAACGCAAATTTAAAATGGCTTTTCACAACGTTTTTACTTTTTTGACGAAATATCGATGAATGTACGACGAATGTGAAAAACATAGTCCAAAAGTTTCCCTCAGTATTTTAAAATTCTTTAAAAAAAAAAGGGGGAAGGTGATAATAATTGGACAATCAAATTTTTGAGTCTCGTTGCATTGTAAAACTATCTAACTTTCCAACTCTCGTAAATTTTAAATTCAATTGTATGGATAGATAATACAAAAACGGGCCGCGATGTACAATTTTTAAACAACTACAGTTAATATTGATTACAAAGACTGCACGTTTGCCTTCCATTTTTAATTAAAAACACGAAAATATATTGCTCTTGCTGTTATTGTATTTTATATCTTGCAAAGAAAACAATCACTTAGATTTACATTTTACCAATTTGAGTAATTTTCTTCTTCCCCAAAAAAGGGTTTTTGCTATTAGTGTTTTCCTATTTCATTCTAATTGAGAAAGTATTTACAAACGGTGATTAGTAGAGTTGACCGATAGTGCCGCAATACAGCGGCGTAGCATAGGAGTCAACGACTGGCCGCGTGTTCGAGGTGTTTATGTCGTCGGCGTCGGTATTACGTTGATAATAAAATATGACACGTGCAAACGGCTAGAAAACTTACCATTTGCTGAAAATGAATAAAAACGTGGTGATTTCCGAGATTTATTTTATGATGTGTAGAAGTGACAGAGAAATGATGTAGTATGAAGTGACTTGAAAAAGTATGTATTGACAAGAAACCTATGGAAACAAAACTCTCGGAGACAACTATAGAAACTTATCTGATGCTGCAAAGTTTTTACGAATCTTCTCCATTTCATGATAGTACTGTTAACCAAGCTACGTCGTCAAGCTAATTAAGAGGGTAAGTTTTACGTACACATAAAGCGTGAATTTATTGACTTTGTTACTATATTTAATATTAGTTACTGTATTAGCTATATTGTATTGTGAGGCGTACGCCTATGTCCTGCGGCACATTCGGCCAACTCTAGTAATTGGCTACAATCGTTTTATTAACATTAGTCGGTCAGTGTTTTATTTATTTTTTTTTAGTAAAAGGAGGCCTAATTGTAAGTGTTAAATGTAACGTAGCCTAGCCAGATTTTGTATTGTATTGTGCGAGAGAAAAATATGTATTTATTGTTAATTGGGAACTACAGAACCTTACAAAAAACACAAGCACTATTTAATCAAGTTTTTTGTACCGTTTTATTGTATGTGTAAACATATACATATACACAAACTGGTAAATTTCAACCACCCATGTTTTCTGTAATACAAATTGTTATTGAATATAAAATTTAATAAAAATAAATTTAATTACAAATATTAATAAGCCATTATTTTCAACAGCTTTAAGGGTACATAGATCACAAAAATGGTAAATTATGGATAGTAAAAATATAATGCCTATATAACAAATACTCTGTCTTTTTTGTCATGCAGCACACTTTTCACTACAGTCCCACAAAAAACGTTATTTCTCTTTGAGAAGACGATTCTAGCATTCACCAAATGATAAAAGCTATCTCCGAAACATGGCGTAGTGTAAGATACGCCTTTGGTTACCCTAGTCGTTAAATCGTTTGTAAGGACAACCTGAAATAATAAAAATAGGTCTTTACATTCCAACGACAAACGTTACATAAATGTAACGCGGATAAAATTGTAATTAACAAATTAAGCCACACGTAAAGCCTGTTTTTCAAAACATAATACTTACAGCAAAATTGTACGTGGCTGCTAAACGCCTTAGATCTCGAAACATTCTAGCAGCCATCGTACTCCTAGCTTCAGCATCCAGGAATCGCATTGGATGCGATATGCTGTCGATAACTATCAGTTTTATCTGGAAAACAAAAAATCTTAGATCATTAAGACCTGTGAAAAGATAATACTTGCTTGTTTTCCTTTTAAGTAGGTTTCTAGTAATTCTATACACGCAATTAGTTCTAAATAACCCCTAACTGGGATACAGTGAATGTGCTGTAGGATAAAATCCTGAGTGAATTCGTTAGTTATAGATGTTTTTGGTGTTAATGTATCATACTGCTCCAGGAATATCTTCGTTAATTCTAAAATTGAACATTTGTACTATTACTAGACAATTTAACGAAGCACAATCGTTCGTATTCTTTGAATTGTAAGCTCAATATGCCAACAGTTAGTTGCTGGTTTACAAAAAAGTAAACTTCCAATAAAGAAAATGATCATCTGGCATCTGTAAAGGTAGGTTTAACAAAATTTCCCTTTTTAAATGTAGAATAGCTTCGTTAGATATATACAAATTATTTCATTAGGAATATATGCTTCTTCAAATGCTGTTAAACTTTACTATAAATCAATTTAAATTACCCCATTGCATTTATTACTTTTAAAGCCCTGGACTGTCTTAAATATACAAGAGTAGAAAATAAAAATCTTTGTACCTCTTATTCTATGAGAGGCAAAGTTACTATTTGTATTTATATAAAGCGCCTCGCCTGCTAACCCACCGCACGCTCTTGGTAACTGGACTGTAATGCACAACTGAAAACTACCACACATTTTATTCCTCAGAATGGCTAACTTTTACTTCTATTTTATTTTACCACACTTGTGTTTTTCCAGACCCCGATTCACCTGCAAATTCCGTTATTGTCTTTGGAACGATTACGTCTTTTAGTATGCCATCCAATTTTTCATTGTAAGTTAAAATACAGCCGTTAAGAACGTCTTCTCTGTAACACTCGAGTGCTGTCTTTGTAGGAGTGTTTTTTTAAGGTAAAAGGCTCCTCGGCAGCGCCAAAATATTGATTTGTCGTATTTTTCAGGCTTGTGAAGGCAGTTTTTGGCGAACCAGAGAAAGTAGGGTGTATTTTGTCCATTTTACATATGGGTCTGATTTGTTGAAATATGCGGATTTACAATCAGTCTTTGTTTAAATAAACTTTGAGGTTACGTATTGTTTATTGTTTGGCTTTGGCGTTTTGAAATTAATAGTGTTTTTCGTTTTATATCGTTTACCTTCCTGAAGCAATAATGCCAATGGTTCCACAACAAAAGTAGCTATCCACATTTTACTTCTTGAGATTTAATACATAAAATAGATAATAATTACATCTTAACAACTACAAAAATTTGCGTGCACAGCAGCTTATAACGAGAAAAAATGTACTATATTTTTTTTAACCCTACGCTGATAGTGATAAGTTGATAACTGTCAGAAACGCCCAGATCAGATCGTAGTTTCGTAAGTGCCTTTTCGTGTGAGTTGCATTCTTTTTTCTACGGGTCTTATCAAAGTCATCCAAAACTAAACCAAAAATAATAAACATACAAAATGGCATACCTACTCTAAAAGACACAAAACGCAAGTGAAAGCACGGTCTATAGACTTAAAGATCAGCGTATTATGTAAAGTTTTGACGTAACAAATATACCTTGTACGTAGTGACAGATCAAAAACGGATGTCAGTTTTGACAACTTGACGTATACTTTTGACGTTTGTTTTTGTTTTACCTAACTTCAAATTGAGAGGGTATCCTTTACGTCATAGCTCCGCCCACATAGACAAAATAAACTGATCGTTTAGTTTATAGGCTATGATTGAAGAGGCTTCATGCGCCAATCAATCATTGCATTCGAGTATTGGTAGAGTGTCGCGGGGTTTTTAAAAACAACAAATTTAAATTAGGTTTAATGCTAAACTGCATGTTATATTGTGTAAAATATAATGTAACATAGTCATAATCGTAAAACTAAAATAATCCCTCGATTTGTCCAGTTTCGATGTTCAAATCGATATCGTAGATGGCAGGCCTCGTTGGTAAGCCAGGCATTTTGGTTATCTAAAAAAAAATTATTTTGATTTACAGGGTTTCCTAAACGCGTCGATAACTCACCTCTCCGGTAAGCGGCACGACGAACCCAGCCCCGACGTTTACAGTTATATCGTTTATCGGTAGGGTGAATCCCACGGGCGCCCCTTTAATTTTGGGGTCCGCGGTCAGCGACAATGGAGTCTTTCCCATGCATATGGGTAAGCTGCCGAATCCCTAGAAACATACGTTTACTCAATACGTATATAATTTAATTGCATAAAAAATTACTTGTTCCTCGTACTGTTTCAGTTTCGCTAAAACCGCATCGGTATAAGTCACCTCGCCAGCCCCGTACATTTCTCTACTGATTATCTCGATTTTATCCTTGAGAGGCAGGCCCAGCTCGTAGAGGAACCTGAAATCGCTGGGTTTCTCAGTCGCGGCGACTAACGCCTTGGCCAGTTCCACGGCGCCCTCGCCGCCCAGCGCCCAGTGTTTGGATAAGACGACATCGAAAGCGCCCGCTTCCCTAGCGGCTTGCCTCACAAGATCCACTTCGGCGTCTGTATCAGTGCTAAAAATAAAAAAAAAATATACGATGCTTCTTAAAAGGTACGACTCGCTCTTACTCTCTGTAATTTATGGCCACGACTGCGGGAACCCCATATTTATTAGCGTTGCTGATGTGCTTCAAAAGGTTCGGGATTCCTTTTCGGAGCAGCTCCAAGTTCTCCTGGGTGTACGCGGTGGAAAGGGGGGTTCCCGGCGAGACGGTAGGCCCTCCGCCGTGCATCTTCAGCGCTCTGATCGTGCTCACGATGACCGCGGCATTTGGAACGTCGCCGGATGCCCTGCACTTGATGTTGAAGAACTTCTCCATTCCTACACATCACATGGCATCAAAAGGAATAAAATCTATTCAAATATCAGAATCAACTCTCAATATATTTACATTTTCATTTCTTTAAAGCCGGTGCAATATTTTAAAATTATTTTAGTTTTCAAAAGAGACGCTTCTTTTATCTGCTAAACGACTCGAGTAGGCCATCGAATTATTTCAAAACAGTTGAATGTTATCTGGGATCGATTCAACTTAAGTTTCGGCTCAATATTGTCCCTATGACTTACACTGATTGGCTTCCGGACCCTCCATTTTATGAAATATCGTTTGTCGAAGGTTACTATTACCTTTAATCTCATACATACCAATGTCGGAGGCGAAGCCAGCTTCGGTAAGCACGAGCCCGTTCTCCCCGACTAGCTTCAGGGCGATCTTGTCGGCGATGATCGAGTTGGAGCCATGCGCAATGTTCGCGAACGGACCGGCGTGCATGAACACCGGAGATCCCTCCAAGCTCTGCAGCAGGGTCGGCTCGACGGTGTCCTTGAGGAGGACCATCAGCGCGCCCGTGACTCCAAGGTCGTCGGCGGTGACGGGGCCTCCGCTCTTGTCAAACGCCACTACCATGCTAGCCAGTCTCTCCTTGAAGTCCTTCAGGCTCGTCGCCAATGCCAGGATGGCCATTATCTCGCTGGCCACGCTGATCGTAAAGCCCTCCTTCCTGGTGAGGCCCTTCTCGGTCGGCGACTGGCCGATGGTGATTTCGCGCAGGTACCTGTCGTTTATGTCCATAACTGCAAAGCGACAATAAACGAAGCACTTTTAAGTTAGTTAAACCCGCTCGAACCGCTAGCGCTGTTCGTGCTATAGAAAAACGCCACATAATTCAGCCAGTTGTCGTTCCGCCGCGGCGTAGAGGGTATCGCTTGTGACTTTTTCGCGGAATAATTAACTTTAGTGCTGAGTTGGACGTTGCTTTAAAAGACCGTTTGGAAAAAGGGACTGTCTTCGAGGGTACTTAAGAAAATAATATGAATCTGTGGTTTCTGATGGTGAATGGGGAATAATTTTCGTTTCGAGACAAAAATACACACACATCGATATAACCTCATTCTCACCTCTGTTCCAGACGACGTTCTTGGGATCGATGTTGAGTCTGGCGAATTTGACTTTTTCTTCGTGGGTTAAGGTGTCCGGATCGCTCTTGTCGATGCCCAGCTTCTTCAGCCGCCTCAACTGGATGTTGGAGAATTTTCGCGTGCCCTTTATCTTAGGCACCAGCCGGTCATACAGGGCGTCGTCCTTTTGCGTGGCCTCGTGGAACATTCTAGCGTCGAGTTGCGCGGCCAGGAGATTGTTGGCGGCGGTGACGGCGTGAATGTCGCCTGTTAGGTGGAGGTTTACGTCCTCCATCGGTATTACCTGGGAGTAACCGCCGCCGGCGGCGCCACCTACGAGTCGGTCGTGGTTAGAGAAGCGAAAAAATGGAAATAACAAAAGTAACATTGAGTTTTAAGTGCCGGCGAATTTTAATGCAAGAAATTACCTTTAATACCAAAGGTGGGACCTTGCGATGGCTGCCTCATTGTGGCAAAAACGTTCTTTTTTAAATGCGTCGACAAAGCCTGTACTAACCCTAATAGGGTTGTGCTTTTCCCTTCGCCCAATGGGGTTGGCGTCATTCTAGAATGGTTAGTAAAAATACATCAAACGAGAAGACCTTATAATGTAATTTAATCCTCAATTTACTTCCCAACAAAAATTGAGGTGTTTCATTTTGGAAGTGTTTATAATAAATTTTTTTGAAACAAGTATCTTTGGATTTAAAATTTTTTAAGTCCGTGTAAAAATTTTCATCACTATTTTATCCTACAATTCATGTAATATTTTTCCAACAGTAGATAATTTTAATTCTTACCCTGTCACGACCACGTATTTTCCATTTTTGTGTTGGCTAAGCCTCTCCAATATCGACAAAGAAATTTTAGCCATCTTACGGCCATACTGGGAAACTTCCCCCGGATAGATACCTATCTCGCTCGCCAACTGGGTAATATCCTTAGGTTCTTGCGCTCTGGCAATCTCGATGTCACTAGAAGACATTTTTCATCACAAGAGACACGGAAAACCTCCAAAAAATATACCTGCCTTGTTTTAATGCTACAGAAATCGAGAAATAAGGAATGCCCCAAGTCTTTGCTGAGGTTGTTAATATTGTATTTTATCATTCAACTCTAATCCATATGAAAACTATTGGTGACTGGTGTGAAGATTACAAACCTTAGGTTGTGCAACCTCCATAATATAATGAAAAAAATTATATTTTTTTTAAATTTCAGTCGTAATAAAAGAGAAAGTAGTTCATTTGTAAGAACATATACAATATATATGTCGCTACCCATCATATATTAGTACGTACATACATCGTAACTAACAACAATTCTGACTATTGTTGTACTCACTTCGGAATCAACAGACATGACATTATTGTTTCGAATGTTTTGCACATTGGGAAGCAACTACGTTTTACAGGTACAGGCCTGTGGTACATTTTACATATTATACTTAATTGTGCGCGTTTTTGTGATGTGTTTGAACACGCATTTGGAGAACCGGACATGAGTTCACATCTTCCTCTAATTCCAGAATTTTTAGCGGATCAATTAACTTTAGTTCTAAATTGGACTTTGCCCTAAAAGACCATTTGGAAAAAGCAACTGTTTTCAAGGGTAGGTACTTAAAAAATAATACAAAATGAAATTTTACAATGTTTGGTGTAGGTCAAGAAGAAATTGTTAAAGAAATAAAAGAAAACTTTCACATTCGACCTTGAAAAAATAGATCCTGGAGTGAGTAGTGGAACCTTCGGCGTAGAAACAAAAAAACGACGTTTTCCACCGAAACACCGAACTACTACACTTTTCTCGACGCGCGTTTCGCCAACCAAGTTGGCATCTTCAGGAGAAGATTAAAACTAATTAAAGATTAAAATTAACTAAACTAAAGAGTTTTAATCTTCTCCTGAAGATGCCAACTTGGTTGGCGAAACGCGCGTCGAGAAAAGTGTAGTAGTTCGGGGTTTTGTGGAAAACGTCCAGTTTTTTGAAAAATAGAAACAATCAATTCAGCGCCATATTTCTGATCAGTATATTCACTTGCCACCTCTTTTTTTTCAGCACGAGCCGTCACTGGTCAAAACTAAAGAGAGGCTATAAAAACTTTTGATTCGTGACTTAAAATTACACTTTTGATTTTTTGAGAGGATTTTTTCCACGTGGCGTGCCTTACCTTGGAACTGGAGACTTTAATTTTAACGGAAGCGGCCTCAGCTTCCAAGCCGTGTTCAGCAAACTCTCGGCAGACCTCTGGGCGCTCTGCACCGTGTTCTTCATTAGCATGGCCACGGTCATTGGGCCCACGCCTCCGGGAACCGGAGTTATGTAGGAGGCCACCTTAACCGCCTCCTCGTAGGCCACGTCGCCGACTAGCTTCTGGCCTGTTTTCTTTGTGGCATCTAACAGAATGTATCGAAATATATTTGAAACTTAAATATTTACAAAAAAACTTTTACCTAAATTTCACACGATTTTTTCTTAATCTTAAAGCAACCGCCTCTGACAAATGTAGGAATTTCTAAATTTCTAACAGTGTGAAGGTAAACACATCGTTTTTTTTTTATAAATGATGATATAATATAGATATCGCTAGTAGCATATATTAACTTTTTATGTGACAAGAACTGACCATTAATAGAGGTGTAAAAGTTGACTGTTTTGATTTTAAAATTCCAACTAATCTTTATATTCATATCGTATATTCATATCCTTAATGTACTGCCTTGATAATTATTTATTTCATCATTATCACCAACGTTTTTGTTTATCATTTCACAAGAAATTTTGATAAGTACAAATATAGTTGTAGTTGCAACTCTTCTGAATGTATATCCCATACAGGGTATCCCATTATTAAGGGGCATAGCGAGACTTGATTCTCTGGGTAAAAATATTACGATTTAACCAAACTTAGCTTGGTTAAAAAGTTATTGGTAACCAAGATACAATAATATTTTATTAGCTCAAAGCTATATACAAATCTGATTTACAATGTTGAAAAAAAAATACAAAAAGGGATATATAAAAAAAATACGAAACAAAAAAAACACTGAAAATATTTAGTTTCTTGATTATAATAATATACATATAAACATTTCAAATTATACATATGACAAATAAATGTTTTCAGTACAAAATTCTCTACATTTCGTTTTAAATAGGGATAAAGTTTGACAATTTTTTTTACAGGGTGTCGAAGTTATTACTTCATCTTCTATTTCTGTAAAAAAGTTCTTTAAAAAATATTTTTTCACAAAATTTGGTGATTGGGGGTTTTATGAGGAAAGGAATTTTAATTTGCCAATCAGTTTGATGTAAATTGTAGAGGGCGCTCTCTGCAGAATTATAAATACATACAAAATAGGGTTAATTTTTTTGTTCTTCAGTTTTAGAATATTCATGGTTTTATTGAAAATAAATACATTATAAAAATCTATATTTTCAATAAAAACATGAATGTTCTAAAGCACAAAAAACTCACACCATTTTTTATGTATTCAGAATGCTGCAGAGAACGCCCTCTACAATTCACAACAAACTGATTGACAATCAAAGATTCTTCTCAAAAAACCCCCCACAAAAAGCCACCACATTTTGTGAAAAAATGTGGTTTTTTAAAGAAGTTTATTGGAAAATAAAATTATAACTTTGACACCCTGTATTTTAGTTACCAATAACTTGGACAAAGATAATTTTGGTTAAATCGAAATCGCAAAGAATCTATAGTTTCGCTGTGGCCCTTTAGTGATGGGACACCCTGTATACTAAATGGGGCATATGGTTAATAACAACAACCATTCCTTTACAGGATAAATATTGGCATAATAGTTATGAAACTAAAGTTTACATAATAATTACCCTGTTTGTCCGAATCCATTGTTATTATGCTATTTACATCCACGAAACACAACACAGACTGAGTATGTTAGCCAAACAAAAGAACTGGAATTGTAAAATCAGCAAGAAACGGTAACAAGTAGTAAACCTTTCACATACATATTTAGCAGGTATAGGTAGAAATATCTTGTAAATTATACTCATTATCTAGCATAAATCAGGACAGGACAGGGGGCAGAAAATGAGTTTCTAATGTGGTCATAATATCCGAAGAATACAGGGAAAATAATTATTTATCCATGTATTTATTCTGTATCTAATGTTTTTACAAATATGATTTGGAAACTATGTTTACCATTCAGGGTCAAGTTTGGAAATTCGTATTGTGTAACTGAATACTTGTTATTTAATTTGTTTAGCTACCTTTTATTATATAGGCTAATATTTAATTAGAATTTATGAATCTGATAAATTTATATTTAACTTATTCAGGCAACCTTTATTTTTCTTAATAATCCGATTCATACATACAAGAGATAATAAATATTTGCTTAGAACTCTCATAGAACATAAAAATAGTAAGTACAGACCTGTGCATGAATTATTAGGTTTAATAAGTTATATTAACTATTTGCCAAGGAGTATTACTTTCATTATTTTTTCTCCATTATGCAATAATGTACTTTATAATAAGTTATAATTTTGTAATACTATATCCTCTGTTTAATATAAATTGTGTACTTGTACACTATTTCTAAAAATCTTTCAAATTATTATAAAGTATGGTAGCTATTTTATTAAGCCTCAGTATTTATTATATAAATCTGTTATTAGTTATTACACAAAATGTGAATAAAGATCTTGAAAACATCGTTTTTTCCCCTTTTCTTCTAGACAACCCGAGAATTATCCATTTTAGAGAAAAGCTGAAGAAAAAAATATTTTCCGGAATACGACCTACAAATCATGGCTCAGAAAACTTTTTGATATGATAAAACAACACGCCAAATTTCATCAAAATCGGTCTGATAGTTTTTGGACAATAACATTGCAATCCAGCTTTGTGAAAAAAAAACTCGATTTTTCAAAATTTTATAGAGCCGCAAAAAAAGTCTTGAGCAACCTGAATTTTTTTTTACAACTAAAGAGCATTCTAGCTTTCGAACCTTTTTGAAAATTTAAAATCCGTTCATTAGGAAAAACTTGGAAACCTTTTATAAAGTTATAAACGTTATTTTGACTTACAAACAATTTAAATAGCTTCTCAAGTCTTTGATCAAACGAGATCAAATACCTTAAAAGTATTTGGAGAGGCCCTCATTTTTTTTTTTAAGTTAAATTTCGTTCATTGGTTCTCTAGATATTACCCGTTACAGCTGACGCCGTCGCGCCGCTTCAAAACAAAATTGATGAGTTCAAAATTTTAATTAATTTAAAGATAATAAAGTCTAGAATTTTACACTCAGTTAATACTCGTGTTACTGGGCGAGTAGTGAAAAGTGTCTCTAATACCGAGAAAAAAGCCTAAAGTCACTCACCTGGTACGGCACTTATACCGCAATCAATCACAACGGCACCTGGTTTTATCCAGCTGCCTTTCACGAGTTCTGGTTGTCCAATCGCTACGACTAGAATATCAGCTTTTTGGCACTGAAAATACGCACGACATTGCATTTCACGTAGAAATCGTTATACACAGAGTATACGGACTTCGCGAAGAGTCTGAGAGTATACCTACTTGAGCTTTTAAATCTTTGGTTTTAGAGTGGCACACGGTGACGGTGGCGTGGTTCCATTTCAGCAGTTCCGCCACCGGCGTCCCCACAATCTTACTTCTACCCAGCACCACGGCCTCCGCGCCCACGAAATCCACTCCCGACCTCTTGGCCAATTCTATCACTCCGTTCGGGGTGCACGGCAAAAAACCGGACAAGTCTCCCGTGGCCACCCTGCCCTCGTTTATCGTATTTAATCTGCAATTTACAAATATATTTTTTTTTCTAGTATTCCAGACCTTACATTAGACCTGAAGAAACTTTTTATTTGACTTTTACTGAATCACCCTTTTTTTTTTTCATATCGCATGAGGATTTAATATTTTACATAAATGTTGAAGCAATTTCTTTTACAGAAAAAAAGCAAAAGCATTCTGAGCAGAAAATAAAACAAACACATCTTTTAAAGCAGAAAAAAATGTTCAAGCATGAGATACAAGTAAAAATTTAAGTTTAAAAATTGATGTTCAAAAAATTCTTATCACTATAGCTTGCAATGTACGAGGGGGTACCCAAAAATAACCGGTACAGCATTGCCGGGCGGAGCTTGTGTAGTACGCATTTCTGTCGCTAGGCGTGTATAGCGCAACGCAACGTAAAATCAATTGTAACATAACAACAAAATAATAATAATGAGTCGATTTTCCGACCTCAAAAATGTTCTTTTTTTTTAAAAACGGCCGCCATTTTGTTATTTTTCGGTGGAAAAAGTTTCTTTTGGTAAGGGCTATAACGACTTTAATACTTAATAATTTGCCTTTTTTTTTGTTTTTTTTTTCAGATGTTCCAGATGGCCAAAATCATACCAATCGTAACAAATTCGTGTGACAAAAAAAAAAACAATGTAACAATCCAAAAAAAGTATTTTTGTACTCTTAAAGTGTGTAAAGTTAAAATATATTGATTCCTTCTCTAAAAAGAAAATGGTAACATTTTTTTTTTTCGTTGTCAAGGTAGAAAAACCCCTTAAGTGAAAATCGTCGTTAAAAAAAAATTCTAATCACAACAGCAGGCTATGTATTTCCCTTTAATACCAAATAACTCAAAATTAATAGCAAAACCATCCTTTAAAAGATTCTGTATTACTTCTGGGAAAACCTGTTATACCTTTTTTTGTATTAACAACAAAATAATACATTCGTTCAAAAATATGTTTTAGTAATATCTTAAACGCTCTGTGCAACTCGTGTAACTTACCCGTCGACATCCTTATGAGGTGCAACCGAGTCAGTTATTAAATGGGAATCAATTTTGTTGTCAGTATCTAACGGCATCTGAACGATGATGCCGTGGATGTTGGGATCATTGTTGAGATTGTAAAGTTTTCTCAAGAGCTGAAAAAAAACAAAGTAAAAAAAAACCTGCAATGTTTGGAACTAATTTTAGGTTGAACGACTGAAATTATTTAAAAGTACTTTAAACGGATACATATAAAATCATTTTTTTTTACTCGCAAAATATTTTTTATTAGAATCTCGACTTGTAAAATGATTTTTCTCAAGCATATCATTTTCCCCAGATATCAAACTGAGTAATTAAAATAAAAAAACTTGAATTATAATTATTATTTGTTGTATACTTCTGGTTCTGTAGTGGATCTCGGCAATTTTATGTGTTCTGCTTTAATCCCAATTTCGGAGGCGGATTTCATTTTCATCCGGATATACACGTTGGAATCCTCACGTTCCCCTACTTGAACAATGGCCAAACCAGGTATAAAACTAGGTAAACGGGATTTAATGTACTGTACGTCATTTTTTAGCTGACTAGTTATTTCCCTAAAAAAAATGAGTATAGTATATATGCATGCATGTCCCTACATTAGTTTTATCGTAGTTTAATTTTAATTTGCTCCGTTATTCGAATTTTAAAACGATCCATAACATAAAATGAAATTGTGCTTTACCTGGCGATTTCTGTTCCCGACAAAATTTGCCCTCGTACGGCCGTAGTGGACATGTTTAAAACAATATCTAAAATAACACTGTCTTTTTAGTTTCTTTATAGATATAAGAGAAAACTTGGGGTTAAGGGTTATCACACTGACGATATTCTAGTCATATGACCGAGTTATGGGTGAATCTGTATTTTACACTATGTAAATATTTTATTTATTTAGTATACATATAATGAAAGAAGTTAGATATATCAATATATACATCAACCCTGTAGGTACTTCACTTCTGATACGAAATTAAAATATATGGCATAAAATTTTCTGTTATTTACTGCTTGCGATTAAAAATCTGTTGTATATTTGCGTCATCTTCAATGTATACAATTATTTCTCAATATTATGCACATTGAAATACTATTAAAAGCTAGGACAATTCTGAATATCGGAGTATTTACATAAAGAACTTTTAAAGCAACTGTGTTGCTTAGTAAAAAAGTTCTCTAGTAAATATACTTATTTTTAACTTATTTTACATTTATTCTTAAATACGGTAACCAATATCCAATTATGTGTTCGGAAAATATTTCAATAGCTCTACGTACTTTGATTTTAGTAATTTTGAAAAATAGTAGATTAAATTCAAACGTTCCATTTTATATTGCAGTATCACAGAATTACAAAGTTTTATTATTTCTAATACCAATCCAGTCAAATTTAAATCGATACAGGTAAAAGTTATGCTATCTGTATCTACATAGCCGCTACATACATATCTCTAAAAATATGATATTGGTAATGGGTATTTTTATATTTAAAAGTTTTATATCTGGCGTACAAAGAAAACTCCTATTCATTTTAGTGGGTTCGTTACTTCGGTATGTAACGTACTTTTATCTTTTTTACTTTTATTGCCATTAGACTTCGTAGGGACAGGAAATATTTTTAATAACGTATTAATTTTTAGCACGAGTAGGAAGAACTTGTCTAATACACAGGTTAAATATCTTGACCACATTTTCACTATGCAGAAAAAAACTATTATCACGAAGTAAAATTATATTGTAAAAAAAATTAGGAAAATGAAAACCAGCAACTATAGGTTATATTTCGAATGCGCGGGAAAAACGGTTACGTCAAGTGTGACAAATCACCGACAGCAACTTTAGTCCGTTTATGTTGTCCATACCTTTATAGGCGGTATATTTAAAATTCTTATCTGGCATTATTTTTACTTACCGTATGTTTTCCTCAAGTAAACCATCTCATTAAATCTCAGAAGACACAAACAGTGCATAAAATAAATCATCAAATACTGTAGGCCAAGTTTATCTTTAACTGTTGTCTCTTAACTTATTAACTCTTTAATAATTTGCGTAACAAAAAACTAGTTCGAAAAGTATAATGTAATAAAAATAAACAACAAACAAAATTAAAAAAAACAACTAATAAAGTTTTAATTTTATATTAATAATGCGCTTACTTAATAATAACAGAACATTTTTTCTGGATAAGTGACACATACAACCTCTATTCTTGCTTACTATACATTTTTGTTTTGTTAATGGTGTTCTGCAGCTTCCTTGCGGGCGGATCTCAGCCCATTTCGCCACGTTTTCAGGGGAGTTTGCTAAAACACGTACAATGATAATACACCGATTCACCGAAGAACAAGTGGTACAAAAATTGGCTTTGAAAGTCTGCACATTGGTATTTTAAAAGTAAATCAACGATCATGCATTTTATACCATTTGCCAACTTACATTTCCAATATTTATTTTACAAAAATCATGCGCTAATAAGGGTTAGTAAAGGATAAAGTTACCTAATTTACTGATGGAATTGAATACAGGTAGACACACGACGAGAGAGATGGCGTAGTACTTCCAGATCCATTGGTTCGTGAAGTAGTGTCTCCACGGAAACTGTGCGATTTTTGCAGTGAACGTGTACGGGTATTTCATTGGTCTAGCGACTTTCTCGGCATCCCCCATTGTTTTTTTTAAATGGATCTAGAGTGCATTGGAAAAAAAACAATTGTCAGTGAATCCGTTTTTGGTTACATAAAATGATTAACACAATATGACAAAAAAAAACAACAAATATTTTAATACCAGTTAGTTTTTAAAATAAATTTTAAAATAAGTACTCTAATTTCAATAAAATCACATTGGATTTATGTAATCGCTAAGCACTAACATAACCATGTCATTGAAACAAGTGAATAAAGATGTTCTTGCGAATTCTTGATCTCCAAAAATCAAATACTTGAAACACTTGAAGAATGTTCTGAATACTAAATCAATACGTTTAAGAAGATATTGTATTATTTTATAATTTTTAATCTCACCTCAAAAATTGATTAAAATGGTGACCGCCCCCTCTTTACCTTCGTGCAGATATCACGTCTGCCAACACAAATATCAAAACGTAAGGCAAGTGCTGTGACGTCATTTTCGTACGTTGATACGTCATATTAATTTTTATGTAACAAACATACCGCTTCATTAGTATAATTGAAAACGGAAAGAATAAGGAAGCCGTTTATTCTCTAATAATATGTACTTGAAAATTGGTTTATTATGTTTTGTTAATGTAGAATAACATTTAAACAAGTAAATATTTCCACAACCAGCAATTAGATTTCGTGTAATTTGGGTTGCAGCCGTTCTTAAAAACCATTTTAAATTTGTTTTAAACTGAATCTAATAAATATACAATCTATCAAATTGTTTGTGTAAATTATTGTACATTGAGTGGTTGATTTAAAAATTGCTTAGGCCCATTATTCTTGTTCATTTTGCTCATTTCCCTTGCGCGATTTCTTGCAGGTTCATATATTTTTTACACATTTACAACGTGAATGTAAACCAGGCCTTAACAATAGCGGAGGTAACATTCAAAGAGAAAGTAAACGTGCACGTGAAATAAATATTTAAATAGTTGCAAATAACTCAAGACATTATTAGTCACTAGATTGCCTCACCCATATCACAATATGTTGTAAGCGTGAAGAAAAAAAACAAAAATACAGAAAGTTAATAAACTCCGCGTAGACTAAAAATGCCATGGATATTATTAAATAATAAAATAACGGAGGCACAGTTTACCTTGAGAATATTTATTAGTTTTTGGCACTAACCTGCCTACTCTTTGTGCAGAAGTTGATTCAAAAACAATCGACATGATTTTCACAGTATGGACGGCGGATGAAGGACTTAAAAAAGTGTTTTTAAATGTGTAGTGGGACAACGTGTGGCGTGTAGAAACTAATTTAAAATGTAGTGCTCTAAGAACATTAACTAAAATGGCTTTAGTGGAAAAATGCCTTTGTTGTAGTGTACAAATCGCTTCTGGATTTTTTGCGACGTATCTTTTGGTAATACCAAGTTTTTTTCTCTCGTGGACGTACGTTCGTATGCATGTATAACAAAAATTTCACAACGTCTGTTACTTACATATTTACATATGTTTCACCTATCCTAGTACACGTAAAAGCAAAGGAATATGTAGCGTAGTACTATTAGACAAATTTACATTACAATTTACAAAAGAGAACAATGTTGCTGAAGGTGTAAAAAAAGTAGAAAATATATACACATGTATGTATGTATTTAGATACTCAAAGAAAATGTCTATACCATTCTGTATTTTATGTAACAGATCCGTAGTCAGGGGGGTGAGCCTAATCAGATTACTAATCAGAACTGATATTTTTTATTGGTGTTCATTTTTGGTTTGTTTTCAACATTTCTTAAATATGTTCTTTTGCAGAACTGGGTTGTTTATTAAATAAGAAAGATAATTATAAAAGGGTTTTTGAAGACCCTTTAAAAACAGACAGAACGCTAAAAAGTTTGACAGAAATTGAGTCCAAGAGCACTTTTTTGCATTAATTTAGTCGAAACCTACTATAAAAATTATGTACATCTCATAATCATCATTTGAATAGCGTTTTAAATGCAAATATCTCGAAAATGGTTACTCGGAACGACATTTAAAAGATACCTTGTTTGCGTAAAAATGATGAAAAAAATTGATATTTTTCATAAACACCTAAATATTATCAACTATACGCGCCAAAGAATACATCGGTTCTTATGAAGTCAAAGTGCCGCCGAAAGCGCCCTTTACCATGTGTGTCAAAGCTATTACCAAATTTAAAATTCTTCGCCTCAAAAAAACCCGTTTTCAAAATTTGTTCAAAAGTATTGGTTTTTAAAAAAAGCTGTTCGAGAAATTCGAAAAAAGAAATGTCAGTTTGACACCCTATATCTTGATTATTAACTAAATCACAATATTTTTACCTAAAAAGCTGCATTTTTGCTGTGTAGTTTTATCAATGGGTCACTCTGTGTGCGTACTAGCCCAACAATTCTCATAAAAATATTGCTTTCCTTAATAGCTTCACATGATTGCAAATAAAGTGACGTATAATCCACCAAGATTAGGTTTGCCCGTGGACTACGCGCAACGAACGTGGTACGAGGTAGAACGACTATACGCGAGAGATATATGATCTCATATATCTCTCGCGTATAGTCGTATACGGTATCTACCCACAAACAAACAATAACAGACTGTACTTCTTGAGGCACTCACGGGCTTCACGGCTACATCTACAAAAGAAATGAACACAATTTCAGTTCTTTTCTGCTGTGGCCAGGTGCAAAGCTATTTTCGGTGCCCTGTATTTATAACAACGAATTAGCCTGTTCGGAATTTTTGGAAGTTTTTACTTCGGTGTGCCTCCTCACCAGAATACTTAATGCTCGGTTTAACAGTACATAAACAGCCATTTAACGTTATGTCACGATCGTGTCACATTGACATACTTCCGGACTGATAATACACCCAAGGGTTCAGGTACTCGAATCGGATTTGTACGAGTACGTTTTGCACTAAGCTAAGTACCGTTGTATTGATTCGGTAGCAGGTATTCGCAGTGCAGTATTCTAAAAGTTTATTCCCCGGCCGTGTCGTAGTGAAAGTGTCGAAGTTATTTATAAGTTTGATTTTTAATAATGTAGTTCAGACATTATACAGTTACGCCTTACAAGTATGCAGATAAAATACTCGTATAAGTAACGAGAGTTCGACATTATTCTGAGAACATGAAATTCAATTAAAAGCCAAGATTTTAATTCATTTATCGTGTTTTCATATACAGGGTGTCCTAGAATGATCTCTACGAGCCACAACTCCTACATTAATAAAGATGTCGAAGTGAAACAAAAATGACATCAACATATTGATGGCGGATTTGATAGCCAGCATTATACAAGGTGTGTAAATTAAGTAATGAGACTGTTTTTTTTAATTTCTCGAATAAAATTACAATTCAGTAGTGTCTCCTTAAAAATTACTTCCTTGGGAACCCACACAGCGCTGGAGGCGGTTCTTCCATTCCTTACAGCAGTGCTGGAACTCATATACTACAATAGCCTTCAGCTGGTCGGTTACAGCCATTTGAATGTTTTCTATGGTCCTAAAATGACGTCCCTTGAGGTAATTTTTCAATCTTGGCAAGAGAAAAAAGTCACAAGGACTCAAGTCACGCGAATAAGGAGTCTGAGGAACCGCAGGAATGTTTTTACTTGCAAAAAAACTAGTTTACTGAAATGGCTGTGTGACAAGGCGCATTGTCGTGATGCAACATCCAGTTGTTCTTGATGTTTAGTCTGTCGTTAAAATCGGATGACCAGTGGTTTGATTCAAATTTAACTCTTCCCCGATCATTCTTGTCGTCAAAACCAACGATCTGAACGCACAAGATCCCGTATTATATCGACATTTTCATTGGTTCTTGAAGATGAAGGCCTTCCGCTGCGTGGTTCGTCTTCAATCGACTCTCTTCCTTCTGAGAATGCCTTAAACCACCGAAAAACCTGGGCTCTTGAAAAAACACTGTCTCCGTAGACATGTTGAAGTTTTGTAAAATTATCCGTTGCGCTGTGTCCAAGTCTGAAGCAAAACCTGATAGCACACCGTTGCTCAAAATTAATGTCGTTCTTTTTTAAAACGCATTAGAAAAAAAAAACGGTTTACGAAAACAGTCACAACGAACAAACAAATGACAAACAAAGTTCAAACTTGTACTGAAGGTGCATTACATGTTAGCCTACCACCCTTCCAAGTCCCGTATCCGCAGTGTTGTTAGAGCGGGCGCTACATTTCCAGTCTCATTACTTAATTTACACACCTCGTAAATGTCGCCCCTGATAGAGCCACGCTTACAGTGCCACCGAAGCGTTTCAGACAAATAATTAAAAACAATTTACCTACTTACCTGTTGTTTATCTATTAATCTAACTTATAAATGAATTGGTTACTTTTAAAGATGTATTCACTTAAACTACCTAATAAACCCAAAGAAAGTGGCCAGTATAATCTGTTAATCCTAGTTTACACAGTATATGTATAAAAGTACATGTATAAAAGTTTTTCTCATTAAAATAATACTTCTTCAAATAATCCTTTGTATATTCTGACAATAATATTAAAAGTACTTGATGATATTAAGTCCTTTTGCAGCAATTCTTAATTTCATTAATAAAAAACGTTCAATAGACAATAAACTGGTGTATAAGTTAATTTAAAAAATTTACAACAAATGTGTAATTTATAAAGCCGATTCCCCCTCCTTCTTTTTCAATATAGTAGTTATAACTTGTATAAATCATTCTGTGACACCCCGTATATAACAGATCAGTAGATCTACCTACTCTATAAATAAACTGCTCATCAAAATTAACGTATCACTTTCTAGATCAGCGCCATTTGCGTTCTATTCAAGAAGGACTCTGTCGGGTAAAAACTCCATCACGGTACACATTGAAACCTCCTCAATAAGTTTTGTGCATTGTCCCATCTCTTCGACCCATTTCTAGATCCCGTAAACCAACCCTTTGCATTTACGCTGGGTTTTGCGTGGTTTGACCTCTGTTGGGCGAATCCATGGATCATAATCCTTATCATAATGCTGCTAAATAAATTGATGTAGGGTGCCACATCTCGCTTTCACACTTTGACAACTCAAGCAACCCTTCAGGCCACACCTATATCTACTCCCCACCCACCACAGTCCTTCTTAGTCCATCCCGTCTCAAACTCGAATAGAACGCAAATGGCGCTAATCTAAAAAGTGTTACGCTAATTTTGACGAGCAGTTTATATTTAAAAATTATCATAATTATTAATTATTAATCTTCAATTTATTCAGCAATCGTTCTTTTCAAAGACCCGCACAGAAAATAAAAACCTTTCCCATGACCCACGAATTGGCCGTGACTAATTTACGTTAGTCATTGTTACGTAACTCCATCCTGTATGAAGCAAAAAACACAAGAAAATCTGCTTAAGTAGATCTGTATAAAAAAAATAACATTGTTATAAATTGGTGTTTTCCTGAAAATTAGCTTCAATATTATCTAGTCGTGTGGGTATAAGAAATTGTTATACCTAACAAAGTTAATGGCATGCGTGTCTAGTATTATGGCTATTTTGTGGGAGTTGCACATCTCGTGATGATATAATAGAAAACAAAAACGAGAAATCAAGTGTACATGAATATTTATGTGTTTTAACTCAAGTCGTACTCTACCCACCTAATGCAAATTGTGGGTAACGTAACATGTAATGTTTTAATTAAAGGATGATATAAGGAAACCAGTCATAATGTTTTGTAATCGAATTGCAGTTATATACATACGTAGCAGTTATCCCGTTTTTACTCAACTTAACCTTTAGACTGCCGGCATTTTTCCCTTATAAATGGATATTTTTGAGGGGCAAAGTTTATATATATATATAAACATGTAATACATCTAGAGTAGTTGCCGAGGTCACATATGAACCAGGCCGGTTGGCAAATTAAATTACTAAAATTACTATATATTTATGTAAACGGTGTAAATTACTATATATTTATTTTTAACCGAATGTGCTGATATTATAATGTAATAAGTTACCAAAAACACTCTAAAATATATTTAGACTCAAAAACGTGAAAAAAGCAATCAGATCACAGATCAGAATATTTATTTCTTCATCCCTAGACTTACATATTTTCATACGTATATATTTTTATACTTATATATTTATATAGTTATAGGTAGAAATTCAATGTTTTACATTCGAATTCAATCGAACACATTATATTCAAGTATCGCTAAAAAAAAAAGTATCGCTATCCTAAATACAGTAATTCAAGTAAAAAACTAATAATTATTCTATGTAAAAAAATGTAATTTGAAATAACCGATAAAAAGTCAATAACCGTTCAATAAAGAATTTTGAAAATATCACCCCTTTCGCTAGGGGTGGTTTCGGCATCTCAATCAATTGCGGAACATTTTAGGGTACATTTTACAGATTTTACAGCGTGCTTCCGAAAAAAATCGTGTAAAAAGTCAATACCCACCTAATAACGAATTTTTGAAAATTTCACCCCCTCGCTAGGGGTAGTTTCGGCATCTCAATCAATTGCGGAAAATTTTAGGATACATTTTACAGATTTTACAGGCTATTTACTAAAAAAATTCAGTAAAAAAGTTCAATAACGGATACAAGTTCAATAACGAGTTTTTAAATATTTCACCCCCTCGCTAGGGGTAGTTTGGGTACCTCGATCGACTAGAAATAATTTCAGTTGTGTCCTTTAGAAATCAGAGAGCCTATTAAATGGGAACAATTCACTATAATATCTGTATTCATCACTAAAACTAATTATTTTATTACTGTCCCATATATGAGCCAGCCGGCAGTCTAAAGGTTAAATAGGCATTGTGTACCGAGATTTGCAAAAAAAGGGAAGGTGTCAGGGAACGTATACAGGGTGTCCAGGAAATGAATGTATAATGTGATAGTAGAAGTTAATTATTCCATTTCATCTTTTAGATTTAATTCAGACGACGATAAACGCTTTACTATGATTGTGCTTCGACTAGACGAGCAAGATTGTTATCTTCAATGTTGCTTTTAGGTTAATATTTCCTGATCGACTTCTTCCTCTTACAGATCGCCTACCTGATAGCCTTCGCGTTCGAGCTGTTGTGGATTCTGGAATCGGCGACTGGCCTGCCAGCGGCTGCCGTTTTGTTATGCGCGGGATACTTCACGATGGCCCTTTTCGCGGCCCTTTTGATACACGGCTTGGCAACGGTAGGTAGTCAGAATGATTTTCTTCAATGAACTAACTAAATGCTTCGATGAAATGAGAGATAAAAGTTCAGTAACCCGTTTGCCTCTCTTTACTTTCTACATTTTTAATTAGGGAATTATATGTCATGCGCATTTAATAGTGAGTGAAAAATCTTGTTCTAGCGTGAATTTCAAATTTGTATATTTACACTTACATTGTATACAGGGTGATTGTTTTATCTCGACCACCTCATTTTGGTTAACAATGATACAAAATATATTGTTTTTTACGGTTTTTGATCTTTTTTTCACCGCTTCATTGAAAAATGTGGCAAACTTTTAAATATTTTGAAACATTAGAATGTAGAATTACACGTATTGGGTCTTAACTGTTTGAGAACTGGATATTTAAAAAAATCATTGGGAAAAAAGCCCTGAAATAAGATATATTCCCAAAACCTGGTGTGTGGAAACAAAATGTTCAAAGCGTCGCGACGCCTGACGTCGTACAGTTTTCTTTGCCGCAAACATGCCAAATTCTAGGGTCAGACGGTAGGACCATGATACTTTTTGCAGACTGCAATTTCCTTTATCGGTTTACAAATAAAATTGAGTGGCCAGGCTAAAAAAATCACCTTGTACATTGCATTAAAACTACGAATAATCAAATCGCCTCATTAATGAATGATTAAAATGTTCAATAAATTAAATGTACATATTTATGTAGGTACAATGTCAGAAGGGCTTGAAACCATCGATTTAATTGTGTTCTTCAAAGGAAGTGAAAACTGCTGTAAATTATGTAAAATAGATAAAAATAATTGATCAATAAACTCATGAATTCAACGTCGCATATATTTTGCACTTTGAATGCAATATCACTTGCCAGTAGGTTTAAGTACATCATTATGAAAGGTAATTGATGCAGTTACGAATATGAGGATCCAGATTATCACTGATAGCCAAGCAGCACTTAAAGCCCTGGAAGCAGTAGAAATACATTCCCAGGTAGCCAAAATCTGTATGGATTCGCTAATGCAACTAGCGGAACACAACAGTATCACTCTCAAGTGTGTCAGAGGACACCGAGGTCACGAAGGGAACGAAAGAGCGGACTTTCTCGCCAAGAAAGGGGCTGAAGTTCCACTGATAGGGCCGGAACCTACCCGTGGTTTGGCCTATCGGACAGCCAGAAGGCCATAAAAGACCTATTAAGACAAAAACTCATTGGGCGGAAGTCCCCTGGTTGAGACAAACGTGGATGTTCATTGACGAACCATCCTGGAATAAGACGAAAGATAAAACTGGGCAGAAACCAGCTGAGATGGACAGTGGGGCTATTCACAGGGCACTGCCAACTCATGCGACATCTCATCACAATCGGGTGAAAAATAATCCCGATTGCAGGATGTGTGGAGAGGAGGAAAACCCCCTTCCACATATTATGCGAATGCCCAACACTGACAGCTGTTCGAACTTTGGGGCTACAACAATAGAACCAAAAGAGGTAACAGACGCTCCATTGGAAAATGTCCTTAAGTTTCGTAAGGAAACAGGACTAATGGAATGAGTAGCCTGTGGGGGCACAATAAGTATCGGATTAAGTGCACAGGGCTCGTACCTACCCCATATAATAATAATAATAATAATAATAAAATTATGCAGTGTTCTTGATAATATGTGTCTACAATATTACTTTTATTATTAAAACTTTACTGAGAGTAAAAAAGTAGCTATTAAATAGTAAACAGAAATTCTCTGACCGAAAATATAACAAAATACATATTTTTACCAGCATTTCGGTTTAACATGCTTTAACGAAAACATTTTCCAGAAAAACTCAATATGTCTGATAGCGTGGATGTTCTCCATTACCATTTTGACGTTTCCTGAGGCTGGCATGGTTATATATATGAGCATTCAGTACTGGGTAAGTTTTGAAACAAAATTAGCTGTAAAACAAATCACAGTAATGATGCGCTTGGAAGTTACAATCCCACATTATACTGTATTTATAAGCCATCTACAGTTATAACAAAAAATAATACCTATCTACAATGAACCAAAATTAGCTTTGCCTGTGGCCGCAGCACTCTGAAATTGTGCTCGTTTCTTTTGTGTACTTGCAGCCGTGCACGCTTTGAAAAGTACAGTCTGTTATTGTTTGTTTATGGGTATCTCTTATATTAGTCGAGTAGGCAGAGACTTTTATGTGTTCTTCTATGTATTTTTTTGCATAGAACACAACGCGCGGGGTCCGTAGAGCTGAGACCGTCCGTTAATTTTTTAAATTAACAATTTGTGAAAATAAAAGTCTTTTTTTTTCACATTTTAGCTTATATCTCCGTTCCTTTGCATATTTTATATAGCACATGCATTTAAGAAGTTGTAGCCTATTGAATTTCCAAAATTTTAAGCCCAACCCGAAGTCTCCAAGTGCTATTGTTAACTTGCAAATGACTGCTGAAGTTGAAAAAGTGCCTTTTTTTCACTATTTTTTTTACTTCGAAAGTAGGGCGACTATGATTATAAAATTTCTTGGAGGGACTGTTATTTGTAGTATGAAGTTGCAAAAAAGTTCAGCTTGATCCGTTAATCACTTTTCGAGTAATTAACGATCGAATTTGTTTGCAAGCCTTAATTAACAATGACGCCATTTCTTTGTTTATTGTACGATATTGACCGGGTTGGGTTAGAAAAATCATAAATCTCTTCAAGTTTGCGAGACTTTTTGAGATTTTGAAATATATTAATTTGGGCCAGTTTTATAACGTTTTCTACGCGACTACTATTTTTTGACGCGACGTAAATATCGTTTTAGCATTGTCGTTTCGAAATTCTTGGAATTGTGACTATAATATCTTGACGCCCATTTTATTTAAATACGCGTCTTGAAGCGTACTTTCAAGATAAGCGCCTATAAGCGAAAATGTGGACTTTTTTTTCACAAATTGTTAATTTAAAAAATTAGCGGACGGTTTCAGTTCTACGGACCCCGCGCATTGTGTTCTACGCAAAAAAAATACATAGGGAACCGTCAAAACTAGCCCTATATGTTTCAAGAACGCTTTTTGATGATTTTAGCTCCTGCCTACTGGACTGTATCTCTCGGGTATGGTCGTTCTACGTCGTACTACGTTCGTGGTACGCAATTCGTGGGCAAAGCTATTCTTGTTGTACTATACAAACGTGTATAATCCATGAATAAAAAGTTTTTTCTTTAAAATTGGTATTACATATGTCTCCGTTATTTAATGTACCTATGTTGTGATTATCGATTGTTTATTAGTTTTCAGGTCCACTTTTTTATAAACTTAAATATTGTTTATATTTTTATCAAAAAAATATTTTGTTTCCTCTTGTGTTATTTATTTTTATGTTACATGTTTGCACATTTATGTATAGATTTATTTATACGTTTATTTATACATTTTAGTTATTTATTTGACTGGTTCTTGCAGCCACGAAAGGCCTCTAATTATAATATTTGTTGTGAATAAAAATTGCTTGTGAATTTTTGCCAAATATTGATTGTATAAATCAATGCTAAAATCGTGAATTTTAGAAAGTAGGCCAGTCAATGAGTACATTAAAATCGCAAACTAACGTGTAGTTCTGAATTTTTGGTATGTTGTTAGGACCAGTGCCAGTAGTGTAAATCCAAGTTTGCAGCTTCGAAACACCTGTGCTATCGTGTGGCACTTAAAAAACCGCTAAATTTTTGGACTTTTTTTGTTTTTTCGATCATATCTCCTAAACTATGCGTTACATGGAAACGGCCAGTCTAATCTTTTTTAGAGCAGATTAAATTTGCTACAATTTGAGACCTGAACCAGCTCTGTACGTCAAATAATACTCAAGATACAGCAGGTTGTAAGCCATTTTTTTCAAAAAAGTGAATTTGTAACTTTTCGTCGACTTCCGGCTTAAATATCGGGGGGAATACTTATCCTACGATGAAAGTCGTGTCAAGAGGAGTTTTAGTAAATTAAATTAGCTTTAATTTAAGCGCAGAACGACGCGTGTTAGTTATCCCATGATCTTAAAAAAAAAACAAACAATGGGGAAACTGCATTTTTCACAAATTCGACTTCACTAGTTCTCAGGATAGTTTGAGGATAGTTTTAACGAAAAACGTATTTAAACGCACTACTCATGAAAATTTATGTACAAACTTAATAATAATAATCTACAACTATAGTTGGTAATAAAATTCACTTAGTCCGTTTCGAAGGTGGTTGTGAATCCTCTATTGTCATCACGGGCAGTGGGTCGTCGATATCGTCGTCGTTATCATCCCATTCTTCGTCGATCTGGATAACAGCGACGTTTTGGCAGGAGACGCCAGAGCAAAATTTGCACATAGAAGAGCATCTAAGTCCTGCTTTCAGATATGTGCAGCCGCCTCCGGTGTACCCTTTCTTACACTGGTAGGAAATAATTTTGAGAAGGGTTGGGGGTGCCACTTCGCCCATCATGGTATTAGGTATGAGCCCCTGTTCAGTTCTAGTCCACCCCCACTGAGTGGCATCTCTATCAACCCCCAACCATTTTTTAACCTGATGGTAAGTTCGGTAGGCATGGAATGCCGCATTATCTTCTGTTGGAGGCAAGCGGGCCAGGTCAACCTTAGCAGAGGCGGCCGTTTTCACAGAAATTTTGTACCGCAGGCTATGTAGATTTTCTACCTTGTAGTCTCCTCTGTACAGAGCTACGAGGCACTTTGCTTCTGCGTCTGCTATGGTCTCGTGGGTCGCAGTAGCTTGGAGAAATTGTTCTGCGATGGTTATCAGTTCGGGATATTTCTGAAGAGCGCGAAATTAAAGCTAATTAAATTTACTAAAACTTCTCTTGATACGACTTTCATCGTAGGATAAATATTTCCCCCGATATTTAAGACGGAAGTTGACGAAAAGTTAGAAATTCACTTTTTTTGAAAAAAATGGCCAATCAAAAAACTTCCAACTTGCTTTATTTTGAGTACTATTTGACGTGCAGAGCTGTTTCAGGTCTCAAATTGTATCAAATTTAATCTGCTTTACAAAAGCTTAGAACGGCCGTTTCCATGTAACGCATAGTTTAGGAGATATGATCAAAAACCCAAAAAAAATCCGAAAATTTAGCGGTTTTTTAAGTGCCACGAAGATAGCACAGGTCTTTCGAAGCTGCAAACTTGGTTTCACACTACTGGTACTTGGTACTGGTCCTAACAACATACCAAACATTCAGAACTACACGTTAGTTTGCGATTTTAGCGATTTTGTACTCATTGACTGGCCAAATTCTCTTTCTACGATTGTCCGTCATTATTACCGTTTTAGAGGATCGAAAGTCTCTACGGAGTCACGGAGCTGGCGTGCTGGCTGATTAGGATACTCGTAAACGTTATAGAACTCGTTCTGATTCAGTCTCTCTACACAATGTGGAAAGACGAGGAGTTAGTCGATAAGAGATTAAGAGACTTGAACATGGCAATACTGCCGATACCGGCTGAAAACTTACCTCCGTTAAATAGTCAGTATTATCAGAACAATGGGTATGATCATTCTGCAGACCAAATTAACAGCACCATAAATAGGTAAGTAGGCGTGGCCGACGTCACAGAAATTAGTATCCAATAAGGTTATCGCCTAACTCACTGTTTTGCGCTCTGTTAACATCAAGGGACGCAGTTTTAGTCAAAGTCAAGGTCACGTCAAATTGAATAAAATGCATTTATTTGAATATCACGTCTATTCTAATAGTTGTGGATTAAAAAAAGCACGTATGTACTTAGTAAACGCGCTTCGGTAAAAGCTGAATAATTTGTTTTACACGAGGTGTGGCTATTCAATAACCGAACTGATGCTGCTACCAGCGCGCTGCGAGCTTGGCGCGACAAGTTTGAACAGAACTGTGCCTGGTGATACTTTCCCCACCCTAAGCTCGCTGGACAAGCCGATGGGTCGCTCAGTTTGACTGTAGCAGTCGTTTGAATTAGTCTACGCACCAGTGAGGCGTCGAAAACATGTTAAGTGTTCAGATGGAGCAAAAGGTTAATCTCAAGTTTCTTGTTAAACTGGGGAAAACTTTGAGAGAAGCTTATGCAATGTTAAAAGAAGTGTACGGGAATGAACGTTTATCCCGCACACAAGTTTTTGAATGGTTTAAACGGTTTAAAGAGGGACGTGAAACGGCCGAAGACAGTGGCGGAGCAAGGATGCCTAGGGCCATTGTGCAGAAAAAATATTTTGGCCCTCAAGTCACATTAAAAATAGGTACTTGTTTAACGAAAAAAAAAAAAATTATACGAAAACAAACAAAATATGGGGTTTGTGGTTTATTTTATATTTCACATAAAATAATAACATAAGAAAAAACAATAGACATTCTAAAATATATAAAAAAAATAACAGGAATTAGTACCATTTCTTAACAAGCTTATATATTTCGCATATATATGTGCGAAATCATTTTTATTACGTAATGAATTAATTAAATTTAGAATAATTTTCATTTATTTACGTTTTAACATTTTATTTTTAAATGGTCGCGGGCCCCCCTAAGGCTTGGGCCCTTGTACACCGCACAACTGTGCTATGCCATAGCTCCGCCACTGCCCTCATTGTCAAAAACGGACAGAAACATTGAAAAAATTGGTAAATTAATCCGCTAAGATCGTCGTTTAAGCATCCGAGGGCTTGCTGAAATAACAGGAATCGACAAAGAATGTGTTCGCCAGAGTTTGCATGAATCGTTCAACATGCGCAAAGTTTGCGCAAAAATGGTGCCAAAACAATCAAGAGCAAAAATAATCAAGAATGGACATTTGCGCTGACATTCTAAATAACATTGACACTGCTCCGGGCTTGTTAGACACGGTGACACTGAAGAGGACAAGACTCGAAAGTGTGGAAGCGGTTAAAGCAAAAGCGAAGGAGGTTTTGAACCAGCTGACAGAAGCGGACTTCCAGCACCGCTTTCAACAATGGAAAAGTGGTATGGAGCGGTGTAGAGATCGCCAAGGGGAGCACATTGAGGACGAAAAAGTTATTACTGTAATTGGTAACGAATAAAAATTGTTATGACAGCAGTTCGGTTATTTAATAGCCAAACCTCGTATATTACGAAGTAGTTAAGTGAAAATTAGGGTAATTACTATGCATGCTAACTTTGGTGATTATCATAATTGTACCGTAACTCATTTGTATGGGGAAATAATTAAAATTGTCTATAATGTAGGAAATATGGTACCTACTTTGGCAGCTTGCTTTTGTTAAAACTTCTTTTCTTTTTTCTTTCTTATTTTTCTCTTTCTATTTCTTCTTTACAAAAAAACCCGAGAATATCATTCTACCAGCCGCCACTGGTTTTAATTATTATCTCTCCATTTAGGTATGGATCAACCCCACAACTATGGGGAGGCCCCTTATCGAACAATATGTTACCATTGTCATTTGACGGATTTCAATTCTGCACGACTCAAAGCGAATTTAATGCAAGCATCTTCATGCCGAACTTCATGAACACCGACCTGGCAGGTATTGTTTGTTATAACGTATTTACCACTTCGCTGTGCCCCAAAAATACATAGGTACTGATTTCTTGTATTTTAATTTCATATAAAGATCAGCTCTAATGCTTATAACAGACATACTGGGCGTCCCAAATATTATCACTAGGGTCCGGAAAGTGTGGTACAACGCAGGGTCGGACTCATCATCCGATAGGATAAAAGGGCGAGTAAAAATGCGTTAATAATGTACATACCTATCGCTTGTGTCATTCAGAAACATCGACTGTCTTCATTACTTGAACGTACGCTGTCACAACCATTAGTCTTTCTGCATTTCTTCTTGTTAAACGTGAGCGATTTGACCTGTGCATATGGTTGTAGAAGGAAAATGATCGTTCCACATCTAGTGAAGTTAAATAATATTATAAATATAAAAGTTAGATAATACGTAAATATACTACACGTACTCTAACATAAATAAGTACACGGTGCAAAATATGTATGTACACATGTTTATTAGTTAGTCACTCACGACACATAAAATTATTTTAAACTTGACGTTCTACCGTTCTTTTTTTACAAGGCGCTTAAAATATACGGCTTATACTTTAATTATCGTTGTATAGTGCCGACCCTGCGTTGTAATACACTTTCCAGACCCTAAACATTACACAGCCAATATCTCAGTTGTTTGAAGAGATGGCAGTTCGGGTCCCAAAAAGAAGTTGTAGGAATGGAAGTAATCTTTAAAATGACGATTGTGTCATTAACATTGAGTGATCGAAATTTGCTGCAATTAAGAAAAAACATATAAATAATTGGTACACAGTGTATATTGTTACATTTTGTTTTTTTCTATATTATTCGCTTTGTGCAAGATAACTTACTACCTAAAGGACGAGATCGTTTATCAATGACATAATGAATATTTTATAGGTTACTTTTACATTTAGTTACATTTGCCACCTAAACGAATTGTTTATTTATCTAATGACGGCACCGAAAACATACATAAGTGTATAGAATTTCCATTGTAAATTGAAAATAGGTACTTATACGAGGTAGGATAAGGATATATCAGTTTTCTAACACTTTGTATGGAACTAAATGCGCTTTCTATACTGATCTGTTACCCGTATATGCCTTATCGCAATCAACGTTGACTTGACGAGGATGTCAACCTAAGAAGTGGGCGGAATCTACATTCAATTGGTCATTGTCGCTACTTTGCTAGGGGGAAATATGCCGCCAGACATTCGACCCAGCCGACCGAGTTCATTACGTTGGCGGTAAAACACGGGTTATAACCACGCTATCTTTGACCGACTGCATACAAAAAAACGTTGTTTTGATGTCTTATATTCTATGCGCCTACAATAACGACGAAGTGGGTTTTTAAAAGGTTTAAATTATACAAACTTTTATTTTACTTGCGTCATAATTCAATCATTAAAAAAATCGATGTTTTTAATCAACACCTCTTTCATAAACATGGCTTTCTGGAGGCCTTTCGAAACGGATGAAAATAACGTAGCTTCAGATTTAACCAGCGAATATGTCGAAACGGTCGAGTACGATGAATTTAAAAATAAAGACTTACATTGTCAAAGTCAGCGTATTATTTTAAACATATATGAATGCCTAAAAGCGACGTTAATTACTTTTTATTACCTATCCCTAAAAGTTATTATTCGAGCACGCCCATGAAATCATAAAGTTGCACCGCTTTTTTTGTTCCTCATGCGTATTTATCATTTTCAATTCAAAATAGATGGACTTTATGTCACTTTGTATTTTTTCCGGGAAGGTTATATGTTATAATTAATAAAATTTCGTACTCTCACAGGTAAGAAGGCCCAATCGTTGATGGACCTGCGCATATTGGAAGACCAGGTCGCGGTGAGCGAAAAGTTAGGCAACCAGCTGCAACCGTGGATGTCTCAGTCCATCACCGAAACCAGCAGTGCAATATTGCCGAACTACCGTTCGCCTCTGAACGAAAATTCCGTCGGTCCGAGGCTGACGAAGTGCGCCTCCGTAGACGCCTTGAACGAGGTCAACAAGGGGGGCCACATAATCAGGAACCGATCTGGCTTCTACGCTCAGCCCATAGCGGACTACGGGGTGCCTATTTACTATGGGCCCCTCGACGGGCCCGACTTTCTGATATACAAGAAGAAAGTCGACAGGTTAACTAGTAAGAACTCGCTGAGCAACGCCTCCGCCGACGATGTACAGAAATATAGAGACGTTGCGCTGTGATACGGCGATCTTTTGATTTTATTCGTAAATTGGGATACTTAAAAGACCAAAGGATACAATATTGGTGCCATTTTTTTTTAATGCAATCTTAATTTTGTACGTAACTACCAAAGTAACAAACAGCGTTGTTAACTGGTGGTTGTCACACTCATCATACCCAAACCCATACTTAAAAAAACAAATACAAATCGGTGACACTCTTTAATTAACATGAAATTTCGTTTATATCTTTCTCAAAGTTGAAGTTATTCAAATAACAAACATACAGGCCACAAAATCCTTCCCTTTTTTCATTACATAGTTTTGTTTTTGTCTGCATCTCTTGCAATTTTGCCAACATATCCAAAGACCTGTCAAAGAAAAACTGATCGCCCTGTACAACTACGACGTCAAATTAGGTAAAGGGTGATTCACCACAAATATCCCCCGCCCCTGTAACCAGGTTATTTCTGCGCCAATTGGAAAATTCAAAAAACCATTAATAATTATTTTCTGGCACATTTTTTAATGTAGTAAAAAATATGTGATCTTCAAAACAAATTAATTACAAGGTTGACTTTTTCAAAGAAACACCCTGTATGTCGAATTCCTCATGTTTTTCTGATTTACATAAGGTTTCATATATCTGTTTCTTACAGTTTTGCTGATATTACCAAAAATATTCAGTCATCACAAAGGGTTAAGTAGGCATTGAAAACAATAAACCATCAATGTCAAAGATATGTAAAAATGGATCTATAAAATGGCCTCTTAGAAGTCCTAACCTCATTCCACGTGATTTTTTTATAGGGCTATGTGAAAAATGAGGTTTACAAAACGAGGTTTGTTAATAGACGAATTGAGGGAAAAAATCATCGTAATAATTATTGATATCAATATTTCTGCACCAATTGCAAAATTCAAAAAACCATTAAAATTATTTTCTGGCACAATTTTTTTTCTTCATAAGACAAAATACGCGATCTTCAAAACAAATTAATTAGAAGGTTATACTTTTTAAAGAAACTCCCTGTATGTCGAAATCCTCGTATTTTTCTGATTTCAGCAATATAAAGTTTCATACATCTATTTCCTATAGTTTTGTTGATATTACCAAAAATATTCAGTTTGCAAACTGAACACAATGGGCTAAGTAGGCCTTGAAAACAATAGAACATCAATGTTGAAGATATGTGCAAATGGATCTATAAAATGGCCCCTTAGAAGTCCTGACCCCACTCCACTTGATTTTTTAATAGAGCTATGTGAAAATGAGGTTTTAAAGAGAGATTTGTTAATAGACGAATTGAGGAAAAAATCATGGAATAATTGATATCAATATAAGCAATATCTTGGAAAATTAATACAAAAAAAAAACAATTATTGTGTTTTTTGTTTTTTTGCAGTTAAATATTTTGTATATATAATTGTTTTCAATGCCTTCTGCGCTGTTTATGAATTGAATATTTTTGATATCAGCAAAACTACAGGAGACGAAACCTTATATTGCTGAAACCAGAAAAAACCTGAGGATTAAGATTTTCCAGTGACATACAGGGTGCTTCAATTGAAAAAGCTAGAATCTTAGAACAAATCTTGCTAGAAAATGGTAGGCAACGTTTTTTTGGATTTCTGAATCAGTCCAGAAGTAACCAAATTACTAGGGGGGGGGCATTTATGGTGAATCACCCTGTACAATTGGCTAGTACCAAAGTTTTTTAGTTGGAACAAATAGTAATCTGGTGGACAAAATGAGAATTATACAGGGTGTGGTATGGTACATGGTACGAGTATGGTACAACTCTTAACAGTGTTGTACCATTACTTATGGATCACCTTGTATAGACGGTATGGGATTACAGAAAACGAAAAAACTTTTGCACCACCCTAACAGATCTTTACTCGATACAAAATCCAATGGATTCGGGTTGAATTAAGTTTCGTTCGTCTTTCAATTTGATACGATGACCAGTTTTCTTTTCTACATCTACTGAAATTTCGATACTGGCAAGAATGCCGGCTACATGAACTCTCAGAAAGTTTGACAACCATATGTTCAGTATTCAATAGGATTAATAGAGGAAAATAAACACATTAACTAAATAAAATAATGAGCCATTTGAAAAAAAAAGTCATCAAAGTTGGCCGAGCAAAAAAAAACGTCTTTCTATTCTTAATCTTAAATTTATAACCTTATCTAATTATCAAGGCTGTCACATTATGTGACACCCATTAGTTATTTTACAATTCTGACAGCCACTTGTCAAAAGTTTGACAACACAAAGTTTTGCCTGCAAACCCCTATTTCCATCTCTCTCGTTCATAGCCAGGTTTTATGTTTTTTTTTTAATGGCTCATAAAAATTACCACTAAGCTATACATTACCAAATACATCACCCGAAGATTACCAGCATTCTTGTAAATACAAAGCGAATGCGTGCACAATGTATAAAATTTTTGAAATAAAAGTTTTGTAACATGAATGTACCTATATTTTTTTGTTACACTGGGTAATCTAAAAAAAAATCAGAACAATTACATATTGGGCGAACACACGCCTAATAATTTGCCGACGGAGCCCACGGCGGTGTCATCGGCTGTGGATTCTGCAAGTACGACATGACGATGGCGGATATCGACAACATGAAGGAACTCAAAATCTGTAAAAATTAAGAAATACAAATGCCAAAAACAAACTACATCTGAATTATATGGCGGCGTTTTCTTGTAGCGCCCCCTAGTGTGTTTAAACGGAGCCACACATATTCTGATAGGTCCGACAAAGTCGGCAACTACTAGATGTCCTTCCCGAAAGCACAGACTAACGGTAACTCCGTTAAGCTCGTGAAAAGAGAATTATTCCTCGTTCATCGCCATTCGCCATCAGAAGACACAGATCCGCATTTAGATCTTATTGGATCTCATCAGAACGACGATGGAACGTTTCACATCTAATAATTCTCCTTTCACGAGCTTAACGGACTTCCCATTAAGGTACTTTCGGGAACGACATCTAGCAGTTTCCGATTTTGTCGGACTTATCAGAACACGTCTAGCCCCATTTAAACACACTAGATGGCGATGTTTACAAGGTAACGCCACCGTAAGCTCTCCTAGTCGGAATATAGCCGGCACGCTCATTCTTCATTCGCCGTCGGGTATGTAACACTGATGAGGTCTAATAAGACCGAGGTCCGGATCTTTTGCTTCTGATGGCGAATGACGATGAACAGGAAACATGGTTTTCATAAAATTGTGAAGTGCGAGCATACTCCAGCTTAGAACCGTTCCTTTAAGTCGAATGGTGCTAGGCCGTAAGAAAGTGTATCCAAAGTAAATCGGAACAGATGAAAAAGTCGGCAGAGCTGTCTGTGTTTTTGACAAGACAGTGCCGACAAGACCAATCCAGTGGCGTTACAAATTATTTTAGTATTGCCGGCAGAATTAAAGTATGGAGCCATCCAAAAAACACGTCATCAAAGTTGGCCTAGTAAAAAAAGACGTATTTCTATTATATCTTAAATGTATAACCTTATTTAATTGTCAAAGCTGTTGCGTTATATGACAGCCATTATTTATTTTACAATTGTGACAGTCACTTGTCAAAAGTTTGACATAATCGAAAATCTTGGACATGACCGCTATTTCTATCTCTCTCATTCATAGCCATGTTTGATGTTTTTTTTTGATGTCTATATTAACAATAATGATTGTTTCAAATTATTAAAATAATTTAATAACTTCTTGAATAACTTGTCATAAGTTTATGTATATTTATTTCTCTTTTTTCTCATATTTTTGTTACAATGTTATCAGCATTAATTTAGGGCTAATGAATTTCATTTATATTATAAATAGATTTTTTTACTGTACTAGTGGTTATTCCATTTTCATATATTTTTATTTGTCGCAAATATTCTTGTCTTAATATAATAATATGTCACCTCCAATGAGTAAAGAGCAATGACCAATTAAACACGTAAAAATTATCGGCCCGCCCATATTTTACGTGACATCTTAGTCAAGTCCACGTGGACTTGGTATCAGTAAGGCCAGTTAAATATCGCACATTTTATGCAGACATTTAAATCGGTAACGATAGAACCAATGTTCTATCTCATTGTAGAAGCAATATTTTTCTAGCTGTTCCAATTGACTTTGGATAAGCTTCAACGATGCTCTCGCTTACCTGCTTGGTATCGTCCGATATTCGTGAATTCGCAAAACTAATGCAGGAACAGTAAAGGGCAACCCAAGCGCACCATTTCAGTCTCATCATGAGGCCGCACATGCTAAATATCATACCTGAAAATAGTACATTACCTTACAGATCCTGCAAATCCTTCTTAACTTCATTTAAAATGCTTGCAGAAAATCAAATAGATGTGCATTACGCAATTACTTTTTCCCGTTATTCACTTCTTTGTTTCATCTTATTGTTAGATATTGCCTTGCTATTAACTCAGAAATTAAAAAAAAAAAAAAGATAAAAGGAGAAAACAATTGACATTGGAACTATCCAAAATAATAAACTGTCTTATCATTTAATTTTCTCCCATGTTAATTGAATGGCATAAGGAAATTAAAAAAATTACATTGGTAAAAACAATATTCTATATTATTTTGCTGTTTTATTACCATATATCTGTAATAGTGCAGTAAAATATAGATTACCACAATGTAATAAATCTATTTTGTAAAAAAAGAACAACATAATAAACAGAAACTATAGTACTGATAATAATCGGACAACACATATGCATGTCGCTACAAATACTGGGCCTTTGCCTTTCCAAATATTGAAGCAAACATTATATGGCTAGTCATACTAATCTAATACGTATGTAACAAGTGTATACGATGAAGATTAAAAACTTAGCTCTTAGGGTGTAACAACAAAGATCTTGACGTCCTTTGTTGTTGTTTGTTCACACATATATTACCTATTTATCGAAATCATTACCTTTACTAGATTAACTATCGTTACCAACAAGAGCTGCACTTTTTTTCGCCTTAAACCCCAAGCATTAGTTAATTCAACACGCCATTTAACAACTTTGGTAAAAAGTCATCAAATCTATATCGATATTTTAGACATCACGGTAGTGTACGAAAAAACAAATCAAAATATACGTTTTAAGCCTAGACTTCATAAGAGCGAAATGCAAAATTTTACGTGTGAACATTTTTCGCAAAACATACTGGGTCTTCCTCGTTAAAACGGATTTCGCTTTTTTTTGTCTGCAACCTGTCAAGTAATTTTTAGGGTTATCCTTAACTAAATGAAGTTTACGTTCCTTTTTCTGACACTAGTGGTTATTTACTTATGTACTGTCTTACAAAATGGTGGACCTTCAAAATTTTCCACTCACTTACGTCCTACTGCCTATCCAGTTAGTATACAGATCACTGGTGTGTACAAACAAGACAATAAAGGGGAGCTAGATTCCTAAACAAAGATATAAAATTATATAAAATCCGCTGAAAAGTTCAACTTGTTTCAGTTGAACTTTTCGGAAACATTGGCCGGAATTTCGCGCCATCTCAGTTTTGGAATGATTTAGACCAATCACATTCATTCCGCAAAAAAAAAATCCGCAAATCGCCGTTATGAGGACTAGGCTTTACATGGATTCATGTTGCATTTATATAGACATCCAAAAGAACGTCATCAAAGATGGCCGAGAAAAAAAAGACGTTTTTCTATTCTTAATCGAATTTATAACCTTATTTACTTGTCAAGACTGTCACATCATATGACAACCATTGTTTATTTTACAAATTGTTACAGTCACTTGTCAAAAGTTTGACGTAACCGAAAAGCTTAGACATGACCGCTATTTCTATCTCTCTCGTTCATAGCCAGAGTTGATGACGTCTTTTTTTTTGGATGTCTATACAACACAAAATCATGTAGTACATCATATGGGAAAAGTTTATATTATCGTGTGGACAGTGGATTTGGCTAAAGTAGTTCCGAGCAACTTGTCACGTGACTAGTTCAAAAACAAGCCAAACCTTTTGGCATAGCAAAATTCACCGCACACAAGACGATAAAAGTTTTTTCCGTGTGATGCGAAATTTTTGGAAAGCACTGTATGTCAAACCTTTATTTTTTCAACAATTTTTTTATTACGAGGACACAAGTAGGTCCAAGTCAAGGGCCTTCAGATATATGAAGACATTATCTTAAGTTAAATACTGATATTTAATTTGATGGTTACCATACACATACATCTATTATACGAAGACCGTGTCTTATGGAACTTTAAAAGCTACCCTAAATAATTCGATAAAAACCAATAAATATGGAAATAATACGCGTTATGCACAAATGTACAGAAATAAGGATGACTTTTTAATAAAATCCCCAATGTTGAGAGTACAGGGTCTCTAAATATTTAATCTATACAGTGAAAAAAATCCGTGTCGATTTTATCCATTTTATGACACACAGAACACAAAACATTCATAGTCTCTTCTATTGAGACGAATATAAGCATTTTTATCCGTAGAAATGTTTTACCTTAAAAAAATCCAATTATATACAAACAGAATAGGATCAACTATACATATTTTTAAGCCTACTGTTTTTTACAACGATCGGTCACAGATAGCTTTTTGTATTTTATAAGACAGAAACTTAAACAGCAAGGACAGTGGCGGCTGGTGAAATTTGAAATTCTCACATTTTCGTAAGCAGCATGAGACCCACATGAGATTTTAGGGGGTCAATAGTATTTGCTATCCTAGCCTTCCACTTGGGTCTTGTATTAACCCCCTAAAATTTGGTGGAGGTTCCATGCTTTCTTATTAAAATACGAAGATTACAACATTCCACCTACCGTCATTGAGTAAAGTTGGCAAGTAACAACAGTGAAACTTATTAAAGACAATAACAAGTATTTTGGAAAACGTACTATCGAGATAAGAAGATATAGAAACGATATTGAGACTATTAAACAAAAAAAAGTTTTCCCATTTATCTCCTAAAATATGATGTGGATTTCGTACTACAAAATATAAACCAGGTGGCATCTGTTTTGAGTTGGACTTTTTCCATATAGTTTTCTTTATTGTGATTTATTTGATTTTATCGACATGTTTTTCATATATTTTTTCCATTGATTAGAAAATGCGCTACTATTGCAAAATAATTAAAAAACAAAAGCAGTTTCTTTCTGAATTTTTTTCAACCACTTAGACTGTACATACGATCATCAAATCATGGTTCAGAAAACGTTTCATACAAGGGCGTAGCCAGAGGGGGCGATCGCCCCCTCCCCCCCCAAAGGGTCAAGTAAAAAACCAAAATCTCGGGGGAATGCGGTTGCCGTTGCCTGTAGTGACCTTTTTTTTTTTTTGGCTTTTATGTTTAATCTGCAGCGATCGCCCCCCCCCCCCAAAGGGTCAAGTAAAAAACCGAAATACGCGAGGGAATGCGGTTGCCCTTGGCTGTAGTGACCTTTTTTTTTTTTGGCTTTTTTTGTTTTATTTGCAGCGATTGCTTCGGGCTTTTTGGTTGCCGTTGCCTCTACTGACCTTTTTTTTGGCTTTTTTGTTTCATCTGCATTGAGCACCCCCCCCCCCAAAGATAACTACTGGCTACGCCCCTGGTTTCATATGGTAAAATAACACACCAAATTTCATCCAAATCGGTCTAATGGTTTTTGCACAATAATTCCAGTCCTTTGGGAAAAAGCAACGCGATTTTCAAAACTTTATACAGCCATAAAAAAAGTCTTGAGCAATCTGAAAATTGTTTTTGCATGAAAGAGTAATCAAGCTTTCGAACCTTTGAAATTCCATCATTGTTTTGGCTTATAAACAATTTAAATAGCTCTATGAATTTTCAATCATACGAAATCTAAAAAACATACCTTAAAAGTTCTTGGATAGACGCTTCATTAAAATAAAAAAATAAGTTAAATTTCGTTCGTTAGTTCTCGACCGCTCGACGCCTGATATCGCTTCAAAATCACCGATGGATTTATTCATGTTGTCAGCAAATGGTAGTTTTTTAAGCGTTTGCACAGGTGACATTTTATTATCAACGTGTAATAACGACGCCGACGACATTAACACCTCAAACGCACTAATAATAATGCAAGTCTGGCTAAAAAATTCAGGTTGCTCAAGGCTTTTCTTACGGCTCTACAATGTTTTGAAATTTGGCAAAGTTTTTTTCACAAAGATTGCAATCAGGCACATTTGGATGATATTTGGTATGTTGTTTTTCTTCATTTTTTTCCCTAATTATTGCTATGTTTGCAATACAATGTTTTTTTTTTATTTCTAACATAACACCTTTGTATAAAATTTAATAACAAAACTTTTTCTCTCTTCAAATGTTCTCTCTACAATGAATAGTTCACGAATTCTTTCGAGGAAAACAAGAAGAAACGAATGTTTTAGAAGTTTTTTTTACATTTTGTTTCATAATAAATTCCCCAAAACTTTTAACTGGCGCATATCGAAATTATCATTTATTATGATATTCCAGATGTTTTAATTTCTTTTGTCCACTTCTTTGTCTATTGTATCTATTTGAGTTATCCTATGCCATAATATATGTACTTTCTTTCGGGATGAATAAAAATTATTATTATTATTATTATTATTCCAATTAAAATTAGGGTTCATATGGCAAAATGCCCAAACTACCTCATTTGGAAACAGATACCGCCTGGTCTAACATAAGAATTTCAATTTCTATCAGCTCTACCAATTAAGTCAATTTTTAGTCATTAAAACACACAAATGAAGATCCTTATCTGACATTTTTGAAAAATCCCAATAAGAAAAGGTCTCTGCATACTTGAATAGAAGTATTTTTCGTCACACTTTTACTAAATGTTTATTGCTCCATATTCCGAGACAACGAACATAAAACTCATCGCACACAGGTAAAGTATATCTATACATAATATGTGTATGAACCGGTTAGAATTACCTTTTACATAAAAAAATATGTAAAAATACAGTTAACGATTACAGTACAGGAAGCAGTCCAGTTAATTTTAAACAATATATTCCTTTACATAGAAATAATTTCATTATTAATTAACACAGCCATAAATTGTCTACATTTTCCCATAAATTTCACTTGCGCTAAAAATTCTCTAACATTTATTATATAATAATAATTGCAAAAAACTATCAAGTAGGTTTCGGCTACTCATTCAGCCGCGCGCTAAAAATAGTAGTGATGGGACAATTTCAATTAAAAATCATTCATAATTCGATTATCGAAATAATCGCAAACATCCGATTACGACTGTTGATAATTCGAATTATTAGAATCATTCACTTGGAAATTCAGGAAGCTTGCTCTGCATCAATTTTTTCAAAGTAATTCCATGTGATTGGTCTCTTTTTTACTACCAGGAGTACCACATTACAAAGTATGTATTTAGAGCAAAATAAAAAAAAATCGGCACCACGTTTTTTTTTCCAAGAAATCCAAATAACAACATTATTTGGAATAAACTGTTGAATCGCCGATTCTGGATTGCAGGCACGTCCTGACTGTAAACGAATGGTTTTTAATTCGATTATCGAAAACACTCATAACCTGAAAGTTCGATTATTTGAAATGTCCGATTTATGCACATCACTAAAAATAGGTTAAAGGTTTCGTTTAATGCACATAACCTCACCCGGACAAACTATACGTAAATATTAAATGCAATCTGAGCAACTTACAAGTTATAGACAAAAAAATAAAGAACGAAAATATCATCTGCACACGTTTTAACTATGAGATTATGCGTGTATTAAAGCAAAAACCTTAAACGGAAACTAAAATGTAGGACAAACTCGCTAGATATCACTAAACAATTATGATATGCCATTAAAATAAAGCGAAAATAATATAGTGGGATATTCTTTGAGTATACATTTTTTTTATATAATCTATGACCTAGACATATTGTTTATACTTTTACTATTATTATTACTACACAGATATTCTCTCTTCTTTTACACGGGATTATTATAAAAATAGTATCGTAATAGCAATTTATCTTTAATATAGCAAAAAAAGAGAAACTAAGAATGGTGTAATAAAATCACAGTTTCAAATAGCACCAAATCAAAAGTTTGGCTTAATTTCCTCTCGTATAATACATACTTTACAAAATTTTACAGAATATACAATTTATTTAAATCGGCCAATCACAATCCCTATTTAACTTGCGCTGCTTAAACATAATATACTGATATAATACGCTAGATAAGTCGAATGCGACGGGTAATAAGAGTTTTCCAAAGAGATTTAAACGGCATCTCATGTCTCACGCCATGAGAACTTTCAAGCATACGTATGCACAGGGTGAATTCGCGAAAATTCCCACCACATTCTCCGTTATTTTTGGAGCTACGAAACAAATTGTTTGCAAGGGAAACTAATTTTTTCTGAAATTTTAGAATATACTGTCAGAAAAAGAAGTGAACGCTTTTTCTTTTTTTTTTTTGGAACACCCTTTTTTATTTGTTGAATTCTGCTCTTCTGATTACGATATAACATATATTTTCTTCCAGAGGTTTTTCAATTATACGCATCGAATATATAAAATAATATACTCCGCAATATGGTATAATTTATAGTAAGCTGTGGAAAGTTACCCTTTGTTGTCAAAAATAAAAACAAAAGTTGTCATCTTGGTTCCTTTGTTTCTTACCATCAGTGAAACACGCGTTTTAAGGTCTGTTAATTATTTGTTTTACGTATTTTTGCAATAGATGATTAGTACTTAATGAATAATAGTCAATTTAGTAAAAATATTGATTTCATCAGAATAGACAATAATGTAAAATGACAGATTAAAAGATGTACCCAAAAGTGACAATTTGTTTAAATGTTTTGTTTCATAGCTACCTTGAATTTGGGCTATTTTACTAAGTATATTATTTTACACAGGGTGTTCCATTATTAAGGAGCCACAGTGAAACTACAGATTCTTTGGGTAAAAATATTACGATTTAACGAAACTTAACATTAGTCCAAAAGTTTTTGGTAGCCAAGATACAGGGTGTCAAAGTTATAATTTTATTTTCAATTTCCGTTTCCGTTTTTTTTTGAGGGGGAATTTTAATTTGTCAATCAGTGTGATGTAAATTGTAGGGCATGCAGCATTCTGAATACATAAAAAATTGTGTTTTTTAAAAAGTTTCTTGCGCTGGAAAATATTGGAACTATTCTAAATTTATTATATTGAAAATATCGATTTTTCCATCATTTATTGACATAAAGAATACCGTTTCAGTGCACCTCAGTGATGTTTTTTAAAGAAGTTATAACAGAAATCGAAAATAAAATTATAACTGACACCCTGTATCTTGGTTGCCAATAACTTTTCGACTAAGGTAAGTTTAGTTAGATCATAATATTTTTACCCAAACAATCTGTAGTTTCACTGTGGCCCCCTTAATAATGGGCATATTACGAGATATATTGGAACACCCTGTATATTCTACGCACAATTCAAAAAACGCTGGAAAAAAATACGAAAATATCGCAAGTAGAAAATCAAGTGGAATTCGACAAAAAAAAAAACAGCTCACTGTTACTCTAAACAGCTGCTCCATTTTCGTTTCAATAGATTTTCCGATAACATATTCTGTAGTTTCGGAAAAGATAAGTAAATAAACAAACTCCTGCAAACAAAATTTTTTGTAGCTCTAAAAATAACGGAGACAATGGGGATGGGAATCATCACGAGTTCAATAATACCGTTTTGCCGTTTTTCCACACGTCTCACAAGGATAAACCTGCGTTAATAAGGGTGCTTAACCTGAATTCGTTCACAAAAAAAAAATAAAACAAAATACAGAAGAATCTCTTTAACTGCTAAAAAACATCGAGGTATAGATGCGTCTACTAGCAAAGAAGTGATATTGTAACTATAGAACATGTACCACTTTTCGCCAACACGCTAAGCACTTTTTCATTGTTGCACACAAAAAAAATAGCTCTTATATAACTGCAGGTCATAAACACTTGTTACAGTCAAATAGAAAAAAAACTTTATAGAATTCTGCAGATAAACCAGCTAACGAACTAACAAGAAATGAAATTAATTACACATTCTTATATAATCATTACAGCTGGCTGTAACGGAACGCGCCATTGCGCATAGCGGAGGCCGTACAACAACTCCAGCTGTCACCAGACTACTGCAATCAAATAAAAAATTGAGGCAACCCATCACATACTGCTCGAGTTGTGGGTTGCGGCGCTGTATGTTAACTTTAATAGTCACATAATTCGGAAGTCAAACAATATTAAGAGGTAATACTACCTTGTAGATTTTTTTGATGATTTCTTTTATTGGCTTAAATGCTTCCTTAACTATCCAAAAAATGATATCCAAAAGGTTTTATGTGGGGGAAAATTTTTAAAAAATTTCCTAGTGAAGTCACGGTGCTGTTTAACTAGTAATTTGTGCGCGTTCGATATCGGCGCAGTAGGGGTCACTATTCCTTCGTAAACACAGTATACCTACGTCAGTAGGATAAAACTTCAAAATGCTACCGTTACATGTCTCTACTACTCGAATTTTCAAGTTAGACCAACGTTAAACTCGATTTTCTCGAAATCATGTTTTTCGAGCTGGCCCTAAAGCTAGCGCCTACAATTTTCAACCAATCAACCTGATATTTTAATTGTAGCTAAAAAATTAAATTTTCTAGAGAACTTTTTGATTTATGGGAATGTACCGATTTTATAGCCATTTTTTTCCGAAAGAACGTGTTTTTTCTTTAAACTGATGCCACTTTTTAAAATCGATATTTCGAAAAGTTCTACGGTCGTTCACTAGATTTTTCGATGTAATTTCAAAATCTTGGTTTTTTGTTCTAGATGCACAATTGCGACCTGTAGGTTTACGGCCAGGAAGGTCATAAAAAAAGATGTTTCATTCCGAGAGCTGTTGTGCCGCCATTTTGTTTTTAAGACTAAAAAAAAATATTTTTGTGTACTTTAAGAGATGTGTAATGATGTCTAAAAAACCGAATTTCACTAAATTGTTTTGCCTTTCTACAATAAATTCGAGAAAATGAGCCTTGATTTTGACCCCACAAGGTAGTGTTACCCCTTAACGTCCCTTAATAATTTATGAATAAATTCAGGGAAAAAAACACACAAAATTAGCCTTAGAAGGCTAGATTTTCTAAAGATGGATTTTCAGTTATGCACTTTGTTGCACCCAAAAACTTCAAAACCTAATTTTCTGGAAACTAAATATCCAATGCTGCTGCACTATTCCACGTTTTCACAGTTTTAAATGGTAAAAATTATCTTAAGCCCTAGCTAGAATACTCATAAAGCGCCCCAAATATACCTCAATGTTCTATTAAAGCCGTTCTTCATAACGGCTCAGAATCTCAGAATTGACTCTATTACTTTAGATTTTCAAGATATCCTGACCTAAATGTGCGAAAAGCACGGTTTTTCGCAATATTTGAGGTTATGTTACACCACGAAGTAATTTCTCTCCAAACCAAAAACTCGTTATGGCATCTGAAAGTAGTATTCTTCGTCTTCAAAATCCCGTTCGAATGGTCTGGATATTCTTATTACTCTCCAAGAAATCGCTCACCATGATGCAAAGTCCGATTTACTGAATTCAAAATGGCGGATCCAATATGGCAGACGCAATTAATGAAAAACACGGAATTAAGATATGAGAAAATGTGTCGAATCCTACACCACCTTTTAGGGGAACATATTGACATAATTTGTATCATTTCTTGCAATGAGTTTGCTGTGCCTGACTACCCCTTTAAGGTTAGGTTAACTTAGGTTAGGTGCCCGACTAACCGGCAAGGCCATAACGAATACACGAAGTCTGATTAATTTCAACACTCGATTTCTTGAAGAGGAAGAGTAGGATAAAAACGAGATTTTGAAGGGAAACATTAGATACCATAACAAGTTTTGTGGAGAAAAATTACCTCGTTGCGTAGCATAACCTCTAATATCGGTTAGGATATTTTGCAAACCTGACGTAATGGAGCAATTCTGAGAGTTGTCCAGAAACCTCCGGAAAAGCACAGTTCGGTTTCTGGTGTAGAATTTTGCCGGCCTGTGTCTTGATTATTTTTCGTCTGCAACAATGAAAAAAGCAAACGATTGCGCTGATAACACCAACCGAACAAATAAAGGCGCACCCTCCGCGCGGATCCGTCCCGGATCCTCAGTCCCACGGAAGAGGAATTTTGACGGGGCATCGACGAGACTCGCAGAAGTAGAACGAAAGAGTCCAAAGCGTAAAAAAAAAAATAACGAAAACTAAACAACTGGCCGAACGATAGAGGATCTACTGCTGTGCATTGATAGCGTCGCCGGAAGGCAGCGAGTGAGTCTGCGCGCTGGGAACGGGGTTGTGACTAGGGTTGGCGATGGGCGTGCCGGTCTGGGGAGTGGTGACCGCCGTCCCCGCCGCCGCAGGCGCAGGCGCGGGAGCGGGCGCGGGCGCGTTCACGCCCGAACTCGGGTTGAAACTGGGACTAGGATTGGTCGGTATCGTGGTGGTCTGCGTGGGGGCGGGGTTCGAGGCCGGCGTCGACGCCACCGCCTGGCTCTTGGGGATCTGCGACCTGAGGAAATTGTTCTCCGTCTCCAGCTGCTGTATCCTCTCCATCAGCTCGGCGATCTTCTCCTTCAGCACCTCCACCTCCTCGCGCACCGTGTACATGAGGTGGCTCTTCACCAGGTCCATCGCCTGCTCGATCTTGTTGTCGATGGCGTTCACCACGGGGTTCGTCTTGGCGGGGTCGTCGGCGTTCTCGCTCGCCGCGTCCACCCCGCTGCTGGTCTCGTTCACCTCCGAGGCCATCTCGCCGCCGTCGAGCGCCGTCAGGCTGTTCACGTTCATCGGGAACTGGGGGTTGGTGTAGATGTTGCTGGGCAGGCCCTGGTCGAAGGGCTGCGCCTGCTGCAAGGCCTGCGACTGCGCCGTCTGCTGGTAGACGCCCTGCTGGTACTGCTGCACCGACTGGTTGGCCTGCACGGGCATGTGGTTCTGCATGCCGGGCTGCATCTGCTGCGATTGGCTCACCACCGGCTGCGACACGTTCGAGTTGAGTATCACGCTCTTGGCGGTCTGCGTGGGCAGGCTGCCGGTCACCTGCTCGTTCTGCGGCGTGAAGTTGTGCCCGTTGACCACCGGCTGCACCACGCCCGACTGGCTCTGCTGGCCGGCGTACGTCTGGCTCTGCTGGAAGCTGGAGGGCATCTGCGAGGTGGGCACGAAGGCGCTGTTCTGGTTGTGCATCAGGTTGGCGGGGATGTACTGCACGGGGTACGACTGGGGCACCTGGAAGGCAGCCCCGCCGGCCGCGAAGTACGGCTGGCCGCCGATGAACTGCGCCGGCATCGTGCTGGGCACCGGCTGCTGGAGCGTCTGGCTGGGCATGTTGGCCATCTGCGGGTAGAAGTACTGCCCCTGGGGGATCATCTGCGCACCGGGCACGCCCGAGAACACCTGCGTGCCGTTGGCGAAGCCGCTCTGTAGCAGCATCTGCTGGATCTGCTGCTGCGGCAGGCTCTGCGTCTGCATGTACGGGCCGCCGGCGATCTGGATGCTGCCCGCCGACTGGGGCACCCTGTTGGCGCCGGCCGGGGCGCCTCGTCCACGTAGTCCATGCATTTCCAGCGGCCGCGCTTGAAGGGCTCCAGGCTGGCGATCTTCACCACCTTGAAGCGGTCGTTGCGGCTGGGCGTCGAGTGGAGGTCCTTGCCCTCGTCGGGCGGCTTGGCCGTCGTGTCGGTGACGGTCTCTGTCGGCGGCGTGTACGTTTCGGTGGGGATGTCGTTGGGGGCGGCGGTTATCGCGGCGGCGACGGCGGCGGCGTTCGGTATAATGGCGACGCCGTACTGAGGGCTGGTGGGTATCACATTGGTAGCGTTAGCAGTGACGGCGAGCTCATCGGCAACTACTAGCTGAGCGTCTTCGACGAGATGGCCGGCGGCTTGGAGGTTCGGCTCTGCGCCCACAGATGTCTCTGCGTGCTTGTCCGAGGCCTCGACCACGTTTGCCGTGGTCTGGTGCTGACCTACGGAAAACTTCAGGATAATTTCAGGCTTTACTCACTGTGTTACCCACTCACACTCAATACGGCTGCTCTATGTCAAGTACTAACTAGCGGATACGACATACTGTGACACTCTCTAGGATAATTATCGAAACGATCTTACGATAAGTATGTACGGACATACCCACTTCTACACGGTAATACTAGGAGCAGCAGTTCGATAACTGGTACAAGGTATATTTTGATAATAGCACATAATTCACGATTAACACATTAAAAAAACTGTTTTAAACTTTACAAGCAGAAGAAAAACAACATGACATACAGTGGATCAGGGGAACATACAGAGGAACAATGACATACAGTGAATCAAATTACTTCCACATCCACGTAATGGAGTCAAAGTATAGTAGTTCCATATTATCTTTTTTAAGAAGGCTGTTAAATCTTACATCATATTTATATCAATTTGGTACAGAACCGAATGTTGCTTTGTGCATCTTAACTATATCGCTAGATAATTCCCCTGAGATTGAGAGGATGTCGCGTTCTTGCCGTGACGTAATCACAGATTTGTAACATATGAATGTGGACGTGGACGTAGTTCAGAGCGTATTTACTGAGCCCATCTGGCAAAATGGGGACCAAAATCATTTCCAAGCTGCACAACGTATAATGAGGAGCACGTATAACGACGACAACAGTCTTTGGAAAACTTGCGAAGTCGACAGCATGATCAACGCAAAGTCAAAATAAGTTATACGACCATGACAGAACCCGAAAGCAACGGCAAGAAAATAAAATACCATAAGTCATAATATCCATATTAATTGCATACCACCGTAATCATAAAAATGTATTATCGACTTATTATTGCCGATATCCCACAAAATGTGTATTTTCTTAATTTGCGTATTGTCGTCAAACATGTGTTGCGACTATTATCAGTATCACTCAGGGTATCACTGAATCACCTTCTTCATAATTACCTAATTAAATAGGTTTTTAATTGTGTATATACATATATTTATTTATAGATTAATTTGACCTAAATTAAGACAAAAAAAATATTTTTTTTATCCACCGTTAAATCTACCTAAATCTATTATTTTTTTAAAGGACTTAACGCTTTCCTAACGCCTTATGTTCAACGGAAGGCTTAAAAAGTGTCTAACGGAAAAAAGACACTGCAAATTATTATTCAGCTGCAAATTGCTAGCGAATATCTATGATTCGAAAGAGTAAAGCAATTTTACTCACCTAATATATTCATATAATCGGGAGTTAAGTCTTCCTGACCAGTTCCATTGCTTGTTTTGGGGACATAACGTTGCACTTTTTCCGGTCGTCGCGGATCTGCATTCATGTCGATCTAATAAAAATACGTTCATTAGAATAAAAAAAAGATACGGCGTAGGTCTGTTCTACAGCTGGCCATTAACAAAACGAAATAAATAAAAGGCTGGATAAAAGGAAGAACTGTCAAATTCAAGATGAATCAACAATTTACCTTTTATAGTGTTGTCTAACAACAAGATAACTGTTTTATTTATGCGAATTTAACTGTAAACTTGTTTTGTGCGGTTTATTTTACTCCAGTACACGTTCACAATCCAGAGTACTTACTTTTTATACCCTTAAATAATTGTAATATTTATAAAGATTCACAATGGCGACGTACCGACGACCCAACCAAATAAGTGTCAGAAGACAGTAGCGTCACATGCAGAGTAGTTTTAATGACATGAACAAAAATGAACGGAGAACTACTTATAAACATTATTTTTTCATTTTTAAAGTATCGAACATGAACCTAAATATATATCTGAGTAATATTTGAAACAAATTAATCTTGAGTTGCCTTAAGCTGAGATATACTTAATAAACAAATTAAACATTGTCAGTGGCGTAGACATATTGGTATTGGTTACCTAATTAATTCAAGGTTGTCTATATTTATCATCTTATATTTACATACAATTCATTACTAGAATTTTGAGAGTAAATTAAAAAAAGATAAATGTAAGCTGGTGGAAAATGTAAAAAAAATATATTGAAAATAATTTCTTTTAGTCTTTAATTTCTTTCATCTTGATGTGTGGAAAGGTTTCATAAATGCCATTTCGCAGTCACGGGCATGTAAAATAAATCAAATTAAGCGTCACTTAAATTATTACCTGACCTATTTTGTCGTTTTTGTGAAACTTTTGTAGTTTTGGAATTTCCAAATTTATACATTTTATTCAGATATTTTAAAATTTTCAAAATCGCAGAAACTTTTAAATTGAAGAACAGTTCATTTCTTGAAAAGGCTTTAAAAAATACAAACCAAAAATGACGTTTTAACATATATCAAATACTCCAGATATATGCGTTTTAACTACACTCGATTCCCTCTTAAGTCACCAAATCCGCGCATCATCTCGCTTAAGTCGCGAAACTTATTCTCTCTTAAGTCGCAATCATAATTTCAACTTTTTTGTGTTTTTAGTTGCAAAAAGAAATATTTAGATATACCACAGCACTTGTTATAATGAAAAATGAGCCAGTTGAACGAAAAAAATCAATGTAAGTATACCCAGTCGTGCGTGACAAAGTTAAATTTTCCACTTGAATGAATATTTTAAAGATTAAATATTTTTAAAAGACACCTAACCTGTTTTAAATCAATAAATGTATTACACAATCATTTTTTTCAATAAAAATTGTACATATTCATATTATTCATGGGAGAATCCAATTTCCAAACGTAGTTCTAAAACTTTTACAGGCGACTTAACCGGGACCGTTTCTCGACCTAATAGGGGTAAACGTGGTGAAATAACAGAGGATGTGAATTAAGCGAAGGTGAAATAAGAGGGGTTCGAGTGTAATATACATAATAAAAGTTAATTACCTCGCTGACTCAGTTGGTGCGTTCATTTGTTAATAGTTCAACAATTTTCTGAACTACTCCGTTCTAATTGAAACCTTGTTTGTCTTCTCTTTTTGAACTCTTTCAGATGTTTACGATATCTATGAGTATTTGGGATTTTAAACGTCAGTAGCATCCAACTGTTTACAATTGTTTTTAGATATGAAGTAATCGGATTCGTATTTGCACTTAGCACTGACCAAAAACCAACAACAGAAAAATGGATCAAGTTTCTGTCGTGTTTAAAGAATTTACAAATGTAATGGATCAGAATATCAGAGGAGTACAGGTACATTATTTATATAAAATTTCGTAACATGTATCAAAAATAAACGAATATCAAAATATTCTAGATTGGCTGCTATTCAGTTGCACTAGTCGGATTAACGATTGCCTTGCGAAAGGTCAAGCCGGTAAGTTTCTTAAAATAAACGTAAGTGCAAAATAAAGCTTATGTAGCAACTGTATACAGATCTTAAAATACACACGATTTTTTGTAGTTTACCAAATTTAAAAAACCATCGGATATTCCAAATCACTTTATTAAAGAAAGACGGGAGCTTACGGGTGTGGTTAAAAGGATCGATCCAAACGGCACTTTGCTGATGATACAACATAAACCGTTAGTGGATATTCCACTGATTCCTGCCGGACAATTGCCCGTCAAAATATCCGGAGTTAACGTTACAGGCCTGGGACTTAACTGGCTGCAAGCTATTGTAAATGGGAGCGAGGTAAAATTTATACCTATCGTCAAAGAAAAGGAATTTGTTCAGTGTGAAGTCTTACTTTTACAGCCAAGCAAACAGGTAAGAAAAACATGCCTGACCTAAATAAAAATTAGCTGTAAATTTTCATTATCTTACTTTTAGAAGGAACAAAAAGCTGTAAATATCGGCGAGAACTTGGTAAAAATTGGTTTTGGGGTGACTGAAAATATCGAGAAACCTTTAACGGAAGACCCCGACTTCCTTTTGTATTACAAACGTCTGCAGCAAGCCCAGAAGTATGCAGTTCGCAAGCAGTTAGGGTTCAAATATTACCTAAAACCTACAAAGAACGCACTCATATCTGTAATGAAGACCCTGAATCATCTCTTAAAGCAGCTCCCCAAATTTCCCGACAAGGTTCACAAGGCGTATGTGGCATAGCAGTCACAGTTTAATTTAGTCTTCGATTGTGTTTTATTGATTCTACAAATTCTAGCCGTACATAATATTCTATCGTTTTTCTTCTATCCAAAACCAAAGTCTATGTGGGAGGACTTTTTAGAGTTGCTTTGAGTGTTAAGATCGTGGGAAATATGTTTTCCATAATCGTGAAACTTAAAAACTAAAATATTGTGGAAAACATATTTTTCATAATCCCCGAATTTTAATGGAGAAAACATTTTCCATAATCTTTCGGTTTGCCCACAGTTATGTACTTTTTTTTAAATATTTAATTGTTATATATAAGAATGTAATAAAGTTGTTATTATAATGTCATTTGAATTAAATTTACAGTAGACCAACATTATTAGGTAAGTAATTTACTAATGTGTTTCGAGATATTTAAGTATACAAAATTATTCACAAAAGTCGAAACAATACAAAATATTTTACTGATCCACTTATGTATAAAATACATTGACATGGATATATAATAATAATAAAAGGTTTATTACTTAAAAAGGACCAAACATAGTTTGAAAAAAACATTGAAATTGAATTGAAAATAGCCTGATTTAAAAAAAGTTATATAGCAATCTTATTTGATAAAAATTTAATTACAGATTGTAAACAAAAGTTTAAATACGAAAATAAGACTTGTTTCAAACATTTACTTCATTTCTGCATTTTTTTGCCTTGAACTACATACATATGTATTATCTTGCACTTTTTACACGAGATCTTCTTGTTGCCTTTGTCTACACTAAATACACCTTTTTATGCCTTGTCATTAACTGTATTCTTTCGGCAAAATGATAATCGAAAGGGCTTTATATTTTTTGCACATTTAAATTGAATATCACGAAATCGATAACCACAGATTTGAGAAATTGTTATTTTAATTTTTCTAACAAAAAACTGGATAAAACGAAGTGTCATCATATAAATATTTGATAGTTTTTTAATACTTTTATTTTTGTCTTTCGATTTATTAGTTTTACTTCCGTGGAGTTTATATATCTATCTTTTTTCATTAGGTACATTCTGTATAAGTCCGTCGTTGTTGTTAACAACAACGAAATAACATTTATATACGATCTACCTCTTATTACGTTTTATCTCTGTTTAGTATGTATGATTATTAGTTGCGTTTCTTCTACATAAAATTTCAGGAGATCACAAATAAAAGAAACACAGCTGTTATTAGTCGTTGGTATTCTATATTTTTATTAACAAGGTGACATTGACCCAAGGGGTTAATTTTCGAAAATGCCTAAACAACGATAGTGGGTGTTTTTGAAGTTGGTTAATTTTTTAACGCTACTATTAATATGTTCTGTTTTAAGTGATATTTGCTCAGCCTTGAATGAATTCCTCAAACATTCCGCAAACTTGTGATATACAGTATCTTTAATAGTTGAATAATGGATAACGAGAAGAATTGGAATCGACCGTGGTCTATGGGGGAGATAATTAAAAATGCTGATAACTGGTCGTTAGCCGGCGACGTTGCTCTGTTAAATACTATAAAGTCTTATGCAAATGTACATGAACTAGTTAATAGTTGTTTCCAATATTGTGATACTTTTTTTTCAGAATCTGTTAACGAAAACCCTTTCGCTTAGCAATAACGTAGACGATCTATTAAATAATCTCGATGAGGTAAGCCTGAAACTAGAGATAACGCAGAACGAATTTCAGAGCCTGAGAAACAGCCAGTTCATTGAAAGTAGAGTGTACGAAGATGATGAAACAATAAATGGTAAAGACGATATTAAAGTTAGTATTTGGAAACCAATCTTTATATGTACATTGGATCTATTATTTTTTATTGCAGGAGGAAGAGAAAAAACTTACAGAAGAGCAGAAGCAAGGGAGGATCAGAGAAACAACCCTCGAGGGGTTAAACGTGATGGAGAAATACTTTAATAGAATTGAGGTCTCTATAAGTGACAGCGAGGAAGAGTCGGAGAAGAGGTAGTATTGTGGATGTTATGAACAAAAAAGTAAAACATTTTGGATCTCTAGTATGTTTCTTTTTTATGTTTGGCGTGTTAAATTCTCTGGTATTAAGAAAATTGTAAGGTTAGAAATTAACTGTAAATGTTACACATTTTAAATGCCTTTTAAACTCTGAAATATAGGATCTGGGAAGTTGAAAGTCTATTCAAAATTATCAATTTAAATTGTAGAAAACAAATTTTTGAAGTCCAGTTTTAGAAACGCTTAAATATTTTAGCTACGTACTGCAGTCTAAGGATCTGTACGGCGATCGGCCATTACCCCTGATTATTGGCACGGAAGAATGGTATAAGAAATGGCACGTAGGCTTAACGGATTCCTCGTCTGATAGTGAATCCGATAAAGTGTCTGAAACCTACAGCGATTCCGATTCGGAAGACCATTTACCAAAGGATTTAGTAAGTCATTATAAGTCTAATAACTTTTTTAAAGTAACTCTGTGTGTATATTTAAGAAATTCTTACATTATTTTTGTATTCCTTGCAAAATTCTAATCATTTTGTTGATAATGATAATAGTAGATCTCTTGGTAATCATTTTTAAAAGTCTTTATGCCTGAATTGTATTGCTTCATGAATTATTAATTCTAACTAAATTGAACGGGTTCTAGCATATTTTTTTTGGTCCAATTGTTTTTATCCTACATAAAAAAAATTAATTCTAATACGGCGATATTTAATTAAATGTACATCTAATTAAATCATTTACATTTCATTTTACGGTCTGCTACCATTTTTTTTACGACTGTTGACAGCTTCAGACAGAAATACTTTGATTTTCATCACCTTTTATAAGACAAGGGGCCATGGGTAACATAATTTTCTATTTCTTTCAGCTGAAAGGCTCTGAGACCAGTTCCGAATTGGATTTATCGAGTCAAACCAGCGAGAATCGGCCCGTCGCAAACTCCACGTTCAACGAGTCCACGAAACAGCCGGACATATTTGAGTCCGACGGAAGCGATGGACAAGGCTCCTTGCCAGTAAAGGTAAGGCTTATCGACGTTTGTGCGTTCTATTCACCATGTGTGTCATGTTATAGACGCCTATATCAAGCCAAAATTTCGCCGAGCAGCTGGCCGAGAAATTGGGCCACGTCATAAGTGAACGGGATGAGATTTCTGCCGAAGTAAACCGGAGGCCCATTCAACCTGCCTCGTCTAATAATTTCGTAGGTAGGCATGCAATTTTCATGATGTGTTCAACGAAGTTTGTCTTTCAAGTAGGCTTTGTCAAATAAGAGTGTGTCTGATAGGTTCAGGCCTAAAACAATTGATTTGCAGTCAGGCGTTTGACAGCTTTCAAACTGTCAAGGTTAAAGTTCTAAACAGTTTGTGTAGATTCTAAAAGAAAAATTACTTATAAATGGTGTATCTTGATCTGATTTTGTCCATTAGATTCAAAGACAAAAACTTAACTATCATACCAAATTGCTTATAGCTTGAGCTGTCAAAAATGTTTGCATGTCGGCCATATTGGAAAAAATTGGCTATGAAATTCGTTTTTATTTCCACAGCCGACTTGAGGTCAAATACGTTTGAACACTTGTTAGTTCAAGAGCAAAAACTTACATGCAGAAAGTTTTCTCAGTTCACTGCAGGAATTGGGCATTTTTTGAGGTAGGCAAAAAATTTTGAATTTCGCACCATTTTTATTTAAAATTCAAAGGCAGAAACTTACCTGACACACCGAATTAGCTAGAGCTCAAACTGTCAAAAATAGGTTACATGTCAACCATATTGGAAAACATGTGGCTGAGACATTTGTTTTTTTTTCACAACCAACTTGAGGTCTACTTTATTTGAAATACTTTCTCAATCCACTGCAGCAACTGATTATTCCTTGACTCAGGAAAAAATTTTGAATTTGACACAATATTCGTTAACCCATATTTTCAAGGTAACCTATTTTCTGATGAGCCTCCACCCTTGGATGATTTTGAAGACACGGTACTACCGAAAAGTGCCCAGTCTGGTCTGTTTTCCGGCGGTCAAGGTCTCTTCGACGATAACGAAGACGAGTTGTTCTGGGGTCAGAAAAATAAACCGACTAAATCCGAACCGAAAGCAGCCGAAGAAAAAGCCAAGCCGGAGGTACAGGCGGCTCAAAATAAAGATGTTTCCATCATACCGAGTGTGTCACAGGTAATTCGATTAGCGAAAAATTCCAATTGTCTGAGTACGTTTATCGTAGACGGGCAAGGGACTTTTCGACAGCGATGACAGTGACGACGAAGATCTATTCGTTTCCAATAAGAGGCCTCCTGCAAAGTCCTCTTTTCTGCAGCCTTTCAATGCGGCTGCTCCTCTTTTCGACGAGGAACCTCCAGAGCTTGACACACGAAAGGAACCGATTCAGGAATCACCGAAGAAGGTACGAAATTAAAGTGTATTTTCAGTATGTTGTAACCATAACCAAAATTGACTATTGGTAAAAAAAAAATATTAATTGGTTCATTGAGATGTAATAAATAATGAGAGGTCCCTTCGATACAAACCTGAAAATATCTAATGAATAGAGCTGTCACTTTTAATAGGTAGGCAAATTTTTTTTTGCATAGAATTTTTATTAAAAACTCAAAGGCAGAAACCTACCAGATACACCGAATTAGCTATTGCCCAAACTGTCAAAATTTGGTTTCATGTCAGCCATATTGGAAAACATTTGGTTATGACATTCGATTTTTTTTCCACCGCCAACTCAAGTTGTCAAGAATTGGCTACGTGTCAGCCATATTGGAAAACATTTGGCTATGACATTTGTCTCTTTTTCCACCGCCAACTTGAGAACTAGTTTATTTGAACGCTTATTAGTTCACTGCAGGAATTGGCCGTTTTTTGAGGTAGGCAAAAATTTTGAATTGCACACAATTTTTATTGAAAATTCAAAGACAGAAACTTACCTGACACCGTATTAGCTATAGTTCAAACTGTCAAAAATTGGTTACATGCCAGCCATATTGGAAAACTTGGCTATGATTTTTTTTTTTTCCCACAGCCAACTTGAGATCTAGTTTATTTGAATGCTTATTACTTCAAAACTAAGGAACTACAGATCTGAGTCTGATAAAGCCAAGTGTTTTTGGCATCTGTCTGTTGTAAGAGATAAAAAAAGCACTTTTTAACCAACATTAAAATTGGAATTCAATGAATTGATTAATTAATAAATAATTAACAAGTTAATACCTCAACTCTGCTGTTAACTTTCTCGGGATATTGCCGTCAGCAGTTGGTTACTAGCGGGTTAAAAATGTATTGAGGTTAACCAGCCGGGAATAAACTCAAGCGCTTTACGGTTCCCTTGTAATTATAGAAACCAGTTGGCGGAGTGTCGATCTTTGGATCGGCAAACTTATTTACGGAGCAAGACGTTGGAAGAGCTCTGAAGAGCAAAGAGGAGAACGTGAAAAAAGACCCCGCCCTCTTTCGCGACGAATCGATTGGCAACGACGAAACGCCCGTTGCCAAAACTAAGGTCAACCTTTTCGACGATGACGAGGACCTGTTCAAAGACGATCTGTTCTCAAACTCGGCGACCAAAAAGGCCACCTCGAATCTGTTTGGCTACGATGACGAAAACGAAGAATTGTTGTTCGAAACGGGGACTCAGTCGGGCAGTGGTATGCCTAAAATCGATCTTTTTAGCGACCTGGACAATGCCATCGCTTCTGGGCCGAAACAAAACCGCAACTTGCAAGGCGCGGCCAAGAAAACGTTGAGCTTGTTCAGCGACGATGAGGATGAAGTAAAACCGTCGACTATTAAGAGCGGCAGAGAAAGTGGACGTGAAGAAAGCGATAAGGGTTTAGAATCTTCGAATAACGATACCTCTGAGAGCTTAGCTGAAAGACAGGTGGTTGGAGCGGAAAAGAAACCCATAGAGAAGAGTGCCCTGAAAGGCTTATTCAACGGCGACGAGCTGGTTGATGATGGTGACAGTTTCCTTGACGGTACCGCGCAGATATTACAGAAGGGAGTCACGGCGCCACCGGAGCAAGAATCTCAGGTGTCTGTTCCCATAATAGAACCTTCGAACGTCACGAGACAAGCGGAAGGGATCGGCCTGTTCGGATCGTCGCCGCCGCCTGACGATGGAAGCTGGGACGCCAAGTCCGACCACTTTTCCGAGGGCGACGACAACTTCTCGTACGATTTTTACGGGAACACAGGGGGATCGAGCTTATTCGACAATGAACCGCCTTCACTGCGCCCCGACGAGTCCAGCGGAATAGTTCGGGACCAAAACACGACCAGGCAAGTTACTTATTTTTAACACGCTTATATTGGCATGATTTGAATGTTGCATGCAACAAATCTTGTAACCAATTTGCGACCACTGCTGGTTGCCTCTCGGTTTGAAGCATATAATATTCATAAAACGTTATAATAATCAATATCTATTCTTTATTTTGTCGTGTCTCCAATAATAAACGAGATAAGGCAGCGACAAGCGATGGAATATACAGGGTGGACCATTTCAACTTTTAATAGGAAATAACTCGGCCAGTAAGCGAAAAAATAAAAAAAGTTGTATACAAAGGTTGTTGGGCAAGGAGGGGGACGTACGACCGTAACCTTAAATTTGACCTCGATGTTGACCTTGAGGGTTATTTGAAGGTCAAAACAACTTTTTCAAATGGAAACAACTATTTTGACCTTGGATTTGGAAAGAGGGGGAAATTTTACGTCCAAAACGGTACTCGTCAACAAGGTCATGGCAAGGTCGAATGAAGGTCAAATTTTCGAAAATGTTAAATAACGAGGGCTAGCTCGGAAAGAGATTGGAAACAGTAAAAATTTTTCTGTTTTTAAGGTTTTCAAGGTCAAAGTGATTAGGTCAAGTCGTGAACCCTACCATTGACCTCTGACTTTAAACATGTTTAACGTCAGAGGTCAGAAGTGGGTATCAAGTTTGATAACTCACTTTGACCTTGAATACCTTTAAAACCGACAAATTTACTGTTTCCAATCTCTATCCCGAGCTAGCCCTCGTTATTTAATAATTTTAGAAAATTTGACCTCCATTCGACCTTGCCATGACCTTGTTGACAAGTACCATTTTGGACGTAAAATTTCCCGCTGTTCAAATCCGGGGTCAAAAATAGTTGTTTCCATTTGAAAAAGTTGTTTTGACCTTCAAATAACCCTCACGGTCAACGTTGAGGTCAAATTTAAGGTTACGGTCGTACGTCCCCCTCCTTGTCCAACAACTTTTATTATTTTTTCGCTTACCGGCCGAGTTATTTCCTATTAATGGTTAAAATGGTCCTCTAAAAAGGAGTCTTGTGACACCTCGTTTGAAAAGTATTTCATGTCTGTTGTCAACGCAGCTCTGTTTTTTAAAATCCGTTCAGCGGTTCCCAAATAAAATTTGTTTTTTTTTTTTTAGGTTTTTGGTCATTTTAGTTTTCTGATTTTCACACAAAAACAAAAACAGAAAACTATTTTTATCTTAGTAATTGTTCAAAATGCACCCTGCACTTCCCAATAATAAGAGAGCCTATACTTCATCCAAATAAAAACTGATGCATGTCATCAAATATGTGTTTTAAGTTTTGCAGTGATGCCAGATTGTTATAAACTTATTCAAGTATTTAGAAATAATCTTGACTAGCGCATGGATGGATTTTTTATATTTGTTTATTGTTAATTAATATCTTATTTTTAGATTTAAAATATATATAATTTTAAATATTTATATATTTTAAAAGACATTGTTTGGTGCTTAAATATTTTCTTCTCTTGTTCTTGAATGTGAAAGAAGACAGACAATAAAAGTTTGAAGCTCAAAAAAAAAAAAACACCAACTACTATTAAAGCCAACGTAAGGTTAGGATAATTTAAAAACTGTCAACAAATGTCAAATGACACAACACGGCAACTTCGGATATGCTGCCAACTGCGTAACAACGAATATCAAGCGCGCAAATCAAAATGCAATAAAACACTCCATTATAGTTTAATAATTGAGTGGTGGTATCACTGCACTCATTTAATAGCTTCATTGATGACGCGCATCAGTTTTTATTTTGTACAAAGTACATATTTATATCAATAGTAATAGAGAGCAAATATTTCTTTGTTTAACGAAGTAATATGTAACGAGTAATTAAACTTTAATAATTCATAAGTTGACAAAGCGATACCTAAAATATAACGTTGAAATTTATACAAGTTATTGATCGGTGCCTAAGTAAAAGCCTCTTTTTTTTCAAAACGTTTGACTCCTCAATTTTTCACAATTCACATTGAAATTGAGGAATCAACGCATAGTAGTCATTTAAAACGCATAGTAGTCAGTTCCCAACTGATATTTGATACAAATCCTTTTGAGTTGGAAAAAATCATGTTGGTTAGATAATTTTTGTAATCAAGTTTTATAGGATTTAAGCAAAAACAAAATAAAAAATGCAGTTTCCGATAAAACTGAAGGTATAAAAATCCTAACAATGGAATTTCTGTTATACTAGATTTACGCCTACAATATATTGATGAATTTATTCATCAAGCAGCTTCAAGGACAAATTGGACTGATGTAGAGGTGTTTGGTGGAAATTTGATTTCAGATTTGCCGTATACATTCATCAATAAATTCATCAATTTATTCACGAATTGGAACTGATTCTGTTTTCATCCAATTTATTGACATGAATTCTGCCAATTCAGTAGGGCCAACACATAAACAAGTGAGGTTATGGTTATTTTGTTCATGTATGGTATAACACAAATTTAGATAACCTTAAAATGTTGGTACAATTGACCACATGAAAATTTGATTTGGCGTAAAACAAACTAAGCAGTCCAAAAAGTTCACAAATAATGTATTTTATCAAAATTATTTGAATAAGTTGATCAATAAATTCATTAACTTGTTAAATGGTCATAACAATAGAATCACTTTACGCTTTAGGGTTGAAGCCGTCGATTCTACCTTCTGTCCGTACGCGTCGTCGTCGAGGAGGCTCTCCTCCGACATATTCAGCGAGGAGCACTCTCAAGACAGCCTTTTCGTTGCCAAAAACAAAACGGACTCCACCAGCCTCGCGCCTCCAAGCCTGGACGTCATACCCGAAGACGCCAAAGTCACCCACATCGATATAACGCCCAGCGGAAGGCTCGAGGACTTGGAGCAGTCCACGGGTAAACTTTTTGAATTAACGAGTCGAATCACATGTGGTTTTAACTTAAAATATTTCAGGCGATTCCGTTTTCGAAGGAAATTCTACCGAGAAATCAAAGAAACTCACGTCGTTGTTCGAGGACGAGTACCAAGGAGTCTTTTCTTCGGAACCTGAAAGCAAACTAAAATCACCTGTCAAATCGCCGTCTTCTTTTGATGATGTGGACGATGTTGTAGTTGAAAAGGTGGATTCAATATTCAGTGATAAAGAGGTCAAAAACGTTCAGGCTGATAGTAAAGATGACAAAGAAGAAAAATCGCCTGTGAACAGTAAAATTGCAGATATCCTCAAACAGATGCATACCGATCGTGTTAAGGAGCCTCCAAGTTTACCGAGTGGTAAGTCAACTAGCTTTATGAAAACTAACAATTTAAGTCCATAAAATTATATTGAACAGGATGTTCACTTATTCTGGAAGACCTGGAATATCATGGAACGGTAAAACAGCTAAAATCGATCGAGAAATGTCAGAAAATTTTAGCAGATTTTAATTTAGAATATCATTTATCAGAAGATTCATTTTATGTAGCTAATATTTTCAATCAATGCGTATATTGTCGACCATAATTCCACTCTACTAATCTTAGTGACCCTAGAAAATACACATACCAGAAACATATGATAATTGACAGCTTGATTGGCACAGCCACCTTATCTTATAATAAGTTATAAAATGTTAATCTAAAAACTGCGTAATCTAGACTTTATTTGTTCCATAAATGAGATAAAAATTGGGTCATATAAAAAGTTATGATACTGGTAGCTTTCATAATAGCGGTACTTTCGAATGGTACCACAATATTCATATGGTACTTTTATTTTTTGTTTTTTTGTTGAAAATTATCTTGGTCTCCTTTGAACTACTGTAATCAACGTACGACCATTATTATCTAGTTCTCTTTCAAAATATCATACCAAAGATGCTACTATCTCTCGGCAGCAACTGTTTTAACTGTTTTGGCATTTCGCATACGAAAGACTGACAACTATAACACTTGATTGTTCTGAAGATAATAGTTTTTCAATGCAAGATGAAAGTTTGAAGCTCAAAAGTGATACAAGCCACTATTAAAGCCAATGTAAGGTTCAGATAATTTCAAGCTGTTAACAAATGTCAATAATACAACACGGCAACTTCGCACTTGCTGCCAAATCTTAGTGACCCTAGAAAATCCACATACCAATTCATCATAGAAACAAATGATAATTTGACAGATACAGCGACAGTCATTTGATCACAGCCACCTTATAAGAAGTTATTCGTACAACAATTATTATCGTAACATTTCTACCTTTCGGTATCGTCACATAGCTAAACTTCTAGGTTCCCCGGGGAAACTGAAACACAATCTCAACATCGACGTGAAGGCTCTACTGCCAGGATTTGCGCCCCCGAGACTGAGGGACTTGCCCAAGTCGCAGAGCCTGGACCTGCCGAAGGAGGAAAGAGACGGCTCCTCCGCTGCCGCCTCGTTGCTTGACCGGGGCGACTTGAGCAGTGCACCAAGGCGACAAACAGAAGCACCGAGCGTGGGATCGGAGAAGGCAGTGAGTTTCGAGGACGCGTTGGATGACATACAGGTGCTCCACAGCATCACCAAGGTAAGCATAACGGAGGCGGGAGGTTTCTCTAGGATCGAAGGGGAAACTTGGTCTTTTCATACAGGACAGAGCGAGGATTCCCGTAAAGAGGAGGCCTTCCAGTAGACGGGGGCGACGCGAGGCCGTCAGCAAATCAGCAGCAGATCTGACGTTGCATGGCGAGGAGACAACGGACACGAGCCAAGGAAAAGCTGTTGCAACTGAGATCGAGAAGAACGAACTGCCGACGTCAACAGGTATTGTAATGACAGTACGTGAAGAAGTAGTGCCTCCAAATCATAAAACTATAAATGTAGGACAGTTTTTTACCTGTACTTTTTTTTATGTTCCGATAACAACAGTTTTTAACACTTTTTAGGTGGTGATCCTGGTCATTTAAGGATATTTTTGTATGAATAATAGAAACTAGGCTGTTTTGTTACATGATTTCATGGAAGAACCCGTTTATATTTAAATGTACACTACTTTTCAAAAGGAACTGCATAAAATCACCCACGAATGCTTCTTCACTCCTCCCTCGATCCCCACCGTGTTTACATCACCGCGTCGCTAGACTAAAACTTAACTTAACCTCCATTATACCCAAAATGTCGATTGTTCGAACCCAAGCTTATAGGTGCGCATTTAATTTCTACCTAATTTAATTCACTGCTGTTAAATCTTATGTAAACAACTTCAAAGCATATCTTCGAAGATGATTTTTTACTTTTTACGACAATTTCAGGCACTTCAGTGTTCAAAAATGTATATATCGTCGTTAAAATCAGACCAGACACGGATAGTAAGGTTAATTAATTGACAGATGACCTGTGACCAATCAGTAAAAGCATCTCTCCCACAATCTCACTTAGCAGCTATCTTCACTTAAATATAATAAAATGGTCACAATTTTTATTAGAACCATTTAACAATTTTCCATTTTAAAATTGTATGAAATCTAGGTAAAATATTCTAATAAAATTGCGTTCTCAGATTCTCCTTTGAAGGAAGACTTCGGACAACCCGAGATTGAGTCGAGGCTCGTCGAACAGTCTCCTGAAGTAGCCTCGAAGGAAACAGAAGTTAGAGGTGTCTTCGATGAAGACAGCGATAGCGAATTATTCCCTAATGCCCCTGGAAAAAATGTTACAGCACCTCCGAGTGAAAAGCCGGGTACGAAAATCTTCGACTCTGACGAGTCGGATGATGGTTTATTTGCTGTGGCGGATACGACAAAGTCGAAACAACGTGGCAAAAAGGAATCAGACAATGCGACAGGCGTGAAGAAAAGACCCTTATTTAACGACAGCTCGAGCGATGACAATTTATTCACTGGGTCCACTAAGGCGACAATAGTAAAAAGAAAGGTATGTATATCAATATATCACCTTTGAAGGCAATTATGAAATTCCAAAGCAATAAAATAGTGTTCTTTTGAATAATGATTTGTGTACGACATATTTCTAGCTCATACGAAGACCCTATTTCTGTAGCACGCCTCTGTTATAAATTAACGTCGACTTTTTAGGTCCATCGCAATCTGCCGAGAAGAAAACACAGAAAACCTCCACGTTACGAAAACTGGAGAACATCGTAACAGATGACGATCCTCTCTCTTCTTTGCTGAAGTAAAACACCGTTGAAATCAATTGTATACTCGTATTGTTAAAATTAATTGATATCTCAAATTATATTTTTATTCGATACATTTCAAGTCTAAAGTTGTAAAAAGTTTATGCTAGTATAATAAAAATATTTAAATTATTTTCCTTATTGCTTTATTTAATTCATTTATCACCACCTAGCATGAAAGGCACAGGAAGGGTCGGAGAAGCCACATCTTCGCCGCTTGCCATTCGTTGGTCATTTATTGGAGACAGGAAACAACAGACAAATGAATACAGTGGTGGGCGGGGTCACTGTGAAGGTGCAGCTTTCATTGGAATAATTTAGTTTGTAGCCACTCCTCCTAACCAATGAATTACCATTACGATTCTGCCACATGAAAGATGCGAGTGACATCGTTAACAATATATTTATACACTTACACAATGTGAATGATGAATGAAAAATAAAGAAACCGACAATCTTTGACCAATACAATTTACTTGTAACTAATTGGGACTCGAGGGGCGGCAGCAGCTCGTACAAATCCTTTCGCACGCCAAGTGTTTCACCGTTAGAGCTCAGCTTCTAGCAAAACGAGTAAAACTCAAACTTTGGTCAAGAACAAAGCCGTTTATTCTCAATTTTACAACTTTTTTTTACAACCTTACATTACCAAATATAACACTCAAGCTATACTGCTCGCGTTCGACGCGATCCTGGGCCACAGGTCGGCGCACTCCTTGGCGACGGGTCCCGTGATGGCGGAGCCCTTCATTTCGCCCTTGTTGTTGACGATGACGCCCGCGTTGTCCTCGAAGTATATGAAGACGCCGTCCTTCCTGCGGAATGGCTTGCGTTGCCTGATGACAACTGCGGGCATCACCTTCTTGCGGAGCTCCGGTTTGCCCTTCTTCACAGTGGCGACGATCATGTCGCCCGATCCGGCGGCCGGGAGACGGTTCAAACGACCGCCGATACCCTGCACGGCGATCACATATAGATTTTTAGCTCCTGCAAAAGAACGAAACGTCAACGAAGCTACTAAAAAATATTACAATAACTCAAGTTGAATGGAGGTAAAAATCACGCTTTTATATCAATAAACTAACAAAAACCTCTACAGTAAATCAAGAAACCCCTTATTACCACACGTTAGGAAGAGTTTCTAACAATTTCAATTATCCACCATAACCTATACTATATCTACTTTATTATTTTTTTACTTTACCTGTGTTGTCGGCACAATTGATAACTGCCCCGACGGGCAAAGCCAAGGATATCCTGAACTTGGCTCCTGCCGAACCACCACGTCCTAAAACACACCAAAAACAAATCAGTCACACATAACCTGAAAACCGTATTCTTCACGTAATTATTTTTTTCGTGCCAAAATATCTATAACATTTAACAATCTATTTAATGCTCTGAATGGATACATCACTAAATTATTCGTTCACAAAAAGATTACTGGAATTATTACAGATTTATTCCGAAATACTTTCAACGCACCTCTTTTAGACATTTTGGATTTGTGAAAGGACGACCCAGTGGCGCCACCGTCGACACGGAAATGTCACTAAATACGTCAAAAATGATAATTTAAATATGAGCGGGATGACAATCCTCGTCGGTTTAGTTGTCTGTTTTGCAAAACGCAATAAATTACCGTAAAACAAAAAGGCTTAAATACTTGTATAATTATGGCTAGCAACGAAACCAAATCGTCGATAGATGTGGAAATTGAAACGAAGACTATATTTGGATATAAAGGATTGGGGGAAATGGTTTTGGATTTTTCCTTTGTAGATGAAGAGACCAAAACACCGCCGCCAGTGGGAATTAGTGAGTAAAGTTGGAGTATATATTTTATCTAAATGTTTTTTCTTTTTTTATGCTACCGAATAACTAATTATTCAAATTGCAAAACTTAACTTTTTTGTTGGAAAAAACATCAAAAGTTCGACAAACCCGTAGGATTAAATTTGTCGAAAATCCAGTATCATGTTTATTTATTGGGTTTAATTTTTCTGGGTTTCAAAATATTATTAATGTTAAAAGAAAACAATAAAAAGAAGCCAATAGTTATTATTTTTATATATCTGGTGGGTTTTATTATAGAAAACGTTATTTTGAACTTGTAATACATATTAGCTGATTTCCTTTTACATTGAGAAGTGAGTTATGTTCCAAATGAAATGAAAAACTCAGTTAGTTATTTGTTGCTCAGTTAACTGATTGTGAGACTTATTGTTAAAGGAAAGCAGCTATTGATGATATGTGTTAGTAGTTCAAATCTGCTAATGATCCGTATACATATGTGGTAGTTCATTTACATTCAAGTACAAAGTGAGGTTAACGATTCAAGACTTGGAAAAAGAAAAACTTAAAAACATATTTACATAATGCCTTTAATAGATAAAATATCTGTTGAATTAGGGGGTGAAGTATTATTTATTTACGATATAGTTCTAGGCTAATGTGACCTAACATTTTAGCACAGGAGCCATGGCCGAAGGACGTAAAAGTATTTCAACCTTACGAAGTAGAACAAATCCTCCTGCCGGACAACGCGAACTGCTTGTCGGTTCAAGCGTTCTTGAAAATGTGCCACTTGGACTTTCAAGTGGAGCCCAGGGCTAACGCCGAAGCAATGTCCCCTACCTTGAAGGTACCGTTCATCAAGGCCGGTCGGTTTGTTATTTCAGAATTGGAAGGTATCGTACAGTTTGTTAACGGAAAAGGAATCAGTTTGACTGACAAATTGGATAACGAGCAGAAGGCCGATATGAGAGCTTACATGTCGCTTATACACAACGTAATAGAAGTGGCAGAGGTAAATTCCATCTTTTACAAGTCCTGGTTATATAGGAAAGTTTGAAATTTTTGTAGCTGTATATTTGCTGGATCGATCAAGAGACGTACAACGAAGTGACCAGCGTAAGGAACGGTTCGGTGTACCCGTGGCCTTTAAATTATGTCCAGAATTTCATAAAGAAACACCAAGTGATAAAGAAGCTCAAGGCCTTGGATTGGTATAATAAGACGCTGGAGGAGGTCCTTCAGGAGGTGGAAAACTGTTGCGAAGCTCTGAACGCCAGGTTGGACGGGAAGAATTATTTCTTCGAGGACAAGTAAGTAATTTTGTCGTAGACACTGCTTTATAGTTTAGTTTCCGTGTATTTCGTTTAATCGGTGAATTTTGTGTACGCTTTTGAAATGTGCTGTTTATCAGAAGTCAAAATAATGCATATGGTTATATATTTTTTTAAATGCTTTTATATTTTTATAGCTTTAACTTTGTATGAATTATCATATTAGTCGATAGCCTTGGGATTAACTGACTGATGACTAGAGTTGGCTGAAATGCCATAGGCATAGGCAAATATATCATCATAAATCTTCGAAATCACTGCATTTATTCACAAATGCATTTATTCAGCAAATAGTTATTTAGGCGTTTGCACATGACAATGTATTATTAACGTAATACTGACGCCGACAACGTGAACACCTCGAACACACTAATATTAAAGCTTGAGTCTGCCAACCCATATTATACAATACTGCCTAATCTTCTGAATGTTTACTTTTGAAATTGAAAACCTTTATTTCGATCGGAATGTTTAAATTATTTTATTGTAAACTGTTGCTTGTTTCAGCCCCACCGAACTGGACGCTCTCGTCTTCGGTCACCTCTTCACAATCCTAACCACCCCTTTACCGAAGAGCGACCTGGCCAACATAGTAAGGAATTACCCCCAGCTCATCAACCTCGTGCAAAGAATCGAAAAGGAATACTTTAAAAAGGAGACAAAGCATTGAGTTTTTCCGTTTCGTAGTCTTACATAAAAAAAACACAAAAGTAAAGTGTTGTTTTATTTTATTTAATAATTGTTATTGATAACATAATTGTATTTTATTAAAAATTTATTAAAGCACCATTCGATTAAGGTTTTTTCGTTTTTGTTCATGCTCTCAACAGAAGCCTAAATGTAAGTGGTCAAGAACCAGAGTCGCATTTACAGATATGTACATGATAATGAGACTGTGATTCAAAACCAAAGTGCGGAAAGCCCTACAGATTGGGGCAAATCCGCACTTCACGCTAAAAATTATACGTTCAATAAAAAGAGTAAGGAAGAACAGAAATATATTTTACTCATCTGATTTTCGCAGGAACTCCCGCAGAGTTCCAGGAAAAGATATGACTCGAATATTGAACTCGACTCCCAAAAAATTCCGTATTTCCAAATGGCCTTGAGGACACGAAACTCTTTGGGGACACTTCGAGGAAGGTCTGATTCTCCTTAGTTACATAAATAACCCACCACCAATCCCTGTTAAAAACTATTAGGATAATACGATCAAAACGGACAAAGTCGTGACTTGGTTAGAAAGATGACGTATACTTCACGATCAAATTTTGACATTGAGTGACATAAAAATGACAAATTTTCGTCATTATTATGACCAGGAAGTGACGCAAAAAAAGACAAAAATTCGTCATTTATATACCAGTGACGTAAAAATGACATTTCGTCATTGAGATGACCAATAAGTGACACAAAAATGACAAAAAATCTTCACTCATTTGACCAAAAAGTGATGTAATAACAACATTTCGTCGTTAAGATGACCAATAAATGGCACAAAAATGATATAAATTCGTCATTGATATAGCAAAAAGTGATGTAAAAATGACAACCTTTCGTCGTTAAGATGAAAATTTTGTCATTTTTGTGTCACTTATTGAAGTGACACAAAAATGACAAAATTTCTTCATGAAGGTGGCCAGAACTGACGAAAATTTTCGTTATTAATATGACCAGGAAGTGACGTAAAATGACAAAAATTCGTCATTAATATGACTAAAAAGTTACATAAAAATGACATCGTCATTAAGTTGGTCAATAAGTGACGTAAAAATGACATTTTCGCCAATAAGTGAATTGAAATGAATTTTCGTCATGAATATGGCCAATAAGTGACGTAAAAAGATAGTATAAGAAGGATGGAAAAATAATCAAATCAAGTCAATATTTACGTCATTTTTCTGACTGGAAGAACTAAGTCACCGGGGAAAAGACTACTATGACAGTCCTGTAACAGCTTTAATCGTTGATTAATATTTAATGGAAACGAAGCCAAAATTCATTTGAGGCTTCGTTTGACTTCGAGCGTTTTCGTTGTGGCGACATCGATTTTTTTTTATTAAAATACTGAAGCGCGACCGATAAATGTCGTTCAGAAAACAGCGGAGTTGACCACTTTCGGAGAAATATATATATAAAAAAAAATAACCTATATGAGCACTGTTAGCCTAATGGCACCTAAGCTAGAGTCGAAACACTTCTACATCCAAGTATGGCAGTTGGCATTTGGGTTTTTTTTTGTGACAGTACGTTGCTGGACAAGTAAAATCCATCCTTTACCAAAAAAAAGAACACTCTTTCAAATGGACCAATTACTCCAACTGATATTCTTTTTTATCTTTCTTTTCAGACCAAAAAAATATTGAAATGACGGCCAATTAAATGCGACTCTCTGGAGTGGAAGAATGCACGAGGTAATCAAGGATGGATTTTATGGTCGGTTCGTTTTCGTCCTCCTTAACTGGTGTGGCTGTACGCGGTGTTGGTGTAGGGTCCGCTGTAGATCGAGCTGCCCAGATGGGAGGTGGTCTTCTTCCTTCGTCTCGCCAGCAGACACAGGATGGCCGCCACGACGCACAGCATGAGGAGCAGGCCGGCCACGCATATGCCTATCGCGAAGTTCTTCTGCGAAATGCAGATGCTGTCGGACGTCTGGAAAAATAAATTGACGCAATATGTTAATAAATAGTAATCCATAATTCGAAAGCCCTTCCTTTTATTTGCTTTCCTCGATCATTAAAAAAATACCACATATTTTATATCAGATACACATCGAGATTTAGAATAGACTAGAGGGAATGCATGCACGAAAACAAAGTGGTACTAATATGGCGGCTCCGTCAAAAACAAACTTGAAATTGGCCCTGAAACATTGCATTACACCATTACACAGGCCATAGGCTCAAGGATGCTTCTGTGTTCAATCATCATACTATACCTAATAATAAACAATGTTTTTATAACAATTAGAAACTAAGTAAAAGTCTAAAATTGTCAAATAACCTGTGAAATGTAACTCCCGGGATACCTTGAGCTGCAAAAAAAACGTATTTCTATTCTTAATCGAATTTTATAATAATAACCTTATTTAATTGTCAAGACTGTCACCTTATATGACAGCCATTGTTTATTTTACAAATTGTGACAGTCACTTGTCAAAAGTTTGACATAACCGAAAAGCTAAGACGTCATGTCTTAGCTTTTCCATCTCTCTCGTTCATAGCCAGAGTTGATGACTTTTTTTGGATGTCTATATAATAGTGTTTAGCCTTTAAAAATAGAAATGACCATTACATTCAAGCGTTGATTTTAACGTACGAAACCAAATAAAATGAAAAAAAGACATGTTCACGGTATAACATAGAATAAAAAAAGTGTTTTGTTTACGGTTACGCCAATATGGCCACTTGACATTAGGTGTGCCAATGTGACAATATGCGCATTCCCTCTAGTCTATTCTAGATCTCGGTGCTATCTTATACAGGGTGTCCAAGGTTTTTTGATAAGGACGTTAGAGTTTTGTAGAAAAAGTATGTTAAGGGGGGGGAAGGGTCGGAAAATCGATTTTTTTTCTGATACTACAACTTATAAGAAATAATGTCAGAAAATTTGAAGGCGTTAGGACCAAAACTTTTTGAGTTATAGACAATTGAGCCTCCGGGCGCTCGGTCTCCCTTCACCGTCATTACGCTCGACGCGGCAAGTGGTTTGTAGCAGCTGCTCTTTTCTGTTTCTCTCTTTCTAGTTTCTATAGGCATGCATAGACTCGTTTGTTGTTATATTTTTAAAAATATACCTGATTTTAAAAGGGTCTTTTTGAAAGACTAAACCGAGTTAGTTTGCATCGTTTGGCAAACTTTAATCGCGTTTTTCTCAAAACTTTTTTTTTTAAGTTGGTAGTCAAAATTTCTCGAAAACTTTTGAACCGATTTCGCCTAAACTTGGCACACTTCTTTTACATACTAAATACTCGGTTCTGAACGAAGGATTTCTTTTTTTTTTCAATTACAACTTATTTTTTAAATAAACGAAAAGAGCAATTTTTGACAAAAAATTGAGTTTTTTTATTGCACCTTTACCAAAAATTCAAAAATCAATATTTTGTTAATTCCTTCGTTCAAATCCAAGATAAACTTATGTACTAAGAAATCTTTTTGGTTTTTTAATTTCGGATGAAGCAATCATGAGTTATCCTGACTACCGCATGGAAACTTTTATTTGGGGTGACTCGGTTCTCACCACTACCACTGGCTTATTTTTCAACATTTTTTTATGAAAATTTAACAGAATATTCTTAGAATATTGCTTAATAATGTAAAAATTTTTTAAAATATTAATAAACAAGGTACTCACCTTGTAGCACCTTGTATATTGAAGACTACTAAATATTTAATGACCTATGTTGATATGAACTTTTTTTTAACATTTTTTCCACAAAACCCTAAACTCCTGATAAAAAAAAAAAACTGGAACTCTCTGTATAAAGGTTTACGAATAAAAACAGTAGGTTAAAAAATGTATACAGGGTCGCATTATAAAAAATTCATATACATTTTTACAGACACTTGCATATGTATATTGTTCAGAAACAAGTTTTCGTTTTTATTCAGCAATTGCAATACACCAGGTGCAATATTTTACAATCACAGTTCGGAATTTTTGAAAATATCGAACTTCAGATGTTCCAGCAGTTTTAAGCGACACACCCTGTAACCATAATAATATTTCGGTAATCCTTTATGTAACAGCCACTTTTTTTAAGACTGCCAACATTCACAATCGGTTTCCCTTTCGATAAGCCAGATGATATACGTGTGGCGGAGAAGTGAAAGTAATTATTTTATTCGTTTGAAATTTCCTGGACAGTAGGTATAATAATAATAATCCGTCGATTAAAAAAAGTGATCTGTACAATTCTCTGTACTTAATGGCACATAAATTCGCAGAGTTAATGCTATAAATTGAGGGTAAGAATCTAGTTAAGTGTTATAAATTCAATAAACTCCGTTCTAATGTTCTTGTAGCAGTTTTGCATGATCATTATTTACATCAATTTCTACATGTAATATTCAAGGACAAAGTGAATACTAACAAAATATTTAGATTGGCATTGGTTATAAGACTTATAATGTATAACTTATAAATAACCCATATGGCATTTAGGCTAGTATTATGTCTCTAATACCAACCAGGGGTTTCCTCAAACCAATGCTGGAACACCGAAAGTTAGAATAAATCTCTGTGTGCTGGAACCAAAATGTATTGCTTTGTTCAACTTAACGATTCACCAGATAATTCCCCTAGAATATGCCCCTGGGATTGGGAGTTTGTCGCTTTTTTTGTTGCACAAATTAAACGTTTGGTTCTGTCCCTAGCCGGTCTCTACTTTGACCTTGAATACTACGTGCAGAAATTGATGTAAATTATGATCGCGTAAGCCGTAACATTCCTGAAGTCAAACAATGAAGAGCGAAAAACACTGTTTCTCTAAAAAGAAACGTATTTTCTACCTACCCTTTCGCTGTAGACGGAGTCGTCCTCCTGCTTGGCGAGTTCGTTGGCCTCGTTCACGTAGAGGCCGCTGTACACCTCGATGGTGGCGGGCGTTCCTTCGCCCAGGTCCGTCACCGGCTGATCTTTGGCCTGCCTGCGCAACCTGTTGCCCCCGCAGCTGGGCGCCTAAGATACAAGAAATTATTGCGATTACGGTAACGGTTCAAAATTAAAACGTCCATAGCGAAGATTATGAGGTCAACTTTTTGGCACGGAAGAAAGAAATAAATAACGTAGGTATAAAACATTTGTTTTAGTGCAACTTTTTTGTAATGTCCCAGTTTCTTGCAATTTCTGTCTCGTTTATTCGAAACTGTATTGAAGAAAAACTCGGTTGGACGGGTATTAATTAACCATAATCATAAACAGAGCCCGTAGGTTAATTATAGATTCCAGAACCGGTCTTGACGTAACTGGAAAACTGGTATATGTGCCACATTAATATCATCGTCAACAACTGTTACAGATATAATATGTAGCAGATATAATAATCGTAGTTCATTCAAATAACGCCATTATATTCCGGAATATAATCCGTCTGTCGTGTTGTGCGCCACGTGCCAAATGTCGACTCGAGAACGTGACTATAATTTACACTTATTGTTAGTATTGGTAAAATTGTGCTGGTCGATGCATCATTTGTGTGCACGAAACGTCGAATAAGTGAAAAAATGTCGGAAAAATTGCGGAACTGACCTTTAATGGCAATGAACTTTGTTTTAAAGTGTGTGGCAGTGTATTGAAGTGGCACGTAAAACAGTTGTGCAAACATAAAGCTCGCGTAAGTTGTGGTGTGAATGCGCGCGACATAGGGAGACAATTTAACTTGTATTTAGTCAAAATGATGGTAGTGTGTAATATTAAACGACGGAAGTTAAACGACAGAACATAGTTAACGTAGTGGTTGGGGGACTGGATGAGGCAAAAGCCGTGGAGGGAATTTGATAGCTTCAAGGGTGTTGGAAAGCACAAATTCGGAAACAATTAGTGAATGTGTGACTAGCAGTCTACAGTGGGGCAGGTAACTATGGGGCGAGGGGAACTTTGGAGTAAATAAACAAAAAAAACATAATTATCGTTCTATGTGAGAACCATCATTATTTACACGCAAAGTAAGTTTAAATGTTTCTGGACACATTTTTGAAGATATTGCTTGTCAACAATTACTTCGATATTATTTTTCCCTCGATTCATCTATATTAACAAACTTTTCTTTATTATAAACCATATTTTTCACATAGTCTCATAAGAAAATCAAGTGGCGTGAGGTCAAGACTTCTAGGGGGTCATTTTATAGGTCCATTTTTACCCATATCTTATAGTAATGGTAATTATTTCTTAATTTTCGAGTCATTTCAGAAATAATCAAGTTACAGGGCGGAACATTTATGGCGAATCACCTTGTACAGTGACCGGCAAAATGTTTGCAACATATGAAAAACATTTTTTTCGGAATACCCAATTTTATCTGGCAAATTGGACCAACTTATTTATTATAGAATAGAGGAGGGAAAATGCAAGAAGCCTATCTTAATGTGACAAAATATTCATTTACCATATATGGTTTTATGGATTAGAGGAATTCAAGCATTACAGTCTTGAATTTTTAGAATGGTTTTTTGAAATTCAATTTGGGAAGTGTGGGAAAATTGAATGTTGAATTATTGATAATGGCAAATAATGGACGACATGGAGAATAATAATAATAGCCACCCATTCCCCGCGTAGATCCTTGAAAGGACCTGTGGGGGGGGGGGTGGTTACTCTTCGAAGTAATTATTATAAGGTAAATATGTACTACTATAATGTTTCCTTACACAGCAGTTTTTATTTATAGCTGGCTTAATAACGAACAGGTCAATAATCTTGAATTAGCGCCCTCTCTAGAAGAGTATACAATAGTGTACATCCTTTTATGATCGATTGTGATGGTAATAGTATCACTCATACTACAACGCCTCATTGATATTCAGAGAAAGATCCTTAAACGGATATGCATGATGCCATTGAGGATTCTACAACGTATAAGTAATATATGTATAAGTACAGTTATTGCATACTCGTTGAGGCATTTATTTGCTGGTACGTTACGTTTTTCGTTGGAAATATGGAAATACAACTTTGTATTATACAAAATAAAAACCGATGCACGTCATCACCGTTATAGAATTTTAAATTTGGCGCTTGATACTCGTTGTTATGCAGTTGGCAGCAGATCCGAAGTTACCGTGTTGTATTACTTGACATTTGTCACAGTGTTTTTTGCGACAGTGAGTAAAAAAAAGGGAAATATGAAAGATGGATGCGTATACGTGAGGAGGATTCTAAACGTGAGTATATAAAAAGCCGCCCAAAAAAAAAAAAAACAAAATGGGCGGTAGGTTAACATGTAATACACCTTCAGTACAAGTTTGAAGTAGTTAGAGTCATCATGTTTGTTCTTTGTGACCTGTTTTCGTAAACCGGTTTTTTCTAGTGCGTTTTAAAAATGAGTTACATTAATTTTAAGCAACGGTGTGCTATCAGGTTTTGCTTCAGACTTGGACAAAGCGCAACGGATACTTTTGAAAAACTTCAACACGCCTACGGAGACAGTGTTTTTTCAAGAGCCCAGGTTTTTCGGTGGTTTAAGGCATTCTCAGAAGGAAGAGAGTCGATTGAAGATGAACCACGCAGCGGAAGACTTTCATCTTCAAAAACCGATGAAAATGTCGATAGTATACGGGATATGGTGCGTTCAGATCGTCGGTTCTTGAAAATTTTCGAAAAAAGGTCATGCGTGTGAGACCAAACATCAAGAATAACTGGATATTGCATCCTGACCATCCGCCTTGTCACACAGCCATTTCAGTAAATGAGTTTTTAGCCAGTAAAAACATTCCTGTGGCTCCTCAGCCTCCTTATTTGCCTGACTTGAGTCCTTGTGACTTTTTTTCTCTTCCCGAGATTGAAAAATCACCTGAAGGGACGTCATTTTGGGACCATAGAAAACGGTCAAACGGCTGTAACCGACCAGTTGAAGGCTATTCCAGTATATGAGTTTCAGCACTGCTACGAGTAATGGAAGAACCGTCTCCAACGCTGTGTGGCTTCCCAAGGAAATAATTGTGAAGGAGACAATACTGAATTGTAATTCAAAAAAAAAAAATAAAGAAAAGCACTCATTACTTCATTTACACACCTCGTATTTGCATTACGTACCGTTGCAATATTCAGATATTTCTCCAATTTGAAATAAGGTGACGTCGTACTCCCAAGAAATACCTCAATTTGGAATGGAATACCTACATATTCTATTATTTAAGCAACAGAACTGTTTCAAACATTTCAAATACAAAACAAATCTGGGTATATGCTTAAAACTCAGATCGACAAAAACATAATTTCGAATGTTGTTGGGCTAGTGACATTATAAAATGCGGAGAGTGTGGGTACAACACCAAGGTGATTCGAATAACAAAATCTTTTCCATAATTCATCGGTGCCAACGCAATAACTGTATTCGCCGAACAGTGTTTTTACAAACCGGTGATTATATCTCGCAAATAAAGTGTTTATTAGTATGCAGAGAACAGCTATAAATCAGGTTGCGACATCTCGATAGAGACTAGACAAGAGATTAAGGCCGATAATGGAAAATTAGGAGTAAAAATGGTGCAAATGGTAACTGATTGTAAGAGTGCAAGGTTGTCCGGATCAGAAAGTGAGAAGTTAAAAGCCATTGTTATATATTTGGGGAAAAAAACAACTCAAAAATTCAAAACAAAAATTCTATGTCATCGAAAAAAAAAAATGAAAACATCATATGAAAGCAAAACTGTACCATCCTTACTATAATTAACGTAAAAATCACTGTTAATGAAATTTTAGTAAAACACAGCGAGTTATAGAGGGTTACTAATCCGTTAAGTTTTTATTTTTTTAGAGAGAGAGTTATGTGTGGCGACTGTAGCGTACATTTTTGATATTTTTGGATCAACTTTAGACTCTTTTCATGTCTAGGAAAAACGTTGCTAGAACTTAGTTGCCAATAGAGTTGCCACCTCCATGAAAATGACCCGGAGACTCCGGGTTTCCACGAAGTATCTCCGGGCTCCGGGTTTCTTACGTTATTCTCCGGGTAAGCTTTGAAATTGAAATTTGTATTTATAAATTTATATAATTGTGAATCATATATAATAGTCCCATGTATATGTCATTTAAAATATATATTATTTGTTTGAATTCTGGCGCGTTTCTGTCTCTAGAGGGCAGTATCGGTATATAGTGCAATCTAAGATATTATCTTAGTGCAATCTAGAGATGTTAATTTAATGCTAAATTAATTGATTAAAATCTATTTAATATATAAATAGTATTTATTACGTCACAAAGATCGTATTCAACACAACTCAACCAATTGTGTTCAATTATATTTCTTCAAAAACACAATTCGTCACAAAAATCGCCTTCTTCAAATATTGCGCGCAAATTTTACGCATTTTACACATTATCAAACGTTAGTAGAGAATTTACTTATATGACAAAGATTTGAGATTTTTCGGTAATTCGGGCCAAGTCGAAAAAACAAAGATCTTTGTTCTCGGTAGTCAAGGGGATAATAATGTTATTTGTGTCTTTATCTAATAAGTTTTTTCCCTAAATGATAGCTAAGTAATCAGTTGAAAATTAGTTACGTAAAAATTTATTACGTACATCACCAAGTGATATAATAACCCTGGCAGTTAATGTCAGACAAAATGTCATTTAAAAATTGACATTTCATAGTGAGGTTACAAAGGAATAGTATATTTAAAAAACAGTGTAAACATCAGATAACGTACTGAAAAAAAGCCGCAGTTGTAATTTTTGTAGAGCGGCCAACTGACGCATTTATCGACGGAAAAAGTGATTGGTGATTAGGCAGATGATCTAACGCTTGACCGATGGCCTATTAAAGGATAAACTTACACACCTCGTATTATCTAAATCCGAACAGTTTGTTCTTCTATCTAAACCGACTTTTGTTGGTTCAAGATCTTTGTTCTCGGCAGTCAAGGGGTTAAATTACTCAGTAGGCTTTGAAAGATTGCAAAAATACACGTCTTAACAACCGCCCCCCGCACAGAAATACAGTACGTCCCTGTACGCAAAGCCAACAGTCAAGTAGACACGTTAACAAGTGGGCGGCGAGTCTTTTTTGTTCCCCGGCAGAACGGCGACGATTCAAGCGTGATACCAACTGTGGATGAGAAGAAACACACCACGGAGGATGCACACGCGGGGCGGGGCGCGCGACGCCCTCCCGCTTGACCTTGGGTGCAGCGGCCGTGCGATCACCTACGGGTCGCGGTTGTTCGCCGGAAAAACGACCAGCGGCGGCGCCCGAAGGGCTACAGTCCAGTAGGCAGAGATTTTTATGTGTTCTTGAAACATATTGCGCCAGTTTTGATGGTTCCCTATGTATAGAGACATCCAAAAAAAAACGTCATCAAAGTTGGCCAAGAAAAAAAAGACGTATTTCTATTATTATTCGAATTTATAACCTTATTTACTTGTCAAAACTGTCACATAATATGACAGCTATTGATTATTTTACAAATTGTGACAGTCACTTGTCAAAAGTTTGACATAACCGAAAAGCTTAGACATGACCGCTATTTCTATCTCTCTCGTTCATAGCCAGAGTTGATGACGTTTTTTTTGGATGTCTATATTTTTTTGCGTAGAACTCAATGCGCCGTGTCCGTAGAGCTCAAACCGTCCGCTAATTATTTGAATTAACATTATGTGAAAAAAAAAACGTGTTTTTTTCACATTTCCGCTTATATCTCCGTTCCTTGGCATATTTTATATAGTATATGCATCTAAGAAGTTGTAGCCTATTGAATTTCCAAAATTTTAAGCCCAACCCGAAGTCTCTAAGTGTTATTCTTGCAAATGACTGCTGAAGTCTTTTTTTTAGAAAGTAGGGAGACTATGATCATTAAATCTTCTTGGAGGGACTGCTATTTGTAGTATGAAGTTACAAAAAAAATTCAGCTCGATCCGTTAAGTACTTTTCGAGTAATTAACGATCGAATTTTTTTGCAAGCCCTAAACAAAAAATGGGTGCCAAGATATTATAGTCACAATTCCGAGAATTTCGAAGCGGCAACGCTGAAACAATATATACGTCGCGTCAAAAATGGTAGTCGCGTAGAAAACGTTATAAAACTGGCCCAAATTAATATTTTTCAAAATTTCAAAAAAGTCTCGCAAACTTGGATATTTATGATTTTTCTAGCCCAACCCGGTTAATATCGTACTGAAATTTTCTTTATAACTTCATACTACAAATAGCAGTCCCTCCAAGATTTCGGGTTAGGCTTAAAATTTTGGAAATTCAATAGGCTACAACTTCCTAAATGCATATGCCATATAAAATATGCCAAGGAACGGAGATATAAGCGAAAATGTGAAAAAAAGGACGTTTTTTTTTTCACAAATTGTTAATTTAAAAAAATAAGCGGACGGATTCAGCTCTACGTACGACTCCCGTATTTTGTTCTACGTAAAAAAATACATAGGGAACTGTCAAAACTAGCCCTATAAGTTTCAAGAACAATTTTTGATGATTTTAGCTCCCTGCCTACTGGGCTACTACCCGAAGACGTCGGAGAAATAAACCCGAAATTATGCCGGCTCCACAACTAACCGATAACCGACGAAACATAAACAAGAACGAAACGATTTTCAACCTGTTTTAAAACAAAACAATTAATAGTCCGCACTGCAGACACAAATGTTTCCCGAAATTCGGAACAAATCACCAACCATGTGGTCACGCCAAGCGAACAAAGCGTTATTAAACATTTTTGTTGTGGTATTTTCGTTTATTTGAAGACTATGCGAAGACGATAAAGTAGAACTGGATTATGAACTCCTATTTAATATTAAATTAGGTAATTACATTTTTAAACAATAGAAAGAAATAGAATAAGAAAACCTTCTATTGCTAACCTAACTAAACTTTTTAGTTACTTAACAGTGGTATCCTAACCAAAATTAATAAAAACCTTTATCACAGACCTCAATTCTACGAGGTGTGTAAATTAAGTAATGAGACTGACTTTAATTTTTTTTTATTCGAATAGAATTACAATTCAGTATTGTCTCCTTCAAAATAATTTCCTTGGGAGACCACATAACACTGGAGACGGTTTTTCCATTCCTCATAGCAGTGCTGGAACTCATATTGTTACTGAAATAGCCTTAAGCTGGTCGGTTACAGCCGTTTGAATGTTGTCTATGGTATCAAAATGACCTTTGAGGTGATTTTTCAATCTCGGGAAGAAAAAAAGTCACGAGGACTCAAGTCAAAAATATCCAGTTGCTTTTGATGTTTGGTCTCACCCGCATGACCATTTTTCGAAGTTTTTCATGAACCTCTCTGTAAAAGAGTTGATTTACTGTTTGGCCTGGAGGCACAAACTCTTTGTGGACAATCTGGAAACCCTGGCTATCAAAAAAGCAAATCAGCATGCATTTGATCTTCGACTTGCTCATTCTTGCTTTTTTGGGTCTTGGAAAGCTTGATGTGTGCCATTCCATGCTTTAGCGCTTGGTTTCAGGGTCGTACTCAAACATTTGTGTCCTCGTTGTACGCATGTGTAGAAAACAGTCCCTACTTCAAAAAAAGGGACAAAATTTGGACCATTCTCTAACAGTTCCAAAACTGTCTTAAAAAATCTCGAACATAATAGTAGATGTCACTGAAGGTTCCAAAAACGTTGTTCCTGAAAAAAAAACCCGATGCGAACCTTTCGATAAGCAAGGACATAAACAAATGGTTTATTGGTTTATTTACGCTTAAAATGGTGACAGAAATAGTTCATTTGTGACCATCTTCTAGGCAGAATGTTCGATTTTGTCTGTCAGTTGGGAAATTTCAAGTTGCCTCGCAATGGCAGTACGTTTTGTTATAGTAATTAGCTAAGTCACAGATCTTCCGATTCGAAATACCTTCGCATACTTACATTTACGAAACACATAAAAAAACTCGTTATTTATTAAGAGTTGTTGCGTTTCTAGTTAGCACATCTGCACGACCTATTTGCTCTAATATAAAAATAAACGCGGCACAAAAATTAAATTTGTCAACCGACCAATGGCGTCGAAATCTGTGCGATAAAAAACTTCAACAATTATTTCCAAGTAGAAAAGAATAATTCACTCGCGTCGGTTTACCGAATCTTTTATAAAATATGGAATTCCTTGAATGTCTATTTCCTAAACGGATTAACAAATGCACGTGATTAATAAACTGTTCGACAAAATTTAGGACTCACAATCTGCAAAGGATCTGCAACGTTTTTCAACTTGCGGAAGCGTTTTTAAAGTATCATCCTGAGTGGAACGCAAAATAATGAGATAGCGCCATTGTGACTCGACCGATCTCACTCCTTGGTCAGTTCGTTTCACTAGTCAGTTCAATAACCCCCAAACGGTCTGGCCTGTGACCTCCTTTCGGCTTGACGTTGATTTTTGGGACACGCTGTATACCTGTATATTTAAGGTGCATTCTCGAGCTATCGTGAATGTATGCAATAAAGGTTAAAGTTAAGTAATTTATTTTTGCTTAAACTGAAAATCCCAACGTCTGAGAGCATTTTAAGCCATGATATTTTTTTGATAAACTTTACCAGCAATAAGTCTATAGATTTAGTTATTAATATAATATAAATATATTAATAGAGCTCGAAGGTTAATAATAGGTTCCAGGACCGGTTTTTAGTAAAGTACATCGTTAACTCCTGTATATACGAGGGGGTACCCAAAAATAACCGGAATTATTTTTTTAAAAGCTATATATTTTAATTTTTTTTACAAAACAACCTTATCCCCTTCAAAATACTCTCCATTACAACTAATATATTTGTCCCACCGGTGCTTCCACTGTTCGAAAATTTTTTTTGTAGTCATCTTTAGAAATGGCTGACAGCTCCTCCCTGTTTTTTTTCTTGACGTTTTCAATGTTGTCAAATCGGTGTCCTTTCATGCCCCTCTTCATGCGTGGAAATAAGAAAAAGTCGCACGAAGCCAGGTCAGGCGAGTAAAGTGAGTTTTTCCCATAGCGTCATCTTTGTTTGCTGTTTTCAATATCAAAACAGTTTCAGCAGCATTTTTACCGAGTAGAAAATAAAATTTCACAGCTGCACGTTGTTCACTTAAACTTGCCATCATAAAAAACGAAACAAGAACAAAACAACGCTAGCAAAAACAATCACTGCAGATGAACAGAACAAGCCAGGTCGACAACACAGGCGGCACTGAACTGGCAATGAGTTGTGCTATACACGCCTAGCGGCAGAAACGCGTACTACACAAGCTCCGCCCACGGCAATGCTGTTCCGGTTATTTTTGGGTACTCCCTCGTATGTACATGGTTCAATCGTGGTTCAATCAAGTGTTGTGTGTCCCACTCTAACCAAGTAACGGCACGTGCCAAAGGTCAGAAGTAATTTACACTCATTGTTAGTATTAGTTAAACTGCGCTGGTCGATGCATCCTTCGCGTGCACGAAATGTCGATTAAGTTTGTAAAAATGTCGGGACAGCGTCCATCGCATGTTAGGGTGAAGCGTTGGATAAACAATTTTGCGGAACTGACCTTTAATGGTAGTGAATTCCGTCTTACCGTGTGTGACAGTGTAGTGCCACTTTAATTATTGAACTTTTTTATTTTTGAAGATTTATGAATATTTACGAAAATTTTGGTGGTTTTGTAAAGTAATTTACCGGTAAAATTTAATGTAATAAGACTACACTTCAACCCCACCACGTAGATTGGACGTTATTATTAAACAGTCCTAAATTGTGTGAAGCAGCTGATTACCAAATCCGTCGCCGCAAAAACGAACGTGTTTCGTAACACTAGTTTGCGACTAGTACATACGTCTAACCCAGATCCGTACTCACCCAAGCGTCGCACCCGTCGTCGGCCTTCGTGCACAGCTTCACGTTGCACTGGTAGTACACCGAGGCGGTGTAGGGGAACTTGTGCGCCTGGAAGTGCACCGAGGCCTTCGTCCTGTCCGCCGAATATTTGAACATTCCCATGATCTCGGAGTCGGTGGGGCAGCCCTCGTTGTTGATGAGGCGCTGCTCGCCCCAGCCCAGTCCGTCCCTGACCAGGCAGTCGGTGATGCGGATTCCGTACGTGTCCTGCTCGTCGATGGCGATGACGAGAGTGAGCGGGTCGCCGATTTTCACGTTCTCCGCCACCTCCTTCTGCGTGGGGTCGCCGGAGAAGATCTTCATGCTGCAGCCTGGCATTGGCGCCAGCGAGGTCACCGGGTCGGCGGACATCAGGCTGAAATCGCAGACCGAATATAGTCCAGGATCAGACAGAGTGATTATTGAAGGTCGGAAGTCAGGGGTGCATTCCAGGACCGCATTTAAATCAATAACGTAATTCGAAATTCGACGCATACGAGGTGTGTAAATTAAGTAATGAGACTGGCAACGTAGCGCCCCATCTAGCAACACTGCGGAGACGGGACTTGGAAGGGCGGTAGGTTAACATGTAATGCACCTTCAGTACAAGTTTGAACTTGTTAGATTCATTTGTTTGTTCTTTGTGACTGTTTTCGTAAATCGTTTTTCTAGCGCGTTAAAATGTCGATGGAATACGGGATCTCGTGCGTTCAGATCGTCGGTTCACGACAAGAGTGATCGGTGAAGAGTTATATTTGAATACCATCACTGTTCTTCAGATTTTGACTAACGAATTGGGGATGAGAAAAATCTGCGCTAAAATGGTTCCGAAAAACCTTTCGCAGGAACAAAAGGACATCAGGAGAAACAGATGTCTTGACTGTTTGGAATCGATTGAAAATGATCCCCATTTTATGGAACGTGTTGGTGATGAGACTGGAGTGTTTGAGTACGACCCGAAAACCAAACGTCAAAGGATGCAGTGGCACACTTCAACCTCTCCAAGATCCAAAAAAGTAAGAATGAGCAAGTCGAACATCAAATGCATGCTGATTTGCTTTTTTGATAGCCAGGGAATTGTCCAAAAAGAGTTTGTGCCTCCAGACAAAACAGTAAATCAACATTTTTACAGAGAGGTTTTTGAAAAACTTCGAGAAAGGATCATGCGTGTGAGACCAAACATCAAGAACAACTAATGTTTCATCACGACAATGCGCCTTGTCACACAGCTATTTCAGTAAACGAGTTTTTAACCAGTAAAAACACTCCTGTGGAACCTCAGCCTTATTATTCGCCTGATTTGAGTATTAGCGATTTTTTTCTCTTCCCGAGATGAAAAATCACCTCAAGGGACGTTATTTTGAGACCAAAACATTGAAACGACTGTAACCGACCAGCTGAAGGCTATTCCAGTATATGAGTTCCAACACTGCTATGAGGAATGAAAGAACTGTCTTCACAAGGAGACAATACTGAACTGTAATTCTATTCGAAGAAAAAATAATAAAAAACATTCATTCAAGACTCATTACTTAATTTACACGCCTCGTAAGTGTAACAAAATAATAAATAGCAAGCTGAACGTTATGTAGGTATAAAAACAAGTTCCTGTGTTGTCCGCGACCGGAATGTAGGCGACCTTGAAGATCGAGCACATTAAGTTTTGCACGGAAACTATTTTAGTTATACATATAGTAAGCGTAGTGTACGGAGGTTCGATTTATTGTCATTTTTATCACTTGTGTTCTATTGGTAAATATGTCTCATCTACTTACGGAGCTAGAATTCGACGGTATTCAACTCCGATGCAAAATTTGTACAATAATAGTGTCGTGGTGAGTGAAAACACGTTGTAAACTATCAGAAAAGCGAGTATTGCTGGCATTGCAACTGCTCATGAAAGAAAAAAGAGCATTTAATTCTGATCTAGTTAAATTGCTAGTAACGCAGAACAGTCCACGGAATACAGTGAATCATCCTGAGTTTACTCAATTTTACAAAACAGCGTTAACGAGAAATATACTGACATGAATGGGAACCACCTTGAGAAAACAATAGAGTCATCGCAGTTCAACGTTAAATATTCCCGTAATCGATAAAATCACGTGACTCAATACTATAAAAAAAATAGTTTCGAAAGTACTTGAAACAGAACGTTCTGTATATTTTATAAACCCTGCATTGCTTCTTCTGGATAATATGTATTTACTGTTACTGGCTAAGCTCTTGTTTCTCTATGCTTATTTTGATTCGCCTGTGAAAAAATATAAGAATTGTATTCACGATGTCCTAGATCCGTCCCTGGTATTGCCCTCATGTACCCCTGATTTCCGACCTCTTATGATTACTGTCTTCATTCACCAATATCTCTATGGCTTAATTCTAGTTGGTTTGTTGCGGAAATGACGTTTGCGACACATCTGGCTAACCGGTTCAACCTCGAGTTGCACGAGTAAGCACATGGATATTTTTTGCAAATATATCCACAAGAGATTTTCGACTACTTATAAAGAAAATTGTTACTTACTCCACTTTCAATGAATCGTTCATGACGGTGTTGTTCCTAGTGTTGTACCGACACCGGATGTGGAAACCCCTTCCCTGATTCGTCACTAGCTTCAGATGAGGCTGAACGACGATCGTATTGAAGTATTCAATACCGCCGTCATCCTGAAACAAAAAAGACACTAAGAGTTTGCAAGGTACTGCAATGTTCAGGTATTCCTAACGTTGCTGTCTTCGCGGCATCCTGTATACGTTTAGCATAAAACAAAAATAGCAAACCGACGATTGATGGATGATGATGATGTAGTTTATAGTTTTTTTTTTTTAGGCGCGTAGAATTTATTGTAAAAAGTTGATGAACACCGAGAAATTACCGAAGGATTCCATCAAACCTGTAAACAACTTTAAATAACCCTGATTCATCGAGTACTGCGTACTATTACATGGGACCGTTATTTTTTAATTGATATTCGTTCATTTATTTCTTAAATCTGATGAAGTAGCGAAAAACAGTTATTACAGTTAATTTCCGAATGCCGTACCGTAACTGTTATTTTCGTATTCCCCTTTTTTCCGTCGTGTCATAATAAGACTTTCAATACAAGCAGGAAAAAAAGGGCAAGGTACTTATTGGTTGCATATTGTACTGTTTTCTTTATTAAAATATAAGTTTGTTAGGAAGCGTAGCGTTTAAGTTTGGAAAGATAATGTAGAACACACGCTTTTATACTTTTTTGCAATGTTTTTTGTTGCCTTTTTATTCACGGAATCTAATGGTGACAGAGATCAATTTATAGTTACTAAATTGATTTAAATAAATCAATTAAATCCATTATACTTTCTTGCACCTTCTTGGCTTAATGAAAATAGTTAAAATGGTTTCTAAAATGTTTAAAAAAAAAACAACCCGAAGCTGAGAATCGATACCGTTACATATCACAGGTGGACAGGGAAACAGATTTTGAGTTGTGACATCATATGCATTTACTTTATTATGGTATGGTATATTTTTATGTTATTTTTGGATGGTAGGTACTTTTAAATAAACCCACACTTAATATCTGCATCTTTAACAGTCCTTGAAATATTAACATTTTTTGCAGAAACAAGCATAACATTAACACTAGCTGTAAAAATTGTATAACAATACATACAGATAGCTTTCCTTTATCTTAGCAAATGTAAAACTGAGTGGACCAATTGTCACAGGAAGTGGGCGTGCCGAACGTATTCGTGGCCAATGACGGGTTTCGAGACATTACGTCACAGAAGCCGCTATTCAATCAGATTACCGGTATCCATAGTTCCTCCTACTCATATATTTGATATCTGCTAAGATCAAGGCATTCATATGGTATGTATTTGTTGCAACAAAAAGAGGCGCAACTGGAATTTTAAATTTATTAGGACTATTATATATTTTTAAATAAATTAGTACACTTCAGAGAGGCATCAGAACAAGCCCAAACGTAATAAACTTTGAGAGAGAAACAAAAATTGAAAGCCTAAGCGGATAATTCATTAAAATAATTTCAGCTACAATGAACAACAGAATTGTTAAGATTTTTTTTCCCACGTACAGCTACTATTTACAGAGAGTAAACATATTTAATGACGGGTAATAAGTAATAACATTCCCTCATCCTCCTAATAATGCTTAAAGGACGTTTGCAGGTATATATAAATAATATATAAACGTTTTGTTATTCATAAAAGATGATCGCACTAAACGGTTTACCTTGAAGCTGTTATGTGTGACATCATCAAGGTGAATATTTAATAATGGGGAATCTAATCATAGTCATGTTCTGTGTATGACCACTTACTTAAAAATTAATAAGCAATAAAATATACATATGTGCAATGCTTAGATGTTTTACCGCACAAGGAACAAAAATTATTTCTTCATTGTCGACCACAATTGCTAATTTGTTAAATAATATTTGATATATAGACATCCAAAAAAAACCGGCATCAACTCTGGCTATGAACGAGAGAGATAGAAATAGCGGTCATGTCTAAGCTTTTCGGTTATGTCAAACTTTTGACAAGTGACTGTCACAATTTGTAAAATAAACAATAGCTGTCATATGATGTGACAGTTTTGACAAGTAAATAAGGTTATAAATTCGACTAAGAATAGAAATAAGTCTTTTTTTTCTTGGCCAACTTTGATGACGTTTTTTTTTGGATTTCTCTATATTTTGACGTGTCAAGGGTCATGTTTGAAGAATTGCTACTCTTTCTTCGGTATTTTATTGTTGTATATTTTTCTATGAAAGAGGAAAAAAACGTTAAATAATAACTGTAATACTTGGAAGCAAAAGAAAAATGCATCGTGAAAATCCACAGAAGGTAACACGATAGATTACATGAATAATTTATTACTGAGATCACTGAGGAGCTAACATTTTGAAGCTCTTGTTCATTGCACGATACATTGATCATGGGCGTAGCTAGGATTATGTCCAGGTACGTCCAATTTGAATAGGCAAATTGAAATTTTGAAACATATGGCAAATATTCGTGTTATTGAGATATACGAGGTGTGTAAGTTAAGTAATGATACTTGCAACATAGCGCTCGATCTAGCAACACTGCGGAGACGGGACTTGGAAGGGAGGTAGGTTAACGTGTAATGCACCTTCAGCACAAGTTAGAGCTTGTTAGTCATTTGATTGTTCTTTGTGACCGTTTTCGTAAATTCCTGTGTCTCCTCAGCCTCCTTATTCGCCTGACTTGAGTCCTTGTGACTTTTTTCTCTTCCCGAGACAAACGGCTGTAACCGACCAGCTGAAGGCTATTCCATTATATGAGTTCCAGCACTGCTATGAGGAATGGAAGAACCGTCTCCAGCGCTGTGAGGCTTCCCAAGGAAGTTATTTTGAAGGAGACAATACTGAATTATTATAATTCTATTCGAATAAAAAAAAAAAAAAAAAAATTTCATTACTTAATTTGCACACATCGTAGTAAAAAAAATGAAGTGATTTATCTAGCATGTCCGCGTATCTAAAAAGGTATTTTGGCATCAGTCATGTGATGACTGGGTTGGCGGGAAATTTTGAAAAATGATACGAAACTATGAATAGTATGGTTGGTGGTCGAGTTATCAAAAAATGAAGTTGGAAAAAAATCCATAAAATTTTATTTCATTCATTGCCACATTCGAAGCAAAAATGTCAACAAATGAGCAATACCAAATTTTTCTTCACAGCTTGTCTTCGAAGTTATGCAATTACTATTACGTTATGCAACTTTTGCGTTTTTAATAGCTTCAATTAAAGAAAATGAATAGCTCAACAATAGAAACAGTGAAATAATTTCTCTAGGGAAATTTTCAGTGGTAAATCACAAAAACATATCGCACTAAGTAGTTCCCTGTGCAATGACCTATAAATATAGGACTGAAACAGAATTCAATAATAGTATAGTGACAAGACATTCTTTCAAAATTCAAAAGTTTCAAGACAGTCATTCATTCAAAAGTGGAATTTACAGTATTTGTTGAATTTGACTGCCTCATTCCACAACGAAACCATCTGGTAAATAAAAATCTAAGGTGTTTTCTCCAAACCAAAATTGTGGTTAATTTTTATGTTCGTTAATAAAGCTTAGGATTTCTTCGAGCAGATTAGGAAGAGGGGCAAGGCCCTCTCTTCCCCCTTGGCCTCGCCCATGCTATCCATACATTTTTCATAGCTTCACTTTTTTATATCGTTTTTATTCTTTTTTAAGACGAAAAAGAGTCGATACTGCCACTGACTAGATTGAGTACACGTGCAAATAGAACAAAAGACGCGCGCTCAAGGGTAAACAGCTGAATATCTTCCAGTTCATCATCGCGGTGAGAGGCCGGGGAAACCTCTTCGGGACGCGTACGTCCTTTGTCGACGAAAAAACCACAAGGAATGCACGATCGCTGTTGCAAAACCGGTCCGGGGTTCACAAACGAATCGTTCTCGTTATCGACTCGAAACTCGAAACCTATCCCGAGCCGGCAGCCCACGACGAAGTCGTCATACGATATTATTATCGTTTCTGGAACCACGTCTGAGCTCCATTCTCACGGGGACGGATTTCAGACAAATTTTGTGGTGCACAAGCATTATTTTCGGGAATAAAACGGTTTGGTTGATTTTTTAAACGAGAAAAACTCCTCGTTCTTCTTCACTCGCACGTCAGAAGCCACAGATCCGGATTTGGATCTTTAGAGCTCGTCAGTGTGGCATATTTGACGGCGAGTAACGAAGAATGAGCATGCAATGCAGACTGTGGCGTTACCTTCATGGTATCGCCATCTAGTCCATTTTAATGGGATCTCAGAGATATTTCGGATATCCGACAAGGTCGGCAACTGTAAAACCGGTATCAGTAATGCGTAAACACGGGAGCAGAGCGCCTAGAAAAAAATATTTGTTGGGCGTATTACATACATAGGGCGCAAAAATTAAGGGATATAAAGAAATCTTAATATTTTAGGCGATTAGAAGTGGTCGTAGAGAAAAGAAAAAAAAGGAAATTGAGGCTCCAAGTTTCTAGTTTTTGGATATTGAGTTAAATTTTTTTTAGCGTCAGCAGTTTTTGAGTAATCATAAGAAAATCATAGAAAAAAAATTAGAAATTGTCTTGTTTCGTCGTATCTATTTTTATTCGATAATTTCATCATGAAACTCTTCTAACAGTTAACCTCCTAGTACGTTTATTCCAGTATTAATTATTGTATTATGATGTGTTTTCTGTGAACTATCGCTTCGTAATAATAGTGACCTGAGTCCGACTCTGTTGCCACTCCCCGGAATCCTACCTCTAGCGACGACATGGCCAGTGCTTGAAACTCTTCGCTGAGGTGTCCGTCGCCTAGTTAACTTTTAATAGCGTTTTCAAGTCGACATTAAATCCCGCGCCTACACAGACGACCCACCATCTAACCTCCTCGCGATTTATGTACCGACGCTCTTAAAATGGAAGCTTGCCGCCGTTACTGTAAAATATGCAAAACGACATCTGACAAACCGGGCATAAAGCATATTCTCGCGAATCTGGCTGCGGGGGAAAAACGGAACTTTCAGTTAATGGAGTGAAACTGTGAAGGTCGTTCGGGTCGGATAAAAAGGTCGCGATATTTAAAAAAAAATTCTAATAAAAATAGATACAGTATAACGTAGGTAGTTTATAATAAAAGGTGTTAATATATTTCAAATGTCATCCATTTTATACTTTTTCTTGTCACACAGTAAAACCCTCGATTTCACTTAGTCTGGTTTCTACAGGGTCCAGCCAAAGCCTGGGACAGCGCCTATATACGAGGTGTGGCCATTAAATAACCGAACTGCTGTCATAACACTTTTTATTCGTTACCAATTACAGTAGCAACTTTTTCGCCTTCAATGTACTCCCCTTGGCGATCTCTACACCGCCCCGTACGACTTTTTCATTGTTGAAAACAGTGCTAGTCCGCTTCTGTCAGCTGGTTCAGAACCTCCGTCGCTTCCACACTTTCGAATCTTGTCCCCTTCAGCGCCGATTTGAAAATGGGAAATAAATAAAAGTCGCAGGGGGCAAGATCGGGCGAGTATAGTGGATATTCCAACACAGTAATGCCGTATTTTGCAAAATACGGCTGGTGCATTGTCTTGGTGAATCTTCCATGATTTGAAATCGGGTTTTCGTCTTCTCACACGCTCACGAAGGGCCGTCAGAATCTCGATGTAATAATGTTGAGTGACCGTCTGACCTTCAGGGACTCAGTGAACGTAAACAATGCCTCGAATGTCAAAAAAGACGATCATCATCGCTTTGAATTTGGATTTGCTCATCCTGGCTTTTTTTGTCTTGGCGAGTTCGGGCTCTTCCAATGCATGGATTGGCGCTTTGTTTCGGGGTCATAAGAAGTAAAAAACCACGATTCATCACAAGTAATCACCGCGTCTAACAAGCCTGGATCAGTGTCAATGTTGTTTAGAATGGCTTGGGGGTGAGGAGTTTTGGCACCATTTTTGCGCAAAGTTTGCTCATGTTGAACGATTCATGCAAAATCTGGCGAACACATTCTTTGTCGATTTCTATTATTTCAGCAAATCCCTGGGATGCTTAGACGACAATCTTCGCAGATTAATTTACCAATATTTTCGTCCGTTTTTGACGTTGAGAGCCGTCCGGGGCGCGGATCGTCTTCGGTAGTTTCACGTCCCTCTTTAAACCATTCAAAAACTTGTGTGCGGGATAAACATTAATTGCCGTATACTGCTTTTAACATTGCATAAGCTTCTGTAAAAGTTTTCCCCAGTTTAACAAGAAACTTGAGATTAACCCGTTGCTCCATCTGAACACTTAACATTTTTTTGACGCGTCACTGGCGAGTAGACTAATTCAAACGACTGCTACAGTCCAACTGAACGACCCACTAGATTATCCAGCGAGCTCAGAGTGGGGAAAGCATCACCAAACACAGTTCTGTTAAAACTGTCGTTTAATTAATAGCCACACCTCGTATTTTTAATCATTCGTTTTATAGGAAACTTTTCAAATAAAAGTTTTTGCAGGATAAGCAAAAAGACTTTTTGCTTATCATGCCGATATCCATTTGCTTATTTCTTCAATTGCTTTTGTCAATCACTGTATTTTTTTTAAAAAATAGGTCCCCCTTCCCCCTTTTTTTTTTTTTTTTTGAACAACCCCGTTTCCCCCAACAAAAAAAACTCAGGCATTTTAGAGCATACAGTGATTTCCAAAATGTATGTACCACAAACCACATGGAAAGTTGTTTTATTTTTAAATTTAGGCGCAACGTGATTTCAGAAAAACGTTGGGGTTGTTTTTTTTTTAAACAACTGAAATAGGCAGTCCAAAATATATTCGTACCTGTCAAATTTAAAAATTAAAAATGAAAAAAAAAACAGAAAAATGTCTTTATTTGTGAAAATGTCGAAAACTTTAATAGGTAACTAATTACTAACTATTAAGTATTTTCTGGAGCGATTTTATCCTATTTGTTGTTTATTAGTATGTTCTGATGGTATTTTTAATGCACAATTCATACATGAATTGAACTGTGCTCTAATAAAGTGTAAATTGCACCAAAATTGTAATTGTTCTTATATCCAGAATATTTTTTTTAACTTGTGTCTATAGGAATTCTGATGTCTTGAATCCCCCATTTTAGTTTGGCCAGTTAATTTTAAAACACCCTATATACGAAATTAATATACTGCGTGAGCGTGATTTCCTAGCACAAAAAACAACCCGGCTCATCCGAGATCTTACATAAGCGCCTTTTTTCCCGAGACCAGCTCTCTTCAATTATTAAATCCATAAATAAAACGTTATGGCCGGTCCAAAATAAGTGATTACCTCGCCGACGCCGTCGTTGGTCTCAGTTCGTCTAATTCAATGACCTTAACGGTTCTTCGAGCTGATCGCCGAAATGGTCTTCCGACGTTTTTTCGCCTAGCGCCGATTTTTCGTCCAAATGGCTTTATTATGCCGTGTACCACGTGGCCCGAGGTCCGAAGAATGCGTACTTAACGGGTATATGTAATAAAAACAGAGATTACGTCAGATATTGACCTAAATAGTTATTATTCGTATTACGCTCCGTGGATTTGCAGAGTTCCACAAATGAAAAAAATACTGGTATGGGCAAACATCAGTGTTTACTGAACTGTATCCATTTTGCACAAGTTTAGAGTTAGAGCAAAGATCAGAATTGAAATAAGTGCATATAGTCCAATCAACGAGCGAAAGCGCCCATGTTAATTGGTCACTAATTGTTATCAGCAAACAAAAAATATGGTCGTATAGAGAAAAAAATTCTAAGAAAGATAGAGTTTTTTGCTACTCGAGTTTTAATGGCGAACATAACCAAAAAAAATCGCAAAAGTCAAAAAAACGGTTTTTTGCAAATAAAAAAAAGCTTCAAGTCCTACACAAGAAAGTTAAATTAGAAAGTTGTAGGTCTTAAAAATGCGCATCGAATGAAATGTGAACGAAAAAAATCGGTTCATAAACATTTGAGAGAAATTTAAAAAAAACGTCAAAAATCGCGTTTTCGTATTTTTGCTGTATAAATTCCAGTTTTGTTTGAACAGACTTCTTGTTAACTACAAGTATAGCCCAGGAAAAGCAGAAAATCATCCTTTTTTCAAAAGTTTTATTTTTTCGAGTTATAACGATTAAAAAAAAAAAGGCGTTTTCAAAAATCAGTTTTTACAGAGGCAAAAATGATCGTACAGAAACGATCATGGGCTCATTTTATTCGCGAAGACTTGTACTTTCATGCTATTAAAAAACCAAATCGCTTTTATTTACTTTTTGCATAAAAAAAATGCGTTGTAAGATTGTATCATTTTTTCGAACCGGTTTTTTTTGGAATAACTTTTTTTAATTTTGGTTGTACATTTCTGGCCGTTGCATATTTGAAAAATGGCATTCAAAACACGCATTTAAAAAAAATGAAGGTCCTACGACCTCAAGGAGTCGAGATAATTTTTTTAAGCGGAGGAAAAGATAATTTTGTATAATAGCATAATAATTTTTTAAATAGCTTGAAAGTACAAGTCTTCACGAAGAAATTGAGCCCACGTTTCTGTACTATCATTTTTGCCTCTGTAAAAGCTGACTTTTGAAAACGTCTTTTTTTTAAATCGTTATAACTCGAAAAAAATTTAACTTTTGAATTTTTGAAAAAAAGGATCATTTTCCGCTTGTCTTGGGCTATGTTTGTAGTTAACAAGAAGTCTGTTCTAACAAAATTGGAATCTATACAGCAAAGATACGAAAACGCGATTTTTGACGTTTTTTTTAATTTTTCTCAAATGTTTATGAACTATTTTTTTTCGTTAAAATTTCATTCGACGCACATTCTTAAGACCTACAACTTTCTAATTTAACTTTCTTGTGTAGGACTTTTTTTTTTATTTGCAAAAAACCGTTTTCTTGACTTTTGCGAATTTTTTTTGGTTATGTTCGACATTAAAACTCGAGTAGCAAAAAACGCTATTTTTTCTTAGAATTCTATTCTCTATACGACTATATTTTTTGTTTGCTGATAACGATTAGTGACCGGTTTTCTCCCCGCTGATTGGGCTATAAGGAAACAATTAATTTTGTAGGCGAATTTTTCGAGGATCGTATAATTAGTTTGAACAAGCAGACCCTTCTCAGAAGAAGAATATTCTCCCCTAGATATTGCGATTTGATCTCATGTGATTTTTTTTCTGGCATTATTTAAAAATTTGAATTTTTTGAAACTCGTTTTGGAAGACCTTCAAAAAGGAAAAAGGAAGACCTTGGCGTTATGGAAGACCCTCAACAACGCATTGTCAATAAAATTGAGGAAATCAATGGAACACAGTGGATACTGCTACTTCCCTTCATAAAAAAAAATATGGAAGGAAAAACAATTATTTCAGCTCTTTCAAAGGCTATAACTTTAAAGCAAACGATACCAAAAGGTTGTCACCCTTACAAGTCTCGAAAACATTTGACCAACACCAACGTATTTTATTCGAAAATTCTCGTCTTTTTTAAAGGGCTAAGCTACAGCCCTTTAAAGTAGGGGTGAAGTAGTAAAATAGGGTTTAAAGAAGGCTGTAGCTTCAAAACAAGGGGTTTTAGAGGGCCGTCGATTGAAGCTTTCGATGAGCATCATGATAACTACCGGAATCCCAATTTTCAAGAAAATTTAAGCGAAAGTAAAATATCCATCCACCGAAAACTAAAACGATCAATGCAAGGCAGCAGAGAAAGCCAACGGGGTTGTCCTGTTCTTTCTATTATGCGATATTTCGTCATCGTCATCGTATTCCATGACGCTATGCAAAGATTCCGAACAGGGGTGTGGCACATTTAAACGCTCAGTGTTCTGTCTGAGTATGGTACCGCGTAGGTTGCGCCGTATAATACGTTCGAGCAATAATAGCAATTGTTGTGGGTAACTTTGTATCGCCAATTTTGGATCCGGTTAATGTTAACTGTACCGATAATCATATTTTCGACAGGTTTAATCTACGGGTTATTGGTGTTTGTGAGATAATAGTGCCACACCAACACGCCAGACTTAAATTCGATTCATCAGATTCATTTGGGATACAACAAAGAAGAAATTCAAATAGGTAGTTCGTCCAACTGAAATTCTATCGTCAGAAAATAATTTTCAGAAGAATGAGCGGTTTTCCAGTAGAAAGGGTAGTTTGTTATTTTCGTAGGAACAAGAACTAGGAGGGAAATAAAAAGACTGATGTTTTTTTTTTTCAGTAAATTCCTATTTAAACCTAAAAGGAATTCAAATAATAAGGTAAATATATTGATTTTTTTACTATAGTTTATGATCAGCAAATGGGGTCGATTAACTGTGCCTTCAAATAAATTAGAGTAGGCTGCTACTTCATTCGGTAGACCACTGACAATTATTGTCAAATTGAATCAAATTATAGTAGTCACGTTATGAAGCATATACGAGGTGTGTAAATTAAGTAATGAGACCGACAACAATCTACGGGCGGTAGATTAACATGTAATGCACCTTCAGTAGGTACAAGTTTGAACTTGTTAGAGTTATTTGTTTGTTCTTTGTCGCCGGCTTTTTCCAGTGCGTTTTAAAAATGAGTGACATTAATTTTAAGCAACAGTGTGCATTCAGGTTTTGCTTCAGACTTGGACAGAGCGCAACCGATACTTGTGCAAAACTTCAACACGCCTACGGAGACAGTGTTTTTTCAAGAGCCCAGGTCTTTCGGTGGTTCAAGGCATTGTTAGAAGGAAGAGAGTCGATGAATCACGCAGCGGAAGGCCTTCATCTTCAAGAACCGATGAAAATGTCGATAGAATACCGGATCTTGTGCGTTCAGATCGTCGGTTGACGACAAGAATGATCGGCACCACTGATCATCAGATTTTGACTAACGAATTGGGGATGAGAAAAATCTGCGCAAAAATGGTTCCAAAAAACCTTTCGCAGGAACAAAAGGACATTAGGAGAGAAATATGTCTTGACTCTTTAGAATCGATTGAAAATGATCCCCATTTTCTGGAACGTGTCATTACTGATGATGAGACTTGCGCCAAAGCATGGAATGGCACACTTCATGCTCTCCAAGACCCAAAAAGAGCAAGGATGAGCAAGTCGAAGATCAAATGCATGCTGATTTGCTTTTTTGATAGCAAGGGAATTGTCCAGAAAGGGTTTGTGCCTCCAAGCCAAACAGTAAATCAACACTTCTACAGAGAGGTTCTTGAAGAAATCCGCAAAAAGGGTTTGGGGGGGGGCGCAAACATCAAGAACAACTGGATGTTGCATCATGTCGCATCACGCCTTGTCACACAGCCACTTCAGTAAACGAGTTTTTAGCCAGTAAAAACATTCCTGTGGTCCTCAGCTTCCTTATTCGCCTAACTTGAGTCCGTGTGACTTTTTTCTCTTCCCAAGATTGAAAAAACTACCTCAAGGGACGTCATTTTGGGACCATAGAAAACAATCAAACGGCTGTAACCGACCAGCTGAAGGCTATTCCTGTAGATGAGTTCCAGCAATGCTCTGAGGAATGGAAGAACCGTCTCCAGCGCTGTGCGGCTTGCCAAGGAAGTTATTTTGAAGGAGACAATACTGAATTGTAATTCTTTTCGAATAAAAAAAAAATTAAAAAATCAGCCTCATTACTTAATTTACACACCTCGTAATAATGTTAACGCACATAAGTGCGCGTTTGATATAACCTGGACTCCAGCACTATCCAGACTTATCTAAAAAAGCCATGGATGTTCGTATGTGGTTTTTCTTACACTAAAATTAAAAAGTAAAATATCCACGGGTTAATTCTGTACACGCCTACGTTTTAGTTCTGCAATGCTGATTTGAATGAGGCAAATTTTTATAGCAAAAATCAAGGTTATTCCGCTCCAAATACTTTTAAATTAATTCGGCTTCGTCCAAGTGCTTTCCGAAGATATTACACAATTTTAAAAAAATTTAGGAACGATCACATTGCCCTCGACATTTTTGCTATAAAATAAACAAACCGCACATGCATAGAAAACGGACAGAATGCACGGTATCGCTCGGTAAAGAACGCTCTCTAAAAAAGAAGTGAAAGTGTGTGTATTTGTCACGGCTAAAAAAATAATTTACGAGTCGGCTATGACGTTACGAGAGGTCGTCTGCGAATTGAGTGAGTAAGAGAAATGAAATATTAACAAGGAACTTGAAACGATACAAAGTGTTTAATCAGTTTGGTGCGTATAGAATTATTACTTGGGTGAAATTGTTTGGCAAAACGAAAGTACACCGGAGCAGGCCTGGAACCTTCGACCACAAAACGGGGGCCATTCTCACGCAGAAATAATATACTTAATGTAAATAATGAACAAATAAGAATGGCTACAAAAACCGAGTCTTAACAAAATATAATAATTATTAGGGTAGGTTGAAAGGTTTTGTGTGGTGATTTCATCGTATCGTGAATATGTGTGTAAATTAAGTAATGAGATGATTTTTCATTCGAATAGAATTACAATTCAATACAAATAACTTCCTTGGGAAGCCACACAGCGCTGGAGACGGTTCTTCCATTCCTCATAGCAGTGCTGGAAGTCATATACTGGAATAGCCTTCAGCTGGTCGGTTACAGCCGTTTGAATATTTTCTATGATCCCAAAATGACGTCCCTTGAGGTGATTTTTCAATCTCGGGAAGAGAAAAAAATCACAAGGACTCAAGTCAGGCGAATAAGGAGGCTGAGGAGCAGCAGGAATGTTTTTACTGGCTAAAAACTCGTTTACTGAAATGGATGTGTGACAAGGCGCATTGTTGTAATGCAACATCCAGTTGTTCTTGATGTTTGGTCTCACACGCATGACCCTTTTTCAAGGTTTTTCAAGAACCTCTCTGTAAAAGTGTTGATTTACTGTTTGGCCTGGAGGCACAAATTCTTTGTGGACCCTGGCCATCAAAAAAGCAAATCAGCATGCATTTAATCTTAGACTTGCTCATTCTTGCTTTTTTGGGTCTTGAGCTTGCCATTCCATGCTTTGACGCTTGGTTTCCGGGTCGCACTCAAACACCCAAGTCGCATCACCAGTAATGACACGTTCCATAAAATGGGGATCATTTTCAATCGATTACAAGAAGTCAATACCCTTCTCTCCTTATGTTCTTTTGTTCCTGCGAAAGGTTTTTCGGAACCATTTTTGCGCAGATTTTGCTCATCCCCAATTAGTTGGGATGAAGATGAAGGCCTTCCACTGCGTGGTTCATCTTCAATCGACTCTCTTCCTTCTCGAAAAAACAGTGTTTCCATAGGCGTGTTAAAGTTTTGCAAAAGTATCCGTTGCGCTGTGTCCAAGTCTGAAGCAAAACCTGATAGCACACCGTTGCTCAAAATTAATGTCATTCATTTTTAAAACGCACTAGAAAAAACAAATTATTTGACGATCGTCACCATCTACAAATAGTCATCCACAACTTCTTCGCTTTACAATAGTGTGAGTTCTGGGAACGTGGTATCCGCAGTCCGGTCCGGTGACAAGTTATAAAGTCAGATGGCGCTTACATTCTAAATTAAATTCCTCCTGATTATAAAATAAATAATCATATTTGAACTTATGCAGTAAATAAATAATCATATGGGTCAGCAAGACCCAATGCTTTTGAATCAACCGGATATAAGTTATAGTGTTCGCCAGCTGATGACTGACGACTAACTTTTACCTTATGTCATAAAACTGAACTAATAAAAATATCTCATGATCTAATATAAAATAAAGAAATGAAATAAAATACATTCCTAAAATTTCTCGAAAATTAGATAATCAGGATCTTATTAGGTGTAAGGTTTCCGAATAGTGAAAGTGTTAACAGTTGTTTGTGTTAAGTATATATTTGTTGGAACCGTCACTTCATTATGCAATCAACGTAAGAGCTATTTTGTGTTAAATACACCTGTATTTAATAAAGTAACCATGTAATTATTTATGCGATAACGTGAACGTTTTAGTAGTGTAGCTTTTCAGCAGCTGAGTAGAGTTGTTAAAATATTTCGTTTAATATTTTGTATTCGTTAAAATATTTTGTAGAAATTCATATAGATAAACGATTATACCGAAACTAGAGTAGAGTACATCAACATACCCATATGTTTTTTGGGTCGCATCAAGTCATAGTTTATCCTTAACCCCAAAAAATGGTCTAAAACTTCAGGAGGACAATTTCTTACTACGAGTTCAGAAGTATGCGAATTGATACCCAGGATTATAGTTATTAGGTTTGTAGAAATGAGGCTAAGGTTGAGAACCTTTTCTAACAGATCTTCAGACTATGGGGTTATCGGATTTGAGGTTGTTCGCTAAAAAAAAACACAAGGGTTTAAGGGTATACGGTTATAGGGTACACTCTGGGACTCTGTTAACCCCTCAAAGTTATTTTATGATAAAAAAAACACAATCTCTCTTTCCATATTCTATACCGTCCGTAAGCCATGAGTCAATCTTATAAATGGTAAAATTGATGGTTTTAGACCATTTTTAGACCTAAAAGGAGTTTAGGGATGAACTACGAATTTATTTCCATTTATTTTCAAGTAACAATATTTTATAACCCCTGAACTATTGTTTTGTTTAGTTTATAGTTGTCCTCTATCGTTTCTGTATATTCTTGTCGACCAGGATATTGTATGGATACATATGTATACCACAATATCGAAAAGTTGTTGTAAAATGCCCAGTAGCTCAAGGTTTCGTCCCCTTTTCGACGTGAACTTATATGTCGATCTCAAGTACGAACGTATACGGTTGTACGTAGGTATACATATACTTTACAAAGTGTTGCCGTCTAACAATGATATAACACAGCAGACGTTGCACAATCTAAACCGTGACAACTGTAGGAATAATTCGCACAAAGCAGAAGCAGATGTCGAAACTAATGAATAAATCTGGAAAACGCTAAAATATTGGCTAAACGGTACAATACGGGGTGTGTAAATTAAGTAATGAGGCTTTTTTATTTTTTTTTATTCGAATAGAATTATATTGTCTCCTTCAAAATAACTTCCTTGGGAAGCCACACAGCGGTGGAGACGGTTCTTTCATTCCTCATAGCAGTGCTGGAACTCATATACTGGAATAGCCTTCAGCTGGTCAGTTACAGCCGTTTGAATGTTTTCTATGGTCCCAAAATGACGTCCCTTGAGGTGATTTTTCAATCTCGGGAAGACAAAAAAGTCACAAGGACTCAAGTCAGGCGAATAAAGAGGTTAAGGAGCCACAGGAAAGTTTTTACTGACTAAAAACTCGTTTACTGAAATGGCTGTGTGACAAGGTGCATTGTCATGATGCAACATCCAGTTGTTCTTGATGTTTGGTCTCACACGCATGACCCTTTTTCGAAGTTTTTTAAGAACCTCTCTGTAAAAAGTGTTGAATTACTGTTTGGCCTGGAGGCACAAACTCCTTGTGGACAATTCTCTAGCTATCAAAAAAGCAAATCAGCATGCATTTATTCTTCGACTAGCTGATTGGGGTCTTGGAGAGCTTGAAGTGTGCCATTCCATGTTTTGACGCTTGGTTTCCGAGTCGTACTCAAACACCCAAGTCTCATCACCAGTAATGACACGTTCCATAAAATGGAGATCATTTTCAACCGATTCCAAAAAGTCAAGATACCTTCCTTTCCTAGTGTCCTTTTATTCCTGCGAAAGGTTTTTTGAAACCATTTTTGTGTAGATTTTCTCATCCCCAATTCGTTAGTCAAAATCTGATGAAAAGTGGTGTGATTCAAATTTAACTCTTCCCCGATCATTCTTGTCGCAACCGACGATCTGAACGCACAAGATCCCATATTCTATCGACATTTTCATCGGTTCTTGAAGATGAAGGCCTTCCGCTGCATGGTTTATCTTCAATCTACTCTCTTCTTTCTGAGAATGTCTTAAACCACCGAGAAACCTGGGCTCTTGAAAAAACACTGTCTCTAGAAAAAATTAGAAAAAAACGTACGAGAAAAAAACCGATTTACAAAGAACAAACAAATGACTCTAACACATTCAAACTTTACTGAAGGTGCATTACATGTTAACCTACCGCCCTTCTAAGTCCCGTCTCCGCAGTGTTGCTAGATCGGGCGCTACGTTGCCAGTCTCATTACTTAATCTACACACCTCGTAATTCCCACTAAGCAGAAGCAAATGAAGACACTAATGAGTAAATATGGAAAACGCTAAAAATATTGACCTAACGGCACAATACATGTCTTTAATGTAACATATTAAAAATAACAAATTACATAAAATAATGTTTAGTAATTTTGCACGTAGGCAGTTAAAAAAATTTTTTTTTGGTCTAAAATTTTAATTTCGTGTTTAAAAGTTAAACAATCTGTCGCTAAAGGAGCAAATTTATAACAATATTTTGTCTAAAAGTTGTCTAACTAAAGTAATTAAAATTATAACAACAACTAACATATGTACATATTTTCAGCCCTGCTGACGTTTTGTTTCTTTTGACGAAAATATTATTATTCGTCGGTTTTAGTTGTGTTTTTGTTCTAAACAAAGCTTAAAGAAATCTGTTACATATACGAATCTATAGTTCAAAATAACCGACTGGTTTCAAGCGACTGTCCGTTTATTTTTTACGACCATGGTCAACGACTTGGTGGTCTTCTATAGTGTGGAACCGGTTCTGGTCCTGACTTGCTTATACAATAATTTGCCTGGTTCATTTTTCTTCCATTAAATGAATGCAAATTAATATTATAGTATATGTATGCATAGTCTATAGAATTTTAAGAAGCGAACTTAACTCTTCTGCTGTACCGACATACTTGATTTTTTAATGAACTTTTTTTTGTTCATCCTTCATGAAGATTTATTTATTTGAAAAAAAAAAAATGAATAGTTGGCCTACAGAGTGCCCTTTGTCTAATTTTAAGTCAATTTTTGTGTGTTATGGTCATGTGGGTGGATAATTTCCCATAAAATATTTCTCTAAAACCCTTCTCTATGCAACAGATTAAAATATGTATTTATCGCTGGTACAGTTAATTTATTATTATTAATGTTATGTTAATAATATGTTTCATAATGCAAATGTTAACTCAATGCAAAAAAAGACAAACCTGATGAACAAATCAGTAAAAATAAAGCTGTTTAAATATGAAAAATAAAAGGGTGTTCATTTCAAAGCCTCGTTCATTTGGTTTTTCTTTTTGACATAACACATTACAGAAGCATTGAAAGAAAACTACATGACTTTCGATTCTCCTTGTTTTGTTATGTACGTCCAAAAATAAGCTAGCTAAGGCACGGGTCAGCATACCAATAAACCAATGACCTATGTACTTTGTGGCACCACACTCTTAACCTGTAAGAAATATAAATTACACATAACAGATAATTAATATTAAAACAGTTACAAAGACCACCAATATCGGTGAGAATGGGAAACGACTGTTTGTTAACCTCAGTTCTCACGCCATCAATATCCTCTTCGACTTCACTATTTAGAAAATCCCATTCATATACTGTAACTTAACGGTGTTCTGTACATATCTTCTCATTTCCGATGCCTATTAGTTATTTAAATTACGCGTCTATTTGGTATATTACTGCAATGACAAGTAATGTATTTTGCTGGTTATTAACCCAGAAGCTGATAGGTACATACTAATTGGTTCCCATCAAGATAATAAATTCGTTCAAAAAGTGTTCATTAATGATGTACGTTCTATTATAAACAATGAAAAGGGGGGGGTATAAGGAAAAATAAAATAACACGAATTTGGGGATATAGGTATATTGAGGTTTTTTTTTTTTCGGAAAACCCTGTAGAACGTTGTTTGTTTAACCCCTTGACTGCCGAGGACAAAGATCTTTGTTTTTTCTACTTGACCCAAACTGCAGGAAAATCACAATTTTTTTTTCTATAACTAAATGCTCTACAAAACCTGATGATGTGTAAAATGTAACTAACATGTGTTTTCCTATATTTTTGGGGGATGCTGAACATGTTCCCGGGTTTATTGGGTTCTATTTTGGACCCAAAACAGACTAGAGCTCTAAGGAAGTGACCATTTTTTCAGTTTTTTTTTTTTTTAATATATGTCCTCATACACTCAAGTTATGTGCAGCATTTAAACAGTCAGAAAAGGTCAGATTTTCAAAATTTTTCGAGGAAAATTTTGGAAATCTGACGAGCAGATCTTTTTACATAAGAAAACATTGACCTGCTATTGAATTTCAAACATTTTCAGTGTTTCCTAATCAAAAAAAACAATCAACTGTTTGATGTACACGTAGTCCTTAATGGGTTTTCAAATAATATAGAGAATTTCACAAACATAAAAATTCCAAAATGCGATATCTCAACGAAAAAAAAGAAGGTATTTGAGCAAACTCGACGGCATTTAAAAGAGCAAGGCTTGTACTTTAAGACGTTGTTCATAATTTTTTGAAAAAAAATTGCGAAGCTATAATCCGGCCCCCCCCAAACACAGCCCACTTTTTTGCTTTTTTTTGGACCGCCCCTTCCCCCAAAAAAAAAAAATGCACGTCTTTGACATAATCTCAAATATAGGCCAACATCATTATTTTTGCACTTTTAGGTTAGGATATCTCGAAAACCAGAGACAATTGAGAGATTTGGACCTTGACGCAGAAACAACCTTTGGGAAAATATATTCGGTTCTGTTAAAATCTTATCGGCCTGTGATTATAGAGAAATTCACAAACTTAAAAATTTCCAAATGTATATCGCAGCGAAAAAAAAAGATATTTGAGTAAATCGACGTCATTTAAAAGGGCAATGTGTACTTTAAGATGTTTTCATAGTTTTTTGAGAAAAAAAATGATTCTACATAACCTCAAATATAGGCAAAACGCTTTTTTTGCACTTTTAGGTTAGGATATCTCGAAAACTAGAGCCACTCGAGAGATTTGGATTCAGCGCATCAAAAACATTCGGAAAATTATATTCTGGTTTTTGGGTTAGAGGGTCGGCCTAACTTTGTCGGCCTGTGTAATCTTAACTAGTGGTGAAATTCAAAACTGTTATAATAACTATAACGCAGTTAATGAAACAAGGGATTACAAGGAAGGAATTGCAAACAAAAAATTATGACTGGAGTAGCAAACTTTAATTGTTCCATCTATCCACCTATATACAATTTTTTTAATAACCTGAATAAACTATTTTGTTTAATCACCCCAGAGCCAAAAATCCGCTGGATTCAGATCGGGCGATCTTGGTGGCTTGGTGGCAAATTACTGTGCGTTTTCATATTACAAGGACCTGCTCTCAAACATATTCTCGTAAGAGCTTACAATATATACCTGACTCTATGACAACCTTGCATTTTTTAAAATACAATCTAAAAAGTATGGAAAGCTGGATAAAGAAGTGACTAACAGTCATTCTTCTCGAACGCGGAAGAGTACCTATGTAGTAGAGCTGTTCGGTTCAGGTTTGCGCCTGCAATAAACTTTAATTAATATTCCTCTTCTTCGTCTATCGAACTCTTTGATCCTTCGGTCTTTGATCCTTTGATCGGGCTCGACGATACCGCTTTATGAAAACAACAATAGTTATTGTTTCCGAAGACATTCTTTACACGCATGCGACTATACGCGTTTAACCGTTAGTATCGTCGTAAACTTGACACATAATTTCAAGGAGATTAATTGAAACGGAGGATACCTATCTCGACATCTACGTACATTCTCCGTACAATGGAAAAAGTGAAGTAACGCGAAGCATACAATGGGGCAACGTTATGAATAGTGAATGGCGGCTGTAATATACTGTAAAATTTTAGAATGTTAGACTAATGAGTTCCTAGACAAGTTCTATTATCAGAGAAAACTCTACGTCTTCCTTTGACAGGTGCTGCTGGGAACAATACGAGGTATGTAAATTAAGTAATGCGACTGGCAACGTAGCGCCCGATCTGGCAACATTGAGACGGGACTTGGAAGGGCGTTAGGTTAACATGTAATGCACCTTCGGTACAAGTTTGAACTTGTTAGAGTAATTTGTTTGTTCTTTGTGACTGTTTTTTCTAGCGCGTTTTAAAAATGAGTGATATTAATTTTGAGCAACGGTGTGCTATCAGGTTTTGCTTCAGACTTGGACACAGCGCAACGGATACTTTTGCAAAACTTCAACACGCCTACGGAGACAGTGTTTTTTCAAGAGCCCCGGTTTTTCGGTGGTTTAAAGCATTCTCAGAAGGAAGAGAGTCGACTGAAGATGAACCACGCAGCGGAAGACCTTCATCTTCAAGAACCGATGAAAATGTCGATAGAATACGGGATCTTGTGCGTTCAGATCGTCGGTTGACGGCAAGAATGATCGGGGAAGAGTTAAATTTGAATCACACCACTGTTCATCAGATTTTTACTAACGAATTGGGGATGAGATAATCTGCGCAAAAATGGTTCCAAAAAACTTTTCGCCGGAACAAAAGGGCATCAGGAGAGAGAGGTTTCTTGACTTTTTGGAATCGATTGGAAATGATCCCCGTTTTATGGAACGTGTCATTACTGGTGATGAGACTTGGGTGTCTGAGTACGACCCGGAAACCAAGCGCCAAAGCATGGAATGCCACACTTCAAGCTCTCCAAGACCCAAGAAAGCAGGAATGAGCAAGTCGAGGATCAAATGCATGCTGATTTGCTTTTTTTGATGGCCAGGGAATTGTCCACAAAGAGTTTGTGCCTCCAGGCCAAACAGTAAATCAACACTTCTACAGAGAGGTTCTTGAAAAACTTCGAAAAAGGGTCATGTGTGTGAGACCAAACATCAAGAACAATTGGATGATGCATCACGCCAATGCGCCTTGTCACACATCCATTTCAGTAAACGAGTGTTTAGCCAGAAAAAACAATCCTGTGGCTCCTCAGCCTCTTTATTCGCCTAACTTGAGTTCTTGTGACTTGTGAAACTTTTTTCTCTTCTCGAGATTGAGAAATCACCTCAAGGGACGTCATTTTGGGACCATAGAAAACATTCAAACGGCTGTAACCGACCAGCTGAAGGCTATTCCAGTGTATGACTTCCAGCACTGCTATGAGGGATGGAAGAACCGTCTCCAGCGCTGTGTGGCTTCCCAAGGAAGTTATTTTGAAGGAGACAATACTGAATTGTAATTCTAGTCGAATAAAAAAATTTTAAAAAGCCAGTATCATTACTTAATTTGCACACTTCGTATGTACGTATTTCTTTCGTTCCAAAACTAAAACGAGGAAAATTTCGCTTAGTTAAAGATCCAATTCTTATAAAATTAAATACAGCCAATCTTTGACGTTTGAAATTATGAACAAAAAAAAGTTAAATGATATATACGCTGTGTCTAAAATAAGGATGCATCACATGGTGAATGATACAAACAAGGTTAAATAGGAAAACATTTCAATATAACGCTTTATCCACAATCGGAGCAAGTATTTCTCCGATTCTGAATTTTATTTATAAATAATATGACATCTCAATGTTGGAGTCAGTCATGTCGAGTGGCGTTCTAAAAATTGGTAGACTCAACGTTTCAACTTGGTAGGCTGTTGGTTTCTATCTTGCGGTTTATATGGTTTGTTTCATTATTTGCCAAACTGAAGAAACATTGTGGTGGAAAATGACACGATGCCTGCAGAGATTCTCTCAGAAGCTGAACTCTTCTTGAAGAAGAGGCCACTTTGCGTTTATTACCAATCACGTCCAAGGAACTTTATGAAAAAGAGTTTGTCGAATTTAATGAATGAAGGAGAATGAAAGAAAGGTCAGGGTAATAAATGAAGAAGTTGTGGTGTCATATTTCTTAATTATCAAGTAGAATGAGCAGTTTTGGAGAGAAAACAATTTTGACAAAGGTCCCGATGAGCAGTATTTGATGATTAAAGTAACGGGTTTCATTTTTTTAACAAAATTAGCAAGGTAGTCAAGGGAGAAAGTTTGAAAAGGTTGCACTAATAATGGGAGTTGCCGGTGCCTGTCAATGTGTATTAACTAATAAAAATCGACAATGTCTAAGACAAAGGATTATATCTACCGGATTCAGTAGCGGACACCAAGTGGATGTCATTGGTACTGTTAATGCTTTGATATTTTGAAATCCAAAATAATGAGTTACTTTTATAATTCGTGAACAAAACATTTTCAGTGCTGTTAAAGTTGACTAACCCATCAAAATGAGCTAGGTAATTCAAAATAAGCAAACATTTAATACATATTTAAGTAAAAAAATTAATTTAAAAGTCTTAACTTTTTCGCGTGCAAAAAAATTATTTCAATTTAGAAACGCCTAAAAAATCGTCACTTCTTTCGTCATGAATTTTTAATCGCTTATTTTATCGGAAACGACGTCTCGGTTTATCGTTCCATAGTTCTTTTAGTAGTACTGCAATACGCACAGTCAAAAAAAGCGTTTTCAATTTAGCGTTACGATTTTTACACTCAAAAAAACTCACGCAGAATGTCGCAAAGACGACTGGATCGACGAGCATTTTACAGCGATAACCTTCAATCTCGAGATGGGTGTATTGAACTGGATCACAACAAAACATTACATAAATACCGTTGAATTTAGGCAAAAAGTTAATGGCATTGTAATGACGATCCTGTGATTTTTTCCCGATTCGAATTAGATATGCTCCACTTAGCACTTTTAACAGACGATACTCTAGACGCAAGTAACTGAACAAAATGACAGCTTAACTCTATCGTTTCAGATGCACCCGCGTAAGGCATTTTGATTTTGGAAAATTCGTTAAAACATTTACACGGTGAGTTTTTAACCCGTATTTATAGAATCGTTTCATACTAAAACGTGATTCAAGTTGGGTCATATTTTTTAACAGCGCGTTGTACTATTCAAAACAAACATTTTTTCCAAGTAACATTTTTCACAAGACTCAAAAGTTAAAAAATTGCCTTATTATTAAATTTGAAATAGCATTCGTCTGGTCCTGCCTTAGATTTAAAGAAATGGTTGTACAGCGAAATTCTAAATACAAAAACTTTTAAAAAAAGAACATACTAGGAATAAATGATTCACAAAAAAGAGTTATAAACATTAGGTATGATTTTCTTCTGTGTTTCGAATTTACATTGCCTTTAAATTGAAGGCAAGACAGGCTAAATGCATTTTCGAAATTAATAAGGTATTACCACAACCTAGGAATCACCCTGTATATGTGTGCACCATTATTTGCCGTTTTTTTAAAATATTGACGAATCCACAGGGTATTCAATTACCTCTATAGGTCGACTAACTTCCTTACTTTATATGGATTATTTTTTTGTTTTTGTTTTGCCAAAGTAGGCCAATCAAAAAAAAGGTGGCCGAGAAAAAAAGACGTGTTTCTATTCTTAATCTTAAATTTATAACTAGGGTATATATGTATATGGGGCATACAACAAGTGAGGTCATAAAAATTCCTAAAAAAGAGAAATAATTTTGTTTTATTTATTATAAAAAAAAAAAGAAGGTGAGAAATAAATGGGGTAGTTACCCTAAAAAAATATTTTTTTTTATTTTTATTTTTATATAAGAAAAAGTTTCTAATGTTCTATTTAGCTTTTTTTTTTTAAAGTACAAAAAAAGAAATTAAATCTTCCGAAATTTCGATTTTAAACTTTCAATCCTCAAAATAAGGGTGAAAACTACCCCCAATAATTTTGAAAATATTTTTATCGTATTCTACGCAAAAAAAAACACATCGAAAACCATTGCAACCTTCTTTTTAATTTATTTTCATTTTCTTACCGAGAAAGATTGAAATTTTAGAGTCGAAACGAAAATTTGTATTTTCTCATCCTCACCATCCCTCTCCTTGTGGCTCAAAAAATCTAAAATTTTAGGGAAGTTAGTTTTTTTAGCAAAATACTATCGATTGTGATATGTTTCAAACAAAAAAATTTTTGACCTCACTTAGTTGGCGTGAAATGCCCCATATATATAATGACGATTCCGAAATTTAGTATTTCACTTTAGCTCGATGCGAGCGGATCGACGCTAGAACGCCAAGTTTAAAATAATCGTAGGTGTCGTGAGTGGCTAACTAATAAACGTGTGTACATATTTTATTTTGTGTACGTTTTTTTGCACCGTGTATCTACGTATTTATTTTAGAGTTCGTGTAGTGTATTTACATATTATTCTTTCATCTTCAGTCTATTACATTTGTGAATAGACTGAAACAGTTGATTGAGAATTACGACGATTTTACGATTGACGGATCACGTATTTTATGTATTCCTTGCAGTCGTCCATATACAGGGTGAGTCAGAAAGAATGGGACAAGACTGAACTGGAGATACTAGACACCAAAATATTATGATTGAGCTCATAACATGTCTTATACCAATGTCTTTATTTATTATTATACACAAGAAGCCGCGAATACATTTAAAAATAATAGGGTGTTGTTTAACATTCAGAGGTATTTAAGAAGGTATATTATGTACAAACTTATGAAATGTATTGAGGTAGGTGGTGGGCACTTCCAACATTTGATTTGAAGTTTGTCATTATCACTATTACCAATAATTGTTATTGTTAGTTACTGTTGCTTTGATGATCAAATTGCTCAGTTTTTAAAAAGAGTCCTGAATAAGGTTTCTCAGCGCGATAATTAGGTAAAAAAAATAGAAGAAATGGATTGTGTATGTTTTGGATAAAATCGGTATGTAGGAACCTTATTAAAAAAAATCGATAAAAGTGCCGAAAACCGGATTTTTCGCTTCGCGTTGCTTCGAGCGCTCGGGTAAGCGAGTGCACGCGTGGTGGGGGAAGCCTCTCCCGCCGCAGACTTCTGTCAGCGCGTCTGAGGCTTCTTCCAGCGCGGGAGAGGCTTCCCCCACCACGCTTCCACTTCCCCCACACTCGCTTACCCGAGCGCTCGAAGCAACGCGACGCTTGATTTTCAAACGCGTTTTTCAGCCGATTGAAGGAACCTCTCCCACAAGTCACGATAATGGATTTGTAGGGAATTTAATGACAAGTAATTTAAGCCCAGGAAAAATGCGCTACGACCATTTTTCGGCTTGTTCAAGACGTTTTTCGAAAAGACCTTTTTTTACTTTTTTTCGATTTATGCAAAAACTTCTTATTATTTTTGCATGGAATTTTTACTGCAGATAGGCACCACCAAAAGCTACAACAGAAGTTTCTGCGACCATTAGAACCCTTGTAATTCGATTTCAAAAAAATGGGCATTTTTCATCGGTTTTTATTTTTTTGTGCAAAAACTTCTGAACCGATTTTGATCACCAAAGGCCCATTTTTTTTTTCATTTTTTTTTCAAGCGCTACAACGTGCTATTTTTTGTTATAAACAAAAAAAATTATTTTTCGTCCCTTAATCCGCAAAAAAATGGTTTTCAGTGCTTTTATCGATTTTTTTTACTAAGGTTCCTACATACCATTTTTATCCAAAACATACACAATCAATTTCTACTATTTTTTACCTAATTATCGCGCCGAGAAACCCTATTCAGGACTCTTTTCAAAAAATAAACTATCTAGCCTGGACTATTGCTTCTCCGTATCTTTTCATATTTCAAGAATAAAAAAAATCATAACAAAATACATCGAACCTTTTAAATGCAAATAACTTAAAAACCGATAGATTTAGACGACCTAAACAAGAGTACCTTTTCTCTGTACTATTGAGCGTTCTTTTAGATAATCGACTTGTTTTACGCATGACTCAACAGATAGAGCCAACGCGTTAAGTTTCTGTTAAAATAAAAGAATTCGAGTCCTAATTCAACTATTAAAAATAAAAAAAAAACTCACCAGCTCCGTGCTCATGGTGTTGCAGCCCCTCAGCGGCAGCGTGTACTCGATGGGTGCCTTCCTCTGCACCCACTCGCCCATGCACGTGCTGTTCTTCGACAGCCCCCTCGGATAGATCATCCCGTTGAACCGGCCCGACCTCGTGTTGATGCTCACTACGATCTCCTCGCTGTTGCATTCGACTCGCACGTCCGACGCCACTTCCGGCGCGCCTGCAACCACACAGGAAAACGCCGTATACTATTAAGGCCTTTTTTGCGCCTTACTCACAGGGGGAAGTCGTAAGACGTGCGTACAACATCGTGACAACGACGATGCTTACGTGATCCCAATGCGGATTTCTGTCGGTGTATTTGTACGTCGTACGAGGGGAAAATGATAAATAGTCTATTTAGGTAGGGAAGCATTAAATAAAAATCAACACCGAAGTAAAATACAACGGAGGATCTAATATGGACAGTTGAAGCATCGGCCAGTTATGAAGGCACGATTGAAGCATCATTCAAAGAGTGAAGTCAAATGATCATCCAGATAATGATTTTAATGAAAAAATGTACCATTCAGGCAGGGGAAGACAAGATTGAAGCATCATCCAAGCAGCTAAAATCTGAGACTGCGAAGGCAAGACTGGAAGCATCATTTAGGCAATGAAGGCAAATAGATTGAAGTAGCCGTTCAGGCAGTGAATAGTCAAGATTGAAAGGGCACATTAGCCATTAACATTCAGGTAGTGAAGGCAAGAATAATGCAGCGTTGAAACAGTGAGTAAGACATCCAGGCAATGAAGGCAAGATTGATTCCAGCAGGCAGTTCAGACGGTGAAGGCAAAATTGTTGCATCATCCAGACAGTCAAGGCAAATAAATTGAGTCCCCATCCATACTGCGAAGGCAAGACTGAAACATCATCCGGGCAATGAAGGCAGATAAATTGAATTGTCATCCAAGCAGTGAATACAAGATTGAAGCATCATTCAGCCAGTAAAAGCAATAATGAAGCTAGTGAAGGCAAGATTGAAGCAGCGTTCAGAGAGTGATGTCAAGATTGAAAGATCATCCAGCAATGAGGGCAAATACATTTATTTACCATTCAGGCAGCGAAGCCAAGATTGAAGCATCATTGAGACTGCGAAGCCAAGATTGAAGCAGCGTTTAGACAGTGAAGGCAAAATTGAGTCATCATCCAGGCAGTCGAGGCAAATAAATTGAAGCCTCATCCAGACTGCGAAGGCAAGATTGAAACATCAACCAGGCAATGAAGGCCTTACATTGAATTGTCAGCTAGTGGAGGCAAGATTTAAACTTCATCCAGACAGTGAAAGCAAACGAATTGAATTTTATCATTCAACCAGCGAAGGCAAGATTGAAGCTAGTGAAGAAAGATCGAAACAGTGGTCAGACAGTGACGGCAGAACTAAACCATGATGGGCATCATTCAGGCAGTAAACCAAGTGAATGCACTACGGTCAGTCGAGGCAATATTGTCATTCAGGAAGTGAAGCCAAAACTGAAGCATTATCCAGGCAGTCAAGGCTAGATTGAAGCATCGCATGAGACAGTGAAGGCAATATTATAGCAGTGTTCAGCCAATTAAGGCAATATTGAAGCACCATTCAAATGTTGAAGGCAATATTGAAGCATCATATAAGCAATGAAGGCAAATAATTGAATTGTCATCCAGGAAGCGGGGGAAGATTGAAGCATCATTTAGCCAGTGAACGCATCAGCTTAAGTTTCAAAGTGCGGCGGTAAGACTAAGCATTGAAACATGATTAGCACAAACATTAAGGCAAGATTATGTCGTCATCCAAGCAGTGAGGCCAAGACTGAAGCATCATCCAGACAACGAGGGCATGATTGAAGCATCATTCAGACAGTGAAGGCAAGCTTGATCAACACTATAAGCAGCGAAGGCAAATAAGCAAATCATTGAGGGCAAGATTTAATGCGCTTTGATTAAAGCACATATTTGCATCATCCCACAAAAAAATGTTTGTAGCAAATATATTTTGAAGCTGGTAGACGGCTGGTAGAATAGTAGATGATATTGTCAAACATTTAAAAAACGTTTCCTTTCAAAAAATTCTTAAAGTTTATGGGCAATTATAAAACTCAATGCTTCGATACCTCGTACAAGGCTTATGAATGGATACCGTAACTTTTCTGGCTCGCTTTCATAACGCAACGTAACTCGACAGAACCATTTGTATGTATATTTATATTAATGTCGTGTTCTCGCATTAATAACAGCCTCCGGACAAAATGAAAGTAAAATTCGGGTCAAGACAAGAGATCTTTCGTTTTAATATCGATTTTAAAGTAACTAAAAGACGTGGTCGTTTACGGCGGGTTTAGTCAACTTCGCTACGGGGTTTTTGCTTTCCCGTCACGTCCACGCGAAATTAAATTGCAAGGACCCACGTTCCGAAAGTCAACACGGTGCATCGCCATTTCGAGAAAGGACTTCTTTGTTTTTATTATTCGAGATATAAATAGTGGGAGGCATAAAACGTCAGGCGTTGAGGAGGCATCAGAAAATAAAAGAAAAATCCAGATTGATTATGCTACGAATTTTTAAATACTGAGGGGATCGTAAACTATGTTTAAATATTGGAAACTAAAAATAATTAAATAGAAATAGAAACTTACTGGTACTCGTGGGTATATTAGCAGCATTGGCCGTAGAGAGTACGGAAATCTGAAAAGAAAATAACAGCATTATGGACAATAGTAGCTTGTATTATTTATTCTTTACGTCCCCGATTATTTAGACGGAGTTTTTGCAAACAGATGGAGTGAAAGACGAGGTTTTCTGGAACCGCCAGCTAGACCACCTGGTTTGATCCCAGTGGATCTCCTGCAATGACATTGTTTAAAAAACATTTTTTTTAAACGAAGCCTAATAATTTATAGGATTTAAAAGAACGAATTACAACAGAAATGAGGATAATTTCACCTGATATTTTAAGCAATGTTAGAAATGAATTCCGTCATACGAGGTGTGTAAATTAAGTAATGAGACTGGCAGCGTAGCGATCTAGCAACACTGCGGAGACGCGACTTGGACTTGGGATTTGTTAGAGTTATTTGTTTGTTCTTTGTGACTGTTTTCGTAAACCGTTTTTTTCTAGTGCGTTTTAAAATTGAGTGACATTAATTTTGAGCAACGGTGTGCTCTCAGCTTTTGCTTCAGGCCAAGGGCGTAGCCAGTATTTTTGTTTGGGGGGGGGCGTCCAATGCAGGTTAAACAAAAAAGCAAAAAAAGGTCATTAAGGCAAGGGCCAGTATTTTTCTTTTGGGGGGAGGGGGACGTCCAATGCAGGTTAAACAACAAACAAAAAAAAAAAAAGGTCATTGAAGGCAAGGGCAAGTCCAATCCCCCGACATCTCCGACTATTTTGGTTTCTACTTGACCATTTGGGGGGGGGGGGGGGGGATTGCCCCCCCCTCTTGGCTACGCCTTTGCTTCAGACTTGGACACAGCGCAACGGATACTTTTGCAAAACTTCAACACACCTACGAAGACAGTGTTTTCTCAAAATCCCAAGTTTTTCGGCGGTTTAAAGCATTTTCAGAAGGAAGAGTCGATTGAAGCTGAACCACGCAGCGGAAGACCTTCATCTTCAAGAACCAATGAAAATGTCGATAGAATACGGGATCTTGTGTGTTCAGATCGTCGGTTGACGATAAGAATGATCGGGAAAGAGTTAAATTTGAATCACACCACTGTTCATCAGATTTTGACTAACGAATTGGGGGTGAGAAAAATCTGCGCAAAAATGGTTCCAAAAAAACCTTTCGCAGGAACAAAAGGACATTAGGAGAAAAAGGTGTCTTGACTTTTTGGAATCGATTGAAAATGATCTCCATTTTGTGGAACGTGTTTTTACTGGTGTCGAGACTTGTTTAAGCACTGCTATAAGGAATGGAATTCCAGAGTTCCAGCACTGCTATTAGGAATGGAAGAACCCTCTCCAGCGCTGTGTGGCTTCCCAAGGAAGTTATTTTGAAGGAGAAAATACTGAATTGTAATTCTATTCGAATAATAAAAAAATAAAAAAAACAGTCTCATTACTTAATTTACACACCTCGTAGGGAAGGGAAAGCCGGGGGGGTGGGGGGGTGTTTTAATAATGTTCATTTCACAATTTTTACAGGTTTCACAATTTGTGTTAACGTTGTCTTTGTTTTTACAGAAAGTGGTGATATTTCAAAAACTGTTGAAGATAACGATATTACGCGTGGGTATCTTGAAAAGGACTTTAAAAATACTATCAAAAAATTACAAATTATATAATTCTATTAAAAAAGAAATGCGTATGACGTCATAACTCAAACACCGGTGACGTCATATGCATACAAAGTAAATCCAATCAAGCGTCGTTAAAATCATTACTTCACCCGTTTTAGCGTTTTTGTGAAATATGGGCTGTTTTGGAACGATTAATTTTTTCCTCTAACTCTGTTTCTAAGGAGACATCCTAAAAAAAACGTAACCAAATTTGGCAATGGACGAGAGAGACGGAAATAGAGTCGAGGCTCAAAGCGAAACTTTTTTGTTAGAGCTTTGACAATTAAATAAGGTTATAAATTTAAGATTAAGATTAGAAATACCTCTTTTTTTGCTCGGCCAACTTTGATGACGTTTTAATTTTTTTGGATGTCTCGTTATAATTATTCCAGAAACTTTATTTGTTAACATCCTGTACATAAACGATTTCGTCCATTTGTCAGTGATGATATTTTCTGAACAAAAGCCCATTAATTTTTATGTTCGATCGGTTATCCACATCTTTTTTTAATTACTCGAAAACGACCTGTACAACAGCAATAAGAGTGTTCGTACCAGCTGTGCTATTTCGAAATCACCCGTTACATATTTAATAATTACAAAAAAGGACTTCGCCGCAACTTAAACGCATGTTGGCCAATTGTATTTTGTAATTTTAACTCGGCCAATAATTACTGTATTTTCCTTGAGGTAGTAGGTATATCGATAGTGGTTAAATGCCACCAAACTAAAGTAGTGCAGCAGATGATTGCCTAAGCCCGTAATTAAATAAACCTTTGTTTCAAACGTAGTCGAAAATTGTGACATTATTATTATTAATATTTTCTTTGTAGGTACAAAGTTTGTACCTACCTACTATGTTCACATTTAAATACTTCCAATCGAAATACAGTAGCAAAAAAAGATCAACACTGTAGTACAAAAAGTCAGCACTATACAACTCTATGATAATTAATAATAAACCATATTTTTCAAGCGTGTATTTCCTGCCCGTGTATACGTACGCCACTGCCCGATCCTGGTAACGCACCTGGACTCTATATCTCAATCCCTGCAGGTAGACAGGAAACACAATGCAGTTTAGCCATACAGCCTTTTGTGGAACGTGGTCGACTTCGGATATTCATTTTTGACGTTCTTTTACCATACCTATATTTATCCGATTTTCCATTACATTGCGTAACACATATGTATTTACAAAAGACATATCAACGTGTCATGGGAAATATCAAATAAGACATATGTAATAAATTTCTGTGGCTGACAGTGGACGAAATAACAGATTTTTGCGGTGATAAGGTCGTTAATGTTCTGATACGAATTTTAGGTGTTTCAAATACTTCACCCCAGATATTGATAGCTAGTAAACGGGGTTTGCAAACAGCTGAAAGTACAGAAATAGTAGTGACACGTGCATTGTCCTTTGTAGATGCAAAAAATAATAATGTACTGCTCTTAGTGACAACGAACAACTGTTAGTGATACAAACAACTGTGCGAAATTCGTGAAAATAATGTGCGTGGTGTGTCGTCCTCTGTCCACGTGAATTATTTTGAATTTGCACCTTTAACTTCAGTAGATGTGGAACGGTCACCTTCCTTCTACAACTATATGTACAGGCCAAATCGCTCATGTTTAACGAGAAGAAATGCAGAAAGACTACTAGTTGTGGCAACGTACGCTCAAGCAATAAAGACGGTGTTTCTGAATGACACAAGCGATAGGTATGTACATGATGGATTACGATGACGGATTACGAGTCCGACCCCGCGTTGTGGCACACTTTTCCGGACCCTAATGATGACGTTCGTTGTTATGTTTCGTATTTCGTCGTTATGTCGTATTATGTTTCTTTTGACCAAAGAAAAAAACGCACAACATAACTGGAGTAAATGACTCGTGAAATATTGAAGAGAAAATATGTTATAATATAGTGTGAGCTGAAGCGAGACATCTTGTGTATTATGAAACAGTTAATAACAGGTGACCATAGGCTATTAAAGCATAACACTTTTACCAATTTCTTCTAATTTCGGAATTAGCTGGAAAATTCGATAAATGCTCGTAGCACGTATCTATTATTTGGTAATTTGCCACTTCTCAGGCCAAGTTTTCTCTTTTATTTATAATATAGAAGTATATTTCTCTATAATTAAATAAGACTTTTTGTTACATAAAAAAAAGTTAACTGTTCAAATATCAAAATTTCAAAGGTGAAAATTAACACTTATTTGAATCGATTTTTGTGCAATAATATTTAGGGGCAAGGTATTAATTTAAATTCCATTTAGAGTGATTGTTGCTGAAAGAACATTAAACATTATTTACTTTTTTTAGACACAAACAAAACCTCTGTACAAATAATATAATTCGAATATTATTTTCAGATGGTATATCTAATCTATTTTCTTTGTAGCTGTTTATATTATAGGTAAAAACGAAATCAATCAGGTTCAAATATATAGGTATTTTTAGTTTATTATACACAAAGAACAGGCCTTATATAAAAAATGAAAGACTCATTCATAACCAGGAAAGAAAACAGTAAATGTATTTCTTTTTAAATCAGAGAATTTTTACTATTTGGCAACTGAGCTATGCACTGATTTTTTTGAGGTATTTTTTTTTTTGAAGAAAAAAATACAAATGGGTGTATATGAATTACCATCCAGGTAGGCTAAAAATATATATAGAAATTTTTGAGTGAAAATACTGTAATAAAATGTAATCTAAGGATCTAAGTATTTCATAAAGTACCTATCTAAGATACGGTAATTTTTTATTAGAAAAAAAAAGTATATCATAAGATCATACCACAAGACCATAGTATCCATAAGATCCAAAGAAAAGTATTAGAAAAGTATAATAATGCACGTCGCAGATGACCCTGTTAAATGTGTGCAGTGATACCACCATTCAGTTACATTGAAATAAAAACTATAGTGGAATGCTTTATTGGATTTTAAATTTCGAGCTTGATATTCGTTGTTATGTTGTTGACAGCAGGTCCGAAATTACCGTGTTGTATTACCTGATATTAGTTGATAGTTTGACGTTATCTGAACCTTACATTGGCTTTATTAGTGGTTTGTGTCTTTTTTGAGCTTCAAACTTTTATCTTGAATTTAAAAACTGTTATTTTCACCTTTGAAAAAGAAAGGTCTTTGCAAAGGGTGAGAACTTTATCTGTATTTCACAATTAGAAATGGATGATATGTATACGGCTAAGAGAAAAAAGTATGTTCCACAGTCTTCCTTGATGTTGCGCAGGCATTTGATAAAATTTGGCATGAAGGCTTGTTTCATAAATTAAACTTACTTCTGCCACGACAATATGCACAACTTCTACAATCTTATTTATCAGCAAGAAACAGGATGACGTTTATTATGAATTAAAAGAAATCAGAACATGAAACTATAGCAACATTTGCTGATGACACCGCAATCATTGCTGTTGGAAGAGATCATGAATAGGCTGCAGAAAAAACTCCAAATCTCCATTGATAAAATCATCACCTGGACTAAAACTTGGCGCATCAAACTAAATGAAAATAAGTCTATACGTGTAGACTTTACTAACAAACGGAACAACATTTACCAATTAGAATCGACGATCCCTTATGCTGACTCAGCTAAATATCTGGGATGACCCTAGACGCCAGACTCCGCTGGAGAGTTCATGTCAAAAAGAAACGTGAAGATTTGGGCCTCAAACTGAAAAAAGTGTATTGGTTACTTGAATGAAACTCCAAGCTGGCTACGTATAACAAATTGCTTCTGTATTAGCAAATACTGAAACCCGTTTGGACCTATGGCATCCAACTCTGAGGTTATGCCAGCAAAAGCAACATCCAAGTGATCCAGCGTTTCCTGAACAAAGTACTAAGGAACATTGTTTATGGTACTGTGGGCCATCCAGCCCTTGACAACACAAGCCAGTTAAGAAGACTCAAGAGAACAAAGCCTTTTGAGTTAGTGAAATAGTGACAATATAAAGCAGAGTATAGTGCGGTATCAGTGCTACATGTTAAATTTAGTGTAATAAAGTTACAAGAACACAAGGCAACTAATGAGTAAGGCCTTAGTTTTAAGACTTTAAAACGTAATAATGTATACGACTATGCAAATTGATGGTGAAATGCTTTCGAATATTCGAAGAGAATTACCTCATTAACAGCGGATAATGCACATTTTCTCAAGTCTAATCAAATTTGCTCGACGCGTCAACTCGCCATATGGCATATCCACCGATTTCGCGTGCATTCGTTCGTTTCTACGGTTACCAACGCGCTTCAAGGCAGTCAAGAGCGGTTACGTCACGGTTTAAAGTGTCTGCCTTGCCAAGGCTGTCTCTCCGTCGAACGCCTCTCTTGCAAAGTGAAGCTCCTCGCAGTTTTTTGCTTTTTAATTTTGCGCTAATCGCCAAGATGAGACGGGCGACCTTGGAGTCGTCAAGACAATCGTGTGACTAACGCGCTCAGGTCTATTTTTGAAGAGGATACAGGAAATCGTAGCTCGCTTGGGTTGTTCGCTTTGTTTTGGTTAATTCCCTGACGGCGTTTTCGACGCAATTAGGCATTATCTAATTGTTTACATATAGTAGGTAAATGTGACTACGCAGGATATGAAGAAATCGATCGGAGATTGAACGAAATCGGTTGTATAAGGTGTTCGTGGGACCGTATTAGATACTTCCTTGGATTTTTCTGAAATATTTTAGTTCTTCAACTACGAGGTGTATAAATTAAGTAATGAGGCTGTTTTTTTTAAATTTTTATTCGAATAGAATTACAATTCAGTATTGCCTCCTTCAAAATACTTCCTTGGGAATCCACACAGCGCTGGGGGCGGTTCTTCCATTCCTCGTGGCAGTGCTGGAACTCATGTACTGGAATAGCCTTCAGCTTGTCAGTTACAGCCGTTTGAATGTTTACTGTGGCCCCAAAATGGCGTCCCTCGAGGTGATTTTTTTCATCTCGGGAAGAGAAAAAAGTCACAAGGACTCAAGTCAGGCGAATAAGGAGGCTGAGGAGCCACAGGAATGTTTTTACTGGCTAAAAACTCGTTTACTGAAATGGCCGTGTGACGAGGCGCATTGTCGTGATGCAACGTCCAGTTGTTCTTGATGTTCGGTCTCACACGCATGACCCTGTTTCGAAGTTTTTCAGGCACCTCTCTGTAAAAGTGTTGATTTACTGTTTGACCTGGAGGCACAAACTCTTTGTGGACAATTCTCTGGCTATCAAAAATGCAAATTAGCATGCATTTGATCTTCGACTTGCTCATTCTTGCTTTTTTGGGTCTTGGAGAGCTTGAAGTATGCCATTCCATGCTTTGGCGCTTGGTTTCCGGGTCGTATTCCAAAAACTCAATACGCCTTTCTCTCCTGTTGTCCTTTTGTTCCTGCGAAAGATTTTTTGGAACCATTTTGCGCAGATTTTTCTCATCCCCAATTCGTCAGTCAAAATCTGATGAACAATGGTGTGATCCAAATTTAACTCTTACCCGATCATTCTTGTCGTCAACCGACGATCTGAATGCACAAGATCCCGTATTCTATTGACATTTTCATCGGATCTTGAAGATGAAAGCCTTCCGCTGCGTGGTTCGTCTTCAATCGACTATCTTCCTTCTGAGAATGCCTTAAATCACCGAAAAACCTGGGCTCATGAAAAAACACTGTCTCCGTAGGCGTGTTGAAGTGTTGCAAAAGTATCCATTGCGTTGTTACCTGATAGCTCACCGTTGCTCAAAATTAATGTCACTCATTTTTAAAACACACTAGAAAAAAACGGTTTACGAAAACAGTCACAAAGAACAAACATATGACTCTAACAAGTTGAAACTTGTACAGACGGTGCATTACATGTTAACCTACCGCCCTTCCAAGTCCCGTCTCCGCAGTGTTGGTAGATCGGGCGCTACGTTGCCAGTCTCATTACTTAATTTACACACCTCGTATATCCTACGGAACTCGCAATATATTCCTAAAATGCGACCTGCATATGCACCCTTATCGTCTAAGCTCAGTCCAAGAATTGTCACCAAACGACCAGCCGCAGGGTATGCAATTTTCCAGAGTGGTTTATGGGTAATTTGTATAATAACGAAAATGTCTTTGGAAAAACGTTTTTTTACTAACGGGGCATGGTTCCACCTCTCCGGTCACGCTAATTCTCAACAAATAAGAATGCGGAGCGTTGAAAATTCACATTTCTTTGTAGAGAACCCTCTGTATTCTCAGAGTGTTGGCATGGGGACGGCCACATCAAAAGATTGTTAATTGGACCGATTTTTTTGACTTCTAGACTTTTAGTTTTAAAATCAAATTAGTTTTGTGTAGTGACCGAGTGACTGCAATCTGCAATGCAAATATCGCATCGATACTGCTCTGCAAACATCGCGATTACTTTTTTAAACGTGGGCGTCGTCGCCGTCGGTCTTACCAGTAGGGCGAGCAGCAGCAGTCGCGGCAACGTCGGGCTGGCGGGGGCAGGGCTATCGTACCTTCGTCTCGTCATCTGAAAGAAATAGAAAGTGTTAAGGTAAAGTCAAGTAGGTCAATAATTATTGCTGTTAATATATACACGTCGGCGTAGCCTTGAAAAAAAATAGCCGCTGAGGCGACTTATTGTTTCCACGCGTGGAAATACGGCAAAAGTGGGCGTCGGTTACAGCATGCACATATATATGCGCATAGTTAATGTACATACAGTTCTATATCTGATATAGAACTGAATGAAAATGTCCGATGAAAAGAATCGATGAAAATGTGGATAGAATACGGGAAATTGTACGTTCAGATCGTCGGTTGACGACAAGAATGATCGGAGAAGAGTTAAATTTGAATCACACTTGTCTTGACTTTTTGGAATCGATTGCAAATGATCCCCATTTTATGGACCGTGTGATGAGATGAGACTTGGGTGTTTGAGTACAACCCAGAAACCAAGCGCCAAAGCATGGAATGGCACACTTCAAGCTTTCCAAGACCCAAAAAGCAAGAATGAGCAAGTCGAAGATCAAATGCATGCTGATTTGCTTTTTTGATAGCCAGGGAATTGTCCACAAAGAGTTTGTGCCTCCAGGCCAAACAGTAAATCAACACTTCTACAGAGAGGTTCTTGAAAAACTTCGAATAAGGGTCATGCGTGTGAGACCAAACATCAAGAACAACTGGACGTTGCATCACGACAATGCGCCTTGTCACACAACCATTTCAGTAAACGAGTTTTTAGGCAGTAAAAACCTCGGTAAAACATTCCTGTGGCTTCCCAGCCTCCTTATTCGTCTAACTTGAGTCCTTGTGACTCTTTTCTCGTGCTGATATTGAAAAATCACCTCAAGGCACATCATTTTGGGACCATAGAAAACATTCAAAAGTCTGTAACCGACCAGCTGAGGGCTATTCCAGTATATGAGTTCCAGCACTGCTATGACGAATGGAAGAACCGTCTCCAGTGCTGTGTGGCTTTCCGGGGACATTATTTTGAAGGAGGCAATACTGAATTGTAATTCTATTCGAATAAAATATCTATATCGAATAAGTCTCACTACTTAATTTACACACCTCGTATGAGGCCGTACAAAAATTACAGAACAGTGCGTTGTCATTAGCGGAGCCACTACAAATAGTGGACGAAGTAAATTGGCTGTTACAAGCTTATAGGAGACGCAATAAATGAACCAGTTAAAAAATTAGTTCGAAAGTGTATTAAAGAAAGACACCGGTTTTGTCAAATTAAGACAAACTTGTGACGGTGCATCAAAAGATCTGTTAAGGGAGTACAAAAAGTAATTTAATTATTACATCAGTAGATGTCGAATGCTCGTACATACATATAGGGTTATAAAGTGTGAATTTATTGCTTTACTATACTTAATTACTTTACTATATGTGCCGCGGCAAATTTAGGCCAGTTGTAGTCATCAGAAAAGATAAATTCGATATACGCCAGTTGAAAAAGTTGTGGAAAATTTGTTCTCTACCTGGATCTAGTTCTTTCATATTGTTTTTCAACCATTTAGATTGAACATACGACCTTCAGGTCGTGACTCAAACTTTCATCCAATTCCGTCTGATAGTTTTGGCACAACAGCTCTTTGTGGAGTTTTTATGTGTGAAAGAATGTTCAAATTTTCCAACCTCCTCTGGAAATTTAAAATCCGCTCATTAGGAGTGCCTAGGGAATATTTCAAAGCTATAAACATAATGAAATATTAAGAGTCCTCCCTGATTTGATCTGGTCAGTTCTGTTTTCGAACGAAATCCAACTTCTTTCACACATGGATTTTCCTACAAGGTCTCCCGATCTTACAATACAACTGTTCTATTTATCTTCACCTCAAAAAAAAAAACCGTTTTTGGAAGCACACGTCCTACTTGACAATTTTCCATGTATAAATAAATTGTTTTCCAAAAAATAACTAAATAGAGACAACATTTTTACCAACGTTGTCTGTATACACCTACAAAACCGTATATTTAGCAACCGATATAGACACATCTAATGAAAAACAAACAGCTGTTGCTTTATCGAGTTTGTTTCGTAACCTGGCATTGAAGTCGTCTATATCCGGATATTCCTGCAGCGAAGCACTTAACAATTTTTCATCTCCAGGGTTTTTTTTACAAAACGGCTCAGTTAGTCAAATAGATACTCTGAAGTTTTCTTTCCAATGTGAGTCCAAGAACTTTGAAAAAAGATTTAATATTATCGGAATTAGATATTCACGATCTTTTGAAAACGTGGCAATTCCACTTTTTTTAGCGATATATTTTCACACAATCGACATATATCGTATTCAAAATGGGCTTATTAGACGCAGAATATCACGAGCTATAACAGCCTATCAGAAGCAAGAAAAAATACCTACTATCTATAGGTAGTAGGTAACATTTTCAGAAAAGATAGTCAGATTTTAAGCAACCTTCAAAAAGTGGTGTATCATGACTTTTATTGCTGACCGTGTTTCACATCCTTAGTGTTTATTTTCCTTAAAATTTATGGTATTTAATTAGCAACAATTTTTTCATTAAATTCGTCAACTTGCCCCACTCTCTCCTATCGGCACCTTTTCTAGTAATTTTCCTGTATTCATTACGTAAGACGTTAAAAATCAGGATACAAACAAACTGTTTAACAATATTTTCTGCATACAAATATTTTACAATTATTTAGCAACCGAAATAGACACGTCGTACGAAAAACTAACAGCTGTTGCTTTGTCGAGTTTGTTTCGTAACCTGGCATTGAAGTCATCACTATCCGGACATTCCTGCAGCGAAGCACTCGGAAATTTTTCATCTCCATTTTTTTCCAAACGACTTATTGTTTGTTTTCGTTAAAATAAATGATAGATATTTAAGTGGCAGCGATTTATTCCTTGAATTCGTCAATTTAACCCACTCTCCCCCAACAGCACCTTTTCCAGTCATTTTTCCGTTTTCTTTACGTAAGGGGCTAAAAATCACTTGGACAGAAACATAGATAGAACTGTTTAACAATAATTTGTGCATAACAATGTTTTTCGAAATCAGATACGTAGCAACCAATGGAAATAGTGAAAAAAAGTGTTTAAAAGTTTATTTCGTAACGTAGCGATGAAGTCACTTATAATACGTGTATTGTTCACTGTATAATCATGTTTCACACCCTTATTGTTTGTTTTCGTTAAAATGCTTGATAGATATTTAAAAAGCAGCGACTTTTTCCTTGAATTCATCAATTTGACACCCCTAGCAGAACCTTTTCCGATCAATTTTCCGTTTTCTTTACGTAAGGGACTAAAAATCACTTAGCTAGGAACATAGATAGAACTGTTTAACAATATTTCGTACATAACAATGTTTTCCGAAACCAGATACGTATCAACCAAAGGGAATAGCGAAAAAAAAGTGTTCAACGAGTTTATTTCGTAACCTAACGATGAAATCACTTATAATATGTGTATATACATATGTATCTCGACTGTAGTCCAGCTCCGACTTGCAGCAAGGCATTTAATACATAAAAAAAGGAACCCGAATAGGTCGCCTCCGTAAGTGTCTTTTATAAATAATATATATTACCTAATAGCAAAATATTTTTAACGATAGATAAAAAACTTATACCCCCTTCTTACCGTTTTAAAAACACCACCACAACAATTAAACTCACCTTCGTATCTGTCGCAGGTAAATATCCAAAAAACGAAGTTTCTTACGCGGTTAAAAAAATATATATCACAGGCAACGCACGACATACAAGTATAACCTAAAATAAATAGAACCAGCCTCCCCGGACGGCTTCACCTGTTCATAATTTATCGACGGCTCGTCGGGATAGGTATTTTCCGGGTAAACAAACGAAGGTGTCGTCGCGTTCAGAGGAATGCACCCAGATCGAAGGTGGCTCGGGTCTCGTGGAACATATTGCGCGCGCGAGGGGTCTCTATATATCGGAGCGGGCGAGTAACACACACGGCCGCCACGTTCGTTACGTCCTTCGAGACAATCGACTGTCGACTGGTGGTGGGCTGCACGCCGCCTTGGACCCGCTTGAAAATTCGCCTTGGCGCAGGCGACGCGGGCTTCTCCGTAGAAAGGAAAAGCGCGATCGGAGTGGGCGGGTGCGTACGCGAGAGGGAGACTTCGTCCGCGATCGGTACGGACGCGGCGACGATCGCCGCTTAAGGTACGTCCACACTGGACAGTCTGGACACCGAGATTTAGAATAGACCAGAGGGACCTTTAAAATAGGTCGGTGTCTTTTAAAAATATTCTCGGGAGGAAGAAGGTCGATTGAAGATGAACCACGCAGTGGAAGACCTCCATCTTCAAGAACCGATGAAAATGTCGATAGAATACAGGATCTTGTGCGTTCAGATCATCGGTTGACGACAAGAATGATCGGGGAAGAGTTAAATTTAAATCACACCACTGTTCGTCAGATTTTGACTAACGAATTGGGGATGAGAAAAATCTGGGAAAAAATGGTTCCAAAAAACCTTTCGCGGGAACCAAAGGATATCAGAAGAGAAAGGTGTCTTGACTTTTGGAATCAATTGAAAATGATCCCTATTTTATGGAATGTGTCGCTACTGGTGATGAGACTTGGGCGTTTGAGTGCTACCCGGAAACCAAGCACCAAAGCACGGAATGGCACACTTCAAGCTCTCCAAGACCGAAAAAAGCAAGAATGAGCAACTCTCAGATCAAATGCATGCATATTTGATTTTTAGATAGCCAAGGAATTGTCCACAAAGAGTTCCTCTTTATTCGCCTGACTTGAGTCCTTGTGACTTTTTTCTCTTCCCGAGATTGGAAAATCACCTCAAGGGACGTCATTTTGGGACCATAGAAAACATTCAAATAGCAGTAACCGACCAGCTGAAGGCTATTCCAGTATATAAGTTCCAGCACTGCTGTGAGGAATGGAAGAACCGTCTCCAGCGCTGTGTGGCTCCCCAAGGAAGTTATTTTGACGAAAACAATACTGAATTGTAATTCTATTCGAATAAAAAATAAAATAAAAAATCGGTCTACTTAATTTACATACCTCGTATATACAGGAGTTGACGATGTACTTTATTAACGTGGCACATATAATAGTATTCCGATCTCGTTAAGACCTGGAGTCTATTATTAACCTACGGGCTCTAGTCAAAACTGGTCAACATACTTAATGTAAGGAATGTTTACACTTGGTGTGTTAAATTCAACATTATGTCTACACTGCTTTTTCAGTTGGAAGGTGTAAGTTATTAACATGGAGCTTACTCCACAAGTCTTAATTTTCTAATAATTTTTTGACTGTTTGCTTTTATATTAAACATTTTTAGGATGCCAAATACTTAAGTGTTCTCTATAATTGGGAGATCGAAATCAATATTTACAAATATTTCATTTTGTTTCATATTATCCTTTGATCTTTACTACTAAAAACGCATTCACGCTACATACAACATTTGTTTCTTTTTGATGTTGCATCATGTTGATACCTGTTACCCCGGTGTGTACGTACCTTTATGAGCTGTTTTTGGCGTTGAAATTTTTATTTTAAACCTCTCTTATTCCTTAGCCGAAACCTGAAACCGTTTAGGTACCATTTATTGTTAGTAAAGTTGACCTAAAATTTACTGGAGTACTCCAAAATGTATAAATATACAGGGTGTTCCATTGAAAATAACGAAGTTGTATATCAATCACATGAAATAGAGTATCCTGTATAATTAAATTTCTTAGAAATATGCTCCGTGTAACATTGGACAGCTTTTAATTAAAAATTTTTTTCTTAAATTTACAGTAACGGAACTATTAAAGGAACTGTCTTAGTTGGAACCCCAGTTTATTTAGTTTTTAGCGGGTAAAGGTAAGGGCACTGTGTAGCCTCGAAAATTAGAGATGGACATTGAAAACATATTTTTATTTACATAACATTTTCATATAACAATTATTTACACTTATATATACCTGTAAAAGATTTGGACAGACAAAATAAATAAGGAATTTGGCTTTTATAACCAAAGTAACGCACAATTATGATAAATAATGCAATTAATGCAAAATAATCAATTAAATATTAACGTTTTCTTTAAAACTGGACTCCATCACACTGTAGAAAGTTAAAAGTTATTTTTCGTTCATCTATTAGCAACTTACTAATTCCCTTTGGCTTTCGTTGCTTCCACCATCAGGTCATACAACTGGTATACCTGTTCGTGCCTCATCTGATCTATCTCTGCCTGCGAGAGACTGGCGCCTACCTGCCTAGTACCGGTGTGGGGACCGCGTAAACCCAACTGTTCTGCCAGTGTGATTGCGTAATTCTAAAAACTATTGTTATATGATCGCTACAACCACAGATCGTAGTAATATTACCGTCCATTCTCTAAAAAATATTTCGGCTTCCTTTGGACCGCAAGACTTGTGTCTTTTGAATTCGTCCCTTGCATAATTCGTCCCTAGTGTTGAGTTCCTGCGTGAAGTCCTCTATGCAGCCTCAAAATCGTCTTGTACAAAATCCTAACGCGCTGGACGTTTGTAGCAGCAGTCATCTCTAGAATATCAAAACCGTGACTGTAAAAGTTTGCTTGGTAGGTTTTTGCAAATATAATACAACGCTAAAACTATTTTAATTCACACCAACCAAATTTATACCTGAAAAATAGGAACCATGACCGATGAGATTAGATTATTAACTATTTATAGTAATTAGAAACTACAAAAATTCATTTTAGCTTGTTGAAAAAACATTCAGAATTTTTATTAAGCTAACCTCTATAAAATTATGTACATAAATACTTGAAATTGAAAACAGAAATCCAATCTAACCTCAAATATCAGAAATTCTCACATTTCATTACAGGTTTCTATCATTTTTCCAGACCACATATACTTTCTGCCTAATGATGAAGCTATTCACCAGTAGATGTTGCCATTTACGCTACGGCAAAATTAAAAATAATTTTATTGTATTATCTACAATACCTGTGTCAAGTGTAGACGATAAAAGATGACACAGAAAAACTGGATTCTAATCTATGATAGTAATAAAATATGTATTGTAATAAAATAAATGGATTGAATTATTCCATTGTTTGTAGATACATAGTAACAAAATGTATAATGTAGATGTCGCTAATAGAATCGAAACATTTCAAGATTTCCATGACGTTTCCATATGACATTGTTGACGTTTTCCGAACAAAACATATGTACATACTACATATGTATACTGAAATGATGTAACCTCTAAATTAAACAAGTAGAAAGTCAACAGAAAATTTACCTATATTATCGTTCGCTCCAAATAGTTACACATTGCATTTCCTGCTTCATTTTTGATTAATATTATTTGTGCACTGAAAAATCAAGAGGTTGAAAATGAGTCACAAAACTGAAACCAGCTGTAACAGTAGCAATGACGAAAACGAAACAGCATTACAAGGTATCATTTATTGATTTTAGGATCTTTATATGTAACGTGTTCGTAGATAAAATGGGGACCACTGAAAAATAGGGGACGTATGTAAAATCACTTCGTTTTTTTTTTAGACTTGGAGGTGGAAGCTGCAATCAGTTTTATCGAAAAAATCGCTGTTAATTTCACACATACAACCGTAAAATTTCACGTATGCCGATTAACAGATGCTATAAATCGAGCTTGTATGGTCCAGCTGGATATGGTAAGTCCAAATTATGCATGACAACTTGTTATTATAAATACTTTAAACGATTTTTAAATAATGTTGCAGAGGAAGATACTATGCCTCTATCTGCACAATGCGCAGGACACCTTTTCTTCCATATTTTGCGCGAATCTCAAAGACAAAGAAGTCGTGGAAACCCTAAACCGAAGCTTCTTCGTCCTCGGATGGGACATAGAAGAACCGCAGTACCAAAGTGCCTTGATACACGCTTTAAACAAATGCAACGATCTCTCTATCCTTAGCGACATGCTCTCGTCTAAAATTTCGGCAGTCCTATGCGTAGTGCCCGTCAAAGACTCCATCACCATTTTTTCATGCATCAAAGGTAAAGTTTCCCATAAAGACTTCCTGGTGGCTTTGACTAACGCCGAAAAATTTCTGAATGCGGAGAATCAGGAAGAAAAATCTCTGGAGGACTTGGCAAAGAAGACCGGAAATAAGAATGACATGGACTCGAAGAACTATCAGAAACTCATGGCTGATATGTTGGGCGACAGAGATTACGACAGTTTTGAGTACGATCAGCACGAATATTTGAAGAAGAAAATTGCGTTCGCCATGCTGGGGCCCCCTCAGAACGAGGAGGGGTACGAGAAGAAAGACATGAAGACTGTACAATCGCTTTACGAAAGTATTATAAAAAATAATAGTGAGTATTATTATCGCTCGCCTAAACATATCACCCTATTAATTAAATGTTGTTTTAGGTCCAATAGCGAAATACAAAGACAGGGTGGAGATCTCGTTTATATACAATTGCACGGAGCCTCTTCCTTCAGAAAAGCTAGCCCGTGCCAAGAAATACAAAGAAGAATACAACCCTAACGTGGACGTGTTGCCGCTGCCCATATTCGTCTTGAGGAAGTGCCGAGGCAGTTCGAATCCATGCAGAATTTTCGTGGACAACACGGGACGAAGTTACAATACCTGGCAAGAGTACGTGAGCAGGAATAAATTGCACAAGTGCCAGATGATTCTGCCTCAGAACGGAAGGTAAGATTTTAACGATACAGTTTACCGGTTTTATTTATCCTGATTAATTTTTTAGGTACGAGGTGGACGAGAATGACGAGGTGCTCCTCTCGAAAAATACATGTCCCCCGCCTGCGGTATCAACACAAAATTAGTGCAGGGCGCGGACTTTATCAACACGGCAGGCGGTTTGATATCGGGCGGGATATTCGTCGCTGCCGCCATACCCACAGTCGCCGTGGCCCCTGCGGCCATCGTCGCCGGTGGTATCATAGGCCTCGGCGTGGGGATCTACTCCCTGGGCCGCGGCGCTTATACCCTGTACGACAGAAAGAAGCACAAAGAGGTAAGTGGGCAGCGAAAGGCATCGGAATGGTGATATGTTAGTGTCGCCCTCTAGTGTGGATGGATGAGACTAGAGATGTGCTCCTTCAGTCACCAGATGTCTCCTTGTTACCATTTCATGTTTAGTCCCATCGCAGTAGAGGGCCAGTCTTTTCTAGCTAGGTGATACGTTCCGGTCATTCACTCTTGGATATACCACACTGATGAGACCCAAGAATGTCGAAATTCGCATCTTTGGTGAAACACAATATATTCGCGGTATGAGGCATATTTACGCTGATATTTTTTTTTTTTTTTCTTTAATTTGTATAGGAGGGTTAGGTATTACAGATCACGTCTTTAATTTTCAGACATTAAATTTCATAAACTCCGAGGCTAGAGGGGCCTACTTGAACATCGTGGCCAGCTCTCTGGGGTTCGTCTGGAGCCGGTGCGACGGTAGTTGTTTCACAGTTGACTTCGATGGGAGTTAATATTGGTCAGGTGAGATCGTATTGAGGAAAATATAACATCGCAAGTGTCTTGCTTTATGATTTCACATTTATATTCATAGCACATGAATTAAATCGGATGGTACACTGAAAAAAAATGATTACCGTGATAAAATCTACTTTAGGGTGCCAGCGCGGCGGTGAAGACCATCGGCTTCGCAAAGATGAGCGCCGACAGCCTGAGCATCCTGAACGCAGGCTGCGACCTCATCACCCACTGGTCCAACGAGACCAGGGCATCGCTGTTGACCCTCATTCAGTTGAGGTCGTGTATCCTGTTCTTTGGGAACGTTGTCTACACCTTTGAGATGGCCAGCATCGACGTCACTGACGTCAAAACGTTGCAGGACAACCACGAGTCGTTCAGGAACAACAGGCGCAGGTGAGACTTGTAGTTTATTGTATTTTAATTACCCAATGAACTTGATTTATAAATATATTATTAATATAATAAATATTAATATGATTGGTAGAGCTCCGTGTGTTAAATGGCGACGGTCGTTGTCGGTGTCGCGTCATCGCTGCAAAAAACTGTGACGCCGCGCCCTATTAATTAGTAATACTAATTTTAATACAGCTTACTTATTTTAAGGAGTTATGTACTTCTTAGAGGACATTTGTTTTTGATAACCTTTTTCTAGGAAAGCCTTGAGGTTATTAAAAAAAAAATCCCAGAGGGGTAATCAAGAATGCTCAGGGAAAGAGAAGCCCAAGGGTGTCATCGAAGTGGTGTCGCCGATAAGGGAGGTCCACAACAGAGAAGCTGTACACGAAATTCTGCTGAAGTCGAACGAAATTCTAACCGACAACGGAGTGAAATTTCACGAGCACCAAGACGGAATCCGTGTGAACGACGTACAGATCGATGTGGCCAAATTCTCCGGCATAAACAGGAAGGAATCGAGCGTACTTCTGACGACGGAAACGAAATCAGGACCGGCCCAGCCCGAAATCGACTGGATGACCAAGACCATCTGCAAAACTCTAGGCAAACACCTAATGGACCTGCACAACGTCGAAACACTGTCAACCTACCTAATAGAGCTGCTCAACGGGCACAGTAAGAGCGTCAAGTGGAAAATAGCGGACATACTATCGATTCTTTTGCCGAAAATTTCAAGCGCCGTCATGCAAACCTTAGAAGAGATATTCCCCGAGCAACTCAAATACCTCAGCCTCGTACAGATGATAGTGCAATTCTTCGGCGAGAAGGCGGAGCTCGTAGAGGAGCGGTACAACTCGTGGCTCGTCAAACGGGAGGAGGAATGCTACGAGCCGGTGTTTGGGACCATCGACAAAGAGGAGGGTAACCGGACGGTAAGATTCTTCGAGCACTCGGTGAATTGCTGCTACGAGGGGGAGACGGTCACCGAGGAGGCCGCGGGTAGTTTATTGGATTACTTTTTCCACTGGCTCGCGGAACAGGTGTACCTCTACCAGGTGAGGACGGAGAGGAAGACCAGGCGGAAGGCGTACGGGTCGAGGGCGAAGAGGGTGCCGTGCAGCGCTTGCGGCGGCTACTACTATCAGAACGCATAGGGGAGGAAATCCCTTTACGCGCATATTTGAGCAAAACGATCCATTTAGAAACCTTTCTTTCTGCCCACGCGAAAAAGGAATAAGGGAAAATTTGTGCTTTTTACGCTTTTACAGTGACTCACAAGATTAATTTTGATCTCATCTTTTCGTAACGAATTAAACTTATTAACAAAGAATAGTAAATACACAAGTGACCATTAAAGATCACAATATATCTTCAGGTACAAACTAAATAAATTTGTTTCAGTTTTTAAAGAGAATAATTTGAGTTCAGTGTTTCAACCTGATCGGGGCTCATCAGCATGATGTATCTGACAATGAACAACAATGAACGAGAGCCTAGACTTGTTTTTTCCCCAGGAGAATACAGCGGTGACCTAGGGATTGCCCCCTGGTGTGCATAAATAAAACCCGACATGTTCCAGCGGGTCTGATACGGTTAGCAGCCGCTAGATGTCGTTTCTACAGCGCACTACTAACAATAGGTCCGTTAAGCTCAAATGTAAACGGGAATAATTCCCGTTCATTGTTATACGTCGTCAGAACAATGGTGAATGAAAGTGGAATAGCATCTAACAGTTGCTGACCCTGTCAGACCCGCTGGAACGTGTCAGGTCCTACTTATGGACACTGGACACTAGAGGGCAGTCCATGGATGTCAGCACTGTATTGCTGCTGACGACAAAAGAAGCCGAGGCTCTTGTTTATTGTTGTTCAGATATATCGAACTGATGAGACCCAATAAGGTCGAAACACGGATCTACGATTTCTGACGACGTATAACAGTGAATGGGAATTATTCTCAATTACATTTGAGCTTAACGGATCTAGCGTTAGTGATGTGTCGCCAGGAGCGACACCTAGCGTTTGCTGACCTTGTCAGACCCACTGGAATGTGTTGAGTCCTATTTATGCACACTAGAGGGCAGTCCCTATATGTCACCGCTCAGTTTGTTTTGTTAGAATTAAAATTAAACAAAGATACAAGCACAACAAAACAGCACCTGACTAGGTGGATCAATGAACTCACGCGTGTATTCTTTTTTATTTCGGTATAGGCAATGATTTATGATCATTAATTAATTGAAATTATAAGATGATTAATATGTGATTTAAAATTAAATCACGCTTTAATCATCAGCGTACTTTTGCAGTAGTCTGATCGTTTAAAAAAAAATGCATTAAATCATGTCATTATTTCATTTCATTATTACACAGCTACTTCATAGTCACATTATATAGGGTGTTTCATTAAAATTGCGGAAAAAAATCAGGATGAGATTTGCATTAAGGGGTAACACTACCTTGTGGGGTCAAAATCAAGGCTCATTTTCTCTAATTTATTGTAGAAAGGCACATCAAACCTTTTGGATAATATTTTCGGATAGTTAAGGAAGCACTTAGGCCAATAAAAAAAATGGTCAAAAGAAAATTTACAAGGTAGTGTTTCCCCAAGAGAAAAAAGAGAAAAAAAATCCTATTGGATAACCTAATAACTAGGAAACTCTTCGTTTCCGAGATACAGGGTATTGAAATTTAAAAAAAAGGACCTTTTTTTTACTAATAGATTTTTACTAATATCTGAAAAACTAAAATATTATCCTGATTTTCTTGAACCCTAGTGTTTGGTTTACATAACTTTTTTTTCTTATTTTCCTGCAAGGAATCTCATCCCGAATGTTTTCGCAATATTAATGGAACACCCTGTATATTTAAACACACTTTAATCACCATTATTTGTGTATTTCTCTTTTGTTCTCTTGAACACTTTTTGTAATCATTATGGTATCTCGATACGAAATCCATTTTTTATATTTTTTGTTATTTTCCCACTAGTCTGTCGATGAAACGGTTAATTTATTTTTGGAGGTGTGGTTTACTGTGCCCCTGACAAATATAGAGTAGATGCCCCGAATTTATTTTAAAGTTTTCTAATAGTGCAGGATCTCAATTATTTGCCATAATAAATTATCACTTTATCTGAATTATTGTCATGAAGTAGACAAAACTCTGGACAGTTACATGGAGAAGAAAAGCCATTTCAATATATTATTTTAAGCACCGTTTTTGTAGTTGTACGAATTTTAAACAAATGTGATATAAAACCCTCTATTTTTATATTAGAAATACTAAGTGCACGTTATTATAAAGCACAGATATAGTAAAGTAGACTTCCTTCTAAGTGGTAGATACACCCAAAAAACTTGTGCCCCGTCTACTGCGCACAATTTAACGTTTTATACGGGGCGATTAAAAAATATGGGACCAGAAATTAATGACATACTACATCGTAAATAAAACGACCCATATTTTTGTTTTGCTGTGTTCAAAAGGGGGCGGAGCAAACAAATTTCTTTTCAAATATCTTCCAAACCATCAAAGCACAATATCAGGAGGTCAAAATTTGGTTACCCCATAGAGGGCGCTACAAACATGTCATGGTTACTTTTTATCATTTTTTTCCAAGGAGAAATCCAGACTGTTCAATGCGATGAGAAAATTTAATTCACTATGGAAAAGGTATACTTGTTCGAAACGCAAAAAATGCATTGTTTTCAATAAAAACGCGAAAAACTGATTGATTGTTTTCAAATATTCACACTAAGTGTTATGTCAAGGGCTTCAGTACTGTTAAAAATGGTCCTAGAGCCAAATAAAAAAAATACGGATCGGTTTCAGTTTATTTCAGATGTACCTGTCATTAATTTTTTATCCCATACTTTTTAATCACCCTGTACATATACGAGAATTTCATGCTTTTGTAAAATAAAGATAATTAAACTTTACACAGTAGCAAAGTATTATAGAGTTATACAAAAATCTAGAAATAAATTATTAAGTTATGTAGGAATATGCAAAAATATACATTTGGCTCGTTTTGACTATACATGAATAACATATTCGTTTAAATTTGGTAAAGTGAATTCTGAAATATCAAAAATACAAAATACCAGATGTCTACGAAGATGGGTTACTCTCAAAACATTTGAACGAGAAGAGAAGAAACCTTTTTGTGTTTTCACATTTTTCCATAGCCAACTAGATCCGAGAAATAGATAGGTAGTTTGAATATTTAAATGGGACACCCTGTATATTTTTGTTTATTTTCAATTTACACGTCGTTCTGAGTAAGACGATGGTATCAAAAATAATTAATTTTTATAAGAAATCTTAAAAATTCAGGTTTTTTATTTTTAAGTCTCAAAGGCCACGAAGCTTGTGCTTGAAAAATATTATTTACGAAAGATTATTAAAAAATTGTACCTCAGGTATTCAATAAAAACTGCAATTTTGGAAACCATTTCTTACAAATACTAATTATTTTTAACGCCTTCTTACTCAGAATGACTTGTAAATTAAAATTATAAGAAAGTATACAGGGTGTGCCATTTGAAAAAAAAAAAACAAATTCCTATTTATTTGTCACATCTAGTTGGTTATGGAATAACGTGAAAAGTCTCCAAATTTCAAGCTATTTGTAAAACCAAAAACTCCAAATGTGCATCTCTTTCGTTCAAGTTACTGAGTGTACCCTATTTTCGAAGACACTGAATATATTTACCTGCAGTTGTAAAGTATTTTCGAAAAAATGTAATTTTCGAAATCTTTACTGTTTTATTTGGCATATTAAAACGGGTTATTATTGTTAAAAAAAAAAGTGAAGTGAATCTCATTTTTCCTCCTCTGAAGTGGTATGCTATCTAACCCATTCCTCTTCAACAATAATACACTATCTAGCTGCCAAATGTAATTTATAATATGAAAAAATGCTTATATAAAAACAGTTGCATAAATGATGCTGTTCCATCAAAATATGCTTCTAAAGCCAAAGGTTTACTACTTTTTTAATATCCATTATTTCTATAGCATTTTTAGACAAAGAGACATTATTTCTAGAGCATTTTTTAGAGTATTTTGTAAAAATGAATACTACAACACTGATTTGCTTCGGTATAACTGAAAATTTAAAAATCCAAACATATCATTAAATCAGGGACAGCGTTTCTAGGATAAACATTTGTACTGTAACAAGTTCCAAGCTGATATTTCGACAGAGCGCGTTAATCTAAAATTAGTGACTAAATATCTTAGCAAAAACATGTTTGTCATTTAGCATAGACGCTTTGAAGTAGCTACCACTATGTGATAGAGAAATAATGAGCCATTAAAGAAAAACGTCATTAAATCTGGCTAGGAACGAGAGATATGGAAATAGCGGTCATGTCAAGGCTTTTCGATTATGTCAAACTTTTGACAAGTGACTGTCACAATTATAATATAAATAATGGCTCTCATATAATGCAACAGCTTTGACAATTAAATAAGGTTATAAATTCAAGATAGAATAGAAATACGTCTTTCTTTGCTAGGCCAACTTTGATGAAATTTTTTTTTGATGGCTCGATATTTAAAATCATGTGATAATCAAGTTAGTGATTCTCTACATTTTATATATGCATAGTATATTCTATACAGCCTTGTTTTTGTAACAAGAAAAAAAGGAGTAGTAATCGAAAATATATATTCTTTATTTGCATTCTTTATAATTTATGTGATGGTAAGTCGTGGGCATTAGATGTGCCCTGTATAACATCGTTAATATATGTATTACAACTTCGTAATTCTGTTGTATTTCCAATTGAGAAAAAAAATGGAACTACAAATTTAACTCTCATTTACTTGGGTGACTATTAGTTTGTTTTTTTTTTATTACTTCTGTACTTCCTATATATTTACTATGGAGAATTCCAGAGATTGAAACAGCATTTAATTTAGTAAGAACATAGCATAAGGTCATTTCGTTTGCAATCTTGTGTGGGACAGCCTAATTCAAATACCGATTGAAAATTTCAAACTTTACATCGAAATGAACCAATTTAGTCCCAGTTACTCTACTTTAACACGTAAACGAAGTGACCAGCATGTAACTTTGTTATCTAGTAACCATAGTCACTTTTTTTTTTTGTAAAATCTTACATCAATAAAATTTTTGCCAAAAAAATACGTGTATTTTCTTATCACAATCCACTTTTACCTTTTCATTTAACATTTCAATGGCGGGAGTGATGATAATTTCCTGGAAGCATCCTTGACCTTGAAAACAGCCATTTCAAGGTCTTTTTTTTTCTATTTCGGCCTGAAAGTTGGCATACTTTCGTTTGTTGATGCGCTGAATATGAAAACATGGTACCATGAGGTAGTCTGTGGTACCATGTATCGTGAAACCCGTCTCATCTTCAAGTAACCTTAAGGTGAATTCAAGGTCAAAAATCGTCAAAATCAAATTGTCATTATGTTCGTCCTTGGCCTTGGGAAACGAGTTTCAGCCTTGACCAAAATGGCCCTCAGCCCACCAATGCCAAAGAGTGGCATTGGTGGGCTGAGGATGGGCTTGAAAAAGTCACTGTTTGAGAAATTGACGAGTAAAAAGGGCCTGAAAATGATGTACAATCATTCAGCACTCACCTCGTGACACACCTGAGGCAGTAAATATGTTTGCTGCCGCTTCAAATTACATATAAAGACACATTGAAACCTTCGCGCCAAATTTTTTACATTGGACTTTCCCTTGCCGACAGGGTTAGTTGAAATATCAACCAGCAGTCAGGTTGGGGACTCCCGTATAAGAGATTCACTGAATTTAGTTATAAATTTCACCTCTAATGAAACAACTCGCATTTCCCCGCCGTTAAAAGGTTAAAGTATCTTATTATAGACATCCAAAAAAAACGTCACTCTGGCTATCCAAAAAATCAACACTGGCTATGAACGTGAGAGATAGAAATAGCGATCATGTCTAAGCTTTTCGGTTATGTCAAACTTTTGACAAGTGACTGTCACAATTTGTAAAATAAACAATGGCTGTCATATGATGTGACAGTCTTGACAAGTAAATAAGGTTATAAATTCTATTAAGAATAGAAATACGTTTTTTTTCTCGGCCAACTTTGGTTATGTTTTTTTTGGATGTCTATTATTTATGTTGGTATTACGATCACACTGAACATTTTTAAGAACTTCGTAACGTGAAAAACAATAGACTTGTACATACAAAACAGCAAAAAAAATATATACACAACTTCCTGGAATTCTAAAAACTGTATTATTCTACGATTACCTTTAAAACGATTAAAAACGCTTAAGATGAAAAATCACAGTACAATTATCTCATAATAACAGTAATAATAACGAACAAAATTACAACAACGACAAATTACAAACCAATAAAACCAAGAAGTTATTACGTGACGCGTACGTTAGTTCTCTATTATTATTTTCGGTACGAGCTTACGAATATTTTTCCGTTTCTCCCTCTTTTGGCCGGGAATGTTCGTGGACTCCGTCGCGTTCGGACTTGCCAATTGCTTCGCTGAATTGGGGCTCCTCTCCAATTTGATGTTGTTGCACGTCGTGCCGTTGGTGACGGGAATGGCCAGATTGAATGGAGCCGGTAATATTTGCAACACCAGGGGGCTCGGCACGATGGGGATGGGCGTTTTCTTGCTAGAAGTCTGTGACGTTGTCGTAGTCGACTTTTTGAGGATGTTTGGCAATGTAGGTTTGGTCCCTTTAAAAAAATACGTTCGACCAATATGGTGTGTGCATTGCACTTTTGTGTTGGTAGCTCAGTACTATCGACTTTTTATAGGGTGGTTTTACAGAAGGCATTCGAAGATATGCCCAATCTATATGCAGTTTGGTGTCAATCAATTTTATTATTTATTACTAATATATTTTATTACTGAGGTTTTTAATTTATGAACAAAAAGTTTCAACACTTAACCCTAGTGGGATAGCAGTGTGTAAAATTTACACATTCGGCTAAACAATGATGGGCCCCGTCCAGCTGAGTGGCGCCATCTTAGTCTCCTCTTTTTCTATTCCTTTGTTAGTTAGTAGTGTCTCAATCTCGAGCGAGTTTACATCTACACAGCGCCGTTCACACCTTCTACCAGGTAATGTTTCGAAACCTTTTGTAAATTTTACACAACGCCATCTTTAAGCACCCTATTAGGGTTAAAGTTGTATTTTTAAGAGAAAATTTCAGTTTCCAAACAGTTTCAAACAGTTAAAATTTTCGTAAGGTCATTAAAATCAATTGTAGATAATTTTAGAAGTATAGAATTACCTTTATTTGGCGTTTTCGTCTGACTATCCGTAACTGGTATCAGTGTGCCGATTATAGCTCCCTGAATTGGCTGTGCAGCTACAAGAAATAAATTAAAGGCTTAAAATTATGGCACTCCCGAAAATATTACATACGCTAACTGCAATGGCGGCTCATGCTAAAAAAAATGTGGAGATTGCAAATGAACACTTATGAAAAAATATCTGAAAGGTTAAGGCTCTTCAAAATATTTATAAACCTATGTACTATTTAAATTTTCTTATTATTATGTTGTTTTTCCCTTCCTTTATGTTGATATTGAATTCCCACCACATCTAAATCATACAACATCTAATTCCCACGACATCTAACTTCCACGAAATATAGACATCCAAAAAAAACGTCATCAACTCTGGCTATGAACGAGAGAGATGGAAACAGCGGTCATGTCTAAACTTTTCGGATGTCAAACTATTGACAAGTGACTGTCACAATTTGTAAAATTAACAATGGCTGTCATATGATGTGAGTCTTGATAAGTAAATAAGGTTATAAATTCAATTAAGAATAGAAATACGTGTTTTTCTTCTTGGCCAACTTTGATGACGTTTTTTTTTGGTTGTCTATATAATTCCCACCAAATCTAATTCACAAGAGCATAAACAAAAGCCAATATGATGCTTCAGGTCTCTATATATAGTAGAAAGGGTATTATTAGCTTATTGGAAGTGAAAATCGACATGACGGTCTTTGTTTCATCTGCAATTATAGATAAATAGCCGGCTTATTTTATTTCTTTAGAAATTTCTTCTTGGCATACACTAAACATTGTTTGTAAAATTTCATTTTGTATTATTTTTGAAGTATCTTCGAAAACTGTTGCTTTTTCCAAATGGTCTTTTTGAGCAACGTCCAACTCGGCACTAGAGTGAATTAATTCAAGGAAAAACTACAAAATTAGAGGAAGACGTGGACTCTTCACGTCATGTCCGCTTAATGCAGTTTCGAACGCACCACAAAAAACGCAAACAATTAATAATAATATGTAAAATGAAGCGATTATGCCCAAGTTTTTAGCCGAGTGTCTAGCCGAGTTACAACATTGCTTTTCTGAAAAGAGTAAATTATACATTATTTTTATTCATTGTGCCATCACATAATAAGCAGGGTAAACAAAAAAGCACATTTTTTATATTACAACCGCAAATCCATTTTTTTTTTACAAATGTCTCGATTGAATTTTTTATTAAAACAAGACGTTCATTTTTTACAAGACATTATCTGCACACAAGACATTATTGGCTTGAGGCTGGAATAGGCCTCCTAAGTCTCAGCGTTTCAACATTGCCTGACAAAGTTCGGCTACAGAATGACTCTGCTATTAAACTTTCCACTGAATTAATTTTTATTTACGATAAAAATATGCACACACCCACAAGCGATACTCCCTACGCCGCGGCGGACCGACAACTAGCTGAAATACGTGGGTTTTTTTTGAATAGCGCGAATAGTGGTTCGAGCTACTGTTCGAATTACTGACCTTCACTCACATCCGTGACGTTCCCTTTCAACCGCAGCACCTCCTCTTTCAAATTGTAGTTTTCCTCCCTCAACCTCTTATTTTCGGCTCTAAGTTTCTCCAACTCTTCCTCCATCGCCAGCCAGCGGATCTGCTTTCTCTTCCTGCACCTAAGCTGCGCCGCCCTGTTGCTCTCCCTCAGATTTTCGCGCGTCCTATCCAGCGTCACTCGCCCGCATATAGTCTCCTTGCGCGTTCGCAAGTTGTTAATGGGCACCACGGTTATCTTGCTGCAGCCGCCGGCGTTCGTAGCCTTCTGTTTCTCTTTGTGCTGTAGGGTTTCTTTGATCCGTTTCTTGACGTCTATTTCTGCGTCCGAATCGTCATCTATAACGATAACGTCTGCAGGGGACGCAGTGCCGTTGTTCTCGCACGGTTTATCCGCCGGAGTCAGGAATTGGGATTACATTCGTGAGTGAAAACTCGTTGGAGTGGGAATTATTATCGTCCTGACTCGTACTGTTTATTTTATTCTGGTTTTCTTCGATGTGTGGTAGGATGTGCGGCGTGTGCAGTGTGTCGTCAGAATTAGTTTCGGGCACTTCTAGAGTGCCTCCATTCTTGGCCGTCTCTACTGCTTTTTGAAAGAACTCGTCGAACGGGTTAACGTTTTGCAGGTCCTGGAACAGCCCAACTTCCTCGCAGTTTCTTATAAATCTAGTAGGGGTGGGAGTCTGATCGGCTGGAAAACAAACGAGCTATTTTGAAGAGCACCGATACTTGTTTGAAACCTTTCGACACTCACCGACATCGTTATTTTTCGTTTGGCCCAAGTTCAACATCATGTCGTGTTTCTTCTGATGCCAGTTTAGGTGGTCCTCGTTCGTGAAAGTCATCGTACAATCCTTTTCTGAACAAGCGAATGGTTTTTCGGCTTCATTCATCTTTCAACTGAGGAGACAAAATTATTTAAATATTAGGAAAACTTAGACTTTTCACTTACTCTGCTGGCACAGGTAGATGCTTAGCTTGTGCGGTTCCTCAAATGCATACACGCTATGCGAGTTTATAAACTATCCAGTCGTGAGCGTTTGTTTAAATACTGTCACATATTGTCAATATAAACAGTCGTCAAACAACTTGTTTCTTGTTTACCACACGAAATCATAACCTCTTCTGAGTCTCAGGTAACTGTCATTTGACAGACAGAACAGGGTAGCCATCTGCTAATAATGAATCCTAAATTAGGAAACAACAGGGTGACCACACGTCAGCTTTTAAAACAGAAAGCGTGTTCGATTCTATGATCTGATCCGATTACATTGGTGCCCGTTTATAAATTTCTCATGTATTAATGGCTTGATTGTGTCACCTACAGCCTGCAGCAGCAAATTTACTTCGCCCACTGTTTGTAGTGACTGCGCTAACGAGAAAGCACTGTTCTGTAATTTTTGTATGGCATCATACAAACCTTTATAGTTACTACGAATAGTTTTTAAAGCTATTTCAACGGACACATCTTCAAATTTGGTCTGACTTTTGCCGGAAATGTTTCTTCAATACATAATCACAGCCATTTATTTTTTAATGCACGTGTGACATTTTATTATTAATGTAATACCGACGCCGACAACATTGAACACCTCTAATACACTAATAATAATGCTGCACTCCGCCAGACGGTCTATTTATTAATCTACCCTGTATCTTGAATAAAAACCACACACTAACTTCTTACCAATACATTTAATATGAAAAATTAAAATAAAGCACATAAATATGAAATTATTGTATTGTATTTTCCCAAGTCCTCCTTCTCCTCCTGGAACTTGTAGTGCAAATCGTTGCAATCGTTGTTATCGATATGTTTCCATCCGTTAGCGGTCATGTGATACACTCGGACAATGCCTCCGGAATAGGCGTCTCTGTGCGTGGCGTGATAGATCGACCTTCTTCCCAAATCATAGGCCTCCTCATCCTTCAAATCCCACTTATAACCGGAATCCAGCACACCGAAAGCGTAAATAGAGCCCGATCCAACGCTGAATACTTTCCCCGGGGTGCGGGTGCCTTCGGAATCGACGTAATACAGCTGTGGTCCCTAAAAGCACCAATGTTTTACACAACTGTTTTACAATATATTCTAGGAATTTATTTTTATGGTTTGTAGTCTCACCCGTTTGTCCCATCCCGCCAGCATCATGCCCATTGATAAACCCATCCCCTTATAGTTGTACACCATGTTAGCCATCAGTTTAGAGGCGGCGGCTACTGAAATGCGCTCTCTATTCCTGAGTTCGTACATTCTGCACTGTTTAGCAAGCACACGATCCCAGTAGACGCAGTCGGCAGCCCCGCCAGCCAAAGTTCCTAAAAGAGGATATTAAAAATGTTTACTGCCGATACAATGGAAAATTACAGGCGTTACCTAACAAAAAATCGTTGATTTCTACAATCTTCTTCATGGTCTGAGAGCCGATGAACTGTCCTCCGGTGGCCCTAGAGTCTACAGCCAGTACTACGCCGCCCTGATACATGAAACCTAGCGTTGTGGTGCCGTGATCGAATTTGATTTTAATCTCACGACCGTTTTCGTCCTTGTTAAATCTCGCCAAGTTTTCCGATGGCTGTAATAGTAACTTTGAGCTGTTATGCCATCGCATATTTTTAAAGTACTTACGTTTGCAAACGGGGGTACACCAAGCTCCAGATTATTTTGTGAAATTCGTACACAGCCTATGCATATCGTTCTCATATACGTTTTGCATCTTAAAGGACTCAAAGCCCTGCATGCCGCAAACTTCTGCTAAACTCATCGTGAAATACTGAAGTTGAACTATTAAAAACTTAGATCTTGGAAACGCCGTACAACAAACATGAATATACAGATTTACTGACAAACGTCAAATATTCAGCTTGTCATCTGCTTAAGTGGATTCCTTTCACAGATTTACTTAAGCAACTACTCGAAGAGAAGTTCGAACTACTCTGAAATAAAAGGACCCACCTAACGCCACTAGGGCATCCACCAAATATTTAATTTAAATGAAAATATAAATATTTTTTGTGTAGATACATTTATAAATAGAAACCATGACATCCCGAGATCGTCAGTGTGATGAACGCGATCCATATCATTGCAACTTGACCTTGAGTTCACACAACAGCTGTCGTCAGCTATAGATGATTTTAACCAATTGATTTTAAATCTCACTCCCCCCACCACCAATCTGGGGGTCTGATATTTAAATTTGATTGGTTAAAATCATCTCTTGCTGGCGATAGTTGTTGTTTTGTGAACCCGGATTACTGAGAGTACCACGTTCATTTATTCAAACGGGAATTCACCGGTAGATTTTACACATTGCCAACACTTTGGAAATGAGGGATATGAATAAAATATTTATATATTTTGTATTATATTTTATTTGAAATGAAACTTGGGGTGTGTTCTCCCAAAATTTTTTAGTATTAGAATAAACGTTAAACCCTCGTTTTTTAATTCCCCATTTCTTGGATTTTACCCCTTTTTTTTTTTTTTTTCCCAAATTTTTTTTTTTTTCCCCCGGGGGGTTTTTTTTCTTTTTTTTTTTTTTTTTTTTTTTTTTTTTTTTTTTTTTTTTTTTTCACCCTTTTTTTTTTCCCCCCCCTTAATCTCAGTTGGGTAACAAAATAAAAGCAAGTAAAATCGCACAATTTTATTTAACCAAGACAAATATACAAATTTTACAATCTTCAGTTAAATACAGTTCAAAATCACGTGCACTAACTCGTTTGCGTAATGGAGGAGCATCTTAAATCCCTTGACAAATATTTCGATTTGTCGAAAGATTCTTTACCCAGCAATTTACATCTGGCAGCTTTGATTTCGTTCAACTTGTCGCCCTGCGTAGAATATTGACTGATGGTCCTCTCCTTCACGAGGTGTGGCCTGTCGTTTCCCACCGCGATACTCTTAAGATTCAAATGGCCCACGGAACTCTGAAGGTGCTTCTCGTTTTTCAAATTCGTTTGGTTCGCAACGGCCCTCTGATTCTTACACACACTCGGTACGTTGTTGATAGTTCTCGGGCCTATCGCGTACTTCTCACCAACGCCGACGGAAAACAGGGACGCATTCTGCGAGACAGGGCTCCCCATGCCGTGCACCGAGGCCAGCAACTTGGACACGCTCTTGTAAGCGTTCATTTTACTCGGACTCTTCAGGCCCTTCTGGGCCGACGATATGGAGTCTATGCTGGGGGAGAGCTTCTTGTGCCTGGAGATCTTCTCCAGTTGGGACTTGGTGAACGTCCTCTGGATGCTCTTCCTGGCTTCGTTGATCATCTTTTCTTTCTCCACTGGCCACAGCTTGCTGTAGACGCCGTACCTGTGCCGGGGTATCTTGTCGCATTCTCCAAACTTGCGAAGCCTGAAAAATAATGATGATAAAAAAGCTTTGAAAGCTATTTATGCTGTAAACTTTCACCTGTACTGGCTGCCTATTCTCCACAGCCAGCTCTCGATCTTCTCCAGCCAGATCTGCTGCTGCCCGATGACTGATCCCGGACGGCATATCCTCATCCACGCTATGGCCTCCTTCGCGGTCATCCTGTAGTGCTTGATGATGTAGGCGCCTATCAGCGACCCAGTGCGACCCAGGCCCGCCTACGGTTTAGTTTTAACTAAATTTATCGTAATTTCACGCGTTTCGTATAAAGATCTGGCGCATTAATTCAGCTTGGGTGTTACTTTTGTCGTTACCTTGCAGTGCACGGCAATGGCAGCAGGGGCCACCTCGGCGATGGCCAGGAACTTGAGGAGGATATCTTTAGGGGGCGTGGTCCCGTCAGGGAAGATCAAGTCGAAATGCTGGATGCCTACCTGGGTGAATCTGAAGACGAGCGTATATTAACTTCTTCAGGAAAATTAGTAACGGTATTTAAATTCTAAAGAAGGAAAGAGAGCGACTGGTAAACATTAAGCCCCCATAACAGAACCTAAAAGTAGTTTCTAATTCGGTATTTTCTTATTTATTATAACAAATTTGTGATGGTGCATCTACGGATCGGTTAAGTGAGTGCAAAGAATACTTTAATAATGCCTGTTACATCAGTAGATGTCGAACGATTGTTCTCAAAATACTAGCATATATTTTCACCGCAGCGAACAAGACTCTCGGAGACAACTATAGAAACTTATCTGATGCTACAAAGTTTTTACGAATCTTCTTCAGTTCGTGATACCATTGTTAACCAAGCTTATGTCGTCAAGCCAATCAAGAGGGTAAGTTTCACATATATGGTTATAAATAATCTGGTTATAAAGTGTGAATTTATTGCTTTTATTACTATCTTTAATATTAGTTATCTTCTTGTATTACATGTATTATATTATGACGCGTACTTGTCCCTCGGCACATTTCCGCTCTATAATCGACAACACAGCTTGGAGTGTTGACAGTTAACCTCAAAAAAGTATAACCTCAAAAATGTCACTTTCAAAGTTAGGTTAAGGTAAATAGTTCAAATATCATTCTAGCTATTATATATAACTGTGAATAGAAGATAGACGTGAAATAATAGAAAATACGTAAGTACAGAAACAATACCTACACGTTGGCGTCATAAATGGCACTGTTAAGTCTAATCACCGTCTTGATGTCGTTCTTCAGGAAATACTTTATGTAGAACTCGGGCGGGTGGGCGGTTTGGTTGTCTGCCGGTCCGATGAACGCCAAGAACTTCCTGGGCAATATCCAGTTCATGTCTCCATACTGGAGCTTGTCGTGCAGGTCGTATTCGGCCATGTTGAAGTCCTCGAAGTCGAAGAAGTTGAATACCAACGCCTTGGATATCGCCTGGAGGCAGTCAATTATCTTCAGGGTGAACCCGCACGGCAACTGGGACGCATCTAAAAACGGCCTGCGGTGCGCAATACAGATTTCTATATTGTCGGAATTATTGAGAAAAAAAAATTGTTTGATGCATAATAATAGTTACAAATAACCGGCATATTTTATGTCCGTTATCGCTCTTACTTGTATGGTCCCAAGTCCTGGAGAATCTTCCACACTTCCGTAGGGTGGAACTTCCAAGTAGATGACGCAGAAACACCCCATCAAACAGGACGCGTTGGCTTTCCTGTCGGGATGGCTGCACGTATAGTGCACCACGCTCTTCAATCCTTGGCGTATTGCAGGTACTTGTTCAGCTTACAGCAATACTTGTACAGACAAGAGATGTTCAACGGCCCGAAATCGCAGTAATAGTTCTCGTACACCAGCTCGTCGTCGATGGAAAAGAAGAATGTGTCCAACGTGCTCTTCAGCTTGGTGCTTTTCTTACCTTTGACCACTGCGAAGTAGAGCCGCCTGGGCAGGATCTCCACGAAGGAGTGGACGTCCGTGAAGGAAGTGGCTTTTTCCATTTCTTTTTTCTCTCTCTGGGTAACGTTCAAGGAAACAGATAGCAGGACTTGTCGGCGTCCTTGCAGAAGAGCACGTAAGTGAGGAACTGGAGCGAGTAATTTACCAAGAGAGCCAAAATAAAGTTGATTGCTTTGTAAGCAGTTCTGTTCATCTTTCCAATTTTGCTATACCGAAAGTGACAGCCATATTTCACTGATGCCTGAGTCATCGTGACGTTAGCACTCTTTTCCTAAACAAAGGGTTTTTTCCATTTCTTTTACGTCTCCCTACTCCATACGGGGTGATTCAAAAATAGTGATTATTACGTTTCATTAGTTTTATTAGTAGGGCTATTATCATCATATATGAGCATTTAAAAATTTTGTTATTTAAAATCCGAATCAGGATTTCTCAAAGCATCCCTACACGAAATTTGAATAAAAAATATACGAGGTGTTTCGTTCTACACAATCGCAAAGTTGAGCTAAATGTCGAATTTGAAATCGCTAGATGGGTTTAGTGTGCCATGGAATTATGTCCAGACAGTTGAATGTTATCTGGAATCCAACTTAATTTTCAACTGTTTTGACGCAATACCATGGCACACTTGCTCAACTTTGGGGTCGAATAAAAAGAAACACCTTTTTTTGTTCAAATTTCCATATGAGGGTTTTGAAGAGTGTTGATTAACGCTATGGATTTAGATTTTGAATAAAAAAAATTTGCTAGTCGTGTTGAATTTCAGGGATATAAAAAAAATCGAGCAGGGCATGAAGCTGTATATTAAAACCAACGGTAAGGTCAGAAGCAGTTTTCGATGCCTTCGAAAGCAACAAAAAAAGTTTAATTATCTTGTAAAATGAGGATTTGTACATAAATAAAAGTAGACACACTGTATAACTTAAAGATGTCAGGATTGAAATGTCGGTATGAAAAAAAAATACAATTTCCATAACGTTAACTGATCTCGATATTTTGAAAAAGAACGGGAATTAAAATGCTTTGTATTTAACTTGATTATGAAAAAAATATTTTGCGGACATTTTGTAAGCCGTTTCCAAAATTTTCTGGTGAAGACGAAATTTTTTGAAAGTTTCACTAGTGATTTCATTTTTCAGTTGATGCTCGTTTGTTTTTTTTTTTTGGATCACACCCCTTAATACGGTTCTGTTAGGCACCCTGAATTTCTCAACTACTGATAACCACCTGCGCATAAATAAAACAAAATCAGTGCTAAATAATCCATATGTATATAATAATTGCATACTGAATACACAACCTATAAAAAAGTAATTTGTAAATATATATATGAAGACAATTAAATACACTAATCCTCATAATCTAACTCTCTTAATAAACTTTACCATCTAGGCACAGAAAAAAAAACATTACAATCCGACTCATTATACATCTTAACCTCACTTTTCTCCTTTCTCCTCGCGTACCTCTCCGCCTTCCTCCGGATCCAGCTTGATTCCCCTGTACACGTCCCTATCCCCGTCCGGCGACTCCATCCTCAGCCTCAGGTGCGCCAACGTGTTGTTGAAGTGCTTCGTGATCTGCTCCGCCTCGTCGGAGCTCTCCAGGTTGCCCAGCTCCTCCCTGATCTTCCTGATCAGCTGGTTCAGGATGTCGACGTCCACCTGGTCGTTGCCCTTCTCAAAGAAGTAGATGTAGTGGTTCAACAGCTCAACGAACAGCTGCACCTGCACGCTGATGTCCATGCACTGCTTGGCAATGCGTAGACCCTAAAAAAAAGTTTATTTCAACCACTGTACAGTATCGATGGCTAAATCCGTCATAGCATCACCCGTCGTATTCTTCTGGCAAGCGGCTAAGCCTCTAAGATCGGACACACCGCACTGATGAGATCCAATAAAATCTAAACGCGAGATCTGCTTGCGAATTTTACTGACCTTCTTGAGGCACTCGACTACGCGCTTCCCGTCGTGCGTCTCCTCCCCGTTGCTGGCCAGGCTCTTCCCGCTCCAGAAGAGGTGCGAGCAGGTGGCGACGCCCCGGCACTGGTCCGGCTTCTTTAGCAGCTTGCTCGCGGCGAGCGCGCACTGCGTGCGTAATGGATCGGAGTTCTCCTCCGAGAAGCAGCTGATCTGCTCCAGGGTGCCGACGATCAGCGTTATGGCGGCGAGCTGCGCCTTCGAGTCGGATATCTCGTCCTCGTAGAGCGAGAACGCCTGAAAGAGAACGTATTATTCCGACGATTCGGGTGTGTGCTCTGCGAGTAGACGCACCTGCGACATGAACTCGTACGCCACGGTCTCGTGGTTCTCGAAGGCGATCTGGTCGATGGCGAGCGCCCCCTGCAGGAAGAGCCTAAGCGGCAGCTCGGCGAGCTCGGCCTTTACCAGAGCTGTGATCGTCTGGTGGCAGAACTGGAATATCTTGGTGCATTTCTTCTCCCACTTGGCGTCCTTCGTGTCCCTGTAGAGGTACGCCAGCTGGTACGCTTGGAATATGAGAGGCGGCAGGGTGTATTTTATGCGCAGGGGACCGCCCGTCACCAATATCTAGAAAATAATATTAATAAAACATACAAAACAAAAAAAAATTAAAATGTGGGTACCTTTCTAGCCGCTGTGAGTATCAGATACTGGTCGTCGGGCGTGTCGGATCTCAGCTGGTGGACGAAGCGCGCCAGCAGGCACTGCTCCTCGGCCAGCTCCTCCATGTCCACCTCGCCTACGGGGTGCTCGTTCTTGTCGCTCACCAGCGTGCTGAGCAGCGTGAGGGCCTGCTCCGTCTCCTCGGCGGTGGGCACGACGGTCTCGTTGTCTAGCGCGTTCGTCAGCAGGTAGATGCTCAGCGCCTTGCGTCCGAAATAGTCCAGGTGCTGCATGAGGCCGGCGTAGTGCTTCAGCTTGAGCACCATCAGCAGGTTGTTGTAGTTGTCGAGCGGGATCTTCAGCAGCTTCTGGAGCTCCTTGGCGACGGACGTGTGCGACTCGATGTGCTCCAGGCCCAGGCGTTGGAGCACCTGTCGAAGGAAAATTTTATAGATACACTATGCGCACTATACAGATCTGGAATTTTTATTTGGAAGCGCTGGAGATTCTATTACATGCATTTCAAATGCATGGAATATTGGTAGGGGTCGTAGTAGAAGATGGGCGGAGCAGTTGTCATACGTAATGTATTCCCCATACAATGTTTAAGATGACAAACTCACGAAGTCGTGAGTTTGTCAGCACACTTTTGCTTTCAATGAAAGAATTTCTCGATTTACCTCAACGCTGGACAACATGACTTTGTCGATGTAGTCGATCCTGTCCGGGTAGCACTTCAGGGCCAAGTTCACCAGAGCCACCTGCAGGGCGACCATGTCTTCTGGGGGCAGGTACTGCCTGTTGACGATGATGGACGACACTTGGTTGGAGAACACAACAAACAGCTGCACTTCTTGCAAGATGTTGGCGCCTGAATAGAAAACCAAAAAAAAGATCGACAAACTAACAAATCGTTGTATTCTGACCTTCACTGCCTAGAGCGTCGGACCTCTGACTGAATGCCGCCAATCGTTCCATCAAGCTGATCACGATGTTCTTAACGTTGACGCCGGCTTCCAGTTCGGCGCACGATTTCAAGAACGGGTTCAAGGTCTGGATGTGGAATTCGTCCGGGAACACCTGGATGATACACTCCATGAGGTACTCTTGAGCTATGGCGTCCCGGCAACTCACGACCTAGAACCACATTATACAAGATGTATAAACAATGCCGCCGTGCTCAAATTCTCTTTTACCTGCTCCAATATCCCCGGCAAGACCAGTTTCTGGTACTTCTCCAGCGTGACGGACTCTAACTGACTCAGACGCACCAAATTCGTGCCGACCAGTATCCTCAGCTCCTCCCTCTCTCGTTCCCGGTTGTGCCTGTCCCTTGAGTGGCCCTGATGCTGCATCCTGACCCACAGCTTGTTCATTTCAGCGAAGTTCATCAGCACGAAATCTATGGAATCCTTCACGGTGCCTTCCGGACAGTCCTCTTCCGATTCGGGAGTGTCAGGCAGCACGTTCCTCGTGCACTGCAGGAGATAATTGCGAAGAAAGAGTCCCCTCAGCGGGTGTTGCACACCTATGAAGTATGTGTATAACAAAATGCGCTGCCTTTTATACGGTAGTTTTTTTTTTTAACAGGTTTATCAATTTAAACTTTAAAGTAAAACGAAAATAGTTTTAATAAGGGCTTGTGGTTCACACAAAGCCTTAAGACACTCTCAAAATTGTATTTATTTTCACTGAAATTATTGTATGTTTATTTAGCACTTAAAGACAAGACTTACCTCGACACATTTCAACTAGATCCTTCAACAGGTCTCGTCTCAGGGACGTGTTGGTTTTGATGTACACTAAACCGACTGTAATCAGTAAATACAACCTAGGTACGATGTTCCCCGCGTATTGCACCAATTCGTAGAGATCCGGTACTTTTCTACCCTTTTGAAATTCGTCCACAAGATACAGCTCCATATGCCTCAATTCGTCCGTAATAGCCATGTCTGAAACGTTATGGTGTAACAGCCTTTGTTTTTTAAATCAAGAAACTACATACACAGTTCGTAATAACTCTTCGGTGACAGCAGCGACGTCCTTAGTTCAGCTAACATGGCACTGGCATTTTTAAGGGCATCCATAAGTTTATTTTTATCCAGTGCTCTTTTCATGTGAAACGCTTGGGCCTTAACGATGCCCAAAGCATCGTGAAGGTACTTCTCTTGCTCCTCGACCGGCGATATTTGAGGTGGAGTGACGGGCTATAATAATAATGATAAAAAAAAAAATTTAAACCACCCCTTGTTATTTTTGTCAGAATTTATATAGACAAAATTCAAACATCATTGGAGTGTTTTAAAATGGAAGTTTCGGTTTATAAGATCAAAATAGAAAATTTTACAATTGTAATATTTATTTAAACGAAAACATAGTTTAATTTACCATTTTGATAAATTGCTTCACGTCAAACCTATCAAACGATCTATCAAGTATCAAGCTTCAATCGTCAAATTTAGTACATATGTATCTATAAAAATGTCAAATATCAAATGACAGAAATAATAGCGAATTCAATTTGCCAAATGAAGCTAGAAGCTAGTGACTGCCATTCAAAAACCATTTACTACATAAGGATACGAGGTAAACTATTCTTCAATCAAATTTAAATCTCAAACTTCCATAGAATGCCTTAAAATTATTGGTTTTGAAATTAAATTACAAAAAAGGCTGGAAGCTCCAATGCTTCTTTCTTCATTAACTTTTGTGTGATCTAAAAGCCGCTTTACAGTTCGCAATTTTTATTGCCGGCAAGAACAATTGCAGCAATTTTTATTGCGCGCACGCGTATTTGTGTTTATTTGTTAAGAAATTGTCCAGACATAAATACGCGTGCGCGCAATAAAAATCGCTGAAATTATTCTTGCCGGCAATAAAAATTGCGAACTGTAAAGCGGCCTTTAGATCTTAACAATTTAGCTAGATCAACAATAACAGTGATGTCAGACAACCCACTTCTGATTTATAATTCTGTGATTCATAAATTGCTTTCTTTTTTTATCTTTCAACTTTCAATATATCTGAAAATGCATATGAATTGTTTTTCTTACTGCATATTATAGTTAGAAGTCACGCATAGTTCGAAGTCACGAAACACCTAAAATGACCTAAATACAGGTTAAGTTATTTGTCAACAAAACTCAGATTTTTTATGTTTCTGTGGATAGAGCTTAGAAGTGTGTAGACGTTGGGCGCATTCAGGGACGCTCAGCGGCTGAGTAGCTAACTTAGCTACTTCCCTGAATGGACGTGGCTGACACTTTTTTTATCTCAGCGGCTGACCAATTTACTAAGCCTAAAATATTATAGCTGAGATGCTGACTGGACAATAATTCTATCATGATTCTCTCTGTCGTTTTATCTGTGCTGTGAGCAACTGAATTTTATCCTACTTTTAAACAAAAGTTATATAAAAGAAAATATTGCTTGTTTTTAACCAAAAGTTATGAAAAAGAAAACGAACCTTTGTCCTTTAATTAAGTGTCTTTAAGCACAGAACACGACAGGGAATTATGAATCCATGATTCATGAAAGTTATCTATGCCATAGAAAATATTACGTTTTCTAGATCTTTGCGAAGCTCATACAAACAATTCAGGGAGTTTTAAGCCGCTGACTGTCAGAAAAGGCTAACTACTAACACATAGCGGTCAGTGGCTGAGCGTCCCTGAATGCGCCCGTTTTATGAACAAATAAGAAAGTTCTAATTGCGCATGCTTGACACCAAATGTTACTACATACTTTTGTATTGAATATTGAACAATTATTTCTTGTTACAAACATGTTTGAACAGCCTAATAACGCTACTGGACCACCGTACATGTACTAAATGTTTACTACTTTGCTTTGCTGGAACAATTATTTTATACTGCACATGCTCTAAAAGTTTAGATCAGTTTAAGTTTATAACACGCTACGGGAACAAACCTAATGTGACATATACACTCAACATTCACATATCCGAACTCCATATTTCCGAACTCACGATATTTCCGAACTTTTTCTCACGATATTTCCGAACTTGTACTTCCACACAACCGAACTTGTCGCTGTCGAATGACCAATGAGCCAGAAAAACCCTTTGCGCATGCGCCAGCAGTTCGGTTATCTCCAGGTGACGAAAGTTCGGAAATGTGGAAGTCTGCGGAACGGAAAAGTTCGGATATGTGGATGTTGAGCGTATAGACTTAACATTTTTGATAAGAATATGTTATTAATTGTTAATATTAGGTCTGTGGTCTGTGGGTACTTTTCTGAAGATAACACGGATTATGATTTGATAATTGATAACACTGTGATACTTGCCTTATAAAGTTGAAGCTTATGTCAAGTTGCATTTAGTATTACATTGGAACTGAACGTTCACACCGAATTAAAAAATATATTTTAACGACATATGTATGTATACTGAAGTACCGAAGAATAATGGACATGGAAGAAAATATATTGACTTTCTTTATCACCTATGAAAGTCGGGAGACTACTTTACAACTCGCCGAATATGATACCGTGGGTAAGCAGTTGATTTGACACAGTAGTAACATTTAATTTGTTTTGAATGTGATATTGTAGAAAATCTAAAAATAGAGATTCACAGAACTTTCGATGTTCCTCCACATGTACAAATATTGGATGGCTGGAGAAACGCCCGGAGGATGACAACACTATTCTGCAGATGTGTGCTGAGGAGGATATCACAATTTTAAACGTTAGAAAGTACGAGAATCATGCTTTGCTGCCTGCTGAAGAAGTAAACAGCAGTGCCAGTCATGCTAGCAATGAAGGTAAAAAAATACCACCACCAACTTAAATGCTTAACTAATCACTAATTTAAGAATTCAAGTACTTTTACTGTAATGTTGGTTTTATCTGTTAAAAAGAGAAAATGATTACCATAAAAATAAAATTTAAGCATTTTTTAAAATTTGGGGGGAATCACACAACTAAAATCAATATATGTATGTAGTTAATCTAATTAGATAAGGTCTATTTACAGAATGTACATTCATGTTCAATATTATTTATTAGCTGATAAAAAAAGTCGGTTTTATTTGTTATTGAAGTATTAATTTTCTATTGAATAATACAGGGAATGAGGTTTCTGAGGGTTTTTTCCAAACACACTTTGTTCAGTTATTTCATTATTATCATTCTAAAAGAAATACAGATATGGATTCTAATGCTAATAAATGAACTCAAAATGAATACATCGTAGGCATTTTTACAATATTTATCTGAATATGATGCTGATTACTTGTTACTGGAATGTTTGATAATTCTGCCTAATTTATCACATGATGATCATTATTTGATATAACAGAAATATTTTTTATATTCTAGATTTTTGTGATTCCCATATATAAATATATACATATAGGTATATGAAATTCACCTGAGATCTTAATTTCAGTATTTCATAGAGTGTGAATTAGGATCATAGAAATTAGTTCATTCAAAAAATTTGAAAGTTAAAAATGTTTATGTTTATGTTTAATAGTAAGTAAATAAGACATTTACTACAAAACTTTAATTCCTAATTACATTGAGTTCGTAAAATGACAATAGAAAAGAAAAACTCGAAACTAGGCGAAGACTTACTCCAAGATGGAACTCTCGTTTTTTATTACAATAGAGCACTTAATTTTTCAGGATTACAGGTAGAGGCGTCGATGAGCTTCATCAGTAAAATGCTACCCAAGGGGATACACAGTTCCATTACATTTCATTCGTGTACCTTGGAGAACGCACTCTCCCAAACTTGTCTTGCACCTTTGAATCAAGTAAGTCTTCGAGAAAGTTTATTCTGTATAATGGCACGGACGTGTTCCAAGAAATACCCCGTTTTTTTTTAATATTGCAGAGAAAGGTGTTGCTTTTGTATCTGCACAATGAAGAGGACTCGTTCTCCTCCATATTTTGCAGTCATCTGCGAGGTCGAGAAGTCGCCGAGATTTTGAGGAGAAGTTTCTTCCTCTTGGGATGGGACATTGGCGAAAGCAAGTATCAGGGCGCCCTAAAAGCAGCCCTGGAGAGATGCGACGACTTGTCTAATCTGGTCAATATGATTCAATCGAGATCCGCCGCCGCTCTGTTCATAGTCCCCATCAACGACTCACTTACCGTCTCTTCCATCCTCAGGGTGGATGTTTCCAGGGAAAATCTCCTTCTGACCCTAACCCAGAGCGAGAATTTCCTTAACGTTGAGAGCAGTCAAGAGGAAGAGCTGCAACTGCTGAATGAACAGGCTGGAACGGCGAACGATTTCGGCTCGGAAAGTTACCAGAAACTCATGGCGGACATGCTGGGCGACAGAGACTACGACAGTTTCGAGTACAACCAACACAAACACCTGAAGAAGAAAATCGCTTTCGCGTTGGCAGGGCCCGAGACATCCGAAAAAGGGTACGAGAAAAAATTTTGGAAAAAGCCGAGGGACTTTACAAGGTTATCCTAGAAAATAGCAGTGAGTATACCAGTGAAATAGTTGTATATATATTGCCAATTAAAGTGGAAATTATTGTAAAATCCCTTTAAATTTAATTTGAAAACCTTAGACTGAATACCAGGGCGAAAAATCGTGTTAATCGCTGTCGTTTTCCTCAGACGAAGTAGCCGAATACAGGGACAAAGTGGAGATCTCCTTCATTTACAACTGTACGGAGCCGCTGCCGGCCGAAAAGATAGCACGTGCTCAGAAATACAAAGACTACAACCCCAGGACGGATTTGATGCCCATCCCGGTGTTCGTCGTGAGGAAATGTCACGGCAGTAACAATCCGTGTAGAATTTTCGTTGACGATATCGGAAGGACTTACGAGACGTGGCAGGAGTACATTTCTAGAAATAAACTCCACGAATGCCAGATGATCCTACCGCGAGATGGAAGGTATGTACGTAAAGTGAACATTGTTGCGCAATCTCCAAATAATCATTAAAAAAACGGCATTTTAATTTTTAAATTTCAATCGTAATAAAATACATAGTTCATAGTATCATCGATAATACTACCCTAACCAAGAACCCAACCTCTAGATGGGAAGGGGGGTATATTATTATTTGCATGCACTGGGAGGACTTAAGATTATTTGTAACGTTTGCTTTACAGTTCTAGGAAACCAACAACAAAAACGGTGATACTTGCATCCACACCTATACACTAGTTATTAGTTTTCAAACCCTAGGAGAAAGCGAGACAATTAAAAATGCCACCCCACAGGACAACAACGGCACAAATCGACAAAGACGGGCTAACCCACTCGGCACCCGTGCCCCTGTAACAAAGCTATTTAAAACCGTGTATACAAATGCTATTTAAAAATACGCCACATATTTCAGCCAGTTGTTCCGCCGCGACGTAGATGGTATCGCTTGTGGGTTTGCGCGTATTTTCGTCATAAATAAAAATGAATTTGGTAGAAAGTTTAATAGCAGAGCCTCTCCTTCTGTAGCCAGTCTTTGGCGTACAAAGCTGAAACGAAAAAATGAAAGAGACCTATTCCAGACTTAAATTAACTCTAATGCCAGCGCAATATATGGAAAATGTTGTGCAGTTTATACTTTTTTGAAAAGTAAACGTTGTAGCTCAGTTAGATACTGAGTATTGAAGAAACATCGAACTGCACAATGAAAAAATGAAGCATAATCACTATATTTTCCTTATTATAATTAATTGTTTAAATAAATAAATAAATAAAACATTTTTGTGGTGCTTGTGAACTTACATTGAGATGGATGACATGAAGAGTCCACGTTTTTCTCTAATTCCGGAGTTTTTTCGCGGATTAATTGACTTTAGTGCCGAGTTTAGATGTGGCTCTAAAAGACCATTTGGAAAAAGCAACGGTTTTCATGGGTACTTCAAAAATATTATAAAATGAAGTTTTAAAAACAATGTTTACTTCTTGGGATACACATGCCAAGAAGGAATTTCTAAAAAAAGATAAAAAAAGCCAACTATTTACAATTGTAGATGAAACAAAGATCGTCGTATCAACTTCTACCATCACATTGTTATGTGATGGTACATAGTAGCATGTAAATAGAAGCAGTATATAAGTATATAAACATTTTTGAGGGCCTTAAAATTTCAAAATTTCAAATTCGACCTTGAAAATTTAAAAGCCGCCGTTCTATATGACATAACCGCAAACCTGAAACAAATAAACTATTTATATCAGTAACTTCAGTTGGATTTGCTTTTCTCTTCATTTAGTAACTGGTTGGTATATATCTATATTTTTTTTTAAGATAAAAGTTGTGGTCGCGACACTTCGCCTTCCAGAATTTGCATTTGACAGAAATTACTTTTGATTTAGTCCGTTTTTTGACATTTGTTGACATTACTTACAGGTATGAAGTGGGCCGCGACGGCCGCGTGCTGCTCGAGCGACATCTATCGCCCGCCTGCGGTGTCGACACCAAAGTGTTGGCGGGGGCGGACTACGTCAGTACTGCGGGCGGCCTGGCCTCCGGCGGCGTCTTTCTCGCCGCCGCCATACCGTCGATAGCTGTGGCTCCGGCAGTGCTAGTAGGCGCAGGCGTCGTAGGGTTGGGCGTGGGAGTCTATTCGATCGGTCGCAGCGCCTACACCCTTTACGACAGGAGCAGACATAAGGAGGTCCGTATATAAGAAATTCCTAACCCATACTTTGCTCAGAAATTTTATTTCGTTAACACCACTTTACTTGTAGTGAGTACAGAAAAAAAGATGTCTTTGAGGTTAGGAAAATGTGATTTTAAGGTTAAGGTCAAGGTGAAGGGTATATTTGAATAGATATGACAATTATAGCGACAATAAACCAAAAAATATTGTAATGCGGTTTTTATATAGCAAGTAAAAGCTTTGTGTGATTTTTAATTTTCAGACACTGAGCTTTGCGAATTCCGAGGCTAGGGGGGCGTACCTAAACATCTTGGCCGGTTCTTTGGGTTTCGTGGGTGCCGGAGCAAATGTGGCTGTTTCACAATTGGCTTCCAGAGGTGTCAATATCGGACAGGTAAAAAAGCGGTCTATATTAGTAAGTCCCGGAAAATTTAATATATCAACTAGCATAAAAAAAATCACTACTTCCTTATCTCTTTATTCAATTTGTGTGTATAATTGATTTTAAGAAACGGTTAGGTTGTTTGTATCTCGATTTGGTTTATCAAGATACGTATGTTAGACTCTCCGCTGAGTTAGTGGAAATGCTTTAATTTAATAATACAGTATGTCACGCATGCAAAAGCCCAGAAAACGTCCATATGCTCACCGAGTGAATGAGATTATTGGCAAATTTGATGATTTATTCTTGGATGGAGCGACAGTAATAATTTGTAAAGTATACGATGCGTGCAGCGAATTTCTGACAGCTTTAATAATAATGATCATAAAATTTGGCCAATTTATTTCCTAACAATTCGGCGAGAAGCGTTTGTAAATAATGGTTTGTCTGCCTTAATTCTAAACTGAGCATATCAATAAATTGGTATAGTCCTTCTAAAGTGAATGTGAAGAGATATATTTTTAATTCCTTTGATGACTAATGCCCAATTGCGTGCATATATCTTTTATAAATTCGAAAATTGTGAAATAATTTTTTTCATTCAAATCAATATAATAGATTAAAATTTGCCTGTATACAAAACTCATAATATTTGTAATATAATTTTCTGTAAATAATGCTCATTTAGTCTCTGCCTAGTTGAAATCAAACACAAACACGTCACTGGCAGAAACAAGAGGGAATTCTTAATGTCGTAAATCATTTTAATGACACACTGGACCGCATGAATAGCGATAACCAATGTATTCGATGCAATGCAAAATACTCTAATTGGGTCACTGTAGCTCACAGCTTGAATGCTGCATGTTGCCGGTTATTCAAAATTTTCATAAGTATAGTAATATACATAAAGTTGTTTGAATTTATAATTATTTTTTCCAGCAATTTTAAACCCCTTATTTTAATGCTAACTGATAAATTTATATCTATGTATCTTTTGTAAATATTCCAAACTAGCTTTCTAAGAACGTCACCAACTAACAGTTTACTGAAGTATGAATATAACGTTTGTATAGTGAGCTTAGCAATTTTAGAAAATATATCTGACAACCTTGCTTTTTTTCATGTCTTCACATTCACATTAGAAATACTATGAATATAAAAATTTTTGAGTAAAAAATTCACTTTGGCCCACACTTCATAAGTATCCATAGCGATAAATGAGCAGCATTACACCCGGTGAATTTGTCGCGTGCAGGGTGCCAGGGCAGTGGTGAACACGATCGGCATCACGAACATCGGCGTGAGTGGCGCCAGCGTGCTGAATTCGGGGTACGACGTGCTCGACCAGTGGATCAACGAGAACCAGAGCCCGTCGTGGCTCACCATCGTCCAGCTGTCGTCGTCCGTCTTGTTCTTCGGGAATGCCGTCTACAACTTCAGGTCGTGCTCGACTATCGTGGAGGAGGCGCAAACCAGGACCCTGCAGGACTATCAGGAGTCCTTGAGGAGCAACAGGCACAGGTAGGCATCAAAAGGGAGCTTCCCTCGTACGTGGAGTACCGACAAACTCTTTCTTTGTCCAGGAAAACCTTCACCAAGTTGCTGAAGGAGACCATCAGCCAGAACAACGGCAACGAGGCGAGCGGCAGGGCGGAAGTGATATCGGCCATCCGCAACATCCAGAACAAGGACGAGGTTTTCGCCGTGCTGACCCGCTCCAACAAGGACATGAACCGGAACGGGATAAAATTCTCCGCGATCGACGGCGACATCCGGCTGAACGGCATCAAAATCGACATGAACGAATTCATGAGCATGAACAAGAAGGAGACGAAGACGCTCCTGATGAACCTGTCGAGCTCGGAACCGAGTCCGGTCGAGGCCAGGACCATGCGCACCACCGTTTCCAGTTTCCACCTGGACGGCACGTCCGTGACGGACGTCAACAACATCGCCAGCTACACCTTGAAGCTGTTGTATTTCTGCAGCGGCGACGTGAGAACGAAGGTGATCGGAGCGCTGGCCTCGCTGCTTGCCAAGCTCACCGTGGACATAAAACTGGGCCTGGACCAACTCTTCCCCGATCACGACAAGTACTTCAGGTTGATAAACCTAGTGGTGGGCTTCTTCAGTAAACTCGCGGATGAATTAGAAGAGAAGTACCAGATGTGGAAGAAGACTGGCGACAAGCAGTACCACATCATGCTGTTCGATTACATGGAAATGGACAAGGCGAAGAGGTATGTGAAATTGTTCGAGAAGGCCATCAATATGTGCTATATGGGCATGAACATGACCGAGGAGGCGATAAAGCGGCTGTTGACGCACTTCCACAACTGGATCGCGACGAAGGTATACGAGCACCAGGAGACCAAGGAGCGCGAGGAGAGGCGCATGATTCACTCCGCGAGGTCCCGCACGAGGAGGGTGCACTGCGCGAAGTGCGGGGGCCATTACTATGTAAAGGCGTAGCGGGGTGGTAATTCTAATACGTTCTAATTTGCAACCAAAGTATTTTAAATCTACAAATTTTTGTTTCAAACAGGACCTGTTAATTGGCTCTGAATTTTTATTTCAATAACGATCATCTATTAGTATTATTATTATTACCTTGTGTACATCATCACATACAAGCAGGCTGATTCTAAAACAATTGCTGCAAACTATCTGTCAAACTATGAGGTTATGTACATTTTGCATTCAATATTAACTTCTTAATTAACTCAATTAATTTCTTAAAGTCTGTATGTACGTAACAACAAAGGACTCAAATCTTTTTACACTTATGTTAACTAACCTCAAACAAAGCAAAGTTTCGTATAACTTAAATGCTTTGCGACAATTGTTTGAAATGTCATACACTCACTTGTTTGACTTTCGATTGTTTCGCGTGCTAGTAATCTCATTAATTTCACTAGGTGCTATTCGCTGTTCTTCCATTGTTCACTTGGGTGATGTATTGAGGTGAACGTGGGTGTAAATAATTAATTATTGTTGATTAGTTTCAAAAATGCTTCTATGATATGTTTTATTCAATTTTCTGACGGTTTGTGAGATTTGTATGTGTAAATTCTGCTTCGGAGGATGAAGATAAATGCAAAAGTACCTACAGTGCCTGAATAAATAATTTTGACATATCATGAGAAGTGAGCTTATGTATTTGCTCAACTTTTCCCATTAGAAAAAGCTGTTGTATAAGGTTTTATCGATTTGTTGTTGTCGTAGAGTCTTGATAGTTTTCTGTTATCTGTGGGTATGTTGGCAACCATTAATAAATTAGAGGTTATATTTATAATTGAGCGACATAACCTCAAGCTGTTGCTTATTATTTAATTCTTTCCACAATTTAAGTTTGTTCTTTATACAAAATTGGATGAAGGAGAAAAACTCTATCAAACCTTCTGTAGATTTAGTTTTAGTCGGAGCATTTCCAAAGTAATATGATGTAAAATTGAGTTGCTTTTAGATAACTTGTTTCCTGTTTATATAAGTATTATTGATTCGTAATTTTTTTATTGTTAGTTACCATTTTATAATGTTTTTATTTGTATCAATTTTTCTAATAATAAATATCGTTCCAATGTAGTACAATGTGAAACTAATATTTCCAGTTATATTTAGAAAAACTGTAAGCACAAATTTTTATGAAAAATATAAATATTTTTAGTACATGGTGACTTTGCCTGCACTAAAATTAAAATCTCCTTAACTCGCCATGGTGAAGAATAGAATAAGGTGTAAAAAAGAAAATCTCAACATTGATAACCAGGGTTGGCAGATCGTGCCGAGGTGTTTATATCGTCGGCGTCAGTATTACCTTAATAATAAAATGCCACACGTGCAAACGCTTCCAAATGGTAGTTTCGAAGATTTATTTTATGGCACGACTGCAACATGTAGAGTCTGTACTGAACCCTCCAAAATATACACGCCCACTGTTACAAGCTAGTAAAAGACTAACAGAGTATAATGGCAACACAATTAGGATTAAGAAGTTTCACAACAAATGTCCTGGTATTCCCGAACCACCACAACAGTTTCTTACTCGTTGAGGAACATGGTTGGAAACCGCCTTTTGTTATGCCGAACATTTCCAGCAAATAAAAGCTATTTTACAATTCAACCCTTGTTTGCAGCTATTAAGGAGAGTCAGATCAAATTTTGAGATGTGTCTGTTGAAACAGCCTATGCCTTTATTAATAACTAGCGACCCGCCCCGGCTTCGCCCGGTTTACGACATCACATTAGAAACCTCTAAAATTATCAGTGTTTCTCTACTATATTATGCATGTATTATACATACAAACCTTCCTCTTGAATCACTCTATCTATTAAAAAAAACCGCATCAAAATCCGTTGCGTAGTTTTAAAGATCTAAGCATACATAGGTAGTAGAAAGAAGATAGGGACAGACAGCGGGAAGCGACTTTGTTTTATACTTTGTTATGATAACAAATCTATATTATTAATAACTAAACTACTAAATAACGTCAAAATATTTTATTCAAATTAAATCGATATAAACTGAGATTCTAATATAAAAAAAGGCCACATAAAATCAACTCTAACTAAACTCACATTTAGCTTAATAGACAGCTTACCTCAATAGACAATCTTCCATACCGAAGGCTTGCTGCAATTATTTCCATTCTTGCAGAGGGCGTTAAACGTTGTCTCGGGGGCAAATCCCATGATTTCGCGTTCCTCCTGAATGCGGAACGAGAAAGTGCTCTCGTGCGTGCCAATAAAATATCTGGCGTGCGAGCAAATGATTTGGTCCAAAATGGCAACCCCTCCTTCTTTAAATTTCCTTTTGATGGAGTGTGGCGCGACATACCTCAGCACCCTGTATAGACGGAGGGCTTTGGACAACTCGTCAAATTCTGAAAAAAAAAAAAAGTAGAAAACGATCCTGAACAGGTTAGGAATCGTACCCTCTTCAGTACCATCGGTTGCTATGAATACGGTGTTTAAATGGAGCTCTTTGAGTTTTTTTTCGATTTGTTGGGCGACGTCAGTTAATGATGGAGAATCGTTTGGTCTGCTCCTTACAAAGTCCCGTCTTCTGAGGTGTACGGCAAGGTAAGGTCCACCTATGGCACTTCTCTTTGGCTAAATAAAATGGATTTATATAAAAATATCGTTACCGACTTGCAGTATAATAGAATCAGTATTATTACCTTTTCTTCTACCCACTTCTCGGGTAAAACTGTATTGTCTGCATCGTCGGTAGAATTTAAATACGTTTCACGAAAATCGGCAGCAACTTTCTTCAGTTCCTTATTGAACCTCATGCTTCTCCTAACCTGCCAATATAGTTTATCTCCAAAAAACTCATGCAGGGCCACTTCGGCATGATTTATTAGAATCGTCCTAATGCAAGAGCAATTAATACTACTTTAGATACCGAAATGCAAATAAACGTTGATGTCTTATCATAATTTATAATCTCACATTGTAAACTTTGAAAAGAATAGTTGCTTTTTACTTTTATTTATGCGTGTGATCTCACTTACTGTGCTGTTGTATTTAAAAATATTTCCTCAAGTTTTGTAGCTGGGCCATGATACGACAAACAATAAAAGTCCCTTCCAGTGATATTCTCGTAATGAAAAAACGAAATGGCATAATCAGACCGGCACTGGTCTATTTTGAATCTATCCTCAAAATTCCCCGTTTCAAACATATCTTCGAAATGTTGCAGGGTATACACTTCCTCTATAACGACTTCCGAATATTTTGCTTGATACTCTTAAAAGTATTTAAGGGTTAAACAATAGAGAACTGACGTGTTCCATTAATTGCAGCGCGTTTTATCATCTTGGATAAATAGCATTGGAACTAACCGGTGAAAAATTCGTGCATTTCTATGACAGGCGCAAAAGATTTCAAACTATAGAGATCAAAATATAATGCCCATGGGATATGTTCAGGGATTTCATTGTAACTCCAGTGCATCAAGCGCGACCAAGGCGGTAACACAAGCTTGAAATTATTGATCTTAGGGTTCTTCGATTTTTGCATTCGATGGGCGAGGGCAGCAAAACGCATGTAGACGTCCCTTCGCAAATTAAAGCCTTCTGGCGGATTCACGTCGTAAAATAAATATCTGAAAGAAAGAAAAATAGACATTATTCTTTACAGTATCAGTACGTACACAGAAACAGGTATAAGTTATTTCATTATTACCTGAATTGGTTTGTTTTGGAACAGTTATAATCGTCTTTGTAACATACATCATCATTTTGTGAAATACCATAATCTAGTAGCGCAATAAGCAATATTTGAATGTATGAAAGTTGAAAAAAATCGTAACATTTTAACGATTATTCTTAGGTATTTACATTTTCAAGTTTTGTTTACGCTGTGAGGTTATGACTACAGATCACTTAAAACGAAAGGTATTGAAAAAAATACGGATAAAAAGACATAGAAGAATAATACAGAGAAGAAGGTAAAAGGCCCTTTCTAATCGTTTCGGTTCGGGATGTAGCGTATTCGAATATGTGCTAACGCAACGTACTACGTAACGTAATGCAATTGTCGTAACTGTTGAAATTTATTGAACTACTACAGCTACAGATCTTCAATAAATATTCTATATCTTAAATATTTTACAAGATGAAGGTGTGAAATAAGAAAAATAATATGAGAAAATGTTTTTATTAGAACTTCATTTATTACGTAATTACTTGAATTGGAACATTTATAATCGCCTTTTCAAACGTTTAAATCGTTTGCTTTGGAATATTTATAATCGTCTGTTCACTGCACCGAGATTTAGATCTGTTCTAAATCTCGGTGGTTCATTGTGGGGTTATAATCACAGATTACTTAAGATAAGAAGGTATAGATATGGAAAAGAAGGCACAGAAAATAATACTGACATGGTAATAGGCCCCTTCCAGTTAGGGATGTAGGATTACTTTGCTAGCTAACGCATCGTAACGTAATGCAATGTTATTTTCACTGTTGAAATATATTTAACTACAGCTATGGCTCACCAAAAAAGATTCCATATCTTGATTGAACCGACAAGATGAAGGTGGTGTGAAATAAAGAAAAGAATCTGAGAAAAATGTTTTTATTAAAGAACCTCATGGTAACAATAGTATACATTTAAAAAGCTGAAGAGCACAATTATATAATAGAGAGCTATTATTCTAATCCCCATAAGTTGCTAGAGAGCTAAAATTGCTTGATAACATTAGAATGTATCACAACCCAGTCTAACTACATCCATTAATAAATTTGCATAATCAAAGTCAGCAAATCTTTAAACGAACGTGTACAAAAATTAATCTTTCCATTCTTTCGTGTAATGTGGTATTTTGAGCTACCCTGTATGGTTCCATATTTTCCTTTGATTGTATCAACCCCGATATATTGTATTAGAGCTTGAATTTACCACTACGATTAGGATTATTCTTAAGTATTTCGTACATTACATCGTAACGTAAGTCGGAGTAGTCATAACGCCGCAGTTGTTATCTTTGGCGGCCATCAACACGTAGCCGTCATTGCCCCAGTAATTCGACCAGCTGTTCTTGACCAACCAATAGTCCTTTCCGTTCATCGTGCCGTAACCCACAGCGAGCACGGCATGATCCAATTCACTCTCTTTGTTACCGCTGAAAGTATACAATTTCTTATCGAGATCACGATGTCATATTAGGAATATTTCAACATTCTCCCAGGGTTTGCTACCTACCATTGTGGTTCGTAATAAACTCCGTTTGAATAGAAACTGAAGGTACGGTGGCTTGCGTCGATCGCTACGCTAATGGGCCCACTCTTAACCAAAGCCAGCTTGAGTGCGTTCTCGTCGTTGGAGGTTACGTTGACCCAACCCGTAATTTTGGCCACTTTGGGTACCTTTTCTGCGTGACAGTAGCCGTCCTGGAATTAACGTTTTAAAAAAGGGATATGACGTAGAAAATAGGTAATAATTCACCTGTCCTAAGTAGGGACCATAGTCTTCTTCAGTGGGTATACCTCCGTGCTTCAGCATCCACTTGTAGGCACGGAAATCCTCTCCGCCATCGCATCCGTTGTTACCGTACCTAAAAATTGGCAAACTAGAGCGCCGGGCGTTTTTTAGCGAAGCCCCACTCACCCCCACGAGCAATCGATGAGCGCCTGCTGCGACAGACGCACCAAGTCGCCGCCGTTCTTCAAGAAGTAAGCGCCCTCTATCGCCCCGACCGTGCCAAACGACCAGCACGAACCGCAAACGGACTGATCTACAGGAGGAAACGGTGAGAAAAAAAAAAGTAGCGCCCCCTACACTATCCCTTTACCTTTCACGGGAGTCACAGCTCCGTATAGCCTCCAATCAAACTGGTCAGGCAGGCTTTCCCACTCGACGTTCTTGTAGGGGAAGGGCTGCCCGCCGTTGTACTCTCCAGAGTATCTCTTGCCACGCAGCGCCTTCAGTTCCAAGTCCGTCTTGTCGGCCAGGTGGTTGACGGACAGGCTATAACCTAAAAGGAGGCGCTTGAGCTAGACAGCTGTTAATGTTCGTTTAAAAAGTCGACAATCAACTGTCATAAGAATTCTCGAAAGTGGGTGTGGCTGAAAGTGGGCGTCGCCAACGGCATGGACCAGTCCTACTCACTGTTTTACTATAAGTTAACCTCAAGGGATGTAGTTCGTTAAGCATTTCTAATAAATTTGAGCAAATATTATTATTATCATAATTAATTATCTATATTTGTAAATATACCTGTTAAATGAATTACATTTTCAAAATTTACATCAATTTCTACATGTAGTATTCAAGGTCAAAGTAGGTACCAACCTAAATATTGCATGGGTTATAAATTACACTCGAACCCCTTTTTAGTCACCTTCGCTTAATTCACATCCTCTCTTATTTCATCACATTTTCCCTTATTATGTCACGAAACCGTCCCTCTTAAGTCGCCGCCTGTAAAAGTTTTAGAAGTACGTTTGGAAATTGGATTCTCGCATGAATACAATTTTTATTGAAAAAAATGATTGTGTAATACATTAAATTTGGACACCTAACCTTTAAAATAGGTTAGGTGTCTTTTAAAAATATTTAACCTATAAATTATTCATTCGTGGAAAATTGAACTTTGTCACGCACGACTGGGTATACTTACGTTGATTTTTTCGTTCAGTTGGCTAATTTTTCGTTATAACAAGTGCTGTGGTATATTTCTAAATATTTCTTTTTGCAGCTAAAACACGAAAAAGTTGAGGTTATGATCGCGACTTAAGAGAGACTAAATCGCGACTTAAGCGAGACGATGGTGCATAGATTTGGCGACTTAAGAGGGGTTCGAGTGTATTTTTTTGGTATCTGCTTTGACCTTGAATGTTATATGTAGAAATAGATGCAAATTATAAATTATGATTGTGTTAAAGCAGCTAGAAGAGATAAATATCACTATAAAAAATCAAATTGTAGGTTAGAAATCATTTTAGAAATCGCAAATAAAAAAAAGTGAGGTTGCATATCAAACCCTAACCAAACAAGCAACTTTTAGACCCCCATTTGAAGATTTTCTCGAACTTGGTAATTAAGAATAAGAAAATACTTTTTTCATGTTTAAACAGAACCCATTTTTAAAATTACAAGAGAGACAAAATAAAGCGCTATTTTTTTCTATCCAATTTTCATTTTTTACCTCTATTCTGTCGGTTAACGGAATGTATGAACCTGATGTTCTGCCTGAAAATCTCCTTGCGCAGCACGTGTTCCTTCTCGTCAGCGTACTGCTTGCCATGCTTATGCATGAACTTCTTGAACTCAAAGTCAAGGTGTCTGGCCGTGGTGGGCCTGATGAATTCCGCCATGGGGTTGAACGTGTATATGTGCTTGTCCCCGGGGCCGGGGAAAGAGCTGCACGTCATGTCTGAAAATTATTGCACGTACAGGGCACGACAGTTTTGGGGTACGTGGCTTTGAGAGTATGGTCTTCTATGAAACTTGTTTTTCTGAGGTGTACGTTTTAGTAACGATGGAATTTAAAGTTTTTGCTTCAAATTTTTCAAAATATGGCAACAAACGAATTTTCGATTATCGAAATGAAATAATGTTAGATCTCATCGGTTGTTCACATTATTATCTATACTTACTGGAGTTGATTTGGAAGATAGATTCGGGTATTTCGTTGAGATCGTAAAAATCGTATTCTAAGTAATAATGATCGTAGTGGCTGCCCAATAGGGAATTGAAGCCCCTCATTTCGTATCTGTGAAGGGTAAAAACATTTTATAGTTGGCATAAAGCATGTTGTTTTGGCAAAAAAATAAATATATGTGCAATGCGATGTTCGATAAATATTAAACACCTTTTGGGCACAGCGACCTTCGTATCTGGATTGTTCGGATCGGATTTGTAGAAGATCCACATGAGGTATTTGTTGACCTTTTGACCGACGGTCTCCGTAAGCTTCCATTTTTCCGTCAAGACTCCGTCAATTGTTTCTTCACCTTAAAGCGAAGTAATATATTAAATAAGAAATTTGAGAAGGCGTGTTATGTTGAAGATAAGCAGCACTGGAAATACAGATAAATTCAATACAAGCAGCACTACTAAACATGCACCAAAACAAATTCTATGATTGGAGACTTTATTCTTCAATTATCTATAAAAATATTATGAGAATTTTGGAAATAAGCCCTAACCTTCAAGTAAATTTTCTGTTTGTGAAATATAAAAAAAACATACTAGGTACTTTTTTAAAAAATTACTTTTGACATGATACTTTTTTTACTTTCATGACTTTATGACTGATACCTATTTACTTTGCTATTACAAAGGTTAAGTTGAGTAGCTTTCCGGCTAGACTTATATGTTCGCATAAATCGATTTTTTCCAACTATTAGACACAAACTATATTAATCTTTAAATCCCCTTTATTTCAAGAAAATTAAATAGCAGCTTGTGACTTACCAACACATTCAAAACCCTCTAAAGAAGGCAATATGGCTTGGGGCACAATTTTGTTCACCTCCGTGCCGTTCACTTGAAGACAGGTTAATGCATTTTCTTCGGTTTCGGTAGTGACCGGAGCTATTTTCAAACTGGTGCCATAACCCGACCCTCCCAACTGGTAGGTCTTAACCATGTCTCCGTAGTAGTCGATACGAGACTGCTTCGAAGGAGCATCATACCTTCAATTTTTTCATAGATATTTTTTTAAGTTAGGGGAATATAAAAGAGGAAACACACGTAAAATAAATACACGATCCACAGCAGTTTTCACAGGTGCTATTTTTTTTGTCAAAAATATATTTATTGTATAAGTAAATAGATGATAGATCTATTTACTAGTAAATTAAACCTACTCAGATTTTTCAATCTAGTTGGCCACGAGAGATGTTTGCAGAGCCATGGGTTATACGTAAAAAACATCAGTATGGGCTCATCAGTACAGCGTACCCACGAATATCTAAATGAAACCATGCCATCTGTCATATAACACAGGAACTAAAAAACAACTGGCATCTACAAACATCTTACGAGATCAATTCCTTCAATGAATTCCATATTCTTCTAATAAAAGAAAATCTATAACAATCATGGTGATATCAACAGATAGCATTATTTTTTGTAGAAGAAAACAATCGCCATCTAATACCGCCAACTTTATTTCGTTAATATACAGAATTAGTTTACAAATAGAGATAAAATTTAAAAATATGAAATAAGCATTTCTTGATACAGAGCATCTTGATAACCCTGTTATCAAAATTTTTTACAGTCGTACCGAAAACACCATATCAGAATTATTTTTATTATGACGCATATCCAAAGACAAAGCGTTTGAAATATTGTCGTGAATATACTTACCAAGCATAAAAGGGTTCGTGGATTTCGGCATATGGAATATGAAGAATCCCTTTGACTGTGTACGTGTCACTCCAAACTGGAGACCCATATTTTGGCTTTCCGAGTACTAAAAATAGCCTCGATAATACCTTAATTTAAATATAAAGTGAATATGTACCTGTAATAATAAAAGTAAATAAGAGGGTAAGAGTAGTAACCCCCATATTTAGGATCGGACGGGGCCTAATATCGCCTGTTAACTAACGTAAACTGCACACAATATGAGTAAAGACAATAGGTCGTAACTACTGATTAAAAGTTAATAAAACGGCGAAGCAAGCCGCAATCTTTTATTGTTTTGATGACCCGGTTCATGACCTGACACAATCAGTGATTATCGCATTCACTGTTGCCAATTGGAGAAATTAATAACAATGTTTGGCAGCATTAAGAAGTCTAGAGACCCTAGACTTCTTGGGCAGCATAGAGAAAATTTTTAAATTTGACATGTAAAAAAATTCCCTGTAAAAGAGTTCTTTTGTTTGCACCACAGACGCGATTGGAGGAATGTGTCCTGTCTGGAACGTCAACTTAACCGTGATTGGAGTAACGTGTCCTTCAAATTTAAACGAACCAATCATGCCACTGAGCTCGTTGGGAAGGTTTAATAGCCCTAATATTACCGTAATTCCAGGTACGGACTATCAAATAACTCCTACGAAGTGAGAATATTTTTAAAATTTAAAGTTGTGTGTGAAGGCATTCATATTATAAATCTGCGGTCTATCCCTAAAAATTATGTATTTAGAACAATGGAACAGGATCAAAATAAAACGTCTCGATCATGGAATAATTTATTTGGCTTTGACTGTTAAATTGAAGTCAGAAGATACATTTACAGTTTTGTTCATGTCAATTTATGGGTTTCAAATTTTAGTATCCATTTGTGTTTAATTTACCTTTTTAAAAATTGATTTGAAGTATCTATTAATTTCCATCTTGTTTTACTTATTCTCATCGAAGAAAGAAACCGATGATGTACTTAGCATAGGATGATCAAATTATTTTCAAAACGCATGCTAATAATCATTATAAATATTTGACTGAGGTATTTAGTACACTGGTATTTGAACAAAGTTGTTGAATTATATTCGATAAATTACACAATAGCAGTTTAATACCTAGTACTTAAATGACGACACGACTTGCAAACGTGTGATCTTCCGTCTCTGTTCCTTGCGATCCGGGTATCCTTCCCGAATTCTACAATAAAAAACATGTTTTCACATTAATAATTTAACAATAAAAACCACTTACCAAGGTTCTTGCCCTGTCTTCCAACAAACTGTAAGCAAAATGGTTCAAAGTGATAGCCTTCGCAACGCTACCCCCTGAAACCTATAAATCGGATCGCCGGGTATATCAGTGTCTAATTTTATAACATTGGTAACAGTCGTTCTGCCTAGGTGGCTGGTGTTTGGAATCATCGGACCTCTAGATATATCGACATGCGTGCCCACCTTAAAAAGCGTCACTTTGTCACTGTTATGAGCTGCAATGTCGGGTATTTGCTCAGTTTTGTGCGGTTCGATTTAAAAATATCTAACGCGATATCCTTCTCAACGTTCAAGCACTCTATAGGATGGTTTTGTTGACAGAATTTAATCATTTCAATGGACAATACTTTCAATTCCTGTTTAGTCGGTCGCCAGTCGTCTAAAGAGAGTTGGACATCATACACAAAACTACCTGTTTTAACTAAAAAAAAGGCACATCAAATAAGTTCGATAATTGAAATGGAAATATTACCATTTGGACTAGGAAAACTGTGCAGGTTGAGTCTAACGGTATCCTTAAATGCGTCCGAAATGACTGCTCCTAAAATGAAGCCGCAGCTCCTCCAGAATGTTTTATTCACCGACGCGGGATTTGGTAAGTGGTAATGAAGTAATTCTAATGTGCATGAATCTGGTAAGGGCCTGTGCATATGCCACAATGTCTCTCGATTGAGTAGAGCAACTACTGCTTTATTCAAGACTGTGCTGCCCAGGTCTATAAAGTGTTTTAGGTGTAATACATTTAGTCTTCATAAGAGTATACTTACGTTTTGCACAGTCGTAGGGAGTCGACAGATTTTTGTTCATTACCAGTTTTGCGTTTTCTGGAGGACCGTCGTAAGATACATCTATTTTTTCTATTCTTCCTATTAGTTCCTTCTGCCTCTTTTGCTCAGCGACAAATAAATCGTTTTGCCGTTTTGATTCTTCTGACACTCCAGTAATACATCCTTGAAATAAAATTTATACAATTGTATTTGTTACCAAAATGTTTAACATTAATAGGTTAGGTAAAAATCTAGGAAAAAAACGAAAATCTTAAATGTTGACTAATATACTCTTTACTACACTAAAAACTTACTTTGAAGGGTGGATATACGTGTTTTTTTAAATAAAGATCCTTTTATTTGTTTGGAAATAATACTTAGAGTACACATTTCAAAATGTTTGGTTAGAATCATGGATCATGAACTGGAAGAAACGTCGTGAATGCGTATTCGATTGGCAAACTAATGAATACATATACGAAATATATTACAAGGTTTGGAAAATTATGAGCTTGAATATTCAGTTTTTTTGTACTGGTTAATTGTATGATTGTACTTCGTCTCCTATGTTTAAAATACCTTAGTTTATAAATACAGATAATGTGGCTCATTCACATAAATGGAAAGCACATAAAGCATTCGGTTGAATGCACAGACAAAAAAATATGGTTTTGGCTTAGTTTGAAGGAATCAGTTGTTTCATAACTGTCGGTTCCCTTTTTCCCAGTTCTGTTTCAGTCTTATTTTTATACCTAGGGTAGGGGAACCTGCACAGTAGCTACTTTTACTGCCAGATACAAACTGTCTCAGTTAAGTTAGTACCTTATTTACACTATTTACTCCAAATGTACACTGAATTTGAACCCGGCGATCATTGAATTTGAAATTGAAGTATTAGAACGTCAAATACATACTCTTCTGTATCAACGGTATTAGAAATGGGGATACTAACAACAAGAAGACTAGAACTAAGACTTCTTGACTAACAAGAAAATACACTAAAATAGTACGGATATTTTCAATATTTTATGCCAGAGTCAGATCATGCGCAAAAAGTTGGAGACACTAGTGGCATAACCTGATTTTCATAAACTGTGATTTTAGTAATTTGGTAACGCTGCGGTCCCCTAACAACTGTTCAGTGTCATTAGAGGCTAGATAAATTTGACAATTTGGTAGGCTGGTGATTTATTTCTGTTCTTCATTTTATCCGTGGGTGTTTCGGGAAGTAGGGTATAAATAATGTATTTAATAAGCCCCTAATCTTTTAATAATCTTTTCTTGGGACAAGTGACTCATAATATGGTTACTGGGTTTTCAGTGAGCAGGTATATCTTGTAAAATCATACGTATAGGTATGTCTCTATACGTACCTTTCTGAGAGTAAAAAAAAAACAGTTGTTAAAATGACCGGTGTTTTATACCCAGTATTATGTTTTTTATTACATCAGTAATATCAAAAGATGTTACTCTAGTATCTAGAACACGTACATCGTTTTTGGAAAGGTACGGAGGTTACAGTAGTGCGATCTTGCTTCACATGAGAATACCGCAAGATACGTTGTATTCCTCTTTCAAATTTACAGCCGACGAAACCCAGATGTCATTATTTAGTACGTATGCTCCTGTTAAACGTAATTTTTTTTTGTAGCATCTTTTCTTTTAGGATGTTCCACGAGAAACGTCTCCTTGTATATGAAGCACGGTGCTCCTCCTGTCATAAATCCCGATGGGTCTCCCTTTCCCGAAAATTTCAAAAACATAACTAGAAGTGAACTGTACAACTTGGAATTTCACACGGATAAAAATGACCACTACATCAACATCAGCTCTCCCGAGCCTGGATCTTATTACGCGGCAACCTTCCTTTCTTACACTGACCCCAGACAGAATGCAATCACACAGCAAGGTGAGCAATCTTTTTATTATTATCCGTAGAACCATGATTTCACATAGTTGGTTAACTATTTATGTTTTAGGTTTAAGTCCGACGTGTTACGCAAGCGTCGAAGCTATTCTGCTCATCAGGAAAGCCGACACGCCAATTATAGTGTCCGAAAACGATCTAGTCGAGGTGATATCGTTTACTAACGAGAACAGATATTTTAAAATATTCTCACCGCGGGTAAGCACGCACGGCATATTGGAGCTCGAAGAGTTACACTTCTCGCAAGACGCCGACAGTCTGGTGGTTCGCGTCAACGTGAACAGCCCACCCTCCGAGGAGGTGTACCAAAGGGAGGATACTTACTATAGAAACTCGACACTTTACCCCAACGTGTTTTGGACGCAACCGGACACTTGGAACTATATACAGATCGTGTTTCGGAACGAAACCACCGACGACACTTTCCAAGACGCATCTAATTTAACGTTCAAGGTGAGGTTCTACTCGAACGACGTACCCGTCACCGCCGTGGCTTACAGCTACCTGGATAATAAAACCGTTTACAATAATTCCGTTACGAAGACCTTCTACGATGATATGCTCACGCACGCTGTTCCTTACAAGCACTACGACCTGATACGAGAGGCCAGCACTGCCAGCTTCCTGTTTTCCTACGAGTTAAAAGACGAATTGGACTCGAACATAGCCATACCGATCAACATGACCAACAAGCACTTCTCTGTGATGAAGTTCGAGATTCGCGAAGGTACCGACTCTGGCGGCACCCTCCAGTTCATCGTGGCGTTTAAACCGAGGGTGGATAGAACTTCCTCGGGTGTTTCCGTCCTCGAGGAGCCCGAAGGACACGTCATAGTGGCCTGCATACGGAGGGGGGCCGTGGAGGTGCCGACGTGGCCCAACAAATGCGTCTTCGGTGACGTGGAGCGCCCGTCCCAGCTGATACTGAACAAGACGGTGGAAAACTCCACGATACTCGTCCCGTTTCCGGAGAGCGGGACGTGGTACGCCTCGCTGAAGCTGTTCTGCGGAGGCTGCGTGCCCTGTAACTGTTCCGACGGGTGCCTGGATGAGTACAGGTGGTGCACGAGGAAGTGCGAGCAGAGCTGCTCGGACACGGCCAACTGCAGCTTCTGCATAGAGGAGTGCAGGGAGACGGTGGTGGGAATGGAGGGGTGCGCGGGGTGCGACTGTGACGGGCCCTGTCTGGTGCGCGACAACGACACCTGCAACAGCAGCGTCGTGTTCGACATCGGATCGAGGCCGTGCGTCTCGGGCGGTGTTCGGAGAACGGACGGTGCTCCTTCATGGTGTCAGACGGGGTGGTTTTCTCCACCTGCGTGTGCTCCAACAGATACAGAGGTAAGTGTCTCTTTTTATTTTATTATTGCACATTTGTGGCCTCCGTTCGATATTTCACCTAGTGACCTTGAGGTTCAAGGTTACGGAATTGTTAAGGGCACGTTTTTGACGTACACTGTTGGATAAATACTCTTGGTTAGTGTCTTATTTTACTGTAAAAAATATCGTAAGCCCAAGTCCTCAAAGTATACCGAGGAATCAATAGTGTATGTCTTGAAATATTACTCTTAGACCGTCAGGTTTTAAAATTTTCTTATCATTAAGAAAATTCACGTTACTTTCAACCTTATTTCCAATATGACCTTTCACTCGCCAACTTTCTGAGAATGCAGAAGATTCTTTGCAAAGAAGTGTCGATTTTCAGAGCTTCCATTCTCATTTGCTGACAATTAACATTACCAGAGAGGCAAGATCATGCCTTGTCACTAAAAAAAGGCTTTTTCAAAGACGTTTTCACTATGCAAATTACTCATAAACTATTCATTCACTGCTGCTGGTAGTTTGGTAACAATTCTTGGACTGAGCTTAGACGATAAAGACCATACGCCGGTCACATTTCAGGATTGTATTGTAGGCTCCATAGGATACATTTACTTGCCGGCTTAAACACTAAATAGAGGTTTGTGGGCTTTAATTAACAATTTGCCTTACTTGCAAACTTTAGGTTTCCCACACACCTACGAAGCTATAGTTCTAGTCCAAACTTAACGAAACTGATCGAAATCCCTGTCGATGTGTGGAAATTCTGTTTTAAAATCCTGAATAAACCCATCGGATATGAATTCTTCTATCATTTCTAAAGTGACTTTCGATCGTAAAAGCTGTTTGTTCTGTCGTGATTAGATTACCGCATTAAATTCCTTTTAAAACAGAAACTTCAAGACATGATAATTTACAAACTCATTTGGAGTTTCAAAAATGTATGTTTAATGAATTTCAAATTTTTATGTGAGTACAAAAAAATATAGTACTAAAGTAGTACATCATAGGGTTGGCCCGTGTTGACTTTGGAATAGCAAATATTATTACCAGCTAAAAAAATTACTTGCGAAAGGGCAGGCGGTGTGGAATGGGAATTACAAACATAAATATGCTTGTATGTAAAGTGTGAAAGAAACTAAACAAGCAAAAATAACTTTTTTTTTGATCTTAAAAATTAGTGGCCTTGTAAAATTTATATGATAAACGTAAATGATATTTGTTAACCTAACATTAATATTTGCAATAATATTTTTATTCTACCCTGTACGGTCGACTCCAGATACATTTTTTTAAGACTGTTGAAGTACATTTTACGGAGGAGCACAGCTGGATCCACAGTGTTGCTTTGCTAACAGCGGGCGTTGTTACTCCCAACAGAGTTCATTATCTGTTTATTCATGGCATCCTTATTAAGTGTTGAGACATGCGATAATCGTAAGCAATTATTGCATTTATCTTGTGTTAAGTGGGATAACGCATTTATTAGGCAATTTATTAAATTGTATAAATACAGTGCATAGTATTGGTTTAATAGAGCGTATCAAGTGGGATCAGTGTTGTACAAATAATTTATTGGCAAGATGCCTATAGAGTTTTATCTGTATTTCTAGGAACTTAATCTTGTAATGCTGATAAAAAAAATCCTCTCAGAAAATTTTTAGTTTAGCATTGTACTTTATTTATATTTAAATTAAATTTAACTATTGTTTAATACATTTTATTATTACAATTTTATTAGAAACTATAGCATACTAGAGGGCAGCCCATATACGAGGGGGTACCCAAAAATAACCGGAACAGTATTGCCGTTGGCGGAGCTTGTGTAGTACGCATTTCTGCCGCTAGGCGTGTATGGCGCAACTCATTGCCAGTTCAGTGCCGCCTGTGTTGTCGACCTGACTTGTTCTGTTCATCTGCAGTGATTGTTTTTGCTAGCGCTATTTTGTTCTTGTTTCGTTTTTTATGATGGCAAGTTTAAGTGAACAACGTGCAGCTGTGAAATTTTGTCTTCTACTCGGTGAAAATGCTGCTGAAACTGTTTTGATGTTGACGGCTTACAAAGATGATGCTATGGGAAAATCTCTAGTGTACGAGTGGTTTGCTCGGTTTAAAAATGGCGACATGTCGATTGATGACAAACCTCGTTCTGGACGTCCATCAACTGCCCGAAACGACGAAAATGTTGAAAAAATTCGAGAGCTTGTGCTCACAGACCGTCGACAGACAATCGATCAACTGTCAGAGATTAGTGGGTTATCTTGGAGCTCTGTTCAGCGAATTTTAACCGAAGATTTGGGAATGAAAAGGGTTGCTGCCAAGTTTTTTCCTCGGGCTCTGACTGACGAGTTGAAACATGTCGTGCTTTGAAACAACAGCTTGCAACTGATCCAGATTTTCTGTCAAAGGTCATTCCTGGTGATAAGTCATGGTGTCGTGGTTACGACCCAGAAACAAAGCAACAGTCAAGCCAATGGAAAAGGCCATTGTCACCCCGTCCAAAAAATGTCGTCAAGTCAAATCAAACTTCAAAACAATGGCGATTTTCTTTTTTGATGCCAAGGGCGTAGTTCATTCAGAGTTTGTTCCCCCAGGTCAACCTTTTATTTGGAAGTATTAAGAAGATTGAGCATCAGTGTTCGTCAAAAAAGACCCGATTTGTGGCAGGCAGGAGACTGGTTCTTCCACCACGACAATGCACCTGCACACACAGCCGTATCTGTTCGCCAGTTTTTGACTAAAAATGGCAAGGTTCCGCTGCCCCACGCACCTTACTCGCCTGACCTGGCCCCGTGCGACTTTTTCTTATTTCTACGCATGAAAATGGACAAGAAAGGACACCGATTTGACAACATTGAAGAGGTCAAGAAATAAACAGGGAGGAGCTGTCAGCCGTTTCTAAAGATGACTACGAAAAATGTTTTGAACAGTGGAAGTGCCGGTGGGACAAATGTTGGGAGCCGGAGTATTTTGAAGGGGATAAGGTTGTTTTGTAAAAAATTTGAAAGTATATAGCTTTTAAAAAAATAATTCCGGTTATTTTCGGGTACCCCCTCGTATGTCACCCCTACAAGAAATTGCGCAAACATAAACTGTAATTTTCGGGCTCAAGTGTATATCCGTGTTTACAGGGTGGGACTGCACCGACGGCTCCCTCGCCACCCCCTACTACATGGTGGTGATCGAGCTGCTCCTGCTTGTCCTCAGCAACCTCATGTTCCTGCCCGCCGTTTACGTCGCCTTCCGACGCAAGTACTACATCGAGTCGCTCACCTACTTCTCCATATGCTTCTTCTCGACGTTCTACCACGCCTGTGACGCCGGCGAGAACATCATCAGCTTCTGCCTGGTGCGGCTCGCGGCGCTGCAGTTCGGCGACTTCTTCTGCGCGCTGCTGGCCATCTGGGTGACGCTCGTCGCCATCGCCGACCTGACGCCGCTCAGCACGTCCGTGTGCCACATGGCCGGCGCCATCGTGCTCGCCTTCTGCACCACCGTCAACAAGACGGCGCTGTGGATCTTCGCTCTGCCCGTCGCCACCGGCGTCTGCATCGTGGCGGTCAGCTGGTACCTGAAGTACCGCAAGGTGAGGCAGCGCTTCGCCAACAGGCGCTACCTGTACGTCTGCGTGCCGCTGGGCACGGTCATAGTCGCGATCGGGCTGGTCATGTACGCGTTCCTGCAGACCGAGGCGAACTACAAGTACCTGCACAGCCTGTGGCACGTGGTGATGGCCGCCGCGCTGATCATAGTGCTGCCCAGGCCCGACACGTTCCTGCCCGAGGTCATTTTATAGTATACCGTCGGCGCGTATTGGCCGTTGGACGCGTTCGTCTCGGCGTTGCGTTGGCCTCGACGGTTTAGCGGTGAGTAGAGGTCGAGCATGCCCGTTTTTCCGGTAGGTGCCACATGTGGGTGTGTATTTGTCCGTTGATATGACCCGCGTCTCTTTTGAACTACTCAGATTTGTCAAGAAACAGAAACACTATCGACAAACGGAGATACTTATATGCTGAATTAGTGGGGAACAAATGAGAGTTCTGTATCACCCCCTCACCCCAATTTTTACCCCACTCCTACTTTTTCACGGCCCCGCCTTCATTTCAAGGCAGGTCGCCTACATTCTTGGATGGATCAGACCGGTTCTTAGGTCAATGACTGGTCGAAGTCCAGCAACTGACTTCGACCAGTCATTTCACCAGCTGAATCAATTGAATTATCAAGTGACAGAGATATTTCCTTGCATTACATCACCATGATCATAACGTCGTTAAATCTAAAGGCATAGGTATGCCGTCCCTAATCATATGCCGAATGAGTGGGGAGCAAATGAGAGTTCTCTATCACCCCTTACCGCAATTTTTACCCCACTCCTACTTTTTCACGGCCCCGCCTTCATTTCAAGGCAAGTCGCCTACATTCTTGGATGGATCAGATCTGTTCTTAGGTCAATGACTTAGGTTCGACCAGTCATTTCACCAGCTCAATCAATTGAATTATCAAGTGATAGAGATATTTCCTAGCATTACATCACCATGACCATAACGTCATTAAATCTAAAGGCATATGCCGTCCCTACTCATATTCCGAATGAGTGGGGAGCAAATGAGAGTTCTATATCTCCCCTCACCGCAATTTTTACCCCACTCCTCCTTTTTTCAGGGCCCCTGCCTTCATTTCAAGGCAAGTTGTAACATTCTTGGATCGATCAGACCGGTTCTTAAGTCAATAGCTGGTCGAAGTCAGCTGCTGGACTTCGATCAGTCATTTCACTAGCTTGTGGTAGTAAACTGGGGGGGGGGGGGGGGGGTAGTAAAAAGCGGGAGCTCTCATTTGCCCCATAGTCGTGAATGAAGTGCATGTTTTAGAATATGGTCGAAAAATAATAGAATATGACCTTGCTTATTGTGGATTTACATTCTATTGCTAGGAAAATTGTGGTCATTTATACTGTCATTGAATTGGGTATTACTTGGTACCATTTTGCTCTCTTATAAAATTGGCCTTAGAAAAAAGGAATTTTATTTTAACAATTCCTTATACATTGTCTTTTATCTTTTTGTCTTTTAATAATTTTCAACTTACTTTGAAAAGAAAATGCCCTTGGGAGAACACTACATTTAATGTTAGTGAGTTCTGTATGTGTTAGTTACACACAGAATTACTCAAAAATTGAGTTCTCTAGAATTAATTTCCTTTTTTCTTGTAAAATCTTGACTTGTTATGGAGCAAAATTGTCCTAAGTCTCTCTTCATCCAAATTAACTGTTTTTGAAGTGTTCCTCGTCTGTTCCTGAACACCCTGTATATAGTATAAATTATTTTGGTTAATTGTGTGCATATTGGCCATGTCTGACCACCTGCTGTGGCATCTAATAGAAGCTTTGATCGTCCTTTGATTGTCTGGAAAATGGGAACTGGTAACGCTGTCAAAGAAATTTGACAGATAAAATTACATACCTGAATATGCGTGAGTGAAATGGATTCATTTATTTAGTTTCCTCAACGGTTTGATTAAAAATGTTTTTTTTTTTTTAATTTTTCCCGTAACCCATCCATGCCGAAGTTCGATTATGAAGCATTAAAACAACATTTTTTGTACATTCTGGTAAGCGTCTCAGACAAATACTTCACCGCACTGTAAGAGGTTCAACGACGAATAAGTGGCGACGCGTTTGATTGTTAAATCAATTAATGTCAATAGCTGTTATTTACAGAAAGTATTATTTAGACAATATGCTTGTTCTATCAGCCACGCTAGTTGTGAAATATTTAAAATTATAGTCGCAGAAATTTCTATAACTATTTGTTTTCGTTGTCTTGGAGTTGTTTTATCTTTGCATGTGATAAGAATGTCTATTTAAGCTACGTTTTTTTCCTTCTTTTCTATTTATGAAATTTGAAAATGCGAACTATGATTTTAAATATTTTAGCTATCAAATGAAATATGCATATAATGACGGCGTTAAAGGCTTAAAAATTGCATTTATATTTTTAAATCTACCTGTGCATTTAATATAAAGTATTATAGATGGTTGTAAGAAATAAAAATGTAGGTAAGTTGTAAATAATATCAAACGAAAATAATTTTTGAATAGTCGATGAGAAATACATTGTCTTTTTAAGCGGTTTCGTAACTATAGTAGTGATCACTGTGAATATAAGCTACATGTTCCATTTACCTTATGTATAATAATTCTTAGTTGTTATATTTGCTCTTTTTTCGAGACTGTGATGTTGTTCCAAGATGTAAGAGTATTTGAGCATTGAAGTAGCTGTGATTGGACAATATTGACTGTCGGAGGAGGTTGACGATGTTGGCCGCACTTTTCCACGTGCCGCACCTATTTTTTATCTTTCTTTTTAGAACGTTTGACTGAATGCTATGATCTCTTTTTTTCCTAGAATTAAAAGCGAAGTATGTGAAGTTATTTTGTAATTTTGGTGCACGCTGAAAACAATTGAAAACAACTTAGAGTCAGTTCGCATACTTTGAGGTTAATTTTCGCCATGACACTCTTATTATTATAGGAGAAGCTGTCAAAATATATACGTATTATACTTTTTATTAAGCGGTTATGTCACATTGACAGCCCCGTCAGTCTTTTCTTGTACCACAAGGGACCAAAGACAACCAGTACGAAAATCTTTTGTGATGTTAAAAGCATGTATATTTTGCATTCTGTTTTTTGAACGATTTTGAGTATTTCTTTGGTAACTCAATTTTCTAGCATTCCGCATTTCTTTCTTTTCGTAGCATATATTTTAGTGTTCTTTTAATGGCCTATTGTCCCATATAGTCGTAAATTATTGACAAATGGCGACAGTTACCACGTTTTAATGTTCTCTAGGTATATATATGTTTTTTTCTATGATCTATGTTAGACCTTAGAGTACCTTTTTAACTGTGATAGTTTACTGAAAATCAATTTGACTTTTAGCTCTGTAGAGAAGTATATATTTAATATACAAATATATATATGTATGTTTTAAATAAATATGTATATTTAACTCTTATTTTTTTTGTTATCGGTTACGATCACCAAGACCATTACTAATTTTTTATAAAGAGATGGAAATAGCGGTTACATCGAAGCTAACGGTTAAACATTGTTGTTGTCAAAATTTTGACAAGTGACTGTCACGATTGTAAAATTAACAATGGCTGTCACATAAAGTGACGGCCTTGACAATTGAATAAGGTTATAAATTTAAGATTAAGAATAGAAATACGTCTTTTTTGCTCGGCCAACTTTAATGACTTTTTTTTGGATCACTCGTTATTTTCATAAATTATAAAGTTGGACTTTAAATTTTCCGGTGTTTCTTGAAAAGAAAAATTGTGACTAATTCTGCTATTACGCTTTATGAATTATAATAATAATAACAATAATCACTGCAATTACTCTGAAGAGTTAACCCATAGATCCTTTTTTAGGATCTGTGCAGGGGGAAGGGATCGGCTACGGAATAAGACAAAGGTAATTTTTTTAAATGCTATTTATTAGGTAACTATTAAGAATTTGATCTAGCCTAATACTTTTTTTTATGATTGTACGTTTTATTTGATAATTCATAGAAATTAACAATATTTCGAACTTTTATGATAATTGACCTTATAGTAACCTGTATCTCTATTAATATTCTTCTCTTTTAACGATATAATAAAAAAAAATCGCAAAACCTCAACTTTCAACTGCAAATGTAAAACTTTATAACTTTTTTTAATATAAATATTCATATTTACATCAACGCGCGTGTCAGCACGTTTCTTTTTTCTTTTAGAATTTAACCTACAGCTTTGTACAAATTAAACGAAAAATGGCGGGCATTTTCAACGCGAAATTTTCGCTCATTATTTACAGGATCTTGCAATTAATCTGTTGTCCTCGAAGAGTTCATGCACCCACTCAATCCACAACTTCGCGATCGCCTCAATTACAAGATTAAGAAACGACGTAACTAAGCGAATTAAAACCGTACTTATTCGCTATACAGGAAGCAACGACTTCGCACGAAAATTCCAGCCGATTTAGAACAAAATTATATTTATTGTAGCAGAGCATACTGTATAGCTGGTTTTTACTATAATTTTTAACATTATTTTTAATATTTTTGTACAGAGCGTTCAAAAAATTGACAGGATATTTCAAGAGCTGTTTCTACCCAGAAAAACTAATGAGCCATTCAAAAAAAACGTCATCAAACCTGACTATGAACGAGAGAGATGAAAACAGCGGTTATGTCAAAGTTCGAAGCGAAACTTTGTTGCTGTCAAACTTTTTGGCAAGTGACTGTCACAATAGTGAAATAAATTGTGGCTGTCACATAACGATAGCCTTGACTTATTGTTTTAAAATAAGGTTATAATCTTAAGATTAAGAATATAAATACTACGTCTTTTTTTGCTCGGCCAACTTTGTTGACTTTTTTTGTATGGCTCGTTATACTATTTAATTTATAAAAAATCGCGACAGTTTGTTTTCAAAATTTTGCGTTTTCTTAAAGCTGTGTTAGGTATTTTTTTATAATACAGGGAAACAGCTCTCAATGTTTCCTTTTTTTTTCTGAAACTGTGATTATATGAAAGGCAAATATCTTTGATTAACTGGGATATCACTGATATATAATTCAAGATCCTCTGAAATAGACCGAATCATACTCAAAGTAACTGATATTCATTCACAATGCATTTACGTTACAGATTTTGAGGCAAAAATATAAAACAAATATACGAGGGGTGACCACAAAGTATGATAAACCCCTAACATTTGCCATAGTTGCCATGGTATCGATTTTTACTATAAAATTCACTATTCAATAGCAAGGGTTTTTTTAATAAAAAAACACGTCTAGGTTTGTTCCCATAGCGTCTTATAAACTGATTTGAATTTTCAAAACCAAAGCAAAGTTCTAAACATTTAGTACATGTTCGGTGTTGCAGTAGCGTGTATAGGCTGCTTGAAAAACGTTTGTAACAAGAAATAATTGTTAGATACAAAAGTAGGAACATTTGATTTCAATCACGCGCAATTAGAACTTACTTATTTGTTTACGGAACTTCTGACTACTTCAGAGTTTAGGATCTATCCACAGGAAATTAAAAATCAGTATTTTGACGATAAAACTTAACGTATTTAGGTCATTTTAGGTGTTTCGTGACGTCTGAATATTGTGTATAGAAAATTTAAAATACCTGATTGGATAATATGGATTATTTTTCATTCCCGATGGATAAAGTGATGAAAGCGATCCAGTAATCGTTTCTGAAGGCGATATTGCTTTCTGTACGTTCAAGATGTTTAAAGATAAGGAAGGAAAGCAATTTGTCAGTCACAGAATTAGAAACCAGGAGTCTGTTGTCTGAGGACACTGTTATTATTTGTCGTTCAAGCCAATTTTTGTTTTAAATACGTGAGATACATAATTCCACCCGCGCATGCGCACTGAATACAGTTTATAACATGTTCGGAACGCGTTGCTAGAACAAACCTAGAATGTTGGTTCTTGACAGTGACGCAAAAACATTAATATGTACAGTAGCGCCATAATAATGGCCACAACCTCTTTACAGGGTGTCCGAAAAATTAGTGTACAATTCCTTTGACATTTACCATTCATTTTTTGGGTCAAGGAATCCCTGCTTATACTTTGTACATTCATTTCCCGGACACCTTGTACACATCAGAATAAAATGAATTAAAGCAACTTCGTCTTAGAAGACTTATTACTTATGTATACTAACTTAGAACTACTTATTCCCTACCAATTCGATAATAAAATTATGCTAAGATAAATTTCCCTAAATCAGTTCCATTTGCTGCTTAACACCCTGTATAATGTCTCTTATTGAACTAAATTCTCTTTGGATAGCTATGCTACCAAAGAAAAATTGCCCATTGTATTAGTAAAAACATCAGTGATATCACAGTACAAATATGTTTTTTTTCTCGAAATAGTTATGTTAGCAAGCGAAATTTTTTTCGATAAATTTTACATTGTTTTTCATTACGTATGCTTCTAGAGATTAATAATTCATTTTATCTATTAGGCTACTTTTAGAAAAATTCCCAAGAAACGTTAAGGATCGAAGCTTCAGCGCCAGTAACTTTTCTAATAAGCGACAAGCTCTTAGATAAATTCAGATAATAGAATATTTTCTCCGTAATTATTTATTTTTTGACGTCTTGTAGGCACTTGTCAGTGAGGATCAATCCCGTTTTTCATAAACCACACTCAAGGTATTAAACTCCGGAAGGAACTGAGAAATCCCGGTGAATTTTGGACCCATAGTTTTCTCGGATATGCCTGACCGCTTCTTCAACGAGGTGGTCCCGATTAAGACATCTACAGGAATTTTAAAACGAACGTCTCATACAAGATGTTTCGTTTCTCTCCTGGATGAATTAGTGACACACAAATTGATAACAGAAAGTGTTTCAAAGAGGTTATAAACAGTTTAAGTAAACGGAAACACCCTGTATATTTACTACAATTGTTTTCTCTTTAAATTTCTTCAGTTTAGACACATTATTCATATTTTTTTTAATCTACTGGTGTCCTTTATTGCTTTTATGAAGGTACTTCTGCGTATGGCGTTTTGGAATTAATAAAATGTTAGTGCCTGGATTTCATATACCTAAATTGTTGATAATTGCTAAAAAAAGAAAATAAATAATAATTGTACAGTAATATGAGATCAATATTGCTTCTGTTATTTAAAATGGAATACCCTATTTTTTTTTTCAAATACTAAAATGAATTAGAATCGAAAGAAAGAATATCCTAACTTTGAAATGGGAAAAATATTTTTTTGAAAAATTTGTTCTTCATTTTGAGAAATAAAGATCAGAATAGGTATATCATAATATAATATAATCAGTTTTGGTTTTATTTGTTCTGCTATTTTGATATTTGTGTTACGAGAAGTAGGTATTTTCCAAAAATTTTGTTTGCAAAAAAGTAAAAAAATATATATATAAAACCAGAAAAGAGGAAGACATGAAAAACTATGTTTGTTGAAGAAAGTTTTCTTATAATGAATGGATATATTATATAGGGCGTTCCATCGCAAAAGAAAAATAACATCCCCGATGCTTTTTTGTCAACTGTGCAATTATTATTAGATTTCTCATTTGTTTCAAAATGTCGCGTCATTTTTTCCTTGTTCTCATGTCCTACAAGTCAATATTATTGAACTGTCGACCACGTTGAGTTTGGTTTATTTTTTGATATACAGTTTTTTATCCTTTTCTTATTGTTTATGTTTATTATTCAGTGTTTTTTTTGTTCTTGTTAAATTGACTGTTCTCGGAACACCCTGGTTGTGTTTACGCGGTAATTATCCTAGTATGATTGTCTCCTTACAATGAAATATGTATAACCTATGTAAATGTGGCAGCAGCGTGCGCGGATTTAAGGGCCATGTCCTACGTACATTGTTTCTTCCTATTGGGGCATGGACCCCAATCAAATCCAAAATAAAATGTATTATGTGCGAAAATAACTTAAAAACATATTTCATGACTTTTTTTATTCTTTTTGACATTGTTAATCATGTTAAAAATGTTTTTATATTATATATAGATCCTTGATGGTTTTTATAAGCGAACCATTAAAAAAAACGTCATCAAATCTGGCTATGAACGAGAGAGATGGATGGATGTCACATAATGTGACCATCGACATTAAGAATGGACTGGCTGTCTGATCTGCGCGTTGACAACTCTAGTAGAAAGAGAGGGAAAACCTGGGCGTCATCTCTGTCCTTGTTTACTTGCCTGCGGGTATGGTATTTTTCAAGATACGGCACTGCCGGATGGTAACGTCTTTAGTCAACGACCAATCATAGAGCGGTAGAGAGAGAAAAATATGTCGCCCAGGTTTTCCCTCTCTTTCTACTGGAGTTTGGATGAGCAGTCGTCAATCACCAGTCCCGTTCTATATGTCGATGAATGTGACAGCCTTGACAATTAAATAAGTTTATAAACTTAAGATTAAGAATAGAAATACGTATTTTTTTGCTTGGCCAACTTTGATGACATTTTCTTTTGAATGGTTAGTTATTTATCTGATGTTTATTTTCTATTGGTTGTTGTTTAGTAGGCATGTCGCTTTTTGTTCCTATGTGAACACATCAAAGATTAGAGAAGAGAATGAAAATAAGGAAGCATGGAATATATTTGTGGCTCCGTGTAGTGTTTTTTTTAGCGGGTAAAAATGTAAATAAAAATCTAAGTATCTAAGTATTTATACAAAAGGGTTCGAAAAGTTTGAAAAAGTCCGCCAATAGTAAAAACAAGGATTCAAAATTCAGTCAAGTCCTTGTCAATTGAGGAAATTAGAAATAGTTTTAACGAATTTAGAGCTCGAATTGAAATTTCTGCAAAAAAAGGAGCATTATTTGAATAAAACAATTCTGGTTTAGTTTTGATTTTATTTTATACCTAACCAGTTGTTTAATTCAATGATTAAAACACGAGACTAAGTAATTCGAATAATTTTTTTTAGCTAACTAATTAATTGAGTTTCTATAGCATATAGTATCCTAGACAACGAAATTATTGGGTTAAATCCGCCAACTAGAATTATAAAATTTTGTGAGTCCAAATTATGAAGAAAAATGGTATTATCTCGAGAACCGTTTGAGTTATATAAAAAGTAATTTGCGTTTTGGGGTTTGAAATCAAGCAGTGCAAATCATCAAGAATGACTTTTTCTGAGAAATCAAAAACACACAATTTTTTCCTCTTTTGAACTCGATCCGGGGACATACTGTATATTTTGGTTGATTTAAAAAATGTGATAATATTTCATAAAGGATGTTCCATTTAAAAAGTGACATAAGTGAATTTTGCGATCGGCTTGTTTTTGTGGTGGTTCTCAAGAAATGCAATTTTTAAAGGAGTGGAAAATTACACTCGAACCCCTCTTAAGTCGCCAAATCCGTGCTTCATTACCTCGCTTAAGTCGCGAAATTTTGCCTCTCTTACGTCGCGATCATAACCTCAACTTTTTTTGTGTTTTAACTGCAAAAAAGAAATATTTAGAGATATACCACAGCACTTGGTATAACGAAAAATGAGCCAACTGAACGAAAAATCAATGTAAGTATACCCAGTCGTACATGACAAAGTTCAATTTTCCACTTGAACGATTATTTTAAAGATTAAATATTTTTAAAAGACACCTAACCTATTTTAAATCAATAAATGTATTACACAATCATTTTTTTTCAATAAAAATTGTACATGTACATGCGAGAATCCAATTTCCAAACGTAGTTCTAAAACTTTTACAGGCGGCGACTTAACCGGGACGGTTTCGCGACCTAATTGGGGGAAACGTGGTGAAATAACAGAGGATGTGAATTAAGCGAAGGTGAAATATGAGGGGTTCGAGTGTATAAGGGAAAATTCTGTATAATTCCGTGTCCTTGTGGCCGGTAGGTGTGTGACACATGGTCTTCACCTACACTCGCTAACTATTCCTTCCCTAATCTTTGGAATGCCCATAAATTCAAATAGTTGTTAATAAACGTTGTGTTAATAAACGACGTAAATTTTCTCGTCCGAGCACGCCGCCTCCTCCAAAGCCATACAGTATGCTCCCTCTCACAATGCGCCATCTACCTCGCCTACTTAGCCTACGGGTCGTTCAGCCGGGATCAGCTGGTCGCGCCCGCGTTCGAGTCCTGCACCGCGACGCCGGCCCCGTCGGCGTCGTCGCGCGGCGGCGGCACCGGCGGCGCCGCGTCGCCTCCGCCTCCTCCTCGTTATTGTACTCCTCGCTCTCGCGGTGCACCAGTACCTGCACCACCGTGGCCTCGCTGTTCTGCCGGTGCAGCGGCGGGCGGCAGGTGGCGCCCTCCGGCGACGCCTCCGTCACCAGGATGCTGACCACGTCGCTGCTGGCGTACTTCTCCGACTGGGTGCGCTGGCAGCCGCCGCCCGCGGAGACGGTGGTGGGGCGCGCCTTCACCGAGCCAACGCGCTTCCGCCTGACGATGCTGCCGCGCTTGGGCTTCTCCTCGGCGGCGGCGGGGTGCAGGCTGTGCGAGGTGCCGCTGTGCTTCAGCTCCTTGCGGCCGAGCAGCGGCGACGTCCTGTCGCCGTCGACCGCCTCGACGGCGTCCTGGTGCTTCAGGAAGAACGGGAAGCTGTAGGTGCTGCGCCGTCGCGGCTGCGACTGCGCGGTGGGGGTGACGGGGGTCGTACCTGCGGGGAAGCAGCGGGTAAGCGATTTAAATGTCGCCCAGCCGATCGATATTATTGTCAATAACATTGACGGACGCCGATTGAAGCGAGGAATGATCGTTTGTTCGTTCGAAAGATCATTCCTGGCATATTTTGACGGGCTGAATTCGAATCTGGTATCAGAATTCCTCCATCACTCTCGGGTTTTCGCCCAGGAACAAAAATCCCCTAGAAAAGCGTCAATCTTGGCTGTACCTCTTGGAACGACTAGTATCATGCTGAAAATATAATATTAAAATGTGATTTGAACCGCCTAACACGAGTCCGATGACACCAATCGATGACACCAACGATGAGATTTGGCACCAATGGATGTTCCCCTACGATCGAGGAATCAGCTTCCATGTGTGATCAGTGTAATGCTAGAAGAATACTAAGGTGACAGATTCCCATTAATTTTCGTATGCCATGCAACCTGCAGAAGTCGAATGTGGTACTAAGATTGCTGTGGCACCCATGGATTTTCCCCTAGGAACTGCAGATCTTATCACCATCAGTCAATTTCATACTGAAAAATTCAACTGGGGTCCAATACCACAACTGCTCCAGCACCAATACCTTTCCCTCTAGAATCGAAACATTTTTAGGAAATAGTCAATTCTGCTAGTCTTGTCCTGGAAAATCCTTTGGCACATGAATTCTATGTATTTTGACTATCAGGACTCAAATCTGATATCACAGTTGTTCAAGCACCTATGAATTTTCCCATGCTGGTCAAATTGAAAACCTGAGGGTGATGGATTCGGATTGAACTCTGATATAAGTTTCTCGGATACGAGATTTTTTTTGCAAACCTGTATTATTTAATGTAAATATTAGTTCATGCACATTCTGTAAGCTCACCTTTTGCGTCGTCCAATAAAACTCTCTCAAATAATGACGTTCTTTTGCATCGCCCAATAAAAATCACAATTACGCGTATAATTTTTGTTAATAAGACGGCCATGGATAGTCGCTAACTGCATCTAGAACAATTAGGTATTGGTTTTAAGGATCACAGACAGATAATGAGATCAGTAGTGGATCGAGCACTCTAGACTGTCCCCACCACTTTTCCGATTGGTGGTGTACAACCTCTCTGACCACCCACATTTGTTCTGGTCCGTCCCCGTCTATTCTCTCATTGGTTAAGCCTGATCACGCCCACCTAATTAAAAAAGGTGGGAACCATTAAGAATGCACGATATTTTCAAGATGCTGGTGATCAACTAAATTGGGATTAATATAGATATTCCTATCTGTCTAGGTGGTCCTTTCTTAATAATATAATAATAATGTTTGCAGTTGCATCGAAGCATAAGTGCCACAAGCCACGAACAGCCTTCTATACTACAGACTAGAGATATTCAATTCGTTGTGAGTAGGTACAGCTATTTTTTAGTTATTTTCTGTTTTGACGCGTCAGTGAGATTACAGAAGTGTCGGTTGCGATAATTATTTATCGTCCACTATGAGTGTTTTAACTCCATTTTTTAGGCTAAAATTAAATTTTGTGTTATTTCATAGTGACCTAAAAAATGGAGATAGCAGCTTAACACTTTTAGCCGACTTTATGTCTCATTAAGACTGCGTTGTACAAGGTGCTTGGGTAGTGCTGTCGTTTTCGCATTGTGTATCTACAGCGTTGCCAACGCACATCTTCCGTGCTGGCATCCCATGCTTGCCAAATCTCATTTATTGGAGAAATGTGGCAAAGAACAGTCAGTTCAGTAGGCAGAGATTTTTATATGTTCTTGAAACATATAGGGCTAGTTTTGACGGTTTCCTATGTATTTTTTTTGCGTAGAACACAATGCACGGGGGTCCGTAGAGCTGAAACCGTCCGCTAATTTTTTCAATTAACAATTTGTGAAAAAAAACCGCATGTTTTTCACATTTTCGCTTATATCTCCATTCCTTGACACATTTTATATAGCATATGCATTTAAGAAGTTGTAGCCTATAGAATTTCCAAAATTTTAAGCCCAACTCGAAGTCTCCAAGTGCTATTGTTAACTTGCAAATGACTGCTGAAGTTGAAAAAGGGCTTTTTTTTTTCATTATTTTTTTACTTCGAAAGTAGGGCGACTATGATCATGAAATTTCTTGTAGGGAGTGCTATTTGTAGTATGAAGTTACAAAAAAAATTCAGCTCGATCCGTTAATAACTTTTCGAATAATTAACGATCGAATTTTTTTTGCAAGCCTTAATTAACAATGACGCCATTTCTTTGTTTATTGTACGATATTGACCGGGATGGGCTAGAAAAGTCATAAATCTCTTCAAGTTTGCGAGACTTTTTGAGATTTTGAAAAATATTAATTTGGGCCAGTTTTGTAACGTTTTCTACGCGACTACCTTTTTTGACGCGACGTATATATTGTTTTAGCGTTGCCGCTTCGAAATTCTCGGAATTGTGACTATAATATCTTGATGCCCATTTTTTTTAAATACGTCTTGAAGCGTACTTTTAAGTAATTTCCATCTTCATAGTCGCCCTACTTTCGAAGTAAAAAAATAGTGAAAAAAAACACTTTTTCAACTTCAGCAGTCATTTGCCAGTTAACAATAGTACCTGGAGACTTCGGGTTGGGCTTAAAATTTTGGAAGTTCAATAGGCTACAACTTCTTAAATGCATAGGAACGGAGATGTAAGCGGAAATGTGAAAAAAATACTTTTTTTTCCACAAATTGTTAATTTAAGAAATTAGCGGACGGTTTCAGCTCTACGGACCTCGTGCATTGTGTTCTACGCAAAAAAATACATCATAAGAGACCGTCAAAACTAGCCCTATGTGTTTCAAGAACACTTTTTGATGATTTCAGCTCCCTGCCTGCTGGACTAATTACCAGATATCTGGTATTGGTTGAACATTCCAAATATTGCAACACCGTGAAGGTGTACCGTTATTGGCCCTCCCCTCCCTCTAACCAACGAATTACTTACTTCAACTTACAGACGGGAGATTCGTGACTTCGCCAACGATAATTAAAATTCCACGTACCGGTTTCGGGTGTGGCCTCGCTGACCTTGATGCTGACATCGGCGGCGTCGCGCGTCAAATCCAACTCCTCTGGGGACATGTTGGTGGCGCTAGAGAGCAACAGCAGCGGTAGGTTCAGCCAGGGGCCGCCGAGTTCGCTGAGGTCGCTCGCGTCTGACGCCCGAGAGGATTTGCGAGAAGATGCGCGACTCCCTCGATGCACATGCAAGAAGGCGGACAGGCGGCCCTGCCAGCCGCCTCCCGGCGACGACGTCTGCGTCGTCTCGTCCACCTCCTCCGCCTCGCGTTCCTTCTCCTTTTTCCGCCTGAAAGAACCACAGGTAAACGAAACGGAATAGTAGAGATGCAGTGCCGATTCTGGACCGACATAGCAAAACATGTAACTCAATGCCGTTGAACTCAGTATACTTACTTCACGTAATCCCTGTAAGTCTTCTGGACGAGCCTGGCGGCTTTGTCTTGCCGCTTCCATATTCTCGTCGAGGAGACTATCTCGAGCTCCTTTCTCGTTGGGAATTGCTTCTTAAATTTAATACTCATTTGCTCTTGTAACTGTTGAATAAGGAACGAAAGGTGAGTACTGATTTTTATGTTGAATTTACGAGTACAAGAGCTCATAACAAAAGACTGCGTGTGTTTTGTAACGGTCTATATTTCAAAATAGTGTAATATTACGGGTGTAGACGAGTCAGCAGCAACAGATAACGAGATAAGTCCCCATCACTTTTCCGATTGGCGTCGTACAACCTCTCTGGCCACTCCCATTTGTTCTGGTCCATCCCCGTCTATTCTCTCATTGGTTAATCTGATCACGCCCAACTAATTAAAAAAGGTAGGAACGCTATATTTCAAAATAGTGTAATATTACGGGTGTAGACACGTCAGCAACCATAGATAATGATATAAAGAGTGTGTCGAGCACTCTAGGTTGACCTCACTACTTTTCAGATTCGTGCCGTACAACTTCTCTGGCCACTCCCATTTGTTCTGGTCCATCCCCGTCTATTCTCTCATTGGTTAATCTGATCACGCCCAACTAATTAACAAAGGTAGGAACGCTATATTTCAAAATAGTGTAATTTTTTTTAATTCGTGCCGTACAACTTCTCTGGCCACTCTGGTTAAGTCTGATCACGCCCAACTAATTAAAAAAAGGTGGGAACGCTATATTGTGTAATATTACGGGTGTAGACGAGTTAGCAGCAACTGTAATATCAAGTAGCCGGAAAACTAGCAGGGGCACACGCTTAATACCTGTTTCTAACGATTGCTGACAGTGTTGATTATAGATATATTTTTTATGTACATATACTGACCGTTTTTCTTCATATATTATATTCAATAATCCAACATTGTGCGAGTTGCAGCTTTTAGAAAACACTGATATTGACCAGTGGTCCCACTAGTTGATCTTGCCAGTTGTTGCTGACTCATCTCCGACCGTAATATAACACCATATTGAAATATGGGCCATCATAAAACACTTTTTTTGTCAGTTTTTTGTCACGAGATCTCCATCAAGAGACCCTGTCTTGTGTAGAGTTACTGTTACCTGTCTAAAGTTTTCAGTCTCCTCGACGTGACCGAGTACGTGCTTCACCAGCGCGTGCAGGATGTCGAGGCAATGGATTTTGTTGCCCTTCGCTATCGGTAAGTTGAAACTTACTAAGGCCACCGTGTTTGGCTTAGATATGCCTAATGGGGGATCCAAGGATGCTATGAAGTCAGACAGCTGTGAGAACCGAATAAATTGCGTAGCGTGCGGATCGTACCTGAAAAACGGCAGAATGTATCATTAGCGTTCCCCAGAATGCAGTCAAGTCAACGACAGTGACCAGTCTTCGTTAAAAATATGAATTTTGCAATTCTCAGTAGGAGACCTGTGGGGATTCTAGCTCTCTCCTTTTCTATTATATTTAAAAGACAGCATTAGTGAGCAAGTTGCTGCAATATTACATAATATAACCAGAAATATTACATAATGCTGTGTATAATTTTAAGGAAAGGTTGGTGCGTTAACACTACCAAAATGGAGGCCATAATAAAAGTTATGGTAACCAGCGTTGGTAACCAAGACATCCTGTTATTCGAGGAATTGAATTATAATTTATTTTTGTTGTCGGCTTGATTTATTGAAGTTTGTCATAAATAATTAGCAGTAGCAGAGGCATGGGGGTTCTGTTTCAGTCGCGCTACTGACGCTACGAATACTCACTTGCTCCATCTGATGTAGAACATCTCCAGGTCGTCCTCGACGATGCCGATCTCCTCCTCCTGGTGCGCCTGGTTGAAGTTCTCCAGGATGATCGCGATGTACATGTTGATGACTATCATGTAGTTGATTATGATGAAACTGGTGAAGTATATTATCGCGAGCAGGGGGTAGCCGCAGTCGCCGTTGCTCTGGTTGTTGTAGTGCGGATCGCAGTCCGGGTACTCGATCATGAGCGACTCCAGCACGTCGTTCCAGCCGGCCGAGGTGATGAGCCGGAAGAGAAGGTGCATCGACCTGCCGAACGTCTCGAAGTTGACCATGTCGTCGAGCGCGCCCTGCTGTCGCACGTGGCCGAAGAGGAACATGCCGATGATGGCGTAGATGAAGGTGATGAGGGCGAGCAGGGCGCCGATGTTGAACAGCGCCGGCAGCGAGACGATGAGCGCGAAGAGCAGCTTCCGTATACCCTTGGCCGCCTGCGACGACATGAAAAATCAATATATCCATAGATATAGAAGATAGATCACAATTTCATCACCTTCACGAGGCATTTACCTAGTTCGATCGATAAAGACTATAAGATATAAGAATATTGACCCAAAATATTGCAAAATGGTAAAAGCAATTTGTAGTTTAAAATAAACCAAGACGATTTTTGTGGATTTTGAGCCATAGAATACGAATGGCGAATCCGATCTGTGGTGGTTACTTCCTTTGTGATAAAATTGTATATCTTGTTTGACGGGTGATATAAAACCCATGAAGGGGGGCCGCGAAAGAGCCAATCTTTAAAATAAATACGTGCGGTTCGCGTTTTGTGAAAGTTCCACCGATATAAATTCTGATACAAATTGTTGTATCTAAATTAATATTACTGTTAGTCAGTAGTTTATTTCGTCATTGTGTTTTCGTAAAATAAATTGTGTTTTAAAAGTGCGTGTTTATTTATTCACATTAAAACAAACCCGAAAGTTGGACAAAGCATTACAATATGTTAATAATAATTAAACAATAATAAATATTAAAATAATTTTCCTCAAATCCATTCTTAATCGTAAAATACCGATGCACGTCACGAAAACATGTGTTTAAGTTTTAGATCGCACTGATGCCAGATTGTAACAAAATTATTCAGTTTTTAGAAATAATTTAGACTAGCATATGTGTGGATTCTTTTTTTTTGTTTGTTTATTGTTAAATAACTTACATGTTCAACATTACATGTGTACATTGATCCGACTAATCGTGGAAAATACGAATAAAAGAGAAAGTCCATGGAGACTTACCTTTATAAGTCTTAGGATGCGCCCTATCCTGAACACTCTGACCACTCGGAGGAGCGTGGGAGATACAGGGGAAGTCAATCATGATGTCTTCCATGAGGATGCCGAGGATGGAAGCCAGAACTAATAAAAAATCGAACACGTTCCATGGCACCGTAAAATAATGGTATCTAAGTCCTATTATCTTCACTATCGCCTCTGCAATGTAAAAACACAGGGTGTCAACAACAACAACAACAAATTATATTTTACAGGGTCGGCAAGGGGGCATCTTGGCACCTTATGATTGCCAAATCTATGTCATAGTTGTTACAATTTGGCATACAACCACGTATGTATGTAACATCATAAGAATACGGGGATTTTGATTCCATAGCAATCTACCAGACGGAAGATGTGACATTGCTGACACTGTAATCAATTTCGTTTTTTGGGGACTGACCTAAACCGAAGACCGTCGTAAAGAAGGCGTTGCTAACTTCTAAAATGAAGAAGACAGCGTGTGGCTGACCGTAATGTTCGATGCCCATGGTCAACATGTTGAGGAATATCAGAACGAAGATGGCGATCTCGAAACGTCGCGAGTTCGACAGATCGTAGAACATCGCGAGGAACTGGTTCATCGGCCTCTTTATCACCTTCTGTGGCTTCTTCCTGCCCAGTTTCTTCATCGCCGTGTAGTAGTGTTTCTGGCTCTCGGTCAGGAACATCTCCAATACCCCTCCTTCGTACTAAAAATAATCATGCGTGTACCAAATATTTTATTTTAATTTTTAAAAATGATATTGATGACTGACGAAAAAATAATTGATAAAATACATCTAACAATGTTATTTTTACTAACCTTTTTCTTCAACATATTAAAATTATCTATGATAACTCCTATGAATAGGTTGAGGGTGAAAAAGGAACCGCACACTATAAAAATCACGAAATAAATGTAAGCGTACAGATTGGCTTCCCTTTGCGGCTGCAGGTCAACCCCTCTAGCGTCCACTGCGTCCGCCATTACTTCCATCCACCCCTCGAAGGTGGCCTAAAAATTATATCAACGCAATTAAGGATCAAAACAAAGCCTTGTTTACAGTATACGTCATGCATTGTACTGAGTCATGCATTGTACTGAGTCATGCCGTTGTTGTGATAAAATAATTTTCATCTTGAACTGGGTTATTCCAATACGAAAACAAATAGGTGTGTATGACAGTGGACAGGTGTTTGTGCTGTACATCGTTATTGGACTAACGTATTACTTGTGATTAGTAGGGGACATATGAGAGTTCTACATGACCCCCCACCCCGATTTCAATTGCCCCGCCCCTTTCTCCCACCATTGCGTAACTCCGCCCCGTCCATCCCCACCATAATTTTTACCTCACCATTTACGTTCGCCAGGCGGTCTGCCATTCGGAATACGGAGAGTTGTCTGCCTCACAAAGAGAATGTAAGATGCTCAGTGAAATAACATGTTTGGTAGTGATGAATTGTTGGTAATTGTGTACTTAAACTACATAATAAGTAAACACAGTCCGTAGACCGTAACTAGGTTACTTTTCGTACCTGCTCAATTAATAAATAATACGTATGTAGATATCGATAGCTTCCCTTCATACTAACAAACTGGAAAAGTTAGGATTTCTCGAAAATGGGCGTGGTCATTACGTCACACAACCCACTACCGTATAAGATCATCTCTAACCCTAACCACGCCTAATCAATATTTTACTAATTGTTAACACCAAGGGACGTAGTCTGTATGTATAATGTATGTATTGTTCAAGTAGCAAGTAGGTATGTATATGTAATTTTATACTTACAACTTGAAATAATGCTAGGTAAGCTATGCCGACGTGATCGAAAGATATTTTCGAATTGATCCATGTGTAGTTCAGTCGGTCGCAGTCCCATTTGTTCTCAACAATCTACAACAAGGATATTTATACTTGTAAGCATGTTTTCTTGAAGAAATTGTTAAAGAAGTACTGACACTTATGTTTAACCGCTCCCCCTCCTCGTCCACGCATTTGAAGAACTTCCCGCTGAAGAACTGAACGCCCATAATGGAGAAGATCAACCAGAACACGAGACACACCAGCAGGACGTTGAAGATGCTCGGTATCGCGTACATTAGCGCGTTGACGACTATCCTCATTCCCTGCCACCTGCTGATTGCTCTTAGCGGTCGAAGTGCCCTCAGCGTCCTCAACGAGCGGAGGACCCTCAAATTCTCGTTCTCCTCGATCAGAAGGCTAAACAGCGACACCTAAAAGAGCCCTCATCGAATATCTACTTTCATGCAGAGTTATACGTGTCTTCCTTTCATTTAAATACAATCCGGAAAACTCAAAATTTGGACACGGATACTTACGAAGACAATTAGGAAGTCCAGCAGGGTCCAGAAGCTGGTGAAGTACTTGTGAAAACCTAGCGCTATCCACTTCAGGAACATTTCGATGATGAAGATGACGGAGAAGGCGAGATTCGTCCAGTAGAGGACGCTCTTCAGGTCCGGGTTCTTGTCCAGGTGGATGTCCTCGAAGCAGAGCGTGACGCTTGACGCGAAGATCAGCACCAGGATGAACCATTCGAACGCCGCCGTGTCGACGACGTCCAAGACTAGTTTCCTCAGGTTCGCCCACCTCTGGCCCACCTTGGAGTTCGAACACTTGTTCAGACAGGCACACCTGAAGAGAACAGAAGAAAAAATTGACAAAGACATGTCTGACCGAATACTTATTTTAAATTTCCATTCAAGACACTTACCTTGTCAGCAAAAGTCTCGCGTTATACCAGAATTACCGTGCAGTTCAACTTACCTGTCATAGAAATTCGACGGGAAACAGTCGGGGGCGACCTTGGGCGGCTTCTTCTTCCCGAAGCCGGGGAAGACGCCCATGCTGTCTATAAAGACGCCCTTGGAGTTCCGCCTGCCGCCCACGGTTAACTCGTCTACGTACGAAACTAACGTCTGCCAGGGTTTCCCGCCGCCTCCCGGCTCGTTACTTTTATCACAGTTTTTCTTATCTTGGTCGGCCTCCTCCCTCTGGTTGGGGTCCGACTCCGTTGAACTACAAAGCTTATTGCCTTTCGAGTCTGCGTTCTCCGTATTCTCCTCTGCAACGTATAAATGATAATGATAAACGCCCTCAAGAGATAAGGATCATATAACAATCGTTTAAAAAAATATTTTTTACTACTGTTTAATATAGTGGAAAAAATTAAGGGATAAAAAAAAAAGGGGTTTTAAAAAAAGGAAATTGTAGCTCCAAATATCTAGTTTTTGGATCTGAAATTATGAAATTTTTTAGCGTCAGCGACTTTCGAGTAATCCTAAGAAAACCACCGACAAAAAAATTTCGAAATTTTTTTGGTTCTTTTTTGTGGTCTACGAATTTGAAAACACATTTTTTTTACTTAACAACCATATGGACCAGATAACTTGTTTATTCAGCTTCAATTACTTTTTTTAAAGACTTTGATGCGATCATTTCTCGCCGAGATATCGGTCTTTGAATGGAAAATGATCATTTTGTGTTTGATTATCGGTATCTCAGCAACCAATGATCGCACAAAAAGTTAAAGGTGGGTTACGAGAACTTGAATAAATTCTCTACAATAATTAGCCATTGGTTCTTCGAAAAAAAAATGTTTTCCATTCTTTACATGATTTTGAAAAAGCAACAAAAAAAGCGCTTTTGGTGTTTTTTCGGAAAGTCAAGCGCTGAATCAAAAATATCGAGGAAACCACTGCCACCACATTAGCCACCACATTTTGGCTAATTCTTGTAGAGAATTTATTCAAGTTCTCGAAACCATTAATAAACAAGTTATTTGGTCCATATAACTTGGTGGTTAAGTAAAAAAAATGTTTTTCAAGTTCGTAGACCACAAAAAAAGAACAAAAAAAAAACGATTTTCTTTTGTCGGTGGTTTTCTTAGGATTACTCGAAAATCGCTGACGCTAAAAAATTTCGAAGTTGAGATCCAAAAACTAGATACTTGGAGCTACAATTTCCTTTTTTTAAATTTTCTGTGCGACCATTTCTCTCCAAGTTACGGCCTGTTGAAAATTACCTAAATATTTGGAATTTTTTTTGATCCCTTAATTTTTTCCACTAGTTTAGATAGCACATGCGTATTTCATCCAAGACGCTGTACACCATTGGCAAACGCATATCTTCCGTCGGTAAATTGATGTAAATAATCCATTGGTTAAAGGCCATAAGCCATAGACCAATAAACATGGTTGTCCCGCCCACCTCTATGAAGGGTGTAAGGTTATTGGTTTATAGAGCCTTCCTTCTAACCAATAAATTTCCTACATCAATTTTCTGCGTTTGCCGACGTTGTAGATATCGATGAGTAATTTTCAAAACTCATAAACATTGTTATTAGTATTGTGCAACACTGTCTACTTTGTGTGCCAGTGAATGTATTTCTGACGGTACGTGCCCATTCGAGACATTACATGAAATTACCTCTACTGCTATTTACAGTTTCCGTTTCAACCCCAGAAGATGTGTTGTGCAAAAGTTTAAAATCACCCTTCTTCTTCTCCCCCACCGCGCTTTCTTCCGATCCGTTCGTTAGGATGGTGTAATTTTTCGGATTTCTGTTCGCCCTCTCGTTTTCGGGAATCCTTTCCTGAAAAAAAAGTAGCGGGTTAAGGTCTGAGGGTCTTGCTGGCCATTCCATCGAACCTTTTCCTCTAAGTATCTGTCCTGCAGACTGAAGAGATCAATAAAATACGTTTAATCTTACCCACCTGATATTCTGGAGGCTCGTAACTTATGATGGAGATCGGTCTATTCATGGCTTCTTGGTAGCTACGTTTATCCCTTGGGAAACCCACTACGGTCTGTTGGATTGCCTTCGTTGATAGTTCTCCTGCAAAAAGTACGCAATTAGGACTCGAACCAGTCATAAAGATAAGGCTTTTTTCTGTATCTAGTAAATAAAATCACCCATTTTACTCAAACACTTAGATACAATGCTGATATAGTTGCTGACCGTTTCGTCAACCAAGTTAGCAGCATCGGGAGACTATTCATTTTGTATCAAAACTTTAACAATGGTTTATATAGACAATGATATTCACTCACCTTGCGCTTTGAGGGCCTCCTCTTCTGCATGCCTCTGCATGACCTCTCTGACGATCTGCTCCAGGCGCGAGTTGTTCTCGTTCTGCCTTTGCTCGGCCAGCCGCCTCTTCCGCACCAGATCGCGGATTCTCTGGAAACTCTGCGCCAACTTCGATTCGTCGCCTACTTCCTGGATAATCAGAGATGCCACTCAACGCTCGAACGAGAGTTTTCATATTTTGTGTCACAAGGATCAATAAACTTTAGAAGCAAAAAAAATTTAGTAACAATGAAATCAAAACCACAACATTGACCTTTTTTTTTATGAAAATAACTTCTCAGACCCGTGTAAATAAAAGTCAAAATCGCGGATAAGCTGGCTTTGCTGTATTGGAACCGAAAACTTTTTTTCAATCAAAACAAAAAGCTTTCGTTTCGTGATAGGTGTATCAAAATAAGACAAAATCTACTTACCTAGTTGGCCTATTCGCAAAATATACATATTTAATGACTTGCAAACAAGCATTTAGATTAAAACAAATATCATTTAAAAACGCATGCATAGGTTATTCCTTGTACAACATCAAAGACACATATAACGCATTTCCAAGTATAGAATATACGCACTTCTCTTTCGGCCGCTATCATCTAACGGAGAAAATAAAACGGAAAATCCATGCAAAAATAAATAAGACCGGAGTCCGGAGGAAATTGCAAGCGGGAAAATACCTCCTTTCTCGTCTTCAGCTCTTCGGAATTGAAGCTGTTGAGCAGCAAGGCCAAGAACAAGTTCAGCACCATGAAGTTTCCCATCACCAGGGTGGGAAGGAACACGGCTAGACAGGTGCCGGGGCCCTAGAAATTTTTTACTGCAATCGTTTTCCAGTCACGGGTAAAGCTGAGGACGCGCCACAGGGTATTTCATACAGTGGAGGTTGCACAACAGCACCAGCTGACACGGGACTACTACAATCAAAGCAATACCGTAACTGGCTTCTAGTTGTTGGTAAATTGAATCAGCTCTCATTATGAGAGTTGCATTTGTCTTGCCTCGCGTCAGCTTTACTTATGAGGACCAGAGCAGAGGTGTAGGTTTGTAAAAAACGACGTATTTAAAAAAAAGATTACCTCCTTACTTTCGGCTCTCATACAGTCCCACAACGGTTCTATCCATTCACCACACAATATACGAAAAATCATCATGAACGAATGAAAAAAATCTGTGAAATTCCACCTGCAAAACGAAATCATATTACTCATGTTTTCTATCACGATAGTTACAACCACAGACAAAAAATTCCTTTTTTGACGCGACGTAGGTATATACATATATTGTTTTAGCGTTGCCGCTTCGAAATTCTCGGAATTGTGACTATAATATCTTGACGCCAATGTCGCCAATTTTGTTTTTAAAATACGGGTCTTGAAGCGTACTTTCAAAATATTATTGTCACAAATCCAAGAATTTCGAAGCGGCAACGCTAAAACAATATAGTCGCGTCAAAACAGGTAGTCGCGTAGAAAACGTTATAAAACTGACCCAAACTAATATTATTCAGAATCTCAAAAAGTCTCGCAAACTTGAAGAGATTTATGATTTTTCTAGCCCAACCCGGTCAATATCGTACAATAAATAATGAAATGGCGTCATTGTTAATTAAGGCTTGCAAAAAAATTGGATTGTTCATTATTCGGAAAGTTATCAACGGATCGAGCAGATTTTTTTTCTGTAACTTAATTCATAAATTTTATGATCATAGTCGCCCTACTTTCGATGTAAAAAAAATAGTGAAAAAAAGCACTTTTTCAATTTCAGCAGTAATTTGCAAGAATATCACTTGGAGACTTCGGGTTGGGCTTAATATTTTGGAAATTCAATAGGCTACAACTTCTGAAATACATAATATGCTATATAAAATATGCCAAGGAACGGAGATATATGCGAAAATGTGAAAAAAACTTTTTTTTTTACAAATTGCTAATTTAAAAAATTAGCGGACGGTTTCAACTCTACGGAACCCGCGCATTGTGTTCTACGCAAAAAAATACATAAGAAACCGTCAAAACTAGCCCTATATGTTTCAAGAACACGTAAAAGTCACTGCCTACTGGACTATACTGGATACTTTTATTTTCGCCCTCAACGGGTTATTATTTATCTCTCCCATCTCGCACAATAGATATATGTACATATGTATCTCCAACGTCCGGACCATTTGTCACGTAAAACGGCTCCCTGGCTCCCTAAGAAAGCGTTCATACTAGAAGTATGTTTAAGTTGATGGGAAAATATGGAGAAGAAGGTGAACTTTATCGCCCAAAAAGACGACCGCGGCTACGCTGTGTATAAAACCGTGAGGTTTTATAAATTCGATGGTGCAATGTAGCGCAATATAATACGTCTTTGAAAATCGAGTTTTATTTTTCTTTTGACAAAACTAAATGAATGTTTTTTACTTAATCCATATAACTCCTCTTTTTATTTATTTCTAGGATCTAGTTTATTGTGAAAAAAAAAACGTGGAAAAGGTAAAATGCTCAAAATTTTACGATTACTCAAAATACCAATACGACGACTGTCATAAATTATGTTTAGGTAGTTCTTCTTTGGTATTAGCCCAAGAGATCGTGACAAAACATTTAAATTACAAATTACAAACAAAAAATAATCAACTACCAAAAATAATGTCGAATACATTAATAATTGTTCTATGCGATGCCCCTCCTTGTATAAACACAACATTGCAGTTGATTATTTTTGTTTGTATATGCAAATTAATTGTTGCTTACTTTGATAAAAATATATCTGACAATCCGCGTCAACCCGATCAGAGCTACGACCAAAATTAGAAGCAACCAAAAAAAAATCGACCAAAAGAGTCGAGTGCGCCTTTGAAAAAATTCAATATGGCGGCTCCAATATGGCGATCGGAAGCCGGAGAAAAGTGTCCAGAATGCACCTAATTTGGTTTACGAGGGTATTTGGGATCACTGATCACAGATCCGAGGTCAGATTTACCAAACTCAAGATGGCGGACGAAATTTTCGAAAATCAACGTATTTGTACCAACTTTATTATACGGGGGTATTGGGATTGGTGGCCGATTACAAATCCTATTTTCAAAATCCAAGATGATGGACCCTATATAGTGGATTGGGTTATTGAGTTTCCGCTATATTGGGTCCACCATCTTGAATTTTAAAATATGATACGTGATCAGCGACCCCAAACACCCCCGAATACCAAGTTTGGTACAAATCGGTTGATTTTCAAAAATTCGGCCACCATATTGGATTTTTGACCGCCATGTGGGATCCGCCAATTTGAGCCAAAAAAACGACCCGATCGGCTGCGAATTTTTATATTTACAAGTTTTTTTGCTGGTCACTCGATTTTTCTCCGGCTTCTGGCCGCCATATTGGATTTTTCAAAGGCACACTCGGCATTTGAAAGTAGACGCTCTAAGCGGCGGCCATAAAATGGGACCATCCCTTCCTATCCACTGTTCATTAAATTCGGAATTGAGCCAATTACGGACAGTAACGGCATGATGAGCAGGGCACCCATCTTGTTGGAAAAACATTCTCGTTCGATAACTTAAAGGAAGTTCATCAAGTTTATCTGTTAAAAAATTTTGTAGCATCTCCAAATATGTATTACGATTTAAAATTTCTTTGAAAAAAATATGGACCAATAATGCCATTTGTATATGAAACGGCACACCACACATTGACTTTTTTGAAATATCGTCTTCGACAAGAAATAGTAAAGTGGGGATTTGTTTCACTCCAATACCGGGAATGCTGAGAGGAAACGATGCCGTTTGTTGAAAATGTAGATTCATCGGAGAACAAAATTCGCTTATGAAATCCTACGTCATTTAAAACTCTGTTGCCCATCTCCAAACAAAAATCCAAACGTTTGGCTTCATCACCCTCCTCTAAGGTGTGCCTGAATTTTGGTTTAAATGGTAAAATCTGGTTCTGCTTGAAAACTAACTATAAATGCGATTTACTTATTTCAGTTTCAATTGCCCTTCTTCTAAGTGATAATCTTGGAGCTTCTCTCACGGAATGGAGGGCAAGAACTGAAGCAGCATCATCGTCATTCAACCATTTTTTTGATTTTTTAATGTCTAAAACAGAGCCTGTTTCTAAGAATTTGGTCACCAACTTCTTCGCTCCGACATTAGAAATGCTAACTTCCGGGTATTTTTCGTTAAATTTATTAATAACAACACGATAGCACTCTTCCCCAGTTCCGTAGCATTGATCAAATAAATTCTTTGTTCTAGACTCAACATTATAGCATATAAATAGTAGCAAAATGACGAAGATTCGATTTGAAGTTATACTGACTTATTAGTTGTCAGCAGTTGTCAGTGATATCTTGCAATAAAATCCGCCTATTAGAATTTTTTTAAAGAATTATAAAAAAATTACTTATAAAATTTAGAATTACTCATAAAATTTTGTGAAAGTCCAAATTATGAAGAAAAATGGTATTATCTCGAGAACCGTTTGAGTTATATAAAAAGTAATTTGCGTTTTGGGGGGTTTTGAAATCAAGCAAGGCAAATCATCAACTGTTACTTTTTCTGAGAAATCAAAAACACAAAATGTTTTCCTCTTTTAAACTCGATCCGGGGACATACTGTATATATATTTTTTGCAAATTTTGAGTATTATTTAACAACATTAAATCCAACATGGCGTCCGTAAGAAAAATCAGAGTCAGTGGAATTAACAAATGACAACAGAAATAATTTGATAACATCAGCAAAAGCATTTTAAAAAAGCCTCGTGACAATGGACTCGTTAAAATGTTATCAAGTTCTGTAATTAAAAGAGATATTGAACGATTTCTAAAAGGCACCTTCTCTATTTTTTGAAATTATCTCGAAAACGATTACAGATAAATCGAATTTGAAAAAAAAAGTCGAAGAGGTAACACAATCCTTTAACACTTTCCCTATTTAACAATCTTTCCTTTTCCAACAATAACGGAGATACAAATGCATGCATAACCAATTTGGACATTGTGTAACACTATGTTGAAATATTGACTTTTACAAACCACTTGCAGTTTTTTTATCACGAGCTCTTGAACGATATGAGAATTTTTGAGAAGAGGAGTTGTAGTAGTAAGAGACTTTTTTTTCCAATTACTATCAATTAATCGCAAACAACCGTACACTTCCGATAACGTGCCGCAAAGAAAGGAAGGGCTCATCTCCCTCGAACTGCCTAATGTAATTTATTCGACACAAAGCTCGCACCTGAGATAACCCGGACCTTTTTTTTCACGTTTTTTTTACTGTTTTGTCGCCGAATAAATTAACGTATCGCCCCCAGGGAGGCTGTTGCTGCTCATCACTCACCTTGGAATGGGGTCGGGAAGGAACTTGTCCTCCGTGTAGTCCTTGGAGAACAGCTGCATACCGATGACGGCGAATATATAGATGACTATGACCAACACGAAGGTCAGGTTTCCCAACGCGCCTATCGTACTTATTATTATGCTGAGCAGCACCTTCATCGTTATCCACGACTGCGCCAGCTTCAGTACCCGCAGCTGAGAAAAAATACAGGCATTAGTCGACATAGGAATTCTGGGCGACATGACGAAAGGAACAGGGCCGGTGTAAGGAGGAGACAGATACCCCGCAACAATGTTTTCCAGTTTTTAGTTTGTAAATCGTTTGAGAAATTTTAGCTTGGTGGGTGTTATATGTAAAACAGTTTTAAAGTGCTTTTTAATATCAGTAAAAGTTCGCAAAAGTCTTGGGATTTGTCAGGGCGTTCCTATATTAAAAACTCGAAATTGTGGAAAAGGGAAGGGAGAGCTCAAAATGGCACTAGAGCTCACACTGCAGGAGAAACTGTGACCTTTTTTGAGGGATTTTTTCAAGATGTCATCTTAAAAACACAATTAATATTCCTTATTTAGTTCTTATCCAAACTACGATTACAGAAAAAAATAATGAAATAAACAAACATACTTGTGTCTTACACAATGTTTTCAATTCGATGCCAGATATGTTTGGACTAAGATGGTGGACATATTCAGCAAATTCTTTCAATTATTTTTGTAAATAAAGTTCACATGAAAACTGCGTGTTTTCTCAATTTGTAGGATTGAATATTAAAGCACATATTCTAGTATCTGAATCCGGAGAACATTGCTTTTGAACGTTTTTTTAACCACAAGAATAAATACATAGTGCACTGATATACAAAACAGTCGCCACCATAAAATATCTGGACAATTTGAGGAACACTTACTAGTCGCAGTCCTCGCAGCACGGACAGCCCGTCGACCAGTTCGAAGATGAGATCCAGCAAGCTGGCAGAAACTATGATCAAATCGAATATGTTCCAACCGCAGTAAAAAAAGTCTTTGCTAAGCGCCATGATTTTCAAGCAACACTCGAACGTAAAAATGGAAGTGAAGACCTGAAACGGAAAACACACCCGCGTTGGATGCGATTCGATCTCTGTGGCGGTGTTACTCGCCTTATTTCCTATGTCTAGCGCCCTGAGCACCGACTCGCTCATGCCGTGGTGCTCCATGGCGAGGAACATCGTGTTGAGCACGATGCAGACGGTGATCGCCAGCTCGAAAAGCGGATCGCGCACTATCTGGTAAAGGCCCTGCTGGAACTGCAGCCAGCCGTCGTAGTCCATGCAGCACTGCTCGCAGCAGGAACAGTTGCGGTCGGGTATTTCGTTGTCTGCAACGGACAAAACGCGTGAGAAAAAAGTCGACAGAAAATTACTTTACCGTCTCCGCACATATCCTCCACCCCTAAATGCATTTGTTTAGCTATATCTGGTGTATCATTCGTCACTTCAAACTGTGCAATATTAATTGCACCTATCATAGGCGGCTCAAGGCGTGGCCTATCCCTTCCACGCCGTATCTGTCAGCTGTTAATCTACTATCTCGAAATGAACAAGAAAGATATATTTTACGTACCTGTATAGTATGAGGGTGAATCAAGTGGTATTTTTTTTCATACATTTATTGAATAATGTTATACACAAACAGTGTTGTTAGATGATATTTTTGACCATCAGTAGATGTCGCCTCGAAAAATCAGTAGAAATTAGTAGAAGTGGGAGTGTTCAGAAATTTTCATGTTTGTCTATACATAGGCAACTAGTAAAACTTAAAATAAAAAATAGGGATGATATGCACGCAAAAGGTCATTAAGGATTACGGATTTAAAAAAAATAATGTCAAAAAAATGTATTTAAATAAGCATGTAATTAAACTACCAGATAAATATGTAAACAAAACTTGAACTAAAAAATATTTAATAATACATATTCATTTTTGTATTTAGTTATTAGAGTCCGAGTCGTCATCTGTAAGCCCTTCCTCGATTTGTTTTTCGTACATCTTGGAATTGTGATATTTTAAAATATCTTCTCCAAATAACTTTGTGTAACTTTGTGAAATAAACGCTAGATGGCGGCCAATGCATAAAAAAAGAAGATTTTATTAATTCAATCCACCGCTACAAGGAACAAGTTTTGCGCAGAAGTACATGCTATTGTAGCTTGGTTTTATATTGTTACTTAATTACTTAACATGATTTTTGTCAGTAGATTTAGGGATGAAATCAGTAGATCAGTTGATGAAACCTAAAATCAGTAGATCTACTGATTTATCAGTAGATCTGGCAACACTGTACACAAACCATATTTTCAGCATTTCTCACAACCTTCTGCGTGATCTACACACTTTTACCACCGATTTGGGAGCTTAAATATTACTTGTTTATACCACTCTACATCATCTACCTCGGAACTGCGTGTTAACTTGAATAGCAAAATTACCGTTTACGAGGTGTGGCTGTTAAATAACCGAACTGCTGTCATAACACTTTTTTTTATATTACCTTATTTTATTATATTAAAAATTGATGAACTAATCAGCAAAGATCGTCGTCTAAGCATCTGAGGGCTTGCTGAAATAACAGGAATCGACAAAGAATGTGTTCGCCAGATTTTGCATGAATCGTTCTACATGTGCAAAGTTTGCTCAAAAATGGTGCCAAAACTCCTCACACCCGAGGAAAAGGAATCAAGAATGAACATTTGCGCTGACATTTTAAACAATATTGATTGTGATTACTTATGATGACAAGATTCAAAAGTGTGGCAGCGGTTAAAACAGAAGCGACGGAGGTTTTGAACCAGCTGACAGAAGCGGACTTCCAGCACTGCTTTCAACAATGGAAAAGTCGTATGGAGCGGCGTACAGATCGCCAAGGGGAGTACATTGAAGGCGAAAAATTTGCTACTGTAATTGGTAACGAATAAAAAGTGTTATGACAGCAGTTCGGTTATTTAATAGCCACACCTCGTATGTTACACTAGGAAGCAGTCGATACCCCCGTTACAAACACTTTTAAAGGTTTTATGAGGCAAAATATAAGCGTGCGCTGAGCACAGACAAGAGGCAATAAGTCTTCCTATTCGGATCGCTCCCAATATCGAGTTTTGTATCGGATTTTTTTTGTGAGAACTCCGGAAGTTGGACCTCACGCTGACAGGAAATTTTCTTTGACAGATTACGGAAAATATAAGAAGCATAATTTTGTGATCTTATACTTTGATATATAATGATCTAAGACTCTGAAAAATAGTTTGATATTTTTCCAGTAAAGTAACGTTTTCCTTTACCCGCTGAATACCTGTAGGTATAAGAACTGCTCAAAAGGCAAAACTTCAACTGTTTATCTAAGGCGTGTGTTTACACGGGTAAAAGAGAAAATAATTTTCATTTTTTTTTCACATAATTTTCCGTAACGTGTCACATTTTCAGTTTTTTTTTCCATATAATGATCCAGACGAGAAAATAACACACTGCCTGCTACGTAACCTAGTTTGTGACGGTACGATGCTCCAATATACATTTTGCTTCGATACACGACAGAGCGTCGGGTGTTTTCAAATTATAATAAAATAAATCATAAACGCCCTCTGCATAACGGTGTTGTCGGAGGCGACCAATTCAACAACAATACGTTTTCGAAGGGTTTCCATTTATTCTCGGCGATTTACTCCAACCTCCTCATTTTTATGATAAACCGACACTCGAAATCCAATACACATTGAATAATAAAACGCTGCTTTCTTCCCGTAAGAATGAATTTTTATTTATATAGATTGGATATTTGAGTTCAGGGCGTCGCTTTAAAATTAAATATCAAATTTGTACGAGTAGATGCCCTACGCGAGGAAATCGAAGTCTTCAACGGCTTATTATACAGTGCGGAATGCACGGAATACGAGGTGTGTAAATTAAGTAATGAGACTGATTTTTTTTTATCTTTTTTATTCGAATAGAATTATAATTCAGTATTGTCTCCTTCAAAATAACTTCCTTGGGAAGCCACACAGAACTGGAGACGGTTTTTCCATTCTCCATAGCGGTGCTGGATCTCGGTACTGGAATAGCCTTCAGCTGGTCGATTATTGCCGTTTGAATGTTTTCTGTGGTCCCAAAATGACGCTCCTTGAGGTGATTTTTCAATCTCGGGTAGAGAAAAAAATCACAAGGACTCAAGTCAAGCGAATAAGGGGGCTGAGGAGCCACAGGAATGTTTTTCTGGCTAAAAACTCGTTTAATGAAATGGCTGTGTGACAAGGCGCATTGTCGTGATGCAACATCCAGTTGTTCGTGATGTTTGGTCTCACACGCATGACCCTTTTTAGAAGTTTTTCAAGCACGTCTCTGTAAAAGTGTTGATTTACTGTTTGGCCTGGAGGCACAAGCTCTTTGTGGACAATTCCTTGGTAATCAAAAAAGCAAATCAGCATGCATTTGATCTTCGACTTGCTCATTCTTTTTTGGGTCTTGAAATGTGCCATTCCATTCTTTGGCGCTTGGTTTCCGGGTCGTACTCAAACACCCAAGTCTCATCACCAGTAATGATACGTTCCATAAAATGGAGATCATTTTCAATCGATTCCAAAGAGTCAAGACACCTTTCTCTCCTGATGTCCTTTTGTTCCTGCGAAAGGTTTTTTGGAACCATTTTTTGCGCAGATTTTTCTCATCCCCAATTCGTTAGTCAAAATCTGATCAGTTCAATCAAACAGTTGTGTGATTCAAATTTAACTCTTCCTCGATCGCACAAGATCCCGTGTTCTATCGACATTTTAATCGGTTCTTGAAGATGAAGGCCTTCCGCTGCGTGGTTTATCTTCAATGAACTCTCTTCCTTCTGAGAATGCCTTAAATCACCGAAAAACCTTGGCTCTTGAAAAAAACACTGTCTCCGTAGGCGTGTTGAAGTTTTACAAAAGTATCCGTTGCGCTGTGTCCAAGTCTGAAGTAAAACCTGACAGCAGACCGTTGCTCAAAATTAATGTTACTCATTTTGAAAACGCACTAGAAAAAAACGGTTTATGAAAACAGTTACAAAGAACAAAACAAATGACTTTAACGAGTTCAAACTTGTACTGAAGGTCCATTACGTGTTAACCTACCGCTCTTCCAAGTCCCGTCTCCGCAGTGTTGCTAGATCGGGCGCTACATTGCCAGTCTCATTACTTAATCTACACACCTCCTAAATTCTTTAATATTTTCCGTTATACTATTTTTCAAATATTTGAATGTCAGCGATTAACATCCACTTCGAGGTATATACCGATTTCAAATAGTGATCGAGGGGAGTTAAATCGGGAGACCGAGCAGGTCATTCAATAGTTCCACGTCATCCAATCCATCTGATAAGGAGAAATAAAATATTGCCTTAGAGATATAATTTTTCACCAATTTTACAAAAGTGACTATATCTCAGGAACATTTGTGGATGGGGATTGTGGGGAACACATTTTTATTATATTTGATTTTGTCACATGACCAATCAATACCTAGTCTGTAACTCCCTTGGACTGACATTACCTCTTAAAACACTCTGTACATACAAAGGGACGGGTTGTGTTATTTTGTTTACAATACTACTAAGGAAATTTTAATGAAGCTTTCAGTTCATGCAGTTCATTTCGACTATTCAAGTTTTCATATTTTTTACGTTTTTTTTTTACCTACATTTTCAGATACGTTGGCGCCTTTTTGTAAAATAAACAGCGGAAATACTTTTCTAATTTCAAGGTGATGTCAGCGTTTCAATGTAACGAACGAAACTAGACCGCTTGCTCTTAAAGAAACAGCAAAACATACTTACTGATGACCACGATGTGCGAGAGATAGTCGGGCTGCAGGGCGTATAACTCCTTCTTCTTCTTGCAGTTCCCCACGCCATTGCACTTTATGACTTTTATCTCTTTGGGACTCACCGCCACAGTAACAGGGGTCACTTCGATCCGCTAGAACGGAAAGCAAGACGTTAGTGAGTAGTATTATATTATTATTATTATTATTTCGCCGACTTTGTAGTCACACTTCTCAGCGTAAACGCTGGGAAACATTCACCCATTTCTGCTGCAGACAGTAATGAGTTGGTTACCCATCCCCGCCCTCAGCAGAAATTAAGCTCAAGCGAGGAGAGGAAATTCATCCTGTCAAAACCATTCTTACAGTATGACACTTTTGTAAGGCAGTCCCAATGCCGGGATGTTCCTGGCGAATCTGGTCGTTTTCATGTTATGGGCAAGTGGCATTGCGATATCTATGATGATCCCTCTTCGTTGTTCCTTGTTTATCTGCACAATATCTGGTCGGTTGAAGTCCAATGTTCGATCGGTGATGATTAGCCTATTCCAGTACATCACTGCTACTTCCAGCACAGCTTCCAGAGTATATTTGTTGTATGGCAGAGACGTCGCTGACATGCCATACTTGAGTGCCAGTTGTTGTGGATCATTTGTTGGTCGCAAGTTGGTGCTGCCTGCTGAGATATGCTGACTCTGCCGCCAGCGTGCAGATCCACAATTCCTAGTCTTCGACGTCGTCCCCCAGGATATGCTTCTGGTAATTTCTTGGTTTTATAACTCTGTCCTGGATAGCTGTCAAGAAACCTTCGGTTTCGGGGTACAGGTAGCCGTCGATAAGCAGTTTAACCCATTAACGTCCAAACGTACACAATTTTTCGTCCTTTTTGGAGCGTCAATCTCGAAGGGAAATTAATGAATTCACTCAATAAAAACCACTTATCCTAATGTTTTCGGATGTGATCTTTCGATTTCCCCATAATATATAATTCTCATGATTTATCAGATAGAACGCATTTTTATGAAAAAGATAGAGAGGACATTTTCCATCAGAATTCTACGTAAAATATGACTGTAATTTTTCCGTTTTCAAATTTTGAATGTTCAAGAATGATGTCCGTCATCTTGGACTTCAGACTTTTTTCACCAGGAATAATTCAAAATGTTACTAAAACATGAAATGACATAGGAAAAGTATTATTACAAACTCCTATTTACTTTTTTATAATGGAAAACGCGCCATTTCTTGAGAAATCCAGCCGCCATTTTGAATCCGCCATCATTGAAAATTGAAAATTTAGTCAAATATATTCTGTATGTTTTGATTGAGGAAAATGACTGTGGATCAAGAAAAATTATCACAATAACATTATTTTCTCGTTAATACTAGAGAAAAATTCATATTCCATGAGATTTTATACAATGTCGGCCATTTTGAAAAGATTAGAGTCAGTTGAGATCGGCAAAAAAAATCCTATCATCAACTCCAACTATTGCCTCCACCTCCCTCCACAATCCGGAGTAGGTTAGAGTACTTTTTGGACTAAAAAAAAAATAATAAAAAAAATTTCAGTACTTCTCTCCATAAAGTCAGCCATATTTTTTTTCTAGAGCATTTAATCACAATTCTGAAATCGAAAGATCACATACGAAAACATTAGGATAAGTGGTTTTTATTGAGTGAATTCATTAATTTCCCTTCGCGATTGACGCTCCAAAAAGGACGAAAAATTATGTCCGTTTGGGCGTTAATGGGTTTGATTGATCTTTGTCGAAGTAGTCTGGCTGTAGCATTTTCGAAAAACGACCTTATAAAGTATGGTCCATCCAGTGTATTTGGAGCTCCTGTTCTGTCAGTATGTTGACCGGAAAAAGTTCACATTCCTGTTGGTTAACAGTTATCTTCTTATGGAAGCTTCTTGGTTAAGGGATTGACTTTCTATGTTCAATGACTTTCTATGATCTCTACCACCTCGTCTTCGAGATAGGTAGAGTCTGATTACTGAAGAGTTGTTGGTAACGTCTGAATTTAGTTATTAATGTTTTTATTTTAGTATTTTAACCGAGACATAAAATCGGACACATGGATTTTTGTCGTTATTTTTCCAGGCGACTTGTTCCTTGTCTCCAACGATAACCCCAGACGGATATAATGCGACCCTCGCTTCGGGCTGTTTACAAACATGTTTTGATTGCTTGGGCCACGTGTCGAAAAAAGTTCAGATGTTGGCACGTTCGTCTCCCACGGCAACCGGTAGGTAAACATATTATTCTCAGCGGATAGGAGCTCAGCCGTGAAATGCCAAGGATATTTCACCTTTCAGAGCAGTATTCGTTGAAAGATCGTACAATTTGATCATGTACAAAACGTACAAGGCTATTAAATAACCGAACTGCTGTCATAACACTTTTTAATCGTTACCAATTATTACATTAGCAACTTTTTTCGCCTTCAATGTACTCCCTCCCCTTGGCGATCTCTACACTGCTCCATACGACTTTTCCATTGTTGAAAGCAGTGCTGGAAGTCCGCTTCTGTCAGCTGGTTCAGAACCTCCGTCGCTTTTGCTTTAACCGCTTCCATACTTTCGTATCTTGTGGAATACGTGTCTAACAAGCCTGGATCAGTGTCAATGTTGTTTAGAATGTCAGCGCAAATGTTCACTCTTGATTCCTTTTGCTCGGGAGTGAGGAGTTTTGGTACCATTTTTGCGCAAACTTTGCGCATGTTGAACGATTCATGCAAAATCTGGCGAACACATTCTTTGTCGATTCCTGTTATTTCAACAAGCTCTCGGATGCTTAGACGACGATCCTTGTGGATTAATTTACCAATTACCAATTAATATTTCAATGTTTTCGTCCGTTTTTGACGTTGAGGGCCGTCCGGGGCGCGAATCGTCTTCGGTCGTTTCACCTCCCTCTTTAAATCATTTAAACTATTCAAAAACTTGTGTGCGGGATAAAAATTCATTCCCGTACACTTCTTTTAACACTTTAACGCCCAAGTGCACTGTCAAGAGACATGAACTTATAGGATCATTACTTGATATTACTGAAAAATAAAGAAAACATAACTAAAACCATGTATTCCCATATTTTCGGGGTCGCTCTTTCGAATGGAATCTTTAAAATTTGCAAAAAAATTGATGTAACTTTAAATTTAAATAAAATAAAAAACTATTAAAAAATGCGGTTTTTTCAAGATTTTTTTTAAATCGCAATTTCAGCTATGTTATCGTCCTTTATACCACTCAAAAACAAATAGAAACGTGCACTCGAGACGTGTACTTGAAGGAAACGCAATGAGAACAATTTAATTATCTCATTTTTGCGGTTAGAATAACTAGATATGGCAAAATTCAAATGGTAATATTTCTCGTTTTTTACAAGTTGCGGGATCATTGACGCAAAAGAAGAATTTTGAAAAATCATTAGTCCTCAGGGGGTTTTTGGGGTCGCTGATCACGATCCTGATGTCAGAATTTCAAAATTCAAGATGGCGGATCCAATATGACGAAATTGAGATGTCTGAATTTCAAAATTCAGGATGGTAGATATGACATGGCGACCATTTTGAAGCAAATTTCGAAATCCTGAATTTTGAAATTCTGACATCTGAAAATTTTGAAATTTGATTCGGGATGGTGGCCATATTGGATCCGCCATCTTGAATTTTGAAATTCTGACATCAGGATCGTGATCAGCGACCCCAAAAAACCCCCAGAGAACTAATAATTTTTCAAAATTCTTCTCTTGCGTCAATGATCCTGCAACTGGTAAAAAACGAGAAATATCACCCTTTGAATTTTGTCATATCTAGTTATTTTAACCGCAAAAATGTGATAATTAAATTGTTCTCATTGCGTTTGGGTTGGGGGTGAGGAGATGCAACTATAAAAGAATCTTGAAAAAATCGCATTTTTTAATAGTTTTTGTTAAAAATTGAAGTTTACATCAATTTTTTTGCAAATTTTAAAGATTACATTTTTTCGACGCGTCACTGGTGCGTAGATTAATTCAACGACTGCTACAGTCAAACTGAGCGACCCACTGGCTTGTCCAGCGAGCTCAGGCTGGGGAAAACATCACCAAACACAGTTATGTTCAAACTTGTCGCGACATGCTCGCAGCGCGCTGGTAGCAGCATCAGTTCAGTTATTTAATAGCCAGACCTCGTATATATTTTTGTATTCGTACCACTTCACAAAACGACAGGTTCGTTTTAACAGAGAATCAATGCCAAAATGGCGTTTTCTTCATAATTTTTTTGGAGGTTACGCAACTTGTAAACTTGAACACCAGGCGCCACTGTTATATCATGTAAAGAACGTTTTTTTTTGCATTAGTGCCCCATGTTTCACAACGTGTGCAAAATAATAAAGACAAAGTTCATACAATAACAACGCCTTCGTTCAAGTAATAACAAAATTGAATTTTGTTCTACATATATAAACTTCGTCCCCTCTTCGTGTACTGTTTAAACTTCGTGTTGTGAACTTCGATATATTGTATACGGAAACTCAACAACGCCTTTCCCTCGTTCCATCTGCTGGTGTATGGAAAACGTCGGATAAAAACCGTCAACTCGGCATTCTGAGGAGACGTAGCAAGAATTTCTTTGTCCTTTGCGCAGCGTTGTGACACTTCTCGTTGTATTTTCATACATCATTCTCCGGCAGCATCTTCAGAAGTTTAACAAGAGGCGAGTTTGCTCGAGTTATACTTCACAGGATTTTTTATTGTCCACCTCGACAGAGATAGCGAGAATGATAGGAGTTTATGAATACCAGAATTATTTTCGTGGATATAACAATTAATAGGAGGGTGTATAAACTTTTGAGTAATCTAAAACTTGTGTTATCTCGAGAAACAATATCGAATAAACGCTTATGAAGTTGGGAAATTTTAAAACGAATTACCACAAAATACGCCTAACCACTGAGATGAATTCATACTTTGTCAGAGAAGACATTTTTTTTCCAGGTTATTGTCACCGAGTTCATTTAAAACTCACTGACAAAACTGTTCTTGAAACTCCAAGCAAGTCTTCAACATATTACGTCCATGTTCTTCATTGTTACTTTCTGACCGTTTCCGAAGTACGACTCTTCCATTTTTATTGCTACCTCTTTTCGTTGTTGTTGTGTAAACACCATTTTAAACAGTTTGAAAGGTTTGGACCTTTCATGAATTTACGTATTTATTATCTACATAGATTCGAAAAAAAAAATGCATATTCACTTAACTGACCAATTTTAAATTTATTACAAAAACTCACCTTGATGGCAGGTGGAACCTGCGATGCCACATCTTCTGACGTGGCATCACCTTCTGGCTCGTGGTCATCCACCACCCCAGAATCGTCCAACGAGGACTCCCTGTTGTTACCCTCTCCGCTGTTGCTGCTGGCCTGCCTGCTCTGGAAACCCAGCCTGTTGGGATTAGGACCTAAACAAAATAATAACAATTAAATTAATAATCGCGGACATCTTGGCTCTGCCATTTAGAAAACAGAATTCGCTGGGTTCGATGAAAAATTGCACTGAAAGGAAGTCACATATGCCCTTATGTGATTTCAGTCAAATTCAATGAAACTAGGATACACTGTAGTTGATTAAGTCCAAGCTCCCAAAGTGAATGGGTTCCAAGATATTCCACTTTGAACCTGAAAAAAATTGCAGCTGGTAGGGACAGAAAAGTGTACCATATTTATCTATATAATGTACACATAATTCTTCATAATCATTTGGATCATGAAGCCTGAAGATCTGGTTTATGGATATCAGTACGTATATATGTTATTGGTAGTGAGGGGTAGTCTTGGGTCTGGTACCTGAATGGGATGTGAGGGAGAGTCTAAATGCATCTTCAGGGTTCTCGGGATTTGAATTCTGGAAGGGTTGCTGATGATGATATGGACACAAATGGTACACTCTCTCTGAACACTGAAGTTTCTAAAAAAAGTAAAACTTCAGTGTTAAATATCTTGGAAACCCTTAAGTTTAAGGATTTGGGCCTCTGAAGGGACGGTCTGAATTACAATATGCTCCAGTTTCATTGAATTTGACTGTAACCACTTTTCCATAAGGACTGACGATCTGATCCTCTGAACAAAGTGAATAAAACAGGAGAAACTTTGACCCAAATAAACAAAGTCAAACATAAAGTAGTTTGGAAGAACCTAGAGGCCGCGACGTCGTCTGATAGACCGCGTGTCTGTTAACGTCGGACTTGGCGTCCGTCTGTCTGTCACTCGAGTTGAGCTACAGCGCTAATCGCCTCGGCCAGCACTCACCGAGGGTGTTGTGTGGATGGAGGGTGTCTGGCCGCCTCGGATCCGGCAGCTGGATGTGTTTCGGGGGCGGCAGTGGCAGGGGGAGCGCCTGCGGCCGCGGCGAACCCTGGCTCTGCTGACTATGCTTGGGGCTGGGGCTCCGACTCGGCGTCACCGATCTGCAACAGGTCGGAAGAACACTTTGGTAACGAGAATATTATGCTGGAGCACGGACCAACTCGATCCAGCCATACAGACATGCCGATGAAGCTAGGTGGAAGCCCAGAGTATTAACGTCATTCAATAAGTTCGTAGGATACTATATACTAATAAAACAGACTTTATTCATCAACATAGTCTCCTTCGGGAGTGAAATATTCATTCCAACGCTTCTCTAACATTTCTATGCCTTTCTTATGGAACGATTTGTCCAACCCTTCAAAATACTCTTCAGTTTCGGAGATCACCTTCTCATTGAAGCCATATCTCTTTCCAGCGAGCGCTTTTTTGAGATTTGCGAGCAAGTAATAGTCGCCGGGAGCTAAATCTGGAGAATACGGTGGATGCGGAAGCAATTCGAAGTGCAATTCGTGTAATTTTGCCATTGTTGCGAACGACTTGTGACACGGCGCATTGTCTTGGTGTAAGAGCACTTTTTTTCTTCTTTATTTAGGGCCGTTTTTTCATGATTTCGTCCTTCAAACGCACTAATAATGCTATGTAATATTCATTATTCATCATTATTCCCGTTTCGATGACGATGAATATCATATTATCCTAAAATACGGACGCCATAACCTTCCCAGCCGACTTTTGTGTTTTTGGTCGCTATGAACGGCTTTCTCCGGTTGATGTCCACTTAGCTGACTGCCGATGGGACTCTGGAGTGAGTGTCATCCATTGTCACATATCGCATGAGAAAATCCTTTTTATTTCGCCTAAACAGTTCCAAACCGCGCGTTCAGCATCATCGGTGTTTGTACGGCCGCGTTTGAAATCAGCAAACCACTTCTCTACCATTTGCCTCGATGGAGCAGAGTCCCAATAATACTTGTCAAGCCATTGCTCTGCTTGAACAGTATTTTTCCTATTAAAAAGCAATGCTTTACCAACACACTAAATTCAGATTTTTCCGTTGTTTTGATAATTACGAAAGTAGCGTCACTAAAACCACTGGAACTTGTAAACTAACGGTCGGAATGTCATAAAATGTTGACACATGTTGGTGGAATGTTGGTACTATCTAAAAATCTCATGGATTTGTCAATAGTGGTGCCACATCCTACGAACTTATTGGGGGATGTATGAAAGTATAGTGTAATGGCTTCACGGATCACTTGTGGTACTTTCAGAGACCGCCAGCGGTCCGCGAACCACCGGTTAAGCACCACTGATGTGTTTTACATTACCTTCGGATACTTTTCTTCGGTGACGACTTGTTGGAACCCGAGGCTTTAGCCTCCTGGTTGTTGCCGGTATTCTCCGATGCCGTTTTCCCCGAATTGCGGTTCCGCTTTCTACGCCTCGTCTTCTTCCTCGAATAGGACGACAGGAGGACGCCCTTCCTCGAGTCGATCTTTTTGATCTTCTGCCTCGACAGCTTCTTCACGTTCAGGCTGGACGGGTCGAAGCTGAACGTCGAGTCTTCGCGATGATCCACGAGTTCTTTTTTCCTCTCCTGAAAACGATAAATCGATACGTCGATACAGAAACATGTATAAACATAGGAAATAAACATATTTCCTTATTAGTTCTGTGTCTATTTTAATTTGACAAAGGAATTGTTTTTTGGGATGTTGGACAAATAATGCAGCACTAATTTCTGGATCGACGTTTCATTCAATGTACTTAGACTTCTTCAGGGTTCAATTAGTATAGTATAAGTCTAAATACATTGGACGGAACGTCGGTAAAAAAATAGTGCTTCTTTATTTGTCCAATATCCCCAAAAACACTTTTTATCAACGCAACTGATAACTACTACTGTCTATTTTAATGTTCGTGGTGTCTGGTAATGGTGGTGGTGTGTGGTTAATTTTACAACTGGTTAAAGAAAATTAAACGTTCGATTAACGGGGTCTTTTACCAAATTCTGTAAACTGCTGGATACCTTCGATGATTGAGGAAACCAGAGACTACTTAACCATATAAATAACCAGTTGCAAAGTGCACCTGGCCTTAGTCTGTTAAAAAAAACACACAGACCTTGTATGTCCTTGTGTATGTCCTCAGTAAATGGGTATATTTTGTGTTTTACTTTTTACACGAATTCTGTGACACTTACGCCTAATGTAACCCAAGTACGGACCTGTCTTACACGATTTAGTTGTATGTGCGGTACAACAAAGGAAGTTTATAGTCTTTATGAAAAAAAAAAAATACAGCATGTAACAATATGTGAGCACTTGGGGGGAGTTGATAAACTCCTGAAATTTATTTATAATTCTAGCCCGTAAGCACCGAACATTATGTTCGGTCCCGTAAATGCTAGGCTAGCAAAACCGATGCCACTTTCATTAAGGGATAACACTACCTTGTGGGGTCAAAATCAAGGCTCATTTTCTCGAATTTATTGTAGAAAGACAAAACAATTTATTGAAATTCGGTTTTTTAGACAGTATTACACATTTCTTAAAGTACAAAAAAATATTTTTTTTTAAAGACATCTAAAAACAAACTGGCGGCACAACAGCTCTCGGAATGAAACATTTTTTTGTGACCTCTCTGGTCGTAAACCTACAGGTTGCAATTGTGCATCTAGAACAAAAAACCAATAAGATTTTGATATTACATCGAAAAATCTAGTGAACGACCGTAGAACGTCGTAGAAAAAATCGGCAGAAAATCGGCTATAAAATTATATACACTAGAAAAATTATTTTTTTAGCTATTTAAAATTTCAAGTTGATTGGTTGAAAATTGTAGGCGGTAGCTTTACGACCAGCTCGAAAAACATGGTTTCGAGAAAAACGCGTTTAACGTTTCAAGTATAGTACTTCTATTTTTAATTGAAAATGATAAATACGCCTGGGGAACAAAAAAAGCGGTTTTTTCCAGAATATTCATAAATTATGAAATATTTTTTTCAAAATAAAGGAGAAATTGTGATTGTAATATTTTGTGTAAATAATGTTTAGCAAAAAATGTCTGTGTTTAATTAAATACATAGTCTTAAAAAATTCCTTAAAATTAAAGTGTAAAATTTAGTGGACAATAAGTATTTAGGAATGTATTGATACAAAGATCCAATAGTATATGGATGGATTTGGTTTTAAATTTTCTTAGTATGTAATATACATAAAGTTGTATTTAATTTATAATTATTTTTTTCCAGCAATTTTAAACGCTGTATTTTAATGCTAACTAATAAATTTATATGTATGTTTTTTTTTTAATATTTCCAAACTAGCTTTCTAAGAACGTCACGAACTAACAGTTTACTGAAGTATGAAGTATACTTGTATAGTGAGCTTAGCAATTTTAGAAAATATATCTGACAACCTTGCTTTTTTTCTACCTATTTTCAATTTAGAATGGAAATTGTACATACATATGTATAATTCGATCTAATTTTTTATTTACTGTTAATCGGCAATGCCTGGGCCATACAACTGTCCTCCTGAATTCCAGGTTTTCATGCTATTCTTCTGCTGTTTTCTGCTTTCATGTCCTTCTAATTCAAGGTATACCGTGTTTAAGAAGGATTAGTGACCCCTACTGCACCGATATTGAACGAGCACAAATTACTAGTTAAACAGCACCGTGACTTCACTGGGAAAACCGAATTTTTCGACCACTTTAAAAATTTCCCCCACATAAAACCTTTTGGATATCATTTTTGGATAGTTAAGGAAGCATTTAAGCCTATAAAAAATTGGTAAACAAAATTTACAGGGTAGTGTTACTTCTTAAGATCTTTTTTTCGTACAGTGCAGTTTACGTCCACGTAAATTGTTCTCATGAAATCATACATATCATTAACTAGATAATTTAAATTAATTTAATGCAGTTTCAAGCGATACATAACTTGAAATAATTTGCAATTTTGAATTTCAGTCGACTTTACGTAAATTCAGCGCCTGAGACCTGACTTTATTGTTAAATATTGTCTACTCTCTTAACCCTTTAACGCCCAAGTGCACTGTCAGGAGACAAGAACTTAGAGGTTCATATTACTGATAGAAAAAATAAAGAAAAAATAACTAAAACCATGTACTCCTATGTTTTCGAGGTCGCTCTTTTGAATGGAATCGTTAAAATTTGCAAAAAAATTGATGTGACCTTCAATTTTTAACAAAAACTATTAAAAAATGCGAATTTTCGCGACATCGGGGTCGTGATTAGCGACCCCGAAAACCCCTAGTTTACAAAGTTTGAGGCAAAATAATCGAAAACTCGAAAAATTTGATTCGGGATGGTGGTCATATTGGATCCGCCATCTCGAATTTTGAAATTCTAACATCAGAGTCGTGATCAGCGACCCCAAAAACCCCAAAGTACTAGTAATTTTTCAAAATTCTTTTGCGTCAATGAACCCGCAAACGAGAAATATCACCCTTTGAATTTTGCCATATCTTTATTTTAACCTCAAGTTATTTTAACCTCAAAAACGAGAAAATTAAATTGTTCTCATTGCGTTTCCTTCAAGTACACGTCTCGAGTGCACATTTGTATTTGTTTTTGAGTAGTATAAAGGACGATAACGGCTGAAATTGCGATTTAAAAAAAAGAATCTTGAAAAAATCGAGTTTTTTAATAGTTTTTGTTAGAAATTGAAGGTTATATTAATTTTTTTTTGCAAATTTTAACGATTCCACTCGAAAGAGTGACCTCGAAAACATAGGAATACATGGTTTTAGTTATGCGTTATGCATTCAAATTTATTGTCCTGAAATTTTAAAGTGACCCGCGTATTGGATTTCGAGTTACAGCCGGATTAGTGACGACGGTCCCGGCACTTGAAAAAGTCACGCAGGGAAAATGGAGGTGGACAGTGTAAAGGAAGTGTTTCAACGATCCGAAGAAAAGCATAATGTAAAATATGCTCAGTATATTGGCGACGGGGACAGTAAGCCTCAAGGGTTGGATTTGGACCCGTACAACAACGTTCGAAGACATGGAAGCAATGCGTCGGTCACGTGGAGAAACGCATGGGAACCAGGCTCCGTAATGCGAAGAAAACAACCAAGGGACTCGGGGGAAGAGGTACAGGAAAACTGACCATCAAGGTAATAGGCGAATTGACAACTTATTACGGTCTGTTACTTATTATCCGTATTCGGCGAAATACGGATTCAGTGGAAAAAATGCGTGACGCTATCTGACGTGAAGCCAAAATGAGGTCTACAAGACAGAGGAGGGTGTCCTGTACGGGCCCCGAATTGATGACGAACTGTAACTAAAAAAATTTCATAATTATATGAAAAAAAAAACGTAAAAAAAACTTCAAACGCATTTTTCTCAAAACAACGTTTTTGAAACTGGAATGAGATTTTTCTCTGACACTAATTAACCGGTTTTAATGATTTTTCTTTTAAAATGTTCACAAATGATGCCATTAGTGACAACGTAGGATTTTTTTGATATTGCAAAAATTCGATTTTTAATAACAATTTAAAGGTAGAAATTTAAGGTGAAAATAGACCCTATTTTTTTCAATAAATCGCGTAAAATTTGAATTTCAAAAACCTATAAAAATAACAAACCTATGTTTTATAAATATGTTTCATTTTTTTGATTTCAGATGAATAGCATCGTAGAAAATTCTCATTAACATGAGACATGTCCGCCTGAAGTAGCTGTATTGGAACAAGGATCGACGTCCGCCATTTTGGTTTCAAAAATAAATAAAACATTAAATGTAACCTACATACCTGTATCTCTTAATTAAAAAAAAATTGTCTCAATCAGTTTTATATTCTTAAAAAAAATTCCAAAAAACCCTTTTTTTTCCAACGAAAAAGTGGGAAAACCCCCTTAAAGGGTTAGTTATCATCCGCAAAATACACGCCTGACGGATTCTTGGTATGGGTATTTTCAATTTGGGGACCGTCCGTTCGCTTTTGGTTCCCGTCGAACGGCAACAAGGCTATCGATTCGTTTCTAGTTACATAATTCACTACGTGTTACCCTTCATAACCCTCATTATCTCCACATAATCGGACGGCTAGCAACAGGTCAGGACCGATAAAAACAGTCCTCGGTAGAACTCGCAGATTATATCGCGGTAGAGAACCCTGGCTAATCATCAGGGTCAGCGGAGAGGCGCTTACTAGTAATAAGTTTTTTGTCAAAGCGTAGACGTTGCGCGGATGGCACAAGAAACGAAATCTCAAGGGCGAGCAAGGGCCGACCTTTTCATAAATTTATTTGGCGCGGTGCGGTGTAGGTTATGTGCGGACCGGGTTGCCTTCAAAATTTATTAGGTTTTCCCACACGGAATGTTTAGTTTGACCTCGGCGTTCCTCCTCACCTGTGTGGGCACGGATCAGCGTTGCCAACTCAAAATGTGTCAAGGTAGGAGATGGGAGTTTAAAAGTTGGTAGTTTCCACCAAATCCTACTATGAAAAGTTGGTAGATCTACTACCATTATTTTTCAAGTATTTTAGAGATCCTCGAGTAAAAATCTGGTAGGTATTCGAATGTATTTTTCGTAAATCTATTTTCATAAAGGAACTAATGATAAAGCAAAATTACACGTTGTCAGTATTCAAAATAAGATTAGAAATGTCAAAAAATGAAGGACGAATCATAGGTCCATACTATCATAATATTATAATTCCTGATTATAAATATTTAAGCAATTAGTTAATTTAAGTATACAAGCATACTTTAATTCCAGTGCAGTTTATATGTAGGTATATTGTTTATGATAATTGATTTACTTGGTCGGATACTGTATGTATTATCATTATTCATTTCAATTTATGCGGCAGCTTAGGTTCGATACTTTCTGAGAACAACTTTTTTTTCAATTTTTTGAAAGTAAAAATAGGTTTAATTAAACTTTGATAAAATCAAATAAAATCAATCTTAAAATAGAAGATTGGAACTCATTAGATGTTTAAAAGTACCTATTAAATAAGTTCGAACCCAGAACCGTAGCTTAAAAAAAGAACTGTACCATTATAAAGTTATAGCGGACCAGAGTTGATAAAGAATTGTGGATATGATACAAATTGAGCTTGTATTTAAGTGAGCTTGTACATTGAATTTACATATTTATATTAATATTAACTCAAGGTTTGGTATGACCTATCAAGACGTATTTTTCGATGTTTAACTTTTATTTTAAAGAAGTGTTACTATCACTAGTAATTATAAGAAATAAGAATTAGGATGAATAAATTAGACAAAAACAATTAAAACAATAAATTCAAATATTCGTACAATGAAATTGCTGAATATGGAGGAAACACAGACTTCGGGCGTAAATGTTTTCAGAGTGCATGCATTGCAGCGAAAATATGTATTTCCTTTATGACTTACTGTTATCCACCCTGCGTAGTTTTTATCCTTTTTCCACAGCGCGGAATATTTTTGATCGTAATGCTTCTTTAATTTCTGAGGTGGAGAATTTTCCTCCTCTTCACTCATTTTAATAATGTTATAGACTGTTTTACACATACCAATTTATTGTACAATAAATTGTAGAATTTATTTTTGAATAAATTATCCAATGTTATTAACTGTTTACACTTTGCAATATTTGTAACTATAATTGGTCAATTTCAACACTGCCAACTATCAATGACTAAAACCTAAGAGTTATCATAGGTTTGCCCCTAAGAGAAACCGTTTAACTCATTACTAGGTTGGTACAATTAAATAAATGTAAAAAGTTACTAAATATTCCTATAATTTATCGCTTACTAGAATCGACAATTGGTAACATCAAACGCAACATTTTGATAGTTGCACAATAACCTGGAACGCCATCTATTATCCGTTACATTCACTAAATACATCAATGGATAAAAATAAATAGAAAGGTTGGTACAATAAAAAATATAAATCATTATTAGCATTTTTATGGAGATATGATTAAAATTTTCGAGAAATTCAAAAAGTAGGTAGATTTTTGGTGCAAGGTAGTAGATTTGAGCAAGACACTAAAAGTTGGTAGATCTACCGAAAAGTAGGTAGAGTTGGTAACGCTGGCACGGATAGCGATGAAGTCGGCAGTTTGCGTTTGGAATAAGGCCTCTTGTTGACGTACAGCCAGCAATGAAAGTCATCTTAACCCGTTTCGGCCGAACACGCCACTCCCGGTACATCGCTCTTCAGCGCCTCATAACTAATACTATTTGCGACAGAAAAATTTGACAGGGACAACATTTTGAAGTTTAAGACGTACCTGTGGGGAATTTAGCGACCTTCTTCTCTATTAGTTTTTTTTTTGTTTGGTTGGATTAGGTCTAGGAATAAATAACAACTATTCGATTTTTGCCAACGTTTCGGAGCTTTATTTCTCCTTCATCAGGGCTCAATCAATGTTGTTATTGTTGTCATGTAAGGTGGTACGTTACAAACATTGGCGGTATTGTCTATATACATATATAGTAAATGTATAAAGATAAAAACAAAACACTATTAACAGGACAATACACTTTAAAAATTACTATAGCAATTTTTATATTTTTACAACAATAACAACATTGATTGAGCCCTGATGAAGGAGAAATAAAGCTCCGAAACGTTGGCAAAAATCGAAGAGTTGTTATTTATTTCTGGACCTAATCCAACCAAACAAAAAAAACTAATTTAAGACGTACCCTTTCCGATGGTGTCCATGAAATTCCTCCAAAAAAATATTAATTATGAAAAAAAGCAGTTTAAAAAAAACACGATTTTTTTTGCACATTTTTTTTTAAATCAAATTTTCAAGGGGTTTCCGGTCTGCAATGGACCTGGAACCTCACTAACCAGTGGAATAAATGTTTGAACTTTAAGTATACGTTGTTTAAAGATCGATTTTTTGCCTTATGCGTTCAAAATGGCACCTGAACTGCAAAATTTTTGCGTAAAAATTCAAGAATTTTTTTATTGGAAAATGATGCACTTTTCCAAAAAATTGTCAAGAATAAAAAAGTTCTTAAAATCACTCAAAGAATGCACTTTTTTGAGCAAATTTTTTGGATTTTGCATATAGCCAATTTTTGTAAAATTTAAAAAATCGCTTAAAAATTCTGAAAAAAAATCCAGTGCATTCATCGAATGATTTGATTGTTCTCGAGAAAAACATTTCTAAATTTCGATACTAATTTGATCTTTTTTTTTCTCGAAAACAATGCATTTTTACTATAAATTGTCAAGAATACAAAGTTATTAAAATCAATCGAAAATGCACTGGAATGTTTCCAACATTATTTAAGCAATTTTTTAAATTTTGCAAAAATTGACTATTTGCAAAATACAAAAAAATGCTCAAAAAATTTTGAAAATTCTAGTGTATTCATTGAGTTCTAGAATGATATTAATCTGCTATTTTTTTTGAGTTATGTGTGGCGTACAAGGCTTTTTTTAATTTCTATGATGTTTTTTGAATGGTGGTCATAACAACAGATCAGCATCACTATCAGACAAAAGTATCAGTTTTTATATATGCGTATGTGTGTACGGCAGACATCAAGTGATTTTTGTTTTTTATTGATGAAGAGAAGCTAAATCTGGAGCTTATTTGCCGCATCTTCAAACTACCTGAAAAAAAACACCGCCCTCGTTTCAAGATAAATCCTTCCGATCTTGCTTTATGGCCTGGCCTAGAAAGTAATGGTGAAAAATCATCCGGCACAATGAATTATACAGGTCACAGATGTTCGAACGTTCCATAACTACCTATGAATATAAATTCCTTGGAATACAAGGGCGTAGCCAGGGGGGCGATGGGGGCGATTGCCCCCCCCCCCCCCCCAGATGGTCAAGTAAAAACCAAAATAGTCGGGGGATTGTGCTTGCCGTTGCCTCCAATGACCTTTTTTTTTTTGCTTTTTTGTTTAATCTGCATTGGACCGCCCCCCCCCCAAAGAAAAATATTGGCTACGCCCTTGGTGGAATATCAATTTTTCGGTAGAACCTGATACCCTTCAGGCAAAGTTAAACATGTACTAATATCGTTCATAATAGCGAAATAAGAATAATATAGAAATAAGAATAACACCGCAGAAATATGGCTGGTAACACATGCAGTCTGAAACAGGGCTGTAATATGTAGATATGCATTTCTTAACAAGGGCGTAGTCAGGGGGGGGGGCGATGGGGGCGATCGCCCCTCCCCCCAAATGGTCAAGTAGAAACCAAAATAGTCGGGGGATTGCGCTTGCCGTTGCCTTCAATGACCTTTTTTTTTTAATCTTCATTGGTCGCCCCCCCCAAAGAAAAATACTGGCTACGCCCTTGTTTCTTAAAAGAGTAAAATTGTAGATAGGACGTTTCGTTGATGGACGGAAGTGGTATACGCCATCGTGCAATTCTTTCACTTTCCATTCTTTTTGTTCCTTTTTAATAACTTTAAAGTTAAACGCAACCTTCAAAAGCCGCCATCTCCAAAGCGTTTGGGAAGTAACAAGATAAAAGGTCTTAAGACTTCAGTTCCCTATGCATAGGTTCAGCAGTCGATATTTCATTTTTCTTGTACATGTCATAAATTGTATTTATCAAAAGTTTACCGTGCGATGGATCAAGTTCTTTTACTATTCCTTTGTCACATCTTGTCTTACGTGTTTTCGGTTCCTCTTTTATTTTGTATACCGCATCTTCGCACTTCGATTAGACGTGCTATTTTCTCTCTGGCCCTCTGTTCTCATTCAATAGTTTTTTATATTTTTGTGTATATTGATTACTATTCTTAGCCTTCCAAAAAATTGCCGGATATTATTTACTTTCACTCAAATTAGTTTTAATAGGTGTGTAAATTAAGTATGGACTGATTTTTTAATTTCTTTTTTCAAGTAATTGTATTTTCTCTTCAAATTTAATAGATCCATCCCGTGGGTTTTTCAATTTTGAAGGAGAAAAGTTAGTAGCAGGAGTGAGGAGCACAGGAATTTTACTGCTAAAAACTGGTTTATGAAATTGTGTAGGTCGGCTTTGTTTGATTCAAATTAATTTCTTAAGTATTCCTCACTTAGTTTCCGTGTGTTTCATTTTTTTTTCTAGGTTTGGCTTTAAAAAATGTTCATGGGTGTGAAGTTTGCAAAAGTATCCGGGCGCTTGTCAGTTAAAAAATTAGACACCGTCTCAAAATGCCACTTTAAAACGACTAGAAAAAAAAATTAAAAAGTAAAGAAAAGATCTAACAGAATGTACGAAGGTATTGATGTTAACTACGCATTCAAGTCGTCTCCCAATCTAGTGGGCGCTCGTTCAATCTCATTCGTAACTGGTACTAGGTGTAGATCTTTTGAGGTAAAATTTCAAAAACAAAATTAATTTTACTTGAAAAGGAAATAAATCAGGTGGCCGTGAGCCCTCAAAGGTGTTATAGTGATAACAGATAAATTTGTTTCGGAGTTTATTTCGAGACAGTGCGCTAAAGGGGTGGAAATAATTCTTTGTTCCGGAGAGTTAGTAATGTTTTTAATGATTATTATTTTTAAAATATTTGTGGCCTTTCAAGTAGGTAAGTTTTATCGCTCAACTGTAAAAAAAAAATTACGATCGCGATCAGATCACCCCACATTTTCGTGTTTCATAAAAATACGTTGTAAAAACGCTTTAAAAACTTTATTCCTAAAACGGGGCTGCGTTCTTTTAAAATCTTAATTGGCCTGTAGTGTATTAAAAGTTTTCGTTATATCCTTCACCAATCGCGGGTTTGGGTAGACCTTTTAATATTGTTTTTGAAGTGTCCTAAAGTCTGCTTATAACTTGTAATGGGAGAAAATACGGCCAAACTTTTGTCAACGATTTCATTTCGGCACATCTCGTACATTACGCCCCGTTGTAATTAAAAACTTCGCTTGTGCCGGTGGCCATAATTACGAGTAAACTAGAGGAGTGTAATCTTACTTAACCGGAAACATATATATGTATTCGCGTACTGGAGAGAGTAAGAGAGATGGAAAACTTAATTTACGGCCTTTCTGGATTAAAACGTATGTGATGGATTATTTTTTTTATTTGTTGTCTGGTGACCCAGAAAGGGCACCATGAAAGGAAGTCGACGTGAAAAAAGGGTTTTGTTCCCCGTAGCCAAGGGACGCGAAAGAAGGTAATTTATTTTTTTTGTACTCGCAACAGCGTCCTTTGTTAATGCGTAATGCAGAAATACGATTGTCGAATGGTGGTCTAGAGTTTCTAAATCTCGTGCTACAAACATGACCGCATCGAGGTCCTTATCACTACTAATCACTATGTGCACAGAAAATACATTATAATAGATAGCTGGCTATTCAAATGAACACGAAAGAAAGGTACGATTAAAAAAAAACTTACCAACAAGTGATCAATCCACTGATCTGGATTTGAAAAGCAGCCATTTTGTAAGTTAGTAACGTAAGGAAATCTGCATCAGTGCAATCAGCTGTTCATAGTTATACATATTGTAAACATTGTCAGTAAATGCAAATACATATGACCTAATGAAAACTTGATTAAAACAAAAAAAGTCGGCGAAGAAGTCGAGACGAATTCTCGAGAAGGACAATTTATTCATGGGAAAACGCCATTAAGTTCATTCATCATCCCTAGAAAATGTCTTGAATATAAAAATCAGTCTCTATCGGGTGTAACAGGATCATGGTACACCCCCTTTTCTCCTTTAGTTCAAGATAATTGATTGAAATTTGGGATATCCTATATACATAATAAGCGGCACTGTCTGAAATACAAGTGATTTTTTTTCCACTTCCGGTTTCGGCGGAAGTGACACTAACTTTCGATTTTTAAATGGAATACCCTGTATGTTATTGCATCTTTGATTTCTGCATAATTTTCTGAATCCAACGATACCAAATAAGTGACATTTCAAACGTCAATACTTTTACAATTATAATTTTTAGTTTTCCATTTAAGTGGGCCATGACGGTTCCGATATTGTTAATGACCCATGTAATGCTACAAAAAATCAAAATCCCGTCAAAAATACTAAATTATGTGATTTATGAGTAAATAAAGTTCATCAAAATTGTTTTTGGAGCAGAACTCAATTTTTTTCAAATGGAACCATATTGGTATCGTAGTACCATTTATTATTACTATTAATAAGTAATTTATTCTTATGTCGTATTAATATGTGCGATAAATACAAACAAAATTACAGCTAAGAGAAATGATTTGATGAACTTTATTTGCTCATAAATCACATAATTTAGTATTTTTTGACGGGATTTGCAATGCACTTTATCTTATCTGAATTATTTTTGAAATGAAAATATACTATTGAGTCGTATTTAAGACGTAAAATAGACAAATAAATAAACGCCCCACAAAAAAACAAAAAAACGGAACTGCTATCGAGACAACTGTATCCCTATGTATTTTTCGACGCTGAATCCGAATCCGAAGTAAAAAAAATCTTATACCCCCAAAATCAACCCCTAGCGCTAAAAAACAGGGTAAAAATACGTGGTTTTCGCCACTCTATGGGGGTAGTTTTTGAGAATCCCATCGAGACTAATGCAGTTACATACTGTTTCTAAAATAACTGGGCATCGCAAGCTTTTTTTTTGCGATCACTGCAGTTTTTTTAAATTTTCTGTTGTATGAGGGTTCACCCATTCCGGGAGTGGTTTTCTGGAGGTGGGGTTACTTTTTTTTTTTTTTTTTTTTACTGAATTTTTTATGGAACTAGGATTATTAGATTTAAGACACTGAACGTTAGGTCATTTGACCCGTTTTTAACAAGGGGTTATTTAATTTTGTTTGACTCGATTCGGAATTGCGTCGAAAATTACGATACAGATAACTCGATGTTTTTTTTTGTGGGGCTGTTAATTAAGACTGATGACAAAAGCTTTGGAATTTTTTTTTCTTTTACCCCCCCAATATGAAACCCTTCCTTTTTCTGTTCTGTTTTTTAAATAATTTATAAAATGTTCTTTTTGCACCAAGCTTTCTTCACATTAAAACACCACTGAATGCTTAATAGAAAATAAAACAATACTAATACGTTATAAACAGTTATAAATAAATAATTTTTCACTCATTATAGCAACCATATTTTTTTTATTAAAATGATGAATATACTCTATGACCAGATTTGTTAATACAGAGTACGCATAGCGCAAAAACCGGTCTGCTGCGATTGGGTCTCCTTACTGTCTTACAAAATGGTGGACCTTCAATTTTTTCCCCCCACTTACGTCCTACTGCCTATCCAGTTAATATACAGGTCAGTGGATGGAATCTTACAAGGTATCTGACAATTTTAAATTAATTTATTAATAATTAATTAATGAATTAATTATTACTTCAGCATTTAATAATCAAATATAATATTTTAGTAACTATTAAGTAGAACTCTTACCTCTTGCGTAATTTCCGCTTCTTCTTCGTAACTAAGTGCTACCACAGCCAACATTAGGTTAATAAGGTAAAACGAACCGAAAAACACAACGACGGTAAAAAACGAAACGCTGATTGGCCCACAAGCTGACAGTACCTGGAAACAAAAATTACATTTAAATTGCTATAGTTCCTTATTATGAAATCTGATGAAATCTCTACTTAAGGAATAGATTAAAAAAAAGTTTTTGAATTTCTGAAAAACACTTTTGGAATATGAGTCGTTTACGTCTGGTTATCATATGAGTAAAAAGATATTTTATGAACGTAAGAATTTTGAGAGAAATGCACAAACAAATTTACAAAGTGGGATACGAAATCTGCTTAGTCCGCCCCTGTCATGTCGCCAAATATTCCTACGTACTCCGACTGTCGTCGCTGCACCTTACCATGTTGTAGACGTTCTCCCAGTAGTCGAGCGTGATGAGCTGAAAGGTGGTGAGCATCGACCAGAGGAAATTGTCGAAGCTGGTGTACCCGTGGTTGGGATTGTCGCCGGTGCAGAGGCAGGTGTGTGTGGAGGGGCAGTGCCTCGAGCCGGTCACATTTCCGCACAGCAGCGGCTCCTCGGTGTCGTTGCGACGCAGCCAGTTGTTGGAGTCCTGCGTCCAGCTGCAACAACAAATATATACAGGGTTGGAACGTCCAAGATTTCAAAGCCGAGCATTAAAATATAGAAAAGAATAAACTCTTCAAATAAAGGGAACTGAGAGACAAACATTATATACATAAGTAGTTGCCAGATAGGGTAGCAATAAAATATGTAGGCGGGACGCCCCGCCCATAAATTATAATGCGCACGTGTGAATTGAATTATTATATCGTTATTGGTCTACGGAAAATAAGCACTTGAGTATTCCTGTGCGTACGCAGTATCCCGAGAAGTTAAATGTTTGGGTTGGTATTTTAGGCGATTCCATCGTTGGGCCATTTTTTATAAACGGTTCCTTAAATGCCAACAATATTTAACAAATAAAACAAACTGTTTACGGACATGGATGAAAACATTTACGGACATAGGAATTGTACAAGTCCTAAATAATATTTCCCCTGAAGTGTTAGAAGTTAGAACGCGTAAGAACTGAGTTTTACGATAGACTAGGTTTTTGCAAAGAACAAAGGGGCGACATTTTTGAACCACTTATTCAATAGGAATTTTTTCTTTCTTTCATTTTATAATCGGGTTGATTTATATCTATATTTTTTTATTTTTTATAGAACTTCAATTTTATTTTCTTGCAGACTGGTTGGTTAAGGAATACAAAAATTTGAAAATAAATAGAATTATGTTCGTACACTTCTTTTAAGTGTATGGGATAAGTGTAAAAGTCAGAATGACGTAAGAATTTCGTTTCATACGAGTCGATGTCGATGTACAGGTACATCCTCATAGCTGCGAAAAAGTACTGAGTCCCTCTCAAATTCGGTAGGCGATGGGCGGTGTCAAATACCCCTCTCCATTTCTGTTACGCGCAGGTCTCATACGTTTCTAATGCGTACACAAGCGTGAAACACTGTTGCATCTAACTGTCTTTGTCTGTCCTTACTGGTGTCTTTTAACTTATTCTCTTCTAAACATGTATCGCCAATATGTAAAGGTGCAACTCCCTAGGGTGTATGTCTGATATGGTAAAACTAGCAAAATGTCATAAATTGACCCATTTTTGTGGCAATTTCTTCCAAAAATAGGCATTTCGGATGATCTAGGCCAAATTCTGAAAATGCTATAATGTTCAGCGGGACAAAACATGTCGGAAATTATATATATAGTTAAAGTTTATAAGTTTGGCAGTCAGGGCACATTTTAAGAAATTACCATGGCAGTTAAGGTGTAAATATGGCTGGCTCGCAGATGATTGTAACTCGTTTGTATGGCTTACAAGTTTACAATCTTATGTGGGCCAGCCAACGGATACCCTACGCTTTAAAGCAATCCGAATTGCGAATCTGTTGTTGGACCTGCGAATTTAAAAAAATACTCTTACAGATCTCGTAACGATTTATCTTTTATCTGGCATGCTTACACCACAGTTTAATCTCTAAACTGTGCTTTTACCGCACTACATTTGAGTTAGCTGCAGGTTATTTCTTGCGATAATATGGTTTACGACGGCAATTGCGGTAAGTGAGAGGGCGCAACGGCGTCAGCCTAATAGGAAATACGTTTAGAGCGATCGGTGTGTCTACAGTGTGGAACAGCCAAATGGAATAAATTCAGTAGCTCCATTATTATGCATTTTTTTAGAAAATACTGAGACACGTCAATTTCTAATTCTAAAATTAGGTTCTGAAATGTTAATAATAAAAAATTAATGTCTGTAATTGCTGACATTCCCTACTATAAGATAAAAACTAATTATAAATACGTACAATGTTTTGCTTGACAATCGAACGACAAAAACGAGCAAGCAGCAAAAAACTAACCTGAAATTTAAGAAAACGTGCTTGTCATTGTAACAGTAGTTAACAGTTATCAATGTTAAACTTTTTTGTTTTAGTTTTCGTATTGCAATTCAGAGAGATGGTTTACCTAACAGAAATGCATAAGATAACGATTCTACAGATGATCGATTACGGAGACAGAACACGAACGCAGGCCGAAGTTGTTCGCCTATTTAAAGAAAAATATCTGGAGTTGCCGCCGATATCTCAAGGTACCGTAAGTAAAATAGAGAAGCAGTTTCGGGAATGTGTACGGGTACGGCAGCTAAAGAAAAATCCTCCCAATAAACTCAGCGATGATCAGAAATTGGATGTAATGCTTATGCCTGAAGAAAATCCACATACGTCGAGTCGTCAAACAGCTTCAGCATTAAATATTAGCCATTCCTCGATTCTCCGCATATTGACAGAAAATCAGATGAGCTTGCGGAAGACGATTTTGATAGATGAATTCTCTGTTTTGATTGTGAACAAATGATGCAAATGATAGATAACAATACCTTTGGCCATGTAACCAATAGGCCATGTTAACCGCCAAAACTGACCTTACTGGTCGAGAGAAAATCCTCACTGGATGAGGGACCTACACACGCAAAACACTGAGAAAGTTAATGTTTGGGCAGGAATAATTGGAGAAAATACCATCGGTCCCTTCTTCATTGACGGCAATTTGAATGGAGAAACTTATTTAGCGCTGCTGAAGGAAACCCACAACTTCCAGGTAATGCAATATGGTTCCAGCAGGATGGTGCACCAGCACATTACGAAGTCAATGTCCGGCAATATCTCCACACAATCTTTCCAAATCGCTGGATAGAGAGACGTGGTTCTGTAGAATGGCCTGCACGATCACCTGATCTCACGCCGTTATACTTCTTCTTATGGGGATATGTAAAAAGTATGGTCTACAAAACCAAACCCGACGATTTAGCTGACTTAAGAAGAAGAATAACACTTGCAATTAGGTCGATTACCCCGCAGATGTTAACTAACGTTAGAGTACATTTCTATTTACGCCTAGGATGCTGCCAAGATGCTGGAGGCATGCATTTTGAACATCTGCTGCATGAATAATGATTTGTTTTTTATTTTAATGTAACGAATTTCCTACGCTGGAGAAACTTTTATTTTCTTGTTAATTTCTGCAAAAAAATTTGAAACCATAGCAGTTTTGAATTGAGAATGAAAAGATCTTTCAAATGAAATATCACAAGCCCCTACTTCCAATTTGAAAGTTTATGGGTTGTTTGAAACCTGAAGGGGTTTGGATTTAGGGATGACATTTTTACGTCGCAAGATGTCATTTTAGAATTAGAAATTGACGTGTCTCAGAATTTTCTAAAAAAATGCAATATAATGGAGCTACTGAATTTATTCCATTTGGCCGTTCCACACCGTATGAAATGGGCGAGTAAGTATTAGGCATATTCAGAAACCGCCCGCTTATGAAATATCATCGCTGGAGTTTTACTTCACCGCTCCATCACCTGCATCCACTTCGATCGGGGACGCGAAAGGGGTCGCACGCCCGCTACGATGCAAATTGAAAATTAAATATTAAAAGGCGCTTAGCGTTACGTGAAAAGAGGCGGTAGAGCATATCTAAATATTGCAGAGGGAAAAAACACTTTTCTCGTGTGAGGAATCAATCGGAAGGGTTTTATTTATTCTTACGGACAGTAATTTTCACTATTGTGGCGAAAACGCCACACGGATGCATCGCCGACCAGCCAGGCAGCAATGAAGCTCGCCGACACGTCAACGCGTTCTACTCTGTTCGGGACGTATCGCGAACGTCGTACGGGACGAGCCTGGCATGATCGAGGCGTCATCTAGAGTTTTCAGCGACACTATAAAATTGCCGGACTGGGCGGCGGGACAGTAATCTCTATTTGAATCATCTGAACGCGGCGCGGTTTCGTACAACGCTCTAATATAAATTGTATAAAAATAAATTAGTATGTAAAACAGTGTAGTTACGTAGTGTTTAGTCCGTAGTTGTATTTATTAAATAAATAGTGTTAGTTTAAAAGTGCGAGTTTAATTTTTCACACCTCACGAACCCGAAATAAATATAACGTTACACTGTGTTGTAAGCGAACGGGCAGTGAAGTCCCTCTCTGTTGTTGTTGTTGAACAATAGTTGTAAACTGTAGGTGGTCAAGTTAGTATTCCAAAGGATTAGGGTCGATTTGGGCGGTTTTTGCCCCAAATTATTTTTGCATGAACAAATTAAAAAAAATTTAATGTCTACTAAAACGATAAGTCGATTTTACCCTAAACGGACCATCCCCCAGCCCCCTAGCCCCCCCCTCAATTCTGATTATGCCATCACTTACTAACAACGTTCTTGGGGAGATACATATATCGCTTTCAAACTTATATCTGTTTGATAAAATACCACAGACTAACTCCCTTCTTTTAACCATGTCCGCTCTCATTTATCATTTTTTCCCTTTTTTTACCCCCCCCCCCGCCTAGGGGGTGGAAAGAGTGGTTTTACTATTTATTCGTGAACTCAAGATTGAGCTAAAAACCGCTTTGTATTTTCTTACAGTGGATGTCGGCCTCTGGAACCGTTGATTTAAATCAGGGGTCGCAAGGTCAATCGGATATGATTCGTTATTTGACTCCTTTTTGAGGTTGTTGAATTAAAACAAAGAACCCGTTTAACCTTGTAATGTTTGATAGAGATCATTGTAAGATCAGTTGTAGATTATTTTACTGATGCATCTTTGAATGATGCATCGACCAGCGCAGATTAACTAATATAAGTGTAAATTATGTTCACGTTTGAGACTCGACCTTTTTCACGGTAAGGCCGGTCCTGGAAGCTATTATTAACCTACGGGTTCCACTCATATTTTTAGCGCGAGTCGCCACTGACATCGCATATGAAACGAATTCCTGACGTTTGCGGGTGCAGCGCATATTTTACGTCAAAAGTTCCATCAAAAGCAAAACTGTGGATTTATGTTGCATGCCTGTAGCGCCGAAACATCCGGGGAACGCAGCCGTATATTGTGCCGAGTGCCATATCCAGGCGAATCTACATACATACTTTATACCTCCATCGGCGAGATCTATCTCCCAAGAGCTCGTTCCCTCATCTCCAATTTATAGCGCCAGCGGATTTCACTTCGAAAAAGCCGAACTTTATTAACTAGTGATCATATTCGTCCTATTTAAAGTGACAGGTTCCTTTAATAGCGACTGCTCCTGATTGCAGTAGATAAGCTACGAGAGCTCTGGCCCAACGTACCGAGTGCAATCTGTGCAGAATTAAATTCTCTGTTGGAGTCTGGAGCCGTTTTTATCATTATAAATAATGTTTAAAGTAAAAGTTTAAAAATAACATTTTTATATACAAGTATATTTTTTATTAAATTTGCACAAATTGTTGTCACGGTGTGTCATGTTGGACGTTGTCATGGTGACGCTACAACAAGCATTTTATTTGTTCATAAAAATAAATTAAAAACAATAAAAATGTAGTCAAAGGTCCACTAAATATAGCCCATATGACGCATTTCAATTTTATTTACAGTTCTGGCCAAAACAAAGTCACAAACAAAACGCATTTTTATCATCCGAGAATGTAGGTACGAGGTATGGCTATTAAATAATCGAACTGATTTCTTTCCCCACCCTGAACTCGCTAGACAAGCCAGTGGGTCGATCAGTTTGACTGTAGCAGTCGTTTGAATTAGTCTACGCACCAGTGACGCCTCGAAAAAATGTTAAGTGTTCAGATGGAGCAATGGGTTAATCTTAGGTTTCTTATTAAACTAGGGAAAACTTTTACAGGAGCTTATGCAATGTTAAAAGAAGTGTACGGGATTGAATGTTTATCCCGCACACATGTTTTCGAATTGTTTAAACGGTTTAAAGAGAGACGAAAAAGTTGCAACTGTAATTGGTAACGAATAAAAAGTGTTATAACAGTAGTTCGGTTATTTAATAGTCACACCTCGTATATACTTCAGAGAACGTTGCAGTTATGTGAGATTTTAAGGATAGTTTATTATCATATGATTTCTTGAAGACTGTTTTACACATACCAATTTATTGCACAATAAATTGTCCAATTTTAGTAACTGATTACACTTTGCAATATATTTGTAACAATTTATTGGCCAATTTAAACACTGCCAACTCTCAAAGACTAAAACCTAAGAGTTATCATAGGTTTGTTCCTAAGAGAAATCGTTTATCTCATTATTAGGTTGGTACAACGAAATAAATGTAAAAAGTTACTAAATATCTTTAAAATTGGCCAAGAAATTAGAGCAATTTCTAAATTCTACAATTTATTGTGGACAATAGATTGGGCGCAATTTCTGTTTTACACGTATTCCAATAAATTGAAGGTCAACTTGTACAATTTATTGTGTGAAAAATTGGTGTGTGTAAAACAGTTATTATACGAATTTCACGATGTTTTTACAGTTATCTCGGCACCCTGGTACAAAGCTTACGGAATTACGGCAATACGAGGTATACAGAGAAAACAAAATCTAAATCTCAATTATAATACGTGCGCCAATGATCGGTTTACCCGGGCCAGGGGGACGAAAAGGTGTCGATTTTGGATGTTACACAACGCTCGCCGTAATTCATTTAAAATTTCCCTTTTTCCGCTCTGTCTAATACACAGGCTCTACTGCGTACATAAATTAGTGGAGAAGCGGGGACGAGTAGGAGGGGGGGGGAGGGGCAGGGGAGTTGGGGAGGGGTTATTAATGTGACGATCTCGTTATTTGCTCGGTATAAAAATGGATATGGACCAATTCAGGGTGAGTGCGGGAGCGTGATAAATTTTTAATTCCCTCTTCTGCAACGTCACATTTTTAATCAATTAAAAAGTTCGAAATGATAGTTGGTTTTACAGCCGATCAACTACTTATGTTAAAAAAATCCTGTGAAGGAACCGGAACAAAAAATTAATACAAGCACAAAAAAAATATTGTCTGTAATAAAGACTCGACCATGTTAGTGTCACATTTTTCGGGGTCACCAGGTCACAATTTGTCACATACCTCAATAAACACCTCAAAATATCTAAACTAAAAAAAAAAATTGTTCGTAAAAATAGAACTCGTCTTTTCGGAGTCACTCAATCTAAATATGATCGCAATATTTACGCCTAACTTCAAAACTGGCGAATCTAACCTCAAAAAATACCTTAAAACCGCCAAAATAACCCATATATTGGTTGGAAAATGGAATCAGTATGCAGGTAAACATGGTCATTGTATAATTTCTGGGTCTGTTTGACCTCATCGGTCAGATTTTGACTTTAACCTAAAAAAATGCTAAAAATCAACTGAAATCGTCCTTCTTCTTCGTACAAAATCACCTAAATTTAGAATAGAATGCATTCCATTCGCCTTATGCGTGAAAAATGGTGTAAACAAAGTGATACTAATATGGCGGCTTCTGCAGAAACATACTTGATGTTGGCCCTGAAACATTTCATTACACAGGCCATAGCCTCAAGAGTACTTCTGTGTTCAATCATTATAAAATATATAATAAACGATGTTTTAATAACAGTTTTAAACTAAATAAAAGTCCAATATTGTCAAATGTCAAATTACCTGTGAAATATTACTCCATGGATATTTTCCTTATTTACTCGGCTATTGGGTATTATATAATAGTGTTTAGCCTTTAAAAAGACAGATAACCATTACAATCAAGCGCTAATTTTAACATACGAAACCAAATCAAATCAAAGAAACCCTTTGTTTCGTTCACGGTTACACCATTATGGCCGCTTGACATTACTGTGACAATATATGCATTTGCTCTAGTCTATTCTAAATCTCGGTGTAGAAGATAGAACCTGACGACATATTCATGACATTTCGTGGTCACTGAATCCACACACTTTTTTGTTTACGTTACTACGTCAACATTAAAAAAAAATATATTCTATTCTATTTTACTCCTAACCTAATACCGTCGAACCTAACCTCAAAAAACCTTAAACTGTCAAAATAACCGATTTTTTTGTCAAAACTTTACTGACATATATACTGTATGATTCAATTTTCTGCGAACAGAAAGAACTATTTGACCCCGAAACATAAAAGTAACATGGTCTGGTTTCTGGCATAGACAACATTTTGTTTTTGTATGCATGTACAATTAACGGTTAGTATCGCCCTCTGTTGTGCCGGAATCAGAATAGAACAAATTACAATAGAGGGCGCTACTTGTTACCAGCCACATTCTTCTGCCCATACACAAAGCCAATACGATCGTTTGTTGTCATTCGCCGTTGTATGTACCGCACTGATGAGATTTAATGACGTCGAAATCCGGGTCATTCTGATATTTATAGCGACATTGTTAACAAACAAAATTTATTACTGGACATTATATTCATTTCTGTTTAATAATCTCGTTTAAAGGAAAAAAGACTGCTTCTGAGATTAATTTTATTAGTAGGTGCGTCATGAAACGACGCAGACGTCGTGTACTCACTTGAACCAGGTCTCGTAGGAGGCGTTGTGATCGTCCATCTTCAGGACGCACTTGTTGCGCAGCTCGCCCTTGTACACCTGTAACGCGAACAGGGCGAACACCATCAGGCAGAAGATCGTCAAGGTCATGACCTCTGCCAGCTGCTTGAAGGAGTGGAGCAGCGCGTTGATGATAGTTTTCAGTCCTGAAACAAGATATAACCCTAAATAATTAACTTGCGTTTCTCAGAGTTTGTATGACATATACAAACAGCGTCAGTTCCAGTTAACAAATAGTGAACTAGTGAATAGATGTGGCGATAATCTTATTGGATAGTGGCTTCTGTGACGTAATATTCGGTCAACCCACTGTCGAGAACTCCTAAGACAATCGGTTCCCTTGATGAAATGAAGCTATCAAGACATACATTTATATACACACAGACTGCGTCTGTTGGTGGGCGTGGCCAACATTACGTCACAGAAGCCCCTTTCCAACACGATTATTGTTAAACATAACCACGCCTACTTACTATTTTACTTATCTCTTAATACCAAGCAGGAGTTTATAGGGAATATACGGACTGCGTCAGTTGCAGTTAACAGATAGCGAACTAGTGAATAAGTGTGCTGATAATCTTATTGGATAGTGACGTCTGTGACGTAATGTACGGTCAGCCCACTGTCGAGAACTCCTAAGACAATTGGTTCCCTTGATGAAATGAAGCTATCGGGATATACATTTGTTTACAGACAGACTGCGTCTGTTGGTGGGCGTGGCGAACATTACGTCACAGAAGCTTCTATCTAATACGATTATTGTTAAACATAACCACGCCTACTTACTATTTTACTCTTAACACCAACGGAGCCAGTTTGTATTTATTCAACGTCCTGTATTTAACAAACAAGATTTGAAAGTGAGAAACGATACATTCTAGAAAAGTATCAAATTTCGACTGTATTTCAACTTAACTTCTCTCGAGCGTTAAAAGTTTATTCGCAAAGAAAAACTCAAATAAAACCCACAACCGTCTTGGCTGCGGGTTTTATGAGTTTTTTCCTCTTTAAATTCTGTTCGAGTAAAAGTTCTCAGCATAACCAAACATCATTTATTTTACACATAACAGATGTATTAACGAAATCTTCAGGCGCAAAAAACTCATATCTTTCCCAGTCACTTTTTGACGAGGTTGTAAAAACTTATCTCTAAAAAAGTATCCCTTTAAAACTTTAAGTCTACATGGAATAAATATTAATAGAGAATACAATTGTATATTTGATGCCTTCAATATTATTTATTTCCAATATACTACGCTGTCTTAGAAGGTATTTCCTTTTCATTAATAAAAAATAAACCTAGTCATTATTAAAAAAAAACGTCATCTACGTTAGTCGTGCAAAAAAAGACGTATTCCCTTTCTTAATCTTAAGTTTATAAACATATTTATTTGCCAAGGCTGTCAAATTGTATGTCACCATTGTTTTTGTCGATTGTCACAGTCACTTGTCAAAAGTTTGACAACAACAAAGTTTCGCTTCGAGCTTCGACATAGTCACTATTTCCATCTCTCTCGATGACCGGATTTGATGACTTTTTTATAGCTCATTATTTTGTTGATTTGCTTTTAACATCCTCGAAAAGAGCGAATAGACATATTAAAACAAACGAATATAATAAGTTCAATAATTAGCAATTTGCGGTGCTAATTATCAATTTACAATTACGTAATTATTGTAATCAATAATTTGCAGAAAGCAATTGTTAATTATGACTTACCACTTTATAATTATGAAATTTGCAGATAGTAATTATTAGTTTTGCCTCACCATTTTATAATTACGAACTTGTAATTACTCCGGATTCATAATTTGGAGATGGAAATTATTAATTTCGTCTCTACGCACCTGGCAATATGGAGATCGTCTTCAGCGCTCGCAGCACCCTGAACGTCCTGAGACCGGCCAGGTTGCCCACCTCCATGCCGATGGTGGCGTAGCCGCTGGTGATGACAACGAAGTCCAGCCAGTTCCACGGGTTTCGCAGGTACGTGTACTTGTTCAATATAAAACCTTTTGCGATAGTCTTTATTATCATTTCGAGGGTATAAATCGCTAAAAAAATATACCTGGAACAAAAAGGCTCGCATCAAAACTGATTGATTTGTGGTAGTTAATTAAATTGAATATAATTTTATGTAATTACATCATTAATTAATTCAGTAATCTCAATATAATTACAATAATTATAATTATATAATAAGTAATAATCAATATAAATTTACTTGTTTATAATCAATAGGAACGTCAAAATTGATTAATTAGTGCTAATTAATTTAATTTAATTTACATATGTAATTATTCAATTCGGATAATTATGTTGAATTAAGGAATACTTGGGTGAACGTCAAATGAATACACATAACTTTGATAAAGAAGAGTGGTGAGCTGTTCATTGTTCTTAGAAATAGTAGTTACATTGAATCTTAATTAATTCAGTCATCTAAATGTAATTACAATAATTATAATTAGTAATAATCAATATCAATTTACTTGTTTATAAACCATAGGAACATCAAAATGAATTAATTAGTGGTAATTAATATAATTTAATATAGCAAATGTATTTAAATACTTAATTCAGTTCATTCTGACAAATGAACACACATAGCTTTGATGCAGAAGAGTGGTGTATTGCTCTTTGTTTTTAGAAATAGTAGTTATATTGAATCTTAATTAATTCAGTTATCTAAATACGATTACAATTATTGTAATTAACGAGAGTCAGTATTAATTTATTTGTTTATAACCATCTGGAGTTACAATGGCCAATACATATTTACAGTCACAATGGTCAATACGTATATTTAAATATAATATAGAAACTGTCGATAATTGGTTGTAATTAATTAATTATTGCACTTACTCGGCTTCTTCAATTGTTTCGGCCATGGCGAGGAAGACGCAATTGAGCAATATGGTGGCCATAACCAAATAATCGAAGTACTGATTGGTGCACAAATATATACATGCTTTCCGGATGGGGTTGAACGGGCTGAAGTAGAAGAAAGAGCTCGTCGCTGTGAACCGGTGAATGTAGTTCTTCCGGAACCTCTTGGAGACGACGCAGAACGTCTGAAAAGGAAAGGGATTTTTTCAAAAGTCTGGTTAGGTGCGAGGATGAAGTCTAAACTGTATTGTGTGAATATCCTGTGATCCTTACATTTCAGGGTTTCAGTCGGTTTTTCACTTATGTACATGTCAATTTTGCGGTACAATAACGGTGTAGTTCCCAGGTAACGAGGAAATGAACAGGACCGGCGTCAGTTATACCTATTTATAATGAGCCATCCAAAAAAAAATCATCAAAGTTGGCCGAGCAAAAAATGACGTATTTCTATTTTATTTTAGATTTATAACCTTATTTAATTGTCAAGGCTGTTACATTATATGACAGCCATTATTTATTTTACAATTGTGACAGCTACTTGTCAAAAAGTTTGACAACAACAAAGTTTCACTTTGAGCCTCGACATTTCCATCCGTTATTTCAATCTCTCCCGTTCTTAGCCAGATTTGATGACGTTTTTTTTTTTGGATGGCTCTTTATTTATTTGTATTTTAGCTGTTAAAATAGCTTTCCTTGGGTTTATTTCTGCCATTGTCGGTTACCTACTATCGTTAATTACAAGGAAAGTTTCGAAAACACTCCGTATACTACAACAATCTTGCAGTGCAACATGATTCGTATCAGCTGATAAAAACAATGTATATACCCTTGTTCATAAGACATATTGCGGGATTAGTTTATCATATTTTCCGCCTCATTTTCTTACTTTTCAGTCCTTTGTTTTCTTGCATTGAGAGCTCCCGAGTCTTTATCATAATGTAGCAACTTCATAAGACGAGTCATCCAATTTTATTGCGGTATTCGGATGTCTTATTTTCTACTCAGACAAATTCAAGACAAATTTTTATGCTCATTTTATTTACGCGTTTAAATGACGAGCACAGCGGCGGGTGCCTAATGTTTTTTAAGGGGGGTAACGTAGGGCTAACTGACCATGTTAGGGGTAGTCTGAGCGAAGATTGAATATAAGAATATTTTTTCTTGTTTCACATAATTTCCATGATTATATGCGATCATGAATTCATTAATTCAACCATAATTTTCAATATTAACGTAAGCAAGTAACAATGTTTTTTCAAGAGCCCAGGTTTTTCGGTGGTTTAAGGCATTCTCAGAAGGAAGAGAGTCGATTGAAGATGAACAACGCAACGGAAGGCCTTCATCTTCAAGAATCGATGAAAATGTCGATAGAATACGGGAACTTGTGCGTTCAGATCGTTAGTTGACGACAAGAATGATCGGGGAAGAGTTTAATTTGAATCACACTACTATTCATCAGATTTTGACTAACGAATTGGGGATGCGAAAAATTTGCGCAAAAATGGTTTCAAAAAACCTTTCGCATGAACAAAAGGACATCAAGACAGAAATGTGTCTTGACTTTTGGAAATCGATTGAAAATGATCCCCATTTTATGGAACGTGTCATTATTGGTTATGAGACTTGGGTGTTTGAGTACGACTCAGACCAAGCGCCAAAGCATGGAATGGCACTCTTCAAGCTCTCCAAGAATGAGCAAGTCGAAGATCAAATGCATGCTGACTTGCTTTTTTGATAGCAGGAAATTGTCCATAAAGAGTTTGTGCCTCCAGGCCAAACAGTAAATCAACACTTTTACAAAGAGGCTCTTAAAAAAACTTCGAAAAAGGGTCATGCGTATGAGACCAAACATCAAGAACAACTGGATGTTGCATCATGACGATGCGCCTTGTCACACAGCCATTCCAATAAACGAGTTTTTAGCCAGTGAAAACATTCCTGTGTCTTCTGAGCCTCCTTATTTGCCTGACTTGAGTCCTTGTGATTTTTTTTCTTCCCGAGATTGAAAAATCACCGCAAGGGAAGTCATTTTGAGACCATAGAAAACATTCAAACGGCTGTAACCGACCAACTGAAGGCTATTCTAGTATATAAGTTCCAGCACTGCCATGAGGAATGGAAGAACCGTTTCCAGCGCTGCGTGGCCTCCCAAGGAAGTTATTTTGAAGGAGACAATACTAAATTGTGATTCTAATCGAATAAAAAAAATTAAAAAAAACGAGTCTCTTTACTTAATTTACACACCTCGTAATTCACACTTGAACACTTTTCAACACTGAGCAGTTTTAATCGTCTTCTGATGATGCCAACATGGTTGGTGAAACTCGCGTTGAGTACAAAAAAGTGTTTCGATGTTAAGTGGCGCAATGTGTTCAAGTGTGAATTCGTTTCTACGTCGAAGGTTCCAATTCTCCCTCTATAACAGTTACCAGATGATTCCCGGCAGTAAAATAAAGCGTATAACCTAAAATAATACTCAACAAAGTAAAAGTAAACGCTCTCACGGTATTAAATTCCAAGACCTTGCACAAGCATCAAAACTGAATTACTTAGGTAATTAATTCAATTTAAATTCGTCGCAGGTAGAATAGTTCAAGTTTTAATCAGTGAGTCGTTACCGAAGTTTCTAGAGACAAATTAAACACACTGAATTCGAGAATTAGAGCTATTTTGTCTCTTGATACTGTAGAACGTACATACGTTGTCGCTTTAATAGCGTTAGGTATATATGATACAGCGTGGCAAAAAACCCTCACATGCCTGTAACTTTTTTAATAACTTTGTGTATGAAAAAATGTCCTGAATAAAAGTTTTTCATCAGTTTATTTGCCATGTTTATGTTAACATTTTTTTCAATAATAGAATACCTAGTCAAGTCCAAAATCATAGTCAAATAGTCACACCCAAAATCCCCAAAAAGTTAATGTTTGGACAGGCATTGTTGGAGGACCCATTGTTGGACCTTTCTTCATTAGATGGAAATTTAAAATCTGAAAAATATTTAGGTCCTCATACGTTCCCGGGTTAAAATAATGTTATTAATCAACAACTATGTTTCCAGCAGGATGGGGCACTTTTCCACATTTTGTGGCAAATATCAGGGAGTATTTAAATGCACCAACAAAATAAACTGATGAAAAACTTTGATTTAGGACATTTTTTTTATATACAAGGTTATTAAAAAGTTACAGGCATTATGTGCAACTTTTTTTGCCACGCTGTATATTATACATGGATATATGTTTCATTTATGTTAACCCTTCCGGTACGCCTCTGGTTTATATAACTCGTCTAAAGTAAATTCACGTTCCCGTAACGTTCCAGCCTGGAATTCTTAATACCTAAATGAAATCAATGTCAGGCTCCCCCGACCCATGCATTATTCATGGGCCTAAGTATCGTATTTTTGTCAGAACAGCGTTATCGATAATGGCTAGGTAAGTATAAGCAAGCCCTACGTTTATTTTTCGCGCATTGCCACAAAGTTTTTTTTTTGTATAAAGTTGAACGCGTCATGGAACGTCTCGCCGCAGCGAATACGGGCAATCTCATGTCAAAGCTTCGTCAACAAATAAAACCGTATTTCGCAACATTGTGCTGTTATCTACAAGAGTTAATAGGAATCATGCCAGTGTCTATAATTTCGAACAAAGAATGCAACTGTAGATAGACGCAAACAACGAAATTAAGGGACTTAAATGAATGCACATAATGCGCTAGACGTGGTTACTATACGAATAGACAATGTAAACATCAATATTGCCATGTCATGCGTTAAGAGAGTGCCCATTTGAATAGGGACGCATTCAGCTGTGGCTTTCAGCGGTTGTAGCGGATAGGGAAATCCACGTCCCAGTTATAACTAAGCACTGCAGTCAATTTGGCACAGATTGGAGAAAATCGCATCAACTCGCGTGAGGTCACACATCCCGAAGGCTAACCTCACTCTATTTTAGCTACAGACAATTTTGTGTCACGGTTACGTTTTTGCCTTTGAATCTAATGGCCTGGATTCAACTCTCAGCCACTTCCTCTTATTACATCACAATTTTTTTACAAACATTGTTGAAAATGGCCCCACATTTCTGACACCTTTATCGAACAGGACAGAAAACATTTCCTAGAAGACTATGTCATGTCTCATTTATTAGTTCAAAAATTCGATCAAGGTTACACAGGCCGACAAAATTAGGTCGACCCTCTAACCCAGAAACCAGAATATATTTTTCCGAAGGTTTTTGATGCGCTGAATCCGAATCCGAGGTCCAAATCTTTCAAGTGGCTCCGGTTTTCGAGATATCCTAATCTAAAAGTGCAAAAAAAAGATTTTGGCCTATGTTTGAGGTTATGTAGCATTGCATTTTTTTTTCTCAAAAAACTATGAACAGCATCTTAAGTACAAGCCTTACTATTTTAAATGCCGTTGAGTTTGCTCAAATATCTTTTTTTTTCGTTGAGATATCGCATTTTGAAATTTTTATGTTTGTGAATTTCTCTATATTTGAAAACCCATTAAGGACCACGTGTATATCAAACAGTTAATTGGTTTTTTGATTAGGAAACACTAAAAATGTTTGAATTCAATAGCAGGTCAATTGTTTTCTTAAGTAAGAAGACTTGCTCGTTCAGAAGGTCAAGGTCAGATTTTCAAAATTTTTCGAGGAAAATTTCGAATTTGTTTTAATTCGGCATTGAAAAGGGCAAGGCATGTACTTTAAGAAGTTGTTCATAGTTTTTTGAAAAAAAAATTGCGATGCTACATAACCTGAAATATAGGCCAAAATCGCTTATTTTGCACTTTTAGGTTAGGATATCTCGAAAACCAGACCAAATTGAGAGATTTAGATTTATGATATGACACAGAATCTACCAAGACATTATGAAAAATATTCTGTAGCATCACCGTTATTTCACACCACCATCTTTGTAACAATCTCGTCATTATCCAACTGACTTGCAAAAAGTGTAATAATTTCTCACCTTCAGGGTCAGAGTTCCAACCTCCAAACACCAACTTTCTTAACACCTTAAATCTTAACAGTTTGAAAGCTGTCAAAGACGTCTGATACGATCTGAACCTATCAAAGACATAGATTTTCAGTTGACAACAATTTTCAAACATGTTTCAATTGGAACAGCCTACTGTGAGTTTGAGTTGAAAAGCCTACGTAATGCCATGTCGAGAGTTTTTGGGCTAATGTATTTGCCTAAACAATATGCGTGTCACAACAAAAGGGCGTAAAAACCAAATGTTTGTTGCCCATGACAAAACTTAAGCCTATGCTAATGCTGTAAATTTATCTTGCTTTGGTTCAAGACCTTGTAACGTATTTCATTTGGCTTTTTCTTCTCAGTTGCTCACCCTTCTACGCAATTAGATTTGCACGCCATTGCATTCAGCCCCCTAATGCATTCGCGATGCACAGTTTCCTATTACGTAATATTGTCCCATAAGTGGCCGTCAGACGGAGCGTTTTTCGACTCACATGAATATGCATTATCCTGTTGGAGATATCGGCTTTAGGACAACGCCTAACGAGTATTATCTTCGTCCACTACAATAGCCCCAGCTGCATAATTAATATGACGTTTTTTGCAAATGGCTTCTTATAGGGTAATATGGATACACAAGAGGAGCTAAGGGTAGAATAGAAAAAGGGCGAAATTAATTAGGAATGTCGTATTTTATTAGTATTAAGGGGAGAGTTAATCTATAAATTATGTAAATTTACAAGCGTTTTTACTAACTTACGTCAATCGCATCATATAAGATACGAGGTGTGTAAATTAAGTATTGACTGTTTTAGTAAATTTATTAAAAGTATTACAACTCATATATTGAAATAGCCTTCAGCTGGTCGGTAAGGTTTGGGGGAGGAGGTTTTTCAAACCCTTGATCCAAAGTGTGAAGTGTTTTCATTTATCTTGTCGTCACCACGATTTAGCGCCAAGAGTATCTACGAATATTATCGGAAAAAGGTCTGTGGTTCATTCATATTGTTTCGGATATAAACAAAGAACCTAGGGAAAGGAGAGATGAATTTTTATTTGGCCAATTTAAACTTAATGTCCTCTTTTAAAAGTACTAGAAAAAAACGGTTTACGAAAGCTCTCACAAAGAAATACAGATGTTAGGTGCATTACATTTAACCACCCTCCCTTCTCAGTTTTAATGGGTAGTTGCCAGTCTCAATACTTTAATTACAAAACATACTAGTTTCTTGCATTTGTCGGGGGTATTTTTTATTTTTAAAATTGCAAAATGATCTTGGGTGGATATTGGTACCTACTATTTTTCTGACTTCATCTATCATAGAAGATAATTGATGCGGTGCCGTAAATATTGAAATTTTCAAGGAGAGATTAATTTTATATTCGAAGAGCGCTGAAACAGATGAGAGCTACAAATACTGTTTTTTTAAAAAAAACCCTCATTTGTCGGAAAATTTGAAAGGGCCTGCTTCATGGAAGAATAATTGCTGCTATACTCGATGAGAGCTTCTTTTGGGGGCTTCCCCGGTTTTCCAGACGCAGTTATTAATTTCAACTAATACATTCCCTAAATTTGTACCGGCAAAATGGATGCGTCGTCCGTCGGAAACAAGGAAGTGGCAGACCCAGAGTAAGGACCGAAGAAAACGTTGAAATGGTTAGGCAAGCGATAAAGAGTTTTGAAAATCCATTTGGAGCTCCATCCAAATCGTCTGCAATCCACACATGAAATTCTCAGAGCGAACGAACCTCTAAGACTATAGTTCTGCCAATTGTTTATTAACCATTTTAACAATAACAATGCTATCTTGATCATCTAACGATGATTTTTTTACTGGTGAGGCTTGGTTCCATCTTTCAGGCTATGTTAGATCTTTCTAGATCTTCCGATTTGACACCCTATGATTTTTTCTCTGGCCTTATCTAAAAAATAAAATTTTTGAACGTCCCGTTGGCGATATGGAAAATCTCAGCAACGCATTACCAATAAAATTGAAGAAATTAATGAAACATCGTGGATACTGCAACACTGTACTGAAACACTGTCATCATTTTCTTTAATAGTATCTTATTCTTCTGAAAATATAGTTTCTTTGAGTTTAGTTTTTTTTTTGTGAGGCTATAATTTGGCTTTCATTTATACATATTGATGTTGCAAAATATTCATCATTAGGCCATATTTTTAAATATTTAATTGAAATGATGAAAGGCCATAGCACCATAAAAAATATTATATTTTTACTGGTTTTTACCAGAAATTGAAGTAGAAACGAAATGTGGATAATTCTGTTCATTGCATCGTTACCGATTTCGACAAACACGCATTTTACAACTACCTTCTATGCAGACTTGCTATAACACGCAATAAATCAGCATGATCGTTTGATGAATCAACGCCGGGAACTCTTCAGCCGGGAACAGCGAATTCAATATCCGCGAAGTGGAAGAGAAAAATGGCGTAATAAAATCTAGGACAAAAGGAAGCGAATCTTGCGTACCATCGACGAAATTGCGTTCGTGTTAAATGTGGCATATTTGTTAGAATTTGCGCGAAATAGGCTGCTGACGTATCGTAGGGCTATAGTATAGACATATACCACGCATGGTTCCCATACTGGCATCAATTATAGTCCTAGAACCAGCGATGCTTTTTGATAGAGAGATCTGACAATGTAAGTTTTTTCTAGCCTTCATTTGTATACTAAACTGTTAAAGATACACTATTGTCTTTAGAACTTTTAGTCTAGTAACTCTTCCTGCAACATTTGCGGCCTCGATGGATAGTCAGACAAAGTTTTTAATATTGCTTTATGTAATATGTTAACACGACGACGATTTCACATACAGTGTGATGAGCCATCTCCATATGTAGATACATACATGCGATGAAATGTCAAAACATGTCCAGCGGTTTTGATTGTTTCTAGCCTATTGATTGCAAAAAATGGATCACGTGACTGTTAGTGGTGATGCTATTGATATGGGAATGTAAGGTAAGTAACGCGTCTTCCATCTTTCAAACCAGAAAAGGAACCAAAAGTAAATAGTGGTTTTTCTGAAGAAACAACGTTTACTGTTAACGACAAATCGACGGACAGGACGGACAACAAATCGTCAGAACTTCCGCTATTGGACTCCAGAAAATCCTCTCTGCATGAGGGAGATGCATAGTCAAAGACCAGAAAAGGTAAATATCTGGGGAGGTATAATAGGAGACAACATCATTGGCCCATTATTTTTGGATGATACTTTAAACGGTGCAGGTTACTTGACTGTTCTTCGAAATCGATTAATTCCAATATTAAGCAAGCTATATTCCAACAGAATAGAACAGTAAGCCGAATATGGTATCAACAATAACGGCAGAGCCAATATGGTAGCAACAAGATGGAACATCGCCGCATCATCATATTCATGTCCGTCAGTACTTTGTCTTAGTATTTCTTAATGGTTGAATTGAGAGGAGAGGAAGGTCACCAGACCTTAATCCCTTTGATTACCACGTTAATTGCTTGAAATGTGCCATGACTGCCGAACTTATCATATATCCGAACTAGACATATCGTTTTCGACGTATTTTGACCCGCTGAACATCAAAGAATTGTCAGAATGTGGCCTAGATCCTCCAAAATTCCAATTTTTAGAGAAAATTGCTTCAAAACTGGCTCAGTTTTTGCTAGCACATTTTGCTACTATTACCAGACATATCCTTTCCAATGTATTTTGACCCACTGATTATTACGGTGTTTATTGAATTTGTCCAACACATGCCAAATTACCATAGTTTAAATTTTGTCATTTAATCGCCTCATAAATCCTCAATTCTCCAATACTACTACAATTTCCAATAGTTTATTCAGACATTATTTCCGACGTATTTGGACGCTTGAGTTAGAAAGTCTTATCCAATCTTTGAATAATATACAAACTTTGAGTGTCCGAACAGAAATCAATACAATTTTTCCTTAGTAATTTTTAGGTCAATTTCCCCCAATATTGGTCATTGGGAGCACTTATTCAAAATAACTTAAAACTACCATTTACAAAACATCCATAAGATGTAGATGAATTGTTCCATTTGGCTGCTACACAATATACAGTGGGTGTCAAAAGTTCCGGGACGGCTGGATAACTCGAGAACTAGGAAAATGACCTTCATGAGGAAAATGACCTTCATAAAAGTTGATGCGTATTTATCAAGCTTCAACGCCTCAATTGTATTTGACCTTGGAATAGCCTTGAAGGTCAAATCCCAAAAAGTTGTCACGCTCTTGTCAAATTTCCGGTGTTAAAAATAGGGGTGTCCTATTCGATAAAATAGGACTTGACCTTGGTATAACTTTCAAGGTCATGGTCAAGGCCAATCTAAGATCACCATTGGATTGCCAAGGAAATCGTCCTACAACGTTTCTGAATGTCATTTTTCTCTACGATGCGTATTTCTCTAGTGATCCAGCCGTTCCGGAATTTTTAACCCGCACTGTATAATAAAATGCTCCAACACGAAGTCGTAGTCAGATCACGTAGGAGAAAAGGTGGCTGGTTCCCGGTCTATTAGGGTACGTTTAGTGCAGAGTAGGCGATGTTTATGTGAATGGTGAATTTTTCAAGCGCAAGGCCTCCTCTGGATCCGCGCAAAAAATGCCGTAAAACACGGTTACATTCGCACGAAACAATGTAGTTGGAAACAACGGACTTTTACATAATGCTATGGATCTCGGTCGTAAACGCGAAACACTTCATGCAGCGTGATTTGAAATTAAACTTTTTTTTGAAAGTACGTTTTATCCTATACGCTCGAGGATTTAGCTTTTCAGGTAGATGGAAAATTAATTTTAAATAAACCCTAACCTTTGGAGTGTTACAGGGTGCACCCTGAGTAATCCGAATAACAGAAGAATAAATTTCCTCAAATGATTTGAAAAAGGACTCACAATTATAGAAGTTGTCACGGTCTATGATTTTAAGCCTTTTGTTAACCCTTTAAAATTTTTTTTTTAAACGCCCAGAAGTGTAGTTGAAGGAAACACAATGAGAACAATTTAATTTTCTCATTTTTGAGGTTAAAATAACTAGATATGGCAAAGTTCAAAGGGTGATATTTCTCGTTTTTTACCAGTTGCAGGATCATTGACGCAAAAGAAGAATTTTGAAAAATTATTAGTTCTCTGGGGGTTTTTGGGGTCGCTGATCACGATCCTGATGTCAGAATTTCAAAATTCAAGATGGCGGATCCAATATGGCCACCATCCCGAATCAAATTTCAATTTTTTCGATTATTTTGCCTCAAACTTTGTAAACCAGGGGTTTTCGGGGTCGCTAATCACGATCCCTATGTCAGAATTTCAAAATTCAGGATTTCGAAATATGCTTCAAAATGGTCGCCATCTACCATCCTGAATTTTGAAATTCTGACATCGGGATCGTGATTAGCGACCCCGAAAAACCCCTGGTTTACAAAGTTTGAGGCAAAATAATCGGAAAATTTGAAATTTGATTCGGGATGGTGGCCATATTGGATCCGCCATCTTTACTTGAATCAGTAATATGAGCCTCTAAGTTCATATCTCTTGACAGTGCACTTGGGCGTTAAAAGGTTAATTAAAACATGTCAAAATTAGTTAACAAAATTATCATGTTATAAAACTTTCAAAATCATGTCTAAATTTTAAACATTTACGAGGTGTGGCTATTAAATAACCGAACTGTTGTCATAACACATTTTATTCGTTACTAATTACAGTAGCAACTTTTTCGCCTTCAATGTACTCCCCTTGGCGATCTCTACACCGCTCCATACGACTTTTCCATTGTTGAAAGCAGTGCTTCAAAGCTGAAAGTCAGCTTCTGTCAGCTGGTATTCCCGTTGCTCCATCTGAACACTTAATATTTTTTCGACGCGTCACTGGTGCGTTGTTAAACGACTGCTACAGTCAAACTGAGCGACCCACTGGCTTTTCCAGCGAGCTCAGGGTGGGGAATGTATTCACAGGCACAGTTCTGTTCAAACTTGTCGCGACAGGTTCGCAGCGTGCTAGCAGTATCAGTTCGGTTATTTAATAGATACACCTCGTATAGTTACCTCCGTAACCGTGGAGAAATAAACCGTTTTTATAGAGCATTTTCTACTTGAAATAACCTCAGGAAAATGCTCTATTATTTTGTCCAGTACGCCACGCAACACTCTGTTAATGAATAAAATCAAAGTGAAACAAAAATCAGCAGGGAAATCTTTATATGCACAGATTTCAACACCAACAGATAGCTACATTGCCATCTCTTGAAACTTTTCTATTTCTGAAACTTTCCTTGTAATTTCAGCCGACACTAAACTGAAACAGGAATAAAAAATAAATTCAAAAAAATATATATTTTTTTTATTTACAAATTATTGATTTATGTGCATTTTAAGTTTGTCGCACAAATACACCGTTTACAATACACTTACTGATGTTCTTGCACTAGAACGTTTTCCTAGAATACCCGTAGCTTACGGGCTGTAAGGAATTGTAACCTATGACCTATGTTATTTTTGTTCTTTTAAGGGAATTTTCGTTGTATTTTTAGATCTGGGGCTTCGATTGCCTGGTGTTCGCGTCACGCGATATACCACGCCGAATTTTCAATATTCATTCGATGGAAAATCAGGAGGATACGTATAGTACATTACAACGAAGTAAGAAGTAAAAAAAATACCAAAGGCCGCTGATGTTAACGACCCAAAGGGGAGTTTAGCCTAGGAAAGATAGCCAAAATAGGTCCAATTTTTTCAAAAAATTCCTCAAGCGTTAAAAAAAATGATAATTAGGTAAAAAATAGTGCAATTGGAGTGCACTAGTTTTGGATCAAATCGGTTTGTAGGAACATAACCAAAAAAATTCATAAACGTGTGAAAAACCGGTTTTTTTCACTTTTTAAGTACAAAAAAAAATAGTTCAGAAAAACAAAAAATAGCACGTTATAGCGCTTAAAAAGACGAAGAAAATCAGTTTTTAAAAATTAAAATCGGTTCACAACTTTTTGCAAAAAAAATAGTAGGGCTTCCGCGCAAATGCAATTTAAAGTGCAATTTTTATCAAAAAATATTCATAACTTTTGGCGCAATTCGAAAAAATGTAAAAAAAGATATTTTCGAAAAATGGCCCGGAATTTAGCCTGTATTTTTCAAATTTTGGTTTTTGCCGGGCCATTTTTCGAAAATATCTTTTTTTACATTTTTTCGAATTGCGCCAAAAAGTTATATATATTTTTTAATAAAATTTTACCGAGTAGCCGCCGAAATGAGCTACAATTTGGTCACCCGCGGAAATCCCTACGACTTTCGTAGGCCGAGTAATTAGGTAGTAAAAAAGGGCAATTTTCGAAGGTTTTTATTTTTTTTGCAAAAAGTTGTGAACCGATTTTAATTTTTAAAAACTGATTTTCTTCGTCTTTTTAAGCGCTATAACGTGCTATTTTTTGTTTTTCTGAACTATTTTTTTTTGTACTTAAAAAGTGAAAAAAAAAACGGTTTTTCACACGTTTACGAAGGTTTTTTTTATGTTGCTATAAACCGATTTGATCCAAAACTAATGCACTCAAATTGCACTATTTTTTACCTAATTATAATTTTTTTAACGCTTGAATTTTTTCTAGGCCATATATTTGTTTATTTTGAAGTAAACATAGTCAAGATAACTGTCAAAATAACTGTCAATAAATGTTGGAAACATTGATATTGTCAATAAAAATGTAAATATTTTAAGAACCAAATACTTACACCATTTTTAATGTATTCATAATGCTGGAGGGAACGCCCTCTACAACTTACATCAAATGATTAACAAATTAAAATTTATCTCCTCAAGGAATCATAAAATTTTGTAAAAAAAAATCTAAAAGATGTTTTTTTGCGGAAAACGAAAATAATAATTTTGACACCCTGTATACCTCTATACCGTATTGGTTGTACCTGCACCGGTATCTCAGTTATTGTTGGAGATAGAAAGACTGTTAAATGTAAATAAATAATAAATAAATAAATAAATAAATAAATAAATAAATAAATAATAAATAAAAAATAAATAAAGTATTGCTGTTATACACTTAGTAGTGTTTACATAGGTCAAATCGTACAATTTTATAAATAAAAATAACAAAAATACAAAAATAAAATAGAAATAACACAAAGTACAATATAAAAATATATACAAAAACGAATATCACTACTAGTCAAAATTAAAGTTTTAGAATTATCATAGGTTACTAAAATCCAAAAGAGAGAAATCATTAATTTCGTATAGAGGGTTTTCTGTTAGAATTTTTTTAAAGAATTGTTTGTACTGGTCAAAATTTAAGTTTCTGATCTCACTGGGAAGTGCATTAAAAAGTTTTCCCGAATAATTAAAAAGTTTTCCCGAAAAGTTGCCAATAATTCTAACAGCTTTTCTCTGCATTGCAAAAACAGAGGATCAATGTGGTGAATGGCCAAAAAAAACAATACATATGATATAACTGAATGTCCATATTAAACCATAGTAAGCCGTGAGTAGAGATGTCTGCGAAATTTGGGTAGCCAAGTTTCTTAATAAAAACAGGTTTTTGGAAGCGTTTTTAGAGATGAAATTGACATGATGTTCCCAAGACAATTTGTTATCAATATATACTACCAGGAATTTAATACAGTTTGTTAGTTCCACGCTCTTATCGGTGTCAAAATTTTTAATTTAATTTTTTTTTTAGGGTCTACATTCGGTAAATCGTTTATGTACACTAGAAAGAGAACAGTTTTTTTAATTAGGATATCGATGGAAAAAGTTTCAGAGGATTTTATTTTCTCTTCGAATTTTTTTTCAAATTGTCAATTTATCTGTAATCTTTTTCGAGATAATAACAAAAAATGAGAATGTCGCATATCTTTTTAATTACTGAACTGATATTTTAACGAGTACATTGTTAGGATAATTTTTTAAGATGCTTTCGCTGACGTTGCCAAAATATGCCTGTAGTCATTTGTTTCTGAAATAATCTCATTAAATTGCTTTTCACCAGTGTTAGAAAAACATGTTGCCTTATGTGAAATTAAAAAATAAGTAAATATATTTTTTCGAGGTAGGCAACAATTTGCAAATTTACAATTTTCAATTTTTTTTTTAAATTATCTCGAAAACGAGTACAGATAAATCTACAAATAAAATTTTCCCCTTTTAACTCTCTTTCTATCTCCAACAATAACTGAGATACCAATACCACAACTAATTTGGGACATACTGTAACCATGTTCAGGCAGTGGAAAGATCAACAACCTAAGGAAAAATATATATTTTGATACGGCCCTGTCAGATAGTTAATTTTTTTTTATTTCTTATTTCGATGTTATGAACTGTACTGGACATCTTAGTGAAATTATTCCTGAAGCGGGCATCCGAATGAATTGCCAGGAGGAAGATTAATTTTTCCCCCAATTTCCCTGTCAGTCATTAGGCCACGAAAAAAAGAACTGCCTCCGAAAGAAAAAGGTAAAATATCGTTTATAATGTCCATTACTTAAACGTGGATTAGCAAAGACAAATGGCAAGGGATATTTTTTGGAATTTAGGCTGCTACAGCGCAAAATAATATAAAACCCTTGAAAATTACGCCTTAAATAGTACGCATACACATTGTGTTACAATTTTGAATGTTAAATTTTCAGATAAATACTTTGAAGTCAATTTTTTTCGAACACATACTATATTTATAATAAAAATCAAAATTTAAAACTACTGAATCCTAAAAGTAGCAGTCTTAATCTGGAAGTATATTTTGAAAATGGTTTTTTATTATATTCAGACACCTACTTACAGAGATTATTATATGAGACAGATTTTTATTATCAACGTTTTAGTACATTTTCCATATCACAAAAAAAAACAGATACCAGTCGTCTTCCTTAAGTAAAACATCCTCTACATTTTTTTACCTTTGTACCATTCCCTCATTTAAAAATGCGTATTTTGTTGTCATTTCTTTCAAAACTTTTCCAAATATTTGAATTTAAAATGAAATAGTTGTAGGGGATATTAAACTCTGGATTGTACTCTATATTAAACTCTTTCATCTATCACAAGTATCTTTCAACAAATTAATTTTTACTGTCTGTGCCATCAACAACTGGATAGAATACGTCAACAACAAGGCACAGTAGGAGATCCAAAGTACTGATATCTGTCAAAATACTATTATCTGTCAAATTAATTAAAAAACTGTCAACATGTCAAAAACAACTACTGTCCCTTTTTTTGTATGTATATTTATAAACATTTTAATACCTCAACCTCAAAGGAATACCTCAACAAAAAACCTTTGCGGTTTATAATCATTCTAATGTTGAAAAATTATAGTTTTTGGCATATTTTGAAAAAAAATTTGTTACCCTTTTTATGCAAACACCATTAAAAAAGTTAAATTGTGTTTGTCAATCAATATCAAAATTAAATTGTTTGTCAAATCAATAAAAAAATCCTGCTTACTGGTGCACTGAATATACAGTCTGCAACGAAAGTCCCAAGTTGAAGATAATATGTCTGATGTGTGAAAACATATAGCTAAAAAAGTAAAATTGCGATGTTTTTGCAAAGAAAAGTGGACAACACAGAAAAAATTAAATCCTTTTCAAAGTTGTTGGACTTATATTAAAGGGAAATCTTCAGAGTATCTATATGACTAACTTAGCCAATTTGGAAACATTTTTCCTAAACATAAAAATGTTTTAAAGTTGAACCTAAAATTCTAACAGCCCTTCACTCAACTATTCGATATATTACATATAGTGGAGATTGTATAACAGCACCAGCCATCACGGGACTACTGAAATAAATACGCATTGAGGCGACCCCCATCACATGCTACGCAAGTTGCCTATATGTTGCGTTACCGTATGCCAACTTTATTTATGACTTTCCTTGCTGACTGTATGTGCTTAAAGTTGCTTTTAATTGTCAGTTCTTCTTTCTGTTTTATTTTAAAACGTCACTGGCAGCTACAGAGGACCTCATGTCCTCTATCCGGCCAACTTTTACGAAATAATCTAGCAATAACTGTGTGCACATGCAAAACTTCAATAATACCAGCATTCAAGGGTACTGTAATTCGTATAGGGCGATGCCCCCTCTGGCCATTGTTATTTAGTGACAGAGGAGGCCTACATCGATCGCCCTGTACAAACGGAAACGTGTATGAGAATGAGTCAGTACAAAAAAAATGGTTTTTCGTACCTTCGGTTGCATCTACTGCAGGCAAGTAGGTGAGAGAGAAGAGAAGAAATTGTATTTTGGTGTCTTTAGTGCCGCATACTGGGGGAATAAATTGTAATAGGTACAATCTACAAAATCAACCAAGTAAAGTACTTAAGCTACCATAACTTACGAAAATGATCTACTTGGATGCTTCAAAAATAAAAGTAAAGAGAGCTTGTTTCTTTGGTTTGAAAATGAAATACAACCGACAAAGTTTCTGAAAAACGGGCCACATTTAGGACGAGTTTGATTTGCTAGACGACTGCCATGGCAACCAGAATTTTTTTTAAATATACGTATACAGTGTAACACATAAAGTCCACATCATGTGGGAATTTTTTGTGGAAATGGTTAGGGACATTTTGATGTTGCTGTTAGCTTTTGCTTAAAAAATTATGAATGACAACAATGAACTCTTTGAATTACTTTTGCTGCACTTTTTTTGAACAATAAAACCTTGTTTTAATAACAAATAATGACAATACAAAAACACAAAGAATGTTTGTGTCATTTGGTATTATTTTTGAAGGAAAAACATTTCATTTGTTTCATAGATGATACTAAATGATATGTAGTTATCATATCATTTGAAATGTAGTTATCATATTACCAATAAAAGATGATTAATTGGAACTGTTTTTTTGGTTTATGGTTTATGTATCTAGCTACCTATAAAGTAAAAAAAAAAAACTAAATATAGTCAAATGTTTAGATATCATAGTTTTTTCTAGCGTTTTCCCTGTGGTGTTTTTCAAAATTTTTTAAAAACAATGTCATATTTTGTATGTTCTTAAGAAACACGTCAAATTTGGCAGTTCAAAAATAGTCACGTGACTACTCACGTAGGTATGTGTAATTTTGCATACTTTTTTAAGCACGAACTAGCAGTAAAATCACAGTTTACCTTAACCCATTAGGAAACATATTTCGCATCTGATGCGTGACTTTATGGGTGACCCTGTATATATTATAAAATAGACACCTCAGTAGGCATCTCAAAATTTTTCACAAGTGGTGATCTAAAAGATCAAAAATTAGCACTAAACGAGCTCTCTCATATGGATTTTTAGAGTTACTCACCAAATAACCCTAAGTTTACTTACTGGGACCTGGCAAAATACATTTTATTATAATATTTGTCAGTAACAAAAAAAAAATAGAGACATATTGGTACCAGAAATCAAGTTATAGTATGGGACATAATGCAATGTTTTACATATACCAGACTATAAAAATGATAACGGTAACCTACTATACAAAAATGGTAGCATATAAAAAAAATGTCAATAATCTGTTGTAATTAATATCATCAAATAGTTTTATTTATGGATATATTGTTAAATGTCATATGAAGTGGCAATTAGGTACAACATAGGGAAATTCCTAAGTTCAATCATATTTTTAACAGCGCATATAACAAATGAAACATTTTTTTTTCCAAATACCATCTTTCAAAAAAAAAAACTCAAAAATGAAAAAGTTACATTATTATTAATTTCTAAAATAGAATTTATCCAGTTCTGTTCAAACATTATAAAATATAAATCCACGTTGGAATTAACAAAAACTTTAAAGAACAGGAAAATATGTACTAAGAATAAATGTTTGCAAAAAAGAGAGGTAAAACATGTTTTTCTCTGTTTGGAATTTACCCTTTCTTTAGATCTAATGCAGGACCGGACAAATGCTATTTTCGAAATTGGTAAGGTAACATTTTTATTTTTTGAGTTCTTTGAAAAGTGGTGTTTGGAAAAAAATGTTTTTAATAGTTTTATATGCTGTTAAGAATATGATTCAACTTAGGAATAATCTTGTATATGTACATATGTGTAACCAGTCTTAAATTCTATATATTTCTTTTAACAAATGTTAAATATGTACATATGGAGAAGGGGTAGGGATATTATATTTTTGTTTTGGTTACTTGACAGGTACTAAAACAATAAAATATAACGAGCCATCAGAAAAAAACCCGTAATCAAAGTCGGCCAAGCAAAAAAAGATTTATTTCTAACACTAAATAAGATTAAAAATAATCAAGGTACAATATATAGGGTTGTTGAAAAGCCTGAAAACGGTGCTGTCACAAAGACACGACTGAAGATTGGACGTACAAACAAGTGAATTAATTTAACTACCAATTTTAACAAAATATAAAAAGGACATGTACTATTAACATAAAATAATTGGATGTCCTAGCTGCAGTCATTTCTATGTGACAACATTGTTCATAGATCTATTAGCAACCCTATACTAAAGACCAAATAATAATCGGTCACCCTTTATCGAATTTAAATAGGTATATACTGGGTGTCCCAACATATTTTATATAAGCCGTAACTGTGATATTAATAAAGATATCGGAATGCAAAAAAAAACGAAGAAAAATGAGTAAAATACATAGGTGTCGTTTCGAAAAAAAGCTCGGGGTGGTACTGAGGGGATGGATTTACCGGCGGCGGTGTTTCTAATGCTGGCTAATACTTCCTCTACAATAAATTGACGTCGCTTTGTCGCATTCAGATATCTATATTAGTAAGGGAGTTACAATTTGTATACATTATTTTGGGACAACCTGTATATTTGTATAAGTTTGCTATAATTTCGTTAAAATCTGTCAATAGTAAACAAGTGTATTAAATTATACAATTGTATTTACAGTTCTGTTGGCAGATTGGGCTGAATTTTTCGTTGATAACGTAAATCTCTAATTATTTATGTATGTTTGTATGTATGTAGGTACGAGGTGTGTAAATTAAGTAACGATACTGATTTAAAAAAAAATATTCGAATAGAATTACAATTCAGTAGTGTCTTCTTCAAAATAACTTCCTTGGGAAGCCACACACCGCTGGAGACGATTTATCCATTCCTCATAGCAGTGCTGGAACTCATATACTGGAACAGCCTTCAGCTGGTCGGTTACAGCCGTTTGAATGATTTCTATGGTCCCAAAATAACGTCCCTTGAGGGGATTTTTCAATCTCGTGAAGAGAAAGAGTCACAGTCACAACGACTCAAGTCAGGCGAATAAGGAGGCCGAGGAGCCACAGGAATGTTTTTACTGGCTAAAAACTCGTTTACTGAAACAGCTGTGTGACAAGGTCTACTGTCGTGATGCAACATCCAGTTGTTCTTGATGTTTGGTCTCACACGCATGACCCTTTTTCGAAATTTTTTATGACCCTCTCTATAAAAGTGTCGATTTACTGTTTGGCCTGGAGGCACAAACTCTTTGTGGACAATCCCCTGGCTATCAAGCAAATCAGCATGTATTTGATCTTCTACTTGCTCATTCTTGCTTTTTTTGGGTCATGTAGAGCTTGAAGTGTGTCATTCCATGCTTTGGCGCTTGGTTTCCAGGTCGTACTCAAACACCCAAGTCTCATCACCAGTAATGACACATTCCATAAAATGGTGATCATTTTCAATCGTTTCTAAAAAGTCAAGACACCTTTCTCTCCTGATGTCCTTTTGTCCCTGTTAACCGACGATCTGAACGCACAAGTACTGAGAATGCCTTAAACCACCGAAATACCTGGGCTCTTGAAAAAAGCACTGTCTCCATAGGCGTGTTGAAGTTTTGCAAAAGTATCCGTTGCGCTGGTCTGAAGCAAAACCTGATAGCACACCGTAGCTCAAAATTAATGTTACGCATTTCTAAAATGCACTAGAAGAACCGGTTTACGAACACAATCACAAAGGACAAACAGATGACTCTAACAAGTTCAAAGTTGTACTGAATGCGCATTACATGTTAACCTACTGCCCTTCCAAGTCCTGCCTCCGCAGGGTTGCTATATCGGGCGCTACGTTGCCAGTCTCGTTACTTAATTTACACACTTCGTATGTATGTTTATAGAAGACAGACGCACTCGTGCTATATGCGAAAATAAATGTACGTTGTGAATCGCGAAAATTAACGCTAGCCACACCATTCATCATCCCCACATACGCGAGGCAAGATTGCTTTGTGAAAATAACTCTCCCTCGCCGTGACATCCGTACACCGGCTGTCAAAACAATGGAGTACACTCCAGTCGTAATTAGACGTGATATGGCTGTGTGGGTATGTACAGTCCCCGTCGCTGTGAAGTAAATTTTTACTTCCCGGTCCTCTATTGAATCAAACGAGTATTGTTTCCGGCACAATGCAAAATTAGAATTTTATTGAAGAGTTAAATGGTCGAAAAAAAGTGAAACTGAAATATTTACAAGCTCGAATGAGAAACTCAATTTTTTCCGGATAATAATTTCCATTTTTACAAGCTTTTATTTAACTTGCAATGTATGTTTGTTTGTTTGTTTGTATGTATGTTCGGGTCAAATCTTGCAACTGAATTTTAAAGTAGTTATCCTCAACCCATTGAGATGAAATTCTGCATACACGTGTAGTTTGGATGACACTGCATGGTTAGCTAAGTTATGTCATTCTAAATTCAAAATGGCGGACTGTCTAAGATGGCGGACTAGTTATTTTTTTGCGGACTCCCATGATATCGGTATCAAATGAAAGAGTTTGCTGAGAAGAAATAAGAAAATAAAATGAATTTACTCTAAATCTAATATGGCGGACCGCCCAAGATGGCGGACTAGTTATTTTTTGTGCACTCCCATGGGTATTACATGATATAGGTATCAAATGAAAGGGTTTGCTGAGAAGAATACGAAAAATAAAATGACCACTCTAAATCCAATATGGCGGACCGCCCAAGATGGCGGACTAGTTATTTTTAAAGACTCCCATAATGTGGGTATCAAATGAAAGGGTTTGCTAAGGAGAATACGAATAAACTGACGTCTGCGTTTAACCCTTCGAGGAGATGGTGCCCGGCTAAACAGTAAGACTTAGCGGGGTCGTGTCTTAACTAATATCAACCTATACCCTAGGCAAATTCTAGCGGCGGTGAAAAAAATTCAAAATGGCGAAAAACAAGATGGCCACCATACAAAAGAGTTATAACTTGGTATAGGTTAGGGATAGTATGAACAAGTTGAGAAACATTTAGATACAAAAACACAACGATAACTAAAAAAAAAAAATTAATAATAAAAAAAAATCAAAAACAAGCTTTTATTTAAATGCTCTAAAAAGAACAAAATAAACTTTAAATTGAATCAAACCCATCAATTTATTACATCACACAATTTATATGATATAAAAGCTTGTCACGAGATTTACTTGTGTGGATAAACAATAATATAATAATTATGTAACTTGATCTTAACATAAAAAAATCTAAGAAAAAAAGTATGTATTTTATAAAATAGGTAAATACATCTATACAAGTAAATCTCGTGACAAGCTTTTATATCATATAAATTGTGTAATGTAATAAATTGATGGGTTTGATTCAATTTAGGTTATTTTCTTCTTTTTTAGAGCATTTAAATAAAATCTTGTTTTTAATTTTTTTTTTATTATTAATTTATTTCATTCACTTATTCATAGCAGTTCCACGATGTTTTTGGACTACATAACGATTTTTATTACGCAATTTTTGGCCTACATAACGAAGTTATGGTACAAGAAAAAAATACTTTTTGCCTTTTAGTACATTGTTGATTACACAGGGTGTCCCACAAAGCAAAGTCAAGCCACTCTCTGTTACCCTCTGGTGTCTAACCCTCTTTGGGACACTCTGAATAAAATCGTTTAACTTAAAACGTCTTTCGGTTTAATTATTGGGCGTTATGTAGCACTGTTTTCGAAAACCCTTACAAACAATTATTTTTCCGGTTTCCACAACGATAAGGATTAAACGCTTGCGATGAGTTTTAAAAGGAATTCAATGTAGTCCGCAGCGATTTATCTCACTGGTTGCGATTAATCTGTCCCGAGAAGGGCTCGAGCCTTAATAAATGCCAAACCGCAAAAGTTCGCAGTCAAACCGGAGTTGTACGGCTGCTTGCAATTAATCCGGGACAGTGGAGATAGGAAGCGCTCCCGGAATTTCTGAGATTGTTTATTAAAATCGAATTTAGATTGGAATTTATGGGTCTCGGGCAGAGTTGAGATAGACAAAAAACCCGACATGTTTTGTATTAATACCGAATTATTGCACTGCATTTAACAAGGGCGTATATGTAAGGATATGTAAAAAAAAAACAAATTTTAGATGATTTTCAAAGAGCTGTAGCTTGGGGAAAAATGGTCGTAGAGAAAAGAAAAAAAAAGAAAATTGAAGCTCCAAGTTTCTAGTTTTTGAGTTTTGAGTTTTATTTTTTTTTAGCAGAAGCAGTTTTTAAATAATCGTAAGAAAAGAAAAAAATCGAAATTTATGATTGGCTTCTAAATGGTCCACGGATTTCAATTCAATTTCTTTTCGATGATTTCATCAAAAATTTCATTTAGATATTTTAATTCTCTTTAATTTGACATATTTTCGAGTTCTATACATATATCGCCGTTCACAGCAAAAAAAGTCATTTTTTACTTTGGCAATCAATTACTCGGGAAATAATGAACGTACAGAAAATTCAAGTAGGATTTTGAAAACTGCAAAGCACCCTTTATAAGTTGTAGTGATTGGTTTTTGCTAAAATTTTTTTTCGAAACGAAATTGTTGATTGAAAAGGAGGTAAAAAATTGCACAATTAGGGATTTTTGCAAAACTTGGCATAACTCTGCAAATAATGGATAGACTAAGGATATTGACTGCAACTTTTCAATCTTAAAGTACCCCAAAGAAACTGATAGTTTCAAAGCGCTGCGATTTTTTTTCGTAGTGCTGGAAATGGTTGAAATTGCCGTTTGTGTTAAAAATCAATATAAGGATTTTTCACTTTTTATTCATTTTTTTCAGTTAAAAAAGTTTTTTTTCCATAATAATAAATAATACATATTCTCATGATAAAAACGTTAATTATTTTAAAAAACATTTTTCAAACAATGGTTTTTTGTTTATTTTTATCAAAAAAAATGTCATTTTAATTTTTTTAGACCGCTGTAACTACTTTAGTTATGTATATTTAAAAAAATAATTAAAACAAGTTGATTTACCCCTCACAAGCTTTCATAAACAAACTTTAGGTTGTTTTTTTTTTTAAAACCAACCCACAACCTTATCGATATTAGAAAACACACTCTGATGTGCTATGGCGACAAACGAATTTTTTTTACGATTGTGAAGCATTGTGGATATGTTAAAAAACATATGAAACAAATTGTTTCGGAAAAAAAAATTTTTGTGGTTTCTGGAATCTATTATTAACCCATGTACTTTTAGTAATACGAGGTGTGTAAATTAAGTAATGAGACTGTTTTTTTTTTTTTTTTTATTCGAATAGAATTACAAAGCCACACAGCGCTGGAGACGGTTCTTTCATTCCTCATAGCAGTGCTGGAACTCATATACTGGAATAATCTTCAGCTGGTCGGTTACAGCCGTTTGAATGTTTTCTATGGTCCCAATATGACGTCATTTGAGGTGATTTTTCAATCTCGGAAAGAGAAAAAAGTCACAGGGTCTCAAGTTAGACGACTAAGGAGGCTGAGGAGAAACAGGAATGTTTTACTAGCTAAAAACACATTTACTGAAATGGCTGTATGACAAGGTGCATTGTCGTGATGGAACATCCAGTTGTTCTTGATCTTCAAGAACCTCTCTATAAAAGTGTTGATTTACTGTTTGGCCTGGATGCACAAACTCTTTGTGGACAATTCCCTGGCTATCAAAAAGTAAATCAGCAGGCATTTGATCTTCGACTTGCTCATTCTTGCTTTTTTGGGTCTTTGAGAGCTTGGGGTGTGCCATTACATGCTTTGGCGCTTGGTTTCCAGGTCGTACTCAAACACCCAAGTCTCATCACCAGTAATGGCACGTTACATTAAATGGGGATCATGTTCAATTGGTTCCAAAAAGTCAAGACACCTATCTCTCCTGATATCCTTTTATTCCTGCGAAAGGTTTTTTGGAACCATTTTTGATCAGATTTTTCTCATTCCCAATTCGTTATTCAAAATCTGACGAACAGTGGTGTGATTCAAATTTAACTCTTCCCCGATCATTCTTGTCGTCAACCGACGATCTGAATGCACAAGATCCCGTATTCTATCGACATTATCATCGGTTCTTGCCTTACGTTGCGTGGTTCATCTTCAATCGACTCTCTTCCTTCTGAGACTGCCTTAAACCACCGAAAAAAAATCGGTTTATGAAAACAGTCACAAAGAACAAACAAAGGAATCTAACAAGTTCAAACTTGTACTGAAGGTGCATTACATGTTAACCTACCGCCCTTCCAAGTCCCGTCTTCGCAGTGTTGCTAGATCGGGCGTTACGTTGCCAGTCTCATTTCATACACATAGTACGGTGTATACAAATCTCCAATGACGTCCCTATGAAAATGCCCACGAGCCGCCACTGGTCAGTACCACGACGTTAATGTTTAATTACGTGTCATTCGTTCGAAATGAAATGGACTCTCAATTCCTCTACCCACTGAAAGAACTCTACTAACTCTACTAAAACGTGAAAGAACTCTACTAAAAGAACAAAAAGTCATCCTGATTATTGCGTTTATCGACTTTTTTCGTTTCCTCCTCGGGCCGTTCGCTTCTTGTCATCCTCATCCTAAGTTATTGAAGTTAAATTTTCCCCCGCGTACAATTTAATAACGTCGAAGAAATAGGTTAGGAAGGAGAAACACCGCAACAGGAATCCCGCATGCGATAACAAGGTAAAAGCTTACACAAAGCGAACTGTACTCGTATTGTAAAACTTACATAGATACCTTTAATAAAGGAGCCAGTAAAATGTGGTTTATTGAATTAGGTTTGCCGAAGGAACGCTACAAAGGACATCGCAATTATTTTGATGATGGAGAATGCATAGAATCAGTATTGAAATCGCCTTGTTTGTGGGCATCTCTTATAAACTGCTCATCAAAATTAGCGTAACGCTTTTTAGATTAGCACCATTTGCGTTCTATTCGAGTTAGAGACTTGTAGTTTTTAATTTTCGGTGGCCTATAGGGTTGGTTTGAATGGCCCAGAGTCGCTACGCTGTGACTTTAGCGGTTCGCCGTCCGCACCCCAAAAAGCAACCCCATGTCGAAATTTTAATTCGCAAGATTTTGACGGCAATTCCAGAGGCGCTGTCGGATAAAACCTCCATCCCGGCACACATTAAGTCCTCCTCAATAACTTCTGTGTATTTGGTCGCTGTCTTATCTCTTCAACCCATTTCCAGACCACCCCTAAGCCACCCCTTTGCATTTACGCGGGGTTTTGCGTGGTTTGACCTCTGTTGGGCAAATCCATCCTAATGGATCCTAATAAATTGATGTGCAATTTTCAGGGGGGATGGGTTGGAGATGGAATATCACATTTGGCGCTCAATCGGCCGTTCACAGTGGGTTCCGTCAAATTCATGACCCTTCAAGTAATGCCATGACATGAATTCGAGAAAAATAGAGATATCACGCAATCTTCTACAGGGACGGAACCAGAGGGGGTGGGTGGGTGGTCGGAGTAGGTGTGGCTTGGAGGGGTGCTTGGGCAGTCAAAAGGTGAAAACAAGTTGCGGCATCTCACACTCAACTTGGCAATTTTGGAGAACTGACCTTTATTGGCAATGAACTTCGTTTTACCGTGAGTGACGCAGCACAGACTTAAGAACAGCTTTTTGCAGCATGTTGCTACAGACAAACATAAATCTCGTGTAAGTGGTTGTGTGAGTGCGTGAGACAAATAGAGACAATTTAACTTGGATCTAGTCGAAATTATGGTAGCGTGTAATATTATACGACGCACGTTAAGGGACAGAATACAGCTGACGTAGTGGTTGGGGGACTGGATGAGGCAAAAGCCGTGGAAGGGAATTTTATAGCTTCAAGGGTGTTGGAAAACACTATTGCGGAACGGACTATTAGTGAGTGTGTAAGTAGCAGTCTACAGTCACTAAAACTTTGAAGTAAATAAATGCCCTGTATTGCTGTTATCGATGGATACAACAGCTTACATAAACGCGGCTACATAAAAGTTCTGTGTGTTGTGCCTATGGTTCCTTTGCCGATTAGTTGGGCTACAACAATCGCCATCACATTATAAGGTACGACCTGTTTAACACTCCGTAGTGTTACCGATAGTGAGATCCTGGAGCCGCCTCTGTTAAAACCACGCATCTATTATTAACCTCCGAGCTCTAGTTCTAACGACATAACGAGGACACAAATATCCGGCAGTAGCCATTCATTACCCGCATTAAGGCAGTCACCCCGTATAATGGAACAGTCGAAAGCGTTTGGTAATTAGCTCGAGACAGGAAACCTTAATTATGATGAATGTTCATCCTAGTTTGATTAACTGCTCGCCCAAAAGAAAGTTTCTTAATATTCGGAAAATATACGGCCGATCTGTTGTAAAACTTGTAAAAAATGGGGGATGGAAACCGGTATAGGATCCCCGAAGCCGCAAGGAAGGATCTTGTATCCCGTATTCTAACGACATTATCATCGGTTCCTGAAGATGAAGGCCTTCCTCTGCATGGTTCATCTTTAATCGACTCTCTTCCTTCTAAGAATGCCTTAAACCACAGAAAAACCTGGGCTCTTTTCTGGGCTCTCTTTCAAAGTTTTGAAACAGTATCCGTTGCGCTGTGTCCAAGTCTGAAGCAAAACCTGGTAGCACACCTTTGCTCAAAATTAATGTCACTCATATCTAAAACGCACTAGAAAAAAACCGCTTTACGAAAACAGTCGCAAAGAACAAACAGATGACTCTAACAAGTTCAAACTTGTTACTGAAGGTGCATTACATGTTAACCTACCGCCATTCAAAGTCTCGTCTCTGCAGTGTTGCTAAATCGGACGCTACGTTGCCAGTCTCATTACTTAATTTACACACCTCGTATTTATCAACCAAATTTTAAAATATTTTGTTTTCAGATAAGGCTCCATGAAAAGCGAAACACTGTATAAAGAACTTTAGTAAAACCGTTTATCTTTCCAAGATCTATGTTAAAAAAAAACATAAACGTTTTTTTTTTCTTTTTAACGTCGATGAGAAATTAAAAGAACAAAGGGGGGTGTCAATTTATAAAACTAGCCCCGTACAACAGCTGTATATGCCGCTGTGCCCCTGCTTAGTTATGCCGTTGGGCCGAGCATATTTGGCCGTCCCGAGTTTACTTTTCTGTAAACCCCGATTTTATTATTAGGCAGAGTTTACGTATCGGTTACCGCGACGTAATCGAAACCGCCCCCCTTCCTCTCCGCCACCCCGCATCGATTTTCCTCCGGCTGTTAAATTAATATTTGCCTTGCCCCGATTTGCCTGCTCCGGGACCGGATCGCTGTTCGAGATCTCGTCGCACTTTTTTTTACGGGACCCAAGTCGATAAGGTCTGTTTGCGGACCGAATCCAAAGAGTTTAATGAGCCTTTAATGGAACGTTTAGGGAAGTTAAACGTCGTGACCGTAGATAGCACAGTAGTCCAGTAGGCAGGGAGCTAAAATCATCAAAAACTGGAAATTTTGGAAATTCAATAGGCTACAACTTCTTATTTGCATATGCTATATGAAATATGTCAAGGAACGGAGATATAAGCGGAAATGTGAAAATATACGTTTTTTTTTCACAAATTGTTAATTTAAAAAATTAGCGGATGGTTTCAGCTCTACGGACCCCACACCTTGTGTTCTACGCAAAAAAATACATAGGACACCGTCAAAACTAGCCCTATATGTTTCAAGAACACATAAAAATCTCTGCCTGCTGAACTGCAGTGGTAGTGGACGAAACACGCTCAGTATAGAGAGAGATGAGTTTGACTCTAATAAATATTGTAATTGAAATGTATTATGCAATGACAGTGACAGTAATCTTGTTAAAAATAACAACTTCACGACTTGACAGTTATAAGGGTAATAACTAGGGTCCGAAAAGTGTGTTCCAACGCAGGGTGGGACTCGTAATCCCTCATGTCGTTGACGGAAGGGCATAATATGAGAGACCAAGAAGACAGAAGTCAAAATGTGTAAATAAATGTAAAATATAAAAATGTAAAACATAAACTCCGACTGTCTTCATTGCTTCAGCGTACGTTGCCACAACCAGTAGTCTTTCTGCATTTCTTCTCGTTAAACGTGAGCGATTTGGCCTGTACATACGGTTATAGAAGGAAATGATCGTTCCATATCTACTGAAGTTAAAGGTGCAAATTCAAAATAGTTCGCATGGACAGAGGACGACACACCACGCACATTATTTTCACGAATTTCGCACAGTTGTTTGTATCACTAACAGTTGTTTGTTGTCACTAATATCAGTACATTATTATTTTTTACGTCTACAGGAGAGAATCCACGTGTTACTACTATTTCTAAAATTTCAACCGTTGTTTGCCAAACCCGTTTACTAGCTGTCAATATCGGGGGCGAAATATCTGAAACACCTAAAATTCGTATCAGAACATTAACGACCATATTACCGCAAAATTATGTTGTTTCGTACCCTGTCAGCCACAGAAATTTATTGCGTATATCTTCTTTGATATTTACCATGACATATTGTAAATATGTTTTACGCAATGTATGGCTAATAAGCAATGGAAAATCGGATACATATTTGGCAAAAAACACCTAAAGTGAATATTGTCGACCACGTTCCACGAAAGGCTACACGCGCAAAACATTATGCACAAATCAAACATAAATTCCTTTTTTCTAATAGTACCAGTAATATTTTGTTGATGGATATTCTAATTTAAATGTCTTTCACACGATTGCAGGGAGTATATAAAATATGTGATCCGTCTATTGTTAAATCCTCGTAATTTTCAATAATCTTTTTCAGTTTATTTACAAATGGTAACGTCTGTGCCATTATTGCAAAAAGTCACACAAAATCAGGTAATATATAAGTACACTACACGAACTCTAAAAGAAATACGTACACGGTGCAAAATACGTATGTACGTTTATTAGTTAATCACTCACGACACATAAAATTATTATAAACTCGGCGTTTTTTCTCTTTCGGCGACTTTTTTTTATCTCACGATGATTTTAATTTATTGTACAGTCTCTTATGAAGAAAACGTAATAATCCGTTATAAGTGTACAAACTTTCGCTTTAGGACCTACTCTAGTGGTCTTATCAATTCCACTTCGTCAGTACGTTCCCACGTGTCTTTATTGTCAGTAACGGATGCCTTCTGTACAAACTCTTGCTTAACTCAAAGTTAATTGGACCACCTAACTACAACTCACACAAATATTGGACTTGGGCCCAATCTGTCTTCCCTTCTAAATGTGAAAGGTGAGGGGTCACGCTCACTTTGTAGTGCATCCGATTTACTTCCCTGTGCGTCGCCGTCGCTTCTGAATTTAATTGAAAGCGGCACATTAAATCAAAGCCTGAGAGGGTCATGTCATAAGCAGGCTCTAATTTAATTGGTAGCAGCATATTTTATTTCCGGTATCTTTTTCCAGAAATTTTCCGAATGAAAGAAAACCGTTTTATATTTTATTACTATTTATTAATTATGTAAAAGTGATGCCCTTTGTCTTACGGTTCGCTTCTCTTCTACACCCCAAAACGCAACCCCATGTCGAAATTTGAATTCGCAAGATTTTGATGGCAATTTCAGAGACCTGCAAGATGGACTAAGAAGGACGCGGTCAGGTAAAAATTCCATCGCGGCACACATTAAGACCTTCTCAATAAGTTCTTATGTATTTGGTGGCTATCCCATTTCTTCAACCCATTACCAGGCCCCCTACGCCACCCCTTTGCATTTACGCAGGGGTTTGCGTGGTTTGACCTCTATTGGGCGAATCCATTAATAATAATGCTGCCTAATAAATTGGTGGGGGTGCCACAACTCACTTTCACTCTTTAACAACCCAAGCACCCCTCCAAGCCACACCTACTCCGAGGATTTGAAGGAGACGGACGACTCGGGGTGTGTCAAAAAGAGTTCATGCATCCTCAGGAAAGCTTTCTGAGTCATTCCACGCATCAAGACCTGCGTACAATCCCTTAGTCCCTTAGGGCGGCAAATTTTCAGGAGGTGGGCTGTAGTTGGAATACCACTTTTGGCGCTCAATCGGCTGGCTCAAAAGTGATATTCCATCTCCAACCCATCCCCTGAAAATTGTCGCACCAACTTATTAGGCAGCATTAGGATCAATGGATTTGGCCAACAGAGGTTAAATCCTGCGTAAATGCAAAGGGGCGGCTTAAGGGGTCTGGAAATGGGTTGAAGAAATGGGACAGCCACCAAATACCAAAAACCAACCCTATAGGCTACCGAAAATTAAAAACAGTAAGTCTCTAACTCGAATACAACGCAAATGGCGCTAATCTAAAAATCATTATGCTAATTTTGACGAGCAGTTAGTTTATTTTGACTGTAGCATCTCTTTTAATATGTGTGACAAATATGAAAAGAGGCTTCAAATAAAAAATGTAGGGTTGCGTGTAGTGCTATGGGTACCACAACTGTGTATTTCGATCTGATATTGGCTGGTACGACATCTCACAGTCAAAGTAGTAAGCATTAAAATACTCACTTGTCATCTGCAGCCTTGCTGTGAGAGACATCGGATCGTCTTTTTATAACATGAAGATACGCTATGGTTGTTGAAATATTTCTTCTACGTTTTAAAAATCCATAAAAAAATCTTTGATATGTAATAAATTGTAGCGGTGTGGCAGGAAATATCCTGTGTCACCCGGTATTGTTTTTATGTTATGTTTTATATGTTAACTTAACGGTACAAGTAGAAAAGAGTAATGTATGTTGTTGACGATTATAATCAGAGAATAATTATAATATAATATACCGTGCCAGTATGTCAGATCTCAATACAGGGTGCGTTTAATAAAGTATTTTACATTTTTTTTACTGAAGAACCCTGTATATTATTACATTTGTTTGTTCCCCTCGAAATTTTGGCTTACAATGGACCTTAGTCGTACCCATTCAAGAAACTCTTTTCGGGTTATCACCCGTTTTCTTGTAATAGGGCCGAGATATCGACTCTGGTTCACCCTGTACCGGGTGGGCAAATTTCGATGTTTTTATAGGGTATCTCGGTAACTGTAAGGGCTATGGAAAAATGAACCCACCTTTCCCGACCTCTTTTTTCGAGATAAATTCATTGGTGAAAACCAGAATTTGCTATATCTTTTCGTTTTCGAGTTGTAAACGAAAATTTATTTTTTTGAGTTTTCGATTGGTGTCGATAACTCGGTTGTTTGTATAATTAGAAGAAATCTGTTTGCACGTTCTACAGGCACTTTTTTAAGTAGAATAGGATTTCCTTAACAGATTTTTTATATCTTGTGTAGTTTTCGAGTTATGGCATAAACTTCTATTTTTTTTAAATGGAAACCATAGTTGGCTATAATTTAGCTAAAAAGAGGATTTTTTTTCTCTTTACAACGATATATAGTTTGTGGGGTCTATGATGAGTGTTTATGCGGAAACAGTTAAAAATTTTAATTTTTTGTATAGGTATACTTACTTTGTTTTTTCTTTGCAGGAAGAGTAAGTTTCTATAGTAACACATTGTTACAACAATGTTTTAATAATAATAACTGTTGCTATGGAAATTTACTCCTGCGAAAAGTAACATAAATACATAGTAACAGTCGTATATAATGAATGGTATATTAAACTTAAATAACTAATTATGACATATTAGTGACTAATTAATAATTAATTATAACATATTCATAACAAGAAAGTTTAACACACTTAACAATCAAATTTGTAACAAATAATGTATGTAAAAAATACGATACAATATATTTTACAAAAACAAAACTAGACAGATTAAAAAAAAATACGAGCATGATTATTTACCTAAAGTTTTCAAATTGTCGTCCGTTGTTTGCGATGCACAGTTCACATCGCTTTGAAACACTTTTTGTTGTATTATAGATGTGAATATTTGAAACGGAATTCAGACAGTCTATAAGATTTTCTCTCAGTTGAACCAGTGTATTATTTGTCTTTTTGTATAAATTGTCTTTAATGGTTCCCCAAAAAAAGAAATCTAACGGTGAGAGATCTGGCGACCGAGGAGGCCACTTTACTGGCCCATTGTTTCCTATCCATTTCTCCCCAAAATTAGTATTTAATAATTCCGAGATTAAATTAGTATTATGGGGTGGTGCCCCGTCTTGTTGAAAAAATACATGTCGTCTTTCGTTAAGTGGCAAGTTGTCTAAAAATTCTTCTACTATGTGGTAGTTTATCATATTGTAATACCGTTGACCATTTAAATTGTCATCATAAAGTTGGTAAGCTAAAATGCGGTTATTATATAGGGCACACCATACACTAAAACCGAAACGTCCTTGATTTTGAACATCAACAGTCTGATGAGGATTATCTTCAGACCAATAATGTTTGTTGTGTCGGTTGAAAATTCCGGCACTACTTACGTAACTTTCATCTGTCCAAATGATATTTTTAAAAAATAATTGGTCTTGCTCAATTTGTTGTAGGTACCAATTGCAAAAATCCAGTCGGCGTTCAGGATCAGTTGGAAGGAGCTGTTGTTGTTTCCTTATTGTATAAGGTCTAAATTTGTGTTTTTTTTTAAACTGAAAGTGCTCTTCGTCGCGATATACCAGACTCTGCTTCAATTTGCCTACTTGAAATTGAAGGATTTACGACTACCATACCAACAACATTTATGGCAACATCCTCAGCATCTTGAATACGATAATTTTTTGGTCTTGGTTTATTAAATCATCCGTATTCAACGAGGTTTTCTTTTAGTCTACCAAAGATGGACATATTAGGTTGTCTCCTTTCAGGGTAGCGATTAAAATATGCTTCCGATGCAGCTTCAGAATTATATCCATTTTGAATAAAACACTCTAGCATATTAAACTTTTCGTAATTTTGATACGCCATCGCGCCTTGTCAATTTCTTTAATCGAAACTTTAAAACTATAATGCAAGCAAAAACCAAACATAAACAATTAATCAAACAGTAATGTGTAACTGTGTATTTACATCCCAATATCCAACTGTTCTGTTTTCAAAATGACAGGCGCCTACTGTGCAAAATCATTGAAATTACTATACTGTCCTTTATTAGAAAACATATGTTTTTAACTGTTTCCGCATAAACAATCATCATAGACCCCACAAACTATAGATCGTTGTAAAGAGAAAAAAATCCTCTTTTTTAGCTAAATCATAGCCAACTATGGTTTCCATTTAAAAAAATAGAAGTTTATGCCATAACCTCGAAAACTACACAAGATATAAAAATCTGTTAAGGAAATCTTATTCTACTTAAAAAAGTGCCTGTAGAACGTGCAAACAGATTTCTTCTAATTTTACAAAACAACCGAGTTATCGACACCAATCGAAAACTCAAAAAAATCAATTTTCGTTTACAACTCGAAAACGAAAAGATATAGCAAATTCTGGTTTTCACCAATGAATTTATCTCGAAAAAAGAGGTCGGGAAAGGTGGGTTCATTTTTCCATAGCCCTTACAGTTACCGAGATACCCTATAAAAACATCGAAATTTGCCCACCCGGTACATCGGACACCATTTGCGGCCTTTCCTTTTTTTACGCCTCCAAGATGATAATATAAAAAGAAAATACTCGCTTGCAAAAAATCTCGCGAAACTCTTAAAAGTCGGCGAGAAGCTGTAATCTCGTGTGTAAACTCTTTAGAAGAAGTCTTGTAAAATGTCGCCAATACAACGATTCCCCATGCTCGTGGAGCCAGCAGACGTCCGGGGGTAAACGCGGCTGTTGTCATTTCTTATTAAAGACGTGCGCTGTTTCGCTGGGACGACATTTTTAATTCCCGAAGGACGGCTTACTGGCCTCGTTTCGGTTTTGTCGTCTCTATAATACACAATAAAGAGCCATCCTATACGAGGGAAAATGTCAACTAGCGAGGTACGTCTTTGTCAGGTAAGAGCTACGAAAATAATATTATACAGTATACTTTATGTCAAAGTTAGGCGAATTTAGTTACGTACAACAAACCAGCCCCCCTTCTTAGCAGAAATCTAGACGTTGCCTGATCTAACTGTAACTCTGCAAATAGGTCTTTATAGAAACCCTATATTTATAAAAATGCATTAATGTACGATCAATTAATACATATAAGCCAATTTCATTTTCAGATCGTGTGGCGTATAATAAAATTCACTTATCTTTTCAGTTATCTTTTTTCAACTGAACTATTGTGAAACTATTTTAAACAGCGAATATTACTTTAAACAGCTGAGCTTGGAAACAATACTTTTAAAATGTCTTATAGGAATATTATGTTGATGCGACAAGAGCGAAACAAGGCACAAACTACGAACAGTCAAACCTCCGGCGAGTCGAAGCAGAGTCGGACTCAGGACTATTATTCAACTCGGACAGTCGGACTATTATTGCAAAGCGACAGTTCACAGAAAATACATCATAATACAATAGTGAATATTCGAATAAACTTACTAGGGAGCTAACTATCTAAAGTTCAAATCTATAGAAATAAGTAAACACGTAGAAATACTAGGAAATGCAACGTTCAGTATTAGTAATGTTCAATGTAAAATTAGACATTCCTTCCTTCCTTCGGCGTAGAAACAAAAAAACTGGACGTTTTCCATTACTGCACTTCTATACTTTTCTCGACGCGCGTTTCGCCAACTAAGTTGGCATCTTCAAGAGAAGATTAAAACTGTTCAGTTTCTTTAAAACTTCAATACTTGGCGAAACGCGGGGCGTCGATAATTTTATGTGTCGTGAATGACTAACTAATAAACGTATGTAGATACGTATTTTCTTTTAGAATTCGTGTAGTGTATCTACATATTATCTCATTTTGTGTAGATTTTTGCAATATTGGCACGGCCGTTACCATTTGTGAATAGACAAAAAGATAGATTTTACAATAGACGGATCTCACATATTTTATGTATTCCTTGTAATCGTAGATATATATTTCGTAGACGGTTCGAGTATGAAAAACACTTAGATTCGAATATCTATCAACAAAATATTGCTGGTACTGTTAGAAGAGAGGAATTTTGGCATGTAGCTTTTAGTGGTACGTAGTCGACAATACTAATTACATACGTTTGCTTTGCCAAATATGTGTCCGATTTTTCATTGCCTAGTAGCTATATATTGCGTAAAACATATTTACAGAAGACATATCAACGTGTCATGGGAAATATCAAATAATATAATACGCATTATTTCTGTGGCTGACAGTGGACGAGACAACATATTTTGATAGCCCCAATATTGATAGCTTGTAAACGGATTTTGCAAACAGCTAAAAGTATATAAATATTTTAGTAGTAACACATGTATTGTCTTCCGTAGATGTAAAAACTAATAATGTACTGATGTTAGTGACAACAAACAAATGTTAGTGATACAAACAATTGTGCGAAATTCATGAAAATAATGCGCGTGGTGTATCGTCCTCTGTCCATGTGAACTATTTTGAATTACACTTTAACTTCAGTAGATGTTGAACGATCATTTTCCTTCTACACCCATATGTACAGGCCAAATCGCTCACGTTTAACGAGAAGAAATGTAGAAAGACTACTGGTTGTGACAACGTACGCTCAAGCAATGAAGACAGTCGGTGTTTCTACGACACAAGCGCTAGGTACATATGTACATTATTAACATATTTGTCTTTTTGGTCTCTCATATGTCCATCCGTCAATGACATGACGGATTACGAGTCCGACCCTGTGTTGTAGCACACTTTCCAGACCCTAATGATAACATTGATGACTTTTGTTGCTGACTGCATGTGTTTAAAGTCGCTTCTAGTTGCAAGTTCTTTCCTTGCCCCTTTTTTTCATGTTACTGGTAGCTATAGAGGACCTTCAGAGTATTTACCTGAGCCATTTTCGAAAAATATTTCCTAGGCAAGAAGGAATTTCCAAAGTTGAATAAAAAAAAACAAGAATTCCAAAAAGGTGCACCGAATATCGGAAAAAGACATTTTTTTGGAGCCACCCCTTTATTTGCGGCCTTCCGCCTGTGCCTCAGACAATGTAAAACACTCTAACCCCATTACCGGCTTCCGTGTAATACTTAATGCAACCCTAACTGGGGGCGAACGCCCAGGATAGTCAGATTCCACGTTTCTCACGGTTGCCAACCGTCGCAGTTACACTTTTGCCTCACGTCTACACGAATTGCGACAGGTGACGTGAATACGTCACTTAGAATGATCCAATTTTTCATACTTTCGCCCGCGGATCGCCGAACAGCCATAAATTGGCCTGTCCGCTATCATAATTAGGTACTAGCGAGATTAGAAGGCAGGTCATTAATTTTTTTCGTTTGGAAATTGATGCCCTAATTAATGAGTTTATGAGCTTACATCTTCATTATTAGAGATGATATCGCAAACTTTAATAGAGCTGTTTATTTTATTTAATGAGCATTTATTTATTTAGTTAATGAGCATTTTATAACCTAAGTACTAGTAAGTTTAGGTCACCTATCAACTTCTTTTTCCACTTCAGCCTATTTCGATGCCCTTCATAAATATTGAGATACACATCATCTATCTTATCAGTTTATTGTAGCTCTCCCATTTGTTTTGGAGTATTTTACACAGCTTGGGATATTATCCAACTTCTTGTATAATCTTTGGGTCGTCCTTCCCGAGAAATTGATACCACGGCCTTGTTAGGCCTTCACTTTAACTTAGCACCTGACCTGTGGTTTCCTCTTTCACCAAGCGGAAGATTAAGATGGTGAAAACTGATAAGAGGTCTGCTGTAGCACTCCCACTGGTTATAGAGCACATTTAGCTATCATGGCTCTGGTATCCCTTATGGTATCATGACCTTATCGTACTCCATAGCCTCGATATGGACTCTTAGTATTTCTATAGCTATTAACCTTTCACTTTTCCTTCTTTAGAATTTGAACAGAGGTTTCCTCTTCTTCTAGATGGAATCTGTCTGCTCTACCAGACCAATTAGACGCATTTAGTGTTGCAGTATCCTGTCAGCAGACTTACTATTAATATAATAACAGTCTGAAATACGAGGATAGACCCAGAAGTACCCGACCTGACGTATGGCGGTTGTTGTTAGAAAAGAATAACTATGGTGGAAAGTACCAACCTTATAAACGTTAAGTTTGAAGTTTGGCGACGTTAATTTGATTAGTATATATAGGTATGTTTGGCAGCCATCAATAGTGAACGCTTTCAGTGAGTTTGTAGGCATGGAAAAATTGGCAATCGTTGTGATTCAATACTTTCATTTAAAAGGCCTTGGTGCAACCAATATCAAAGTGAAGCTAGATTCTATTCTGGGGAGTCTGTTCTTTCGTTTACAACAGTAAAATATTGAATGACAGAGTTTAAACAAGGCCGTACGAGCTGCCAAGACAAACATTGCAGTGGTCGACGAAATGGCGTAACCACATTAGAAATGGTGATTAAAATCCAAAAAATGGTATTGGAAGACCATCGACTGAAAGTGCGCGAGCTAGCAGACATGGTAGGTATTTCAAAAAGTGCTCTACATCGCATATTAATTGATAATTTCGACCTGAGAAAGCTATGCGCAAGATGGGTGCCGCGATTACTCACACTGGAACAAAAACAGCATCTTGAGGATGTTTCAATAAAGTGTTTGGCAAAGTTTCACAACAATAAAGCCGAGTTTTTAGTTGATTTATAATCATGGACTTAAAGGGGAGAATCGGCTCGAAAGAACGCGAAGACAGTTCCATCTGCATGGGATCATTTTTCCAAACTTGAAAAATTGGCTCGGTCGTAAATCATGGCTCCTACTGCCATTTCTCTTTTGGAATCGTCTGTATACCAATTTCTCAGTGCTCGGAATTGGATTCCATTAGGTATAAAAGTTTCTTTGAAAATATTGGAACCATATTGTCGTGGAACCGTTCGGAATTGTGGGCATTCCCAGAATGGTGCCTGTCTTCGATTCGGTGTCCACTTTCTGATGCTCGAGTATTAACTCCAACGTGCGAGTATTAATTCAAACCGAAGTCGGAAAGATAAGCAGCTTATTGAGTGGCCAGCGCGTTGCTGAAACCGTAGAGAGTGTGTTTATCGGCTAACGACTTCCTCTCGTGTGATGTTTTCATTATCTGCTCACCGCTCAGCGTTCACCGTTGAATGATGATAGCCAGTATAAAATCTGACGCCGTTTCGCGGTGTGCGGTGTTATCTAGTAGGCGTTTTTTATGCCGCTTCCTTAATAGTTTACCGCCCGGTCTTATCGGCACATTGATCATGTACTACGTACGTCTTCTTTATCTATGTGGTTACCGTTGTGGCGACGTTTTTATATTTATAGAAATGGCAGTGTGAATTTCATTTAACTTAGGTACTTAATATTCCTCTGAACTAAACAAAAGAACTGGAGAGATAAGTGGAATTAAATTTATAAATCCTTGATACTTTATATTTAGTGGATTTCTACAGATTTTAACTCTTTTATCGCCACTGTTCGAACTACCGAGGTAGCGTGCCAACTGTAGGGAGTTCAATGAAAGCGTTATGCCACCTGGTGATCGCTCAACAAACTAATTACTGTGCCATTGTTTACTGAAAGGTCTGTTAGTTTCTATTTGTGTGTTGTACCATTAAAAATGAAAATACTCCATTTATAATGGAACAGTATTGTTGTGTACCTCGCTGTTCGTCGTGGTGCATATATTTGGCGAAAAGGAAAGAATAAATAGACGCAATACCTACTTGGATATTACAAATTAAAACTGAAGATGGGAAAAGCAGTTAGTAAATACGAGGTGTGTAAATTAAGTAATAAGACTGGTAACGTAGCGCCTGATCTAGCAACACTGCAGAGACGGGACTGGGAGTTAACATGTAAAGCAATTTCAGTATAAGTTTGAACTTGTAAGAGTCATTTATTTGTTCTTTGTGACTGTTTTCGTAAACCGGTTTTGTCTAGTGCGTTTTAAAAATGAGTGACGTTAATTTTGAGCAACGGTGTGCTATCAGCTTTTGCTTCAGACTTGGACACAGCGCAATGGATACATTTGCAAAACTTCAACACGCCTTCGGAGACAGTGTTTTTTCAAGAGCCCAGATTGTTTTGTGGTTTAAGGCATTCTCAGAAAGAAGAGAGTCGATTGAAGATGAACCACGCAGCGGAAGGCCTTCATCTTCAAGAACTGATGACAAGGTCGATAGAATACGGGATCTTGTGCATTCATATCGTTGGTTGACGACCAGAATGATCGGGGAAGAGTGAAATCACACCACTGTTCATCAGATTTTGACTAGCGATGACTTTTGGGTATGAGAAAAATCTGCTCCATTTCAATAAACGAGTTTTGGGAGAAACTCCTGTGAGAAACATTCCTGTGGCTTCTCAGCCTCCTTATTCGCCTGACTTGAGTCCTTGTGACTTTTTTCTCATCCCGAGATTGAAAAATCACCTTAAGTGACGTCAATTTGGGACCATAGAAAACATTCAAAAGGCTGTAACTGGCCAGCTGAAGGCTATTTTAGTATATGAGTTGAGTATTGTATAGTTGAGTAAGCTATTTCAGTAGGTATATGACTGCTATGAGGAATGGAAGAACCGTCTCCACCGCTGTGTGTCTTCCCAAGTTATTTTGAAGGAGACGATACTGAATTGTAAAGCCGTTCGAATATAACAATTTAAAAAATCAGTCTCATTACTTAATTTACACACCTCATATATGAGAATTTCCGTTTTTTTTTGTTGAGTGACTATTTTTATCGATGTAAGTTTTAGTATTTTAAGGTTAATGTAAATATATTATAATTTTTGTCTGTCTCAGATAAGGATTAAAAAAAGCGGAATTAAAAGATATCGACTTTCTTTGACGAAGTTTCTTTGAAGGCATTGTGCCTTCAAAGAAACTACCTTTGCAAAATAACATGATGGAAGGAATGATCATCCAGAATTCTTCGAATGAAAAAAAAATCCGCAATGAAAGACTGGAGTTACTCAGTTTAATGTCTGTCATTCTATTTAAAAATAGAATTAATGTATTTCGTAAAAAAAAATGATTTGATTTTAACCTAAAAACGTACCTTATTTTCTTTATTTTGTATTAGTATGCTTATCTTATTTCTATCAAAACTAAAAATCAAAAGAAAACCAATAAAAAAACCTTGATATACATATATTAACACAAATTGTGTCTTAAGGTTAAAAATAATGAAATGCTATACAAAAATCGGAAAACAAAGCAATACATTGAATATAAGAACATTAAACACGACGTAACGGAAGTAATGGCACAGTAATTAGTTCCAAAATTTTCCGCAGTGGCGCTGGCTGCTTAAATTCTGCCTATAACTCCACGATTTGGCCATTCGGACTAACGTGTATTCGAATTACTGTGTGTTCGGATTAAAGAGGTCGTACTCTAATAATTTTAAGGTAAAAGAAATATTTTATAAGTCTGATACACTTTACATGTCCCATTCTTTTTCAGATACTTCACTCTTAGCAGACACAATATGGTTCCAACAAGATGTGTTTCCAAATCGTTGGATTGAAGGTTACAACGGCCAGCAAGGTCGCCAGATCTTCATCTACTACATTTTTGTTAAAGCTATCAAGGATAAAAGTATCCGCAACGATCAAAATCGACAGCTGCCTATATATGGAGATACTGAATTTATTCCAATTATCTGATACTGTATATATATATTTCTGAGCACTTTGTTGTAAATTTCAGCTCTCCAGTGAACACGGGCAAGCCGTGAATAACAAAAAAAAATGTGACACGACCTGCGCCTAATTAGCGAAAAAGTGTTAAAACGTCGAAAACGTGGCTCGTTAAGCTGAGCCCTTTTGTGCGGACATACTAAAGATTTCCCCTTAAAACACAAGAATTACCGTCGGTTGACTCTCTCGTTCCGAAACCATTAAAAATTAACGTTTTAATTACAGTAGAAACGAGAGAGTCGCAGTTTCGACTGTTCCGAGCGCCTATTAAAATGCAAAAGCTCTAAACGTACAGGGTATCCCAATTTAACATCTCACTGTCGATATGTTGGATTATTTTTGAGTTAGAAAGAAAATTGAGGCTCTGAACTTATGCAGAATTCTCCAAGAAATTTAAATTTGGCTTCGGGATTATTATACAGGGTGTTGTTAAAAGGGTATTCCCAAAAAAAATTGACTTTTGGAAAAGTAAGTTTTAACTTGTTTCGACATTTGTTACTATCAAGTTTGAACGTGCATTGAGAGGACATGCCGTGGTCATCACGTCTTCCTTTAATTCATGAGTTTTTCGCGGGTTAATTAACTTTAGTGCTGAGACTGACGTTGCTCAAAAATACCATTTGGAAAAAGCAACTGTTTTCAAGGGTACTTATATTGTATAAATAATAAAAAATTACATTTCACAATGTTTAGTGGATACTAAGAAGACATTTCTAAAGAAATGGGGTAAGAATTACCTTATATGAACTGATAGAAAGTTATTTTGGAGTGGGTACTGGAACTTTCTGCGTAGAAACATAAAACTGGATCTTTTTCCACGAAACACCGAACTACTACAATTTTCACGACGCGCGTTTCGCCAACTAAGTTGGTATCTTCAGGAGACGATTAAAACTAAATTCTAACTTACACACTTGCACTATTTATACTTAATTTGTTGCAAAAGATAAATACGAGTATTTCCCTAGAGTCTGGTTCAGGTACGTGGACGATATCTTTGCGGTATTTGATACAAAAGCAATTAGTTTAGATAATTTTGTTGTCAAATTAAATAACCATTTCCCTACCATAAAATTTACATATGAAATGGAACACAATGAACAGCTACCATTTTTAGATGTATTACTTATTAGAAATAGTGAAAATAAGTTAGAGTTTGATGTATATAGGAAAGAAACCGCGACTCTTAGATATATTCCCAACGATTCACACCACCCTTTTCAACATTAAATGGCAAGTTTTAATTTTTTAATTCACCGTTTGTTAAGTAAAGAGAGATTTGAACATGAGAAAAAATTAGTTACTCAGTTCATTTAATAGATGAGTTATTAAGGAAGCATACATTTAAGAGAACCCTTTACAATTCCACGACTTTTCGTAGAGAGACTGACAATTCGAAAATTGTTTCGTTACCACATGAACCTAAATTCACCCGCGGGCTAGATAAAATTTTTAAAAATAATAATATCAATTTGGTTAGTAATTCTAAAAATAAACTACAGACGCTTTTGGGTAACCCCAAAGACAAAATCGACAATAACGAAAATTCAGGAATATACGAAATAAGTTGTAAAGACTGTGATCAAAAGTATATTGGGCAAACAAAAAGATCTATTTTGACTAGATTTAAAGAACACATGGCTCATTTGAAATATGGCAGAACGGAAAAATCTTGTGTTGTCCAACACGCTTTTGACAACAACCATAGGATAGACATAAATAATTTAAAATTAATTAGAAACGTAACAAACAGTAGACTGTTGGATGCTTTTTAAAAGTTTAGAACGGTGTATCAGTAGTATAAATAAGGACAATGGTCCAATACCCACCAGTCCACTGTTTGCTCTGATAAACAAAGACAGATGTTATGGTTCAGTGAACCGTGGCGACAAATGAAGTATAAATAGTGCAAGTGTGTAGGTTAGAATTTAGTTTCAATCTTCTCCTGAAGATGCCAACTTAGTTGGCGAAACGCGCGTCGAGAAAAGTATAGTAGTTCGGTATTTCGTGGAAAACGTCCAGTTTTTTTTTTCAGAAAGTTATTTGAATCCTAATTTTCAGATTCGACCTCTAAAAATTTCCAGTTGCGCCATATTACTCGTAAGTATTCACTTCTATCCTCCACATTTGTTTTATTACGCACTGTCAACGTCCCACGCTCTGCCCAAAATTTTCATGGGGTGCCAGACAATTAATTTAGGCGGCCAGCTGCTCGGTTTTTAGGTCCCTTTGATGTCGGCGTCGTGTATTTGGTCGCTTACGGATTCCTTAATAAACAATCTCCTTAGCAGAACTTTCTCAAAGGAGTGGGTATTCCGTGGAGGTTTTAGCAGGCATAATGAATTATGATTCTTGGCTCTTCCCGCGTTTAATTTCAATTTGTATAGTAGTTATTATGACGGTATTTATTAAATTACTCTGCCGTATCTGAGACGTAAAATAATAACCTGCGAGTATTTGACTTGCACATTTAACGTTTCTTGTAAAAACGAACTGAGCGCGAGTCAAAACCTGGAAATCTCATTTTATTTTTAATAAATCAATTTCAGTGACACTGATTTTATGAAGGTTAGCAAGAATACAAACTAAACAGGAACAGACAATGCATAATATATTTTACGAAGTTTTAACTGGATGTCTAATGGAGTAATACAAAAATATACTTTCGAAAAACATATTAGATTTTTAGGTTGCCTTCTAGTAGAGTATCAGATCCTCATTGAAGTGAAGCCCAGAATCACCACTGCCGAACTACTCGCCTCTTTATGTATAAAAGCATTAAAAGAAATCTGTTTCTAGAATTCCTCGCATTTATACTCTATACGAGATGTGTAAAATAAGTAATGAGACTGATTTTTTTTAAATTTCTATATTCGAATAATCGTACAAGTTAGTATTGCCTCCTTCAAAATAACTTCCTTGGGGAGCCACACAGCGCTGGAGACGGTTCTTTCATGCCTCATAGACGTGCTGGAATTCATATACTGGAATAGCCAGATGGTCGGTTACAGCCGTTTGAATGTTTTCTATGGTCACAAAATGACGTACATTGAGGTGATTTTTCAATCTTAGGAAGAGAAAAAAGTCATAAGTACTCAAGTCGGGCGAATAAGGAGGATGAGGAACAACAACTTGTGTGAAGTTGGAGCCGCTATTTTTTAAAAGCGATCAATTTTCTCGGTAGTCGGAGTTCCCGGTAGAAAAGGATTAGTTCTAGAGTTCTGGCACGAAAAGAGCAACAGTTCCGCTGAATTAGGCTCAGGAAACGAAAAAAATGATTTGACGGCGCTAACTTCACGCAGCTCCGTTTTTTCGCAAAAAAAGGAGTTCTGAGGGTTTTTATTTGTAGAAAAAGTAGCGTTCTAGAGTTCCTGAAAGTTTTAAGAATAGTTCCGGTATTATTTCGAAATTATTATTTTTGATTATAACAGTTCTGAGCGGTGTTCTGAGTAGCGCTCGACGAGTTCTACAAGAATCGATATCGAGAACTGTCAACAAATAATCCTAAAGATTGTCACGAGAAACTGGTCGAATTTTCGTTTTTTTTCAAATTTGGCGCCCTAAAAATTGCAAGACCAATGATGAATCACTATACTATTAGTCGAAATTACCTCAGGATTTCCAAAAATTTTTAGTATTCTATTTAAGTTCAGCCCAAACGACACAAAGATTGGTCAATATTACGATTTTGATAAACATGTTTAAGTTTAGGATATACACTGAGAGATATTATTTTAATAGAACAATCGCAGGACACCATAACAAAATTCGAAGGTCCATGATTTGAAAAAAAGTAATCCCTAATGTCTACTCCGCTTAAAACCGTTGTTGTAAAAAACAAAAAGTTGTAATTTTGAAAATGGAAAAAATTCGAAAATTCGACCGTTTTTCGTTAATGACAATCTTTAGGATTATTTGTTGACAGTTATCGATATCGATTCTTGTAGAACTCGTCGAGCGCTACTCAGAAGTGTAGAACTCCGCTCAGAACTGTTATAATAAAAAATAAATTTCATTCATTCATTAAAAAAAAAACGAAAAAATTCATAATTTCAAAAAAACACCGGAACTATTCTTAAAACTTTCAGGAACTCTAGAACCCTTCTTTTTCTACAAATAAAAACCCTCAGGACTCCTTTTTTGCGAAAAAAAACGGCGCTGCGTGAAGTTAGCGCCGTCAAATCGTTTTTTTTTTGTTTCCTGAGCCTAATGCAGCGGAACTATTGCTATTTTCGTGCCAGAACTCTAGAACTATTCCTTTTCTACCGGGAACTCATGAAAATTGATCGCTTTTTAAAAAAGCTGCGCCAACTTCACACAAGTGGTACAACAGAAATGTTTTTACTGGCTAAAAACTCGTTTACTGAAATGGCTGTGTTACAAGGCGCATTGTCATGATGAAACATCCAGTTGTTCTGGATGTTGGGTCTCACACGCATGACCCTTTTTTGAAGTTTTTCAAAAAGCGATTCAAATTTAACTTTATTCTATCGACATTTTTTCATCGGTTCTTGAAGATGAAGGCCTTTAACTGCGTGGTTCATCTTCAATCGACTCTCTTCCTTCTGAGAATGCCTTACACCACCGAAAAACCTGGACTTTTGAAAAAACACTGTCTCCGTAGGCGTATTGAAATTTTGCAAAAATATCCGTTGCGCTGTATCCAGGTCTGAAGCAAAACCTGATAGCACACCGCTGCTCAAAATTAATGTCACTCGTTTTTAAAACGCGCTAGAAAAAACCGGTTTACGAAAACGGAAAGAACAAACGAATGACTCAAACAAGTTCAAACTTGTACTGAAGGTGCATTACATGTTAACCTACCGCCCTTCCTAGTCCCGTCTCCGCAGTGTTGCTAGATCGGGCGCTACGTTGCCAGTCTCATTACTTAATTTACACACCTCGTATATACTAATAACGACCCATGTAAATACCAGCGAATTTGGCGCAATTTGAATTTAAATATGGCATTTTGTGGACACTCGCATGGGCTAGTTCGAACGCGCCGTTGCGTGTCTTTTGTTTGTCAGGACGTTAAACGCATGCAATATGACGTAGTGGCTCAGGCGTCGCTCAATAAACGACATAATACACACAGAAAGGCGTCGCGACGCGGTATTGAAATAGAGATGGGCAAAGCAACTCTTTTCTATGATGTGACTCACTGACTCAGTCTTCAAAATCAATTTAAATATAGACGAATCTGTTGAGTCAGCTGATTCAGTGATTCAGTTGAGTTAAAAAGTTTGCGAGTTTGCGAGTCAGATCAATGTTGACACGATTTAATTTAGTTTGCTTTTGCTTATTCTTGAAAATTGTTCAAGAATGAACTAATGAACAGGGTTAAAAAAATTATTATGCTACTCTTTTTGTAGTTACGTGATTTAAAATAAATTCGTATAACTTCCATGAACGAATTAAGTCAATACACTAATGTAAAAAATTAAAGGGTCAAAAAATTTTCCGAAATTTTGGTGATTTTTCAGAATGCTGTATCTCAGTGAAAAATGGTCTTATCGAGGTCAAAAAAACATTTTGAAGCTTCAAGTTTCTAGTTTTGAGATATTTCGGCAAACAAATTTTTTAGAGCTACACGTTTCGCGCAATTTTAGGAAGTAGTGTGAGAAAAAAAATTTGCTAATTTTTTTGCTTTTTTTTCAAGTCCACGAGCTTGAAAAAAAAATTTTTTCTAACTTAGCCATGGTATGGACCGGATAGCTTGTTTATTCAGCTTCAATTTGCTTTATTTTTAAATCTCGATACGACCATTTGTTGCTGAGATATCGAACTTTAAATCAAAAAGGACCCTTTTTTACTTTGAGCGACGATATCTCAGCAACCAACGATAGCACAGAAAATCTAAGGGCAGTTCTGAAAGCTGTAATAAACACCCTACAAGGTTCTGCTGCGATTTTTGAGGAGACATTTTTTTTGTCCTTGACATGAATTTGAAAAAACGGGAAAAAACCGGTAATTGATGGTTTTTCAGAACATCAACGGCTGAAATTCAAATCTTCATGAAACGACTAATGTTGCGTGTGCCGTTTACAGTTGAATATACCCCCAAAACCATGCAAAGTTACATTACGATCTAACGAACCGTTTTCTTGTTGCAAACGATCAAACTTTTGAAAAAAATAAAGGGTCACGTTTTTTGAGCTTAAACATGTCCTAATCACGGCTAAAATGAAAACAAAATTTTCGAGCTTCCTCAAATTCCGCAAATACCGTTGAAATTTACAAAAATTAAAATTCAAAAAAATTTATTTTTCGAGAATTGAAATTTTTTTAAGGCTTCCAAAAAAAAATTGATTTTCACTACCGTCGGCATTAGCATTACTCAAAGCCTACCATGCTTGTACGATCGGATTTACGCTTCTTACACACACGTTTGTGTATGTGTGTGTGTGTGTGTTTTTCAAGTTTTGGAAGCCTTTAAAAAAATTCAATTTTCGAAAAAAACATTTTTGAGTTTTTTTTTGTAAATTTCAACGGTATTGCGGAAAAAAGTGTGAGGAAGCTGTAGCTCTAAAAAAAATTTTTTGCCGAAATATCTCAAAACTAGAAACTTGAAGCTTCAAAATGCTTTTTTTAAACCTCGATAAGACCATTTTTCACTGAGATACAGCATTCTGAAAAATTACTAAAATTTCTGAAAATTGTTTTGACCCTTTAATTTTTTCCATTAGTGTGTATTATATATATTTTTAATTCTTTAAAGTACGCAATAAATTAATAAATAAATATGTAAATGCATGCGATTGACATTTAAATTAGTGAATAATTAACTTTTGAGTTTAAAATTTTTAATTGTCGCTAAAAAAATATTTTTCTTTATACAGTGCTAGTCAAAAGTTCCCTTCCCTCCCTCGCATCTTTTGAACGGTTATCCTGAGACTAATGAAACAATAAATGGATGTAACCTTCTCTACTAGTGGTAACAAGTGACGTAATCGTCATAGATGTCGTCACTGGGCCACTGTGACTTCAACTGAAATTTTAGTTTATATTTATTTAATCCGTCAAAACCAAACTAAACAAAACCCGAACAAAATTAGTACGAGGTGTGTAAATTCAGTAATGAGACGGTTTTTTATTTTTTTTTTACCCGAAACGAATTACAATTCAGTATTGTCTCTTTCAAAATAACTTCCTTGGGAAGCCACACAGCGCTAGAGACGGTTCTTTCATTCCTCATAGCAGTGCTGGAGCTGGAATAGCCTTCAGTTGGTCAGTTACAGCCGTTTAATGTGTTCTATGGTCCTAAAACGACGCACAGTGGGTTAGAATCGGAAAATCCTGGCCACAAGGACTCAAGCCAGGCGAATAAGGAGGCTAGGGAGCCACAGGAATGTTTACTGGCTAAAAAACTCGTTTACTGAAATGGCTGTGTGACAAGGCACATTGTCGTGAAGCAACACGCATGACCAGTCACAAAGAAGAAACAAATAACTCTAACAAATTCAAACTCGTAGTGAAGCTGCATTACTTGTTAACCTACCGCCATGCCGCTTACACTTCCAAACGTCGTCTCCGCAGTGTTGCTAGATCGGGAGCTACGTTGCCAGTCTTATTAGTTAATTTACATACCTCGTATGACTGAATAGGTCTTTTAAATACCTTTCAAACGAGATGTCATAGGGTTCCGTAGGGTCCCATTTAAAGTTGTTGGTCACTGTGGCCCTATGACTTCATGTATGACGATTACGCCTGTTACCACTATTAGAAAGGCTTATATATGTTTATTCTCACTCTCTAAATGCCATTTGTCTAAGTAACATTTCAAAAGATACCAGGTTGGGGGCGGGTACTTTTGATTAGCACTGTTATTTGAGCTAGCAGTAGCACTAGCACTTAATATTTGTTACTATTTGACGTGTAAGTTGCGAAAAAAGTTATTGATTTGAAGAGCTTCCTTCATTTTATAACCCTTTCCAACAATCTGTATGCCAAAACGAAATCACTAGTTCAAATTATATTTTATTGAATCTTGATATCGTTATATTACATTAAATTATAATATGACGTTACTCAATTGTCAGTTAGTTACCGTGAATACAGGTGTAGGATGTAGTTAAGACAGATGTGGATATGTGCATGCCATTTACCTGAAACAAAGAAAAAAGAAATTAGAGGGCACATATTGTCATAAGGATAGAGGAAAAAACCAATCCAATTAGCCTCGAATAGTTTGCTATCGAAAAATGTGTACCCTATAATTTCGTTTCACTGCTTGAATAATTGCCAATAATTACCCTGTCTCATAAATAAATACCATAAATAATGATGTAATCGGGACCCGTAGAGATAAATCCAATTTTATTCGTTAGTGACAGCGTATTTATAGCAGGCCAAACTGATATTTTATTAAGGTCTATAAATCAGAGCTCTTTATACGTGTTAATACACTACTAATATTACACTTTATTAACATTTCAGTACGCTACCTACGAATTTTTACAACAGAATATCAAAAAAAAACGATACTTCACAAAAATTGTTGTTAAAAAAAAACGTCATCAAATCTGGCTATGAACGGCTATTTTTCCATTTTATCCGCTACTTTTCGAAAACACTGTATAACAATCTACGATAATCTTTGTCTCATGCAGACAATAATCAAATTTAGTTTTTTTTTTTTTTTTCGTTTAAAAACATCTAAACACAGGAAACATAGATGCGAATTTTTCTTTCTGAATATTTTAAATTCCTTGTAGATGGGATTATAAATCGTGTAATATAAAAAAGTGACTTTTTTGTTCAATGATATTCGTACTGTATAAAAACCCAATAAAATGTCAACATGTTTTTTCTTATTACATTCCTTTGTTAGCCTCGTGTTTTACTTAAAAATTTGTATAACACTCGCTTTTCATCGAGTTTAAAGATTACCAGTACAAATAATAACTACGTATGTTTTTTTTAATAACTGTAACTTTTCGTCTTTGTGCTCATAATCTTTGTAATCATAATTCTTATTCTTATCGTCATGTATTAAGTTAACTGTATATATTAAGTGCTATTATCATGGATCTAAATTAATTAAGTGAATATAAAAATGTTTTTTTTTACCTTGTAGAATAATTAAGGATCTAGACAAGTGAGATCGTTGCTCTGCGTTTTTGACGCATCATTTCTATATTGAAATACGGACTGCTTCACAACAAATTTAATATTCTAACCCTTTATAAGAATAATAGCATAAAGAAGGAATTAAACTTCCGATACAAGAAACGGGCAAAGTCTCGAAAGATGAAACTTTCGAAAGCCGAATTCAATTTGGAAATTAAACCGTTTAGGCCGAAAATGCCACTTCCGGTACATCGCTCTTCAGCGCCTCATAACTAATACTATTTGCGACAGAAAAATTTGACAGAGACGAATTTTTTAAGTTTAAGACGTGCCCTTTCCGATGGTGTCCATGAAATTCCTCCAAAAAAATTATTAATCATGAAAAAAAAGCAGTTTTTTTTAAAACACGATTTTACATTTTTTTTTAATCAAATTTTCAAGAGATTTCCGGTCTGCAATGGACCTGGAACCTCCTAACCGGTGGAATAAATGTTTGAACTTTAAGTATACGTGGTTTAAAGATCGATTTTTTCCCTTATGCGTTCAAAATGGCGCCTGAACTGCAAAATTTTTGAGTAAAAATTCAAGATTTCTCTTTTTTTTGGAAAATGATGCACTTTTACAAAAAATTGTCAAGAATAAAAAAGTTCTTAAAATCATTCAAAGAATGCACTGTTTTTTCAGTTTTTTTCAGAATTTTATTTTAAGCAATTTTTTAAATTTTGCAAAAATTGAATTTGTAAAATCCAAAAAATTGCTCAAATAATTGTAAAAGTGCATCTTTTTCCAATAAAAAATTATTGAATTTTTATGCAAAAATTTTGCAGTTCAGGCGCCATTTTGAACGCATAAGGGAAAAAATCGATATTTAAACCACGTATACTTAAAGTTCAAACATTTATTCCACCGGTTAGTGAGGTTCCAGGTCCATTGCAGACCGGAAACCCCTTGAAAATTTGATTTAAAAAAACGTGCAAAAAAATGGTTTTTTTTTAAAACTGCTTTTTTTTCATAATTAATAATTTTTTGGAGGAATTTCATGGACACCATCGGAAAGGGTATGTCTTAAACTTTAAAAATATGTCTCTGTCAAATTTTTCTGTCGCAGATAGTATTAGTTATGAGGCGCTGAAGAGCGATGTACCGCGAGTGGCGTTTTCGGCACAAACGGGTTAAAAAGGAAAATAAACTGTCGACGAATTCTTCACGGCTTCGACTGAGTAAGGTCGTTTGTCTGACTTCGGAGACAAACGACCTTAATTCCAATTACAATTTTTGTAATGGGGAAACTTATTCCTGAAATTCCATCTGCGTTACTGAGATTTTTTATTTTATTGAGATATTTAGGATGACGCATATTTCTATGCGGGGTTAAGGGTGAATTAAGGTTTCCTTGAGCGGACTCCCTGCGACATGGTATTGAAAATTCGATTGGGTTATCGGAAATGTCACATACGGAAATTGTGTTTAACGGTGTCTGCCATTTCCCCTTCCTATAAACTGAATAGAGGATTCGATGGGTGCTGATGGAAATGACAGGGCACCTACACATACTCGAATAAAACGTAATCGACAGTGGGAACAATCGGAAAGGATTTACAACAATCCTAATCGCAAAAAAAGTTTATCTAAAAAGTCTGTAGCGTTTCGTAGAATTAAAAAAATTGGCAACACCGTAATTATAAGGGTTACTATCACAGACCAACAGTTTGCATGGGTAAATTTCTTCCGTTGTTTACCAAATTTATTTATTATAAATCAAAAAAATAATGAGTAACTGAATAATGGTGTAAAATATAACTGAAAGTTTATATCTGTAGGTTATGATAACACCCAGGATTAGTTAAGTGATTTATTTGAAATTTTTTCATAAGATGTACTTCAATATAACAAAAAAAATGATTAATGTTTCAACAAAAAAATTCAACGTAATCTTGGTATTTGTTGTGATTGTCATGTACATGTTTTGAATCAGTTTTTGCTAAACAATTCTTGTGTCCTGCTTTTATATTTCTATAGTATATGAGGTGTGTACATTATGTAATGAGACTGGCAACGTAGCGGCCCGATTTAGCAACACGGGACTTGGAAGGGCGGTAGATTAACATGTAATGCACCTCCAGTACAAGTTTGAACTTTAGAGTCATTTGTTTGTTCTTTGTGACTGATTTCGTAAACCGGTTTTTTCTAGTGCGTTTTAAAAATGAGTGACATTAATTTTGAGCAACGTTGTGCTATCAGGTTTTACTTCAGATTTGGACACATCGCAACGGATACTTTTGCAAAACTTCAACACGAATACGGAGACAGTGTTTTTTTTATGAGCCTAGGTTTTTCGGTGGTGTAAGGCATTCTCAGAAGGCTTCTCAGAATTCTTTCTCTACTTAATTTACACACCTCGTACATTATTTACGAGGCCTAGAATTGGACAAATTCAAAATTGTCGCTAAGTAAGTGATTTCGAGCGTCGCCGACCAGGGATCAGGACGTCCTAAAGGACTACAGATTATAAAGAACGTCATCTGACAATGTTGCCGGTAAGAGACACATATTAATAAACATTTTTAACTGTTGTTTTGCTTATTGACAATCAATTCTTTATTATATCGAAGTACATCTTATGTGAAACTTTCAAATAAATTGCTTGACTAATACTGGATGTTGCTGTTTTTATTTAAATCAATATACGTCAGTGGCGGCTCGTCACTAAAAATTGTTTCTAATTTTCACAGGCGAGGCACTGCCTCCCCTGCCTCTCCTGTGAAAATTACAATCAATTTTTTTATACATATACAGGCCTACTATACTTTAATTTTATTTAATAAAATAAAAATTTAATATACTACCTATAATACTTTAATTACATTTCATTTTTAAATTCATATATCGGGCAAAAAAAATAATTTCTAAAAATAAAAATATTAATAAACATAAATATGTCAGAGGAGTTCCTGCACTATTATTTGCAACATATTAGCCCTTCTAAACGACCAGCGCCTAGTCTACCGCTGTGGTGGCAAGCCTCCGATGCCAATGTTTTCACATATGTATTTATACGGAATAGGGGGCTTCTGGCTTCGCGATCCTGAATTTTACCTTTAACTCCGAACCGATTTAACCTTTAACCGAACAAATTTAACTTTTAACTCCAGTGGCATTAAAGGTCATTTAAAAAACTGCATAGTGGAGGCAAACACGCCCACCTCCCACTTCTCACACGTGACAGCGCAGAAAGCTAGTTATTTGATTTCATGAACCTAACAACCTAACCTACAAAATTTAATATCTTTTATTGTTCTGTGTTTTGGAAATGTTTGTTGGAAAGTTCCGTTATTCTTACCGGGTTTATTTGAGTTGTATAGGAGGGTAATAATTATTGAAAGTTTTCCATATTACTTACGTAAGTCATTATTTGAACGTTTTATTTAATTAACTATCAAAATTATAGTGGAGGTAACTGGCGAGTGTAACAGTTTGTTTCATAAAAATAATAATACGAGTTGTCATGACACTCGATAAACATAATAAATATTCGAACTTGCAATGATACTGTTGAGTATCATATAAAGTACAAATTTAATCGCCTAAATAATATATCCTCATAAGACTATGAGGATATATTATTTAAAGATTTAATAGTACCACTGCCAGATCTAAGTAAAACTTTAATTAACCAGGATAAGCCGGCTCGTAGTTTTGTTAATACTTGCTATGATATATGCAAATGGCTAAGTGGTTCTTTAACTTTATATAAATTATTATATTGGCCTTGTGTATTATTTTTAAATCGTAAAGAAGATGCTTGGATAAAGTCTGGATTTGATAAAATCTTAAAACTTTTTCTCGTTCAGTTGACACATTCAAAAAGTCAGGAACATATTAGTGGTGTTTGTAAATGCCATCTTTTAGGCAAACAAAATATTATGAAAGTGATCAATACAGCCCGTCAAATCTAAATTGACGCAGTCCTGGCAAAAATCCGTATTTTAATTCACTGCATCTTTTAATTGTAAAATAATTTGACGGAAACTCTACAACTTCCCGATGGTTTTGCTGAACCAATAAAATATATTAGGTACATTATGTAAGACAAATGTATTTAATATATTTTGTTAGCCAAGTAGAGGTCCTTCTCCTAACTATGCGGCATATTCCTAACAATGTTTACCATCACAAAAATTTAGGAAACAAAAATTTTTACAAAACATGTTTGCCTCCTCAAAAAAAAAGTCACGAGCCGCCACTGGTATACGTATGTATCTAGCTTGATTTGCGCCGCTAGTGTTCGTATCTATTAATAGGCTAATCGAATCTAAAATTAACTGAGGCAGTCCAAGGGCGGTGGCATCTGCTGAAACACGCCCTACGTGCAAATATACAGCCAAGGTGATTTACCGTCAACTTCTGGTCAAGACACCGACTCGGCTTCGCAGTTCGAGTTAGATATTATCTCCGCTTCCGCGTTGCTCAGCTTATCAGTCGGATACAAGGGTTCCCGGTTGTGTAAATAACCGTTTACCGAGACCGACTACTAAACTACTTTGAGTAAAATGGACGCGTGGTCGACCATCTCAACTAAAAGGACCCCGCAGGGTTGAAAAGTTGGCGCGAATTCCCCAAGCCAGTGATCATATGGAGTTGAAAGCGATGACTCTTGAAAACGATGAAGTTTAATGAAGCGGCGGGTAATGCTAAAAAAAGGGGTTTGCAAATTAATACCTATAAGAAATACGGCGTAACTGATTTTTTTTATTTTTTCAAGGTCCAATGTGAAATAGGAATTAGTTATAAATTTTAAGGCTCTTAAAAACGTTTATATACTTAGGTGTGTACTGCTTAAATATTCTTGTTGTTATGTTATTCACAACCAGAGCTCGTAGGTTAACAATATATTCCAGGACCGGTCTTATCGCGACTGGAATACTGTTATAAGTGCCACATTAATAAAGTACATAGTCAATTCCTCTATACCTACTCTGATCAAATTTGACCAGGAATGGACCATTTAAACCGCGCGCTTAAACCGAATCGGTCAAAAAAATGTTTCATAGGTTGGTACAACCTTTGTTGACATTCGTGTGAAGTTTGAGCGGGATAAGTTAATTAGTGTATGTTTGGCAGCCATTTGTTTACGACGCGAAAAGTTGTCTGGCGATTTTTACCACGGAAAAAATAATTTGAACAAACATGGAATTACGGCTACGGAATCATTGAAAATGTTGCATTTGGAATCGGGTCGTGATAGGACTAATAGCGTGGTATTTAGAAGTTATTAACTTATAAAATGGGGCCATTGGGTTATTGGGTTATTAGGGGTCTGGCTTGCAGTTAGCCCTGGTAGAAATCCTCCATTTTACGACCATTTATGAAGCGATTTTTCGACCATTTTTTGGCCATTTCTGGCTAAAATACCCGTTTTGGATGACTTCACAACTTTGATTTGAGATTATATGGTGTAATTGGGGTCTTTGGGGCTTATTAATTGTGAGGGCTATAGGATTAGAGGTATAAAGTTATTGAAGTATTGGGTCATGAGCAGTGGCGGTGCGTGATCCTAAGATTGGGGGTGCACCATACATAAAAATAACGATAATCATAAGAATAATAAGAATATCCCTAATATGAGATAAATATTTATCTCATATTAAGGTTATTTTTATTAACTCTATTAATTTGAAAACTTACCTAATTTTCTTTGTAAATGAGCTCAATTTTGCGATTTTTACATTGTGCAAATTTTTCAATTACTTTGTTGTTAAAATTTTCGATATTTGTAATAAAGTCTTTTTCAATGGAGAGCATAGCCAAAGCCGACAGTCTTTCCTGGCACATGGTGTTGCTCAAAAATGTCTTTATTCGTTTTAAATAGAAATTTTCCACAAAAACGAATACAGTTAATAATAATGTTTAAAACATACCTGTCTTTTGAAACCGCTTCATTGTGTGCTGCCACTGCTCGTCGATGAGCAGAATCGAGCATTGTCGCAATATTTGCAGTGCCTAGCATGGCTAAATTCAAAAAATAATTCATGTGTCCAGCAGAATTTGCGTGTTTTTTTTTTATTTTCTCGTTTATGTGATTTAAATCCGTTACTCCAGTTTTGGTCCAAGGTGTTTCTTCGCCAAACAAAACACTGGGTTCAATACATCGCATCCACTTAACCACAAATGTTTTTTAAATAAGTCATTATTAAATGTTCTTACAAATTGTTTACTTTTTCCTTTCACGGCTAATTTTAAATTAATTTGTGGAGTGGGCTACCTAGAGTTTTAATTTGCACTTTTTCCTCCAAACTCAAGTTAGAGAATGGAGTTTTTAATAAGTTTTGAATATAATTCATTATTCCAAACTAGATTGTAACCGAGTTTATATTTATAAAACGTGAGCGATAAAACAACAATCGCAATGTACGAAAACAATTCACAAACTAACCGATCGATCACTCTCGTGCGCTCTTAAACTCCGCACATCATATCTATAGGATTCGCCCACTACGCGTCCTAATTGTGGAGGGGCAAGCAGTAACAATACGCGTTCGCTTTTTCGTATTGCACGGAAGCATGATCGTCGTGCCGCTTTTTCGTATTGCGCGTGTCGACTCCCGCGCCGCGATCGGAAACCAGTGGCGTTGGAGATAGAGACCTAGCGTCTAGTGGATTCGTAACGCTGCGGCCAAATAATATTCAGATGGTATTAACGCTAGGGATGCGGCAAGGCGATAAATTAAGAATGCATCCATTAATTACTAAATAAAATTATTAATGCTAAATTGTTGGTAGAACGCGCGCACCAGCGCACCTTATAGCCCACCGCCACTGGTCAATGAGGTTTGACCCCAGTCATGGATCATATGTTTTTGGGGTCGCTGAATCCGAATCTGAAGCCCCTTTTCCCCCTCACGTCACAATTTTTTTTATTCTCAATAAGCTGCGGGAAAATGGCAAAAAATAACCAAAAATACTCTAGAGTGGTAACCCAAAAACATATGATCCACCATTTGGTCAGATGTACGTTTAAATTTTTTTGGTGGTGCTGTGTAATTTTAGGTTACCCAAAAATGTAACAAAGAATATCTATTAAGCACGTCCGTTTCAAAGTTGAATATAATTTTTTCGACTGGTCGGAAGAATCCCGTTATCATCCGCTAACTAACTCTTTATTAGGACGCCGAGTATTGAGCTGTCATCGGAGCGACCGTTGAATCGGAAGTTTATTAACTCTCGGAGTTGGAGCGCGCGTTCGAGGAATCTCCTTATCTTAATCGATTGCAAACTTCGTCTGGCGTCCAAATTATTATAACGCGATCCACGAGAAATGCCATCCCGTTCCAACGGATTTGTATTCCAGACACCAGGAAAACAAATTAACTGGCTAATCGATGTCACTTTCTTTCCATAATTTATCAAGTATTTTATGCACTACGTCTGAAAACAAATGAGACCATCTACTAAGTGCTTTAGCACTTCTTTTTCAATCCCTACCGCGTTTACGGACCAATGTCACCATGTCACTAGACTAAAGCTCCTCCTATATTATATTTACTCGTGTTGGAATGTCCACGGATAGCGGGATGCGCCAGAAAAATGTTGCAACGGGAAATGAAACAATCCATATATTAATGCTACGTATAAATATTCGTATAGCAACAAATACAATAAATTAACAGATTACAGAGTACTACCTGGAGAAGATTCGTAAAACCTTTGTAGCATCAAATAAGTTTTTATAGTTGTCTCCGAGAATTTTGTGTCCTGTGTTCGCTAATTTTACGTTAGTTCGATGCGAGCGGATGGACGGTAGAACGCCAAGTGTGATTTTTCTTGAGTGATTAACTAATAAACGTGTGTACATACGTATTTGGCATCTTGTACGTATTTCCTTTATAGTTCGTATAGTGTTTTTTCATATTATCTGATTTTGTGTGGATTTTTGCCATAATGGCACAGTCATTACCATTTGTGAATAGACTAAAAATGAAGATTGAAAATTACGAGGATTTATAATAGACGGATTACCTATTTTACGTATTTCTTACAATTGATTTGTGCCTAATGTTTTGCGAATGCAGCCTTTTGTGGAACGTGGTCGACAATAATCACTTTAGACTTTTTTTCCAAATATGTATCCGAATTTCCATTGCCATACAGTGTGTAAAACATTTACAGAAGACATATCAACGTGTCATGGAGAATATCAAAGAAGATATACGCAATAAATTTCTGTGGCTAACAGTGGACGAAACAACATATTTTTGCGGTAATAAGGTCGTTAATGTTCTGATACGAATTTTTAGGTTTTCAGATATTCCGCCCCCGATATTGATAGCTAGTAAATGAGTTTTGAAAACAACGGATACAAGTATAGAAATAGTAGTAACTCGTGCATTCTCCTCTGTAGATGTAAAAAATAATAATGTACTGATGTTAGCGACAACAAACAACTGTTTGTGATACAAACAACTGTGCGAAATTTGTGAAAATAATGTGAGTGGTGTAATTTTCACCTTTAACTTCAATTGATGTGGAACGACTATTTTCCTTAACCATAATAGGTTAATCTTTTCCTACAACCATAATAGGTACAGGCCAAATCGCTCACGTTAAAAAAAGAACTGCAGAAAGTGTTTTGAATGACGGTGTTTCTGAATGACACAAACGATAGGTATGTATATTATTAACACATTTTGACTCTTGTCTTTTTTGGTCTCTCATACATATGTCCTTCCGTCAATGACATGACGGATTACGAGTCCAACCCTGCGTTGTAGCACACTTTCCAGGCTCTAGTTATAAGAGACCAAGAATGTGCGACAGTTGGTATAAGAACAACGCCAGTTTTAAAAATAATATTAAACGCAAGAAGTTGGGCACTCTCGAATACGTGATTAGACGTGCTAGAGAAACAAAGTCGAACTTGTGTAAGTTTCCACTTGTTCCTCGCCGCTTCGTGTGCAAGCGTATCGATTTTCCGAATGAATACGTCAGCGTGCGCGCAAAGTCTCGCAGTAATAATTGTAATAGGTACATTAAGAATTACAAGGAGCGAGATAAAGCCGGATTCCGAGGAGCTGGCAACGATTACACAAAGCGCTGGTCCATTAGCCACGTACAGTCAACAACGGCTCGAATGCGTTAAACGCGCCAATCTCCGGGAAAGTACCCAAACTTCCGCCGTTATGTACAAGCTAATTAATTTATTGTACACAAAGATACTATGTGCGTCTTGCGTTTAATGGGTACGGTTTTTCTTACATCCGCATACATATACGGTTAACGAAATCGTCTGCATTAGACGATTAACTTTTTTTCGCGAAACAGAGTCGCATTTATACCAGTGGCGGCTCGTCAGGGCAGGCGGAGGAGGAATAAAATTAAAATTTAATATACTACCTATCATACTTTAATTACCTTTCATTTTTAAATTCGTATATCGGGTAAAAAATTAATTTCTAAAAGTAAAAATATTAATAAACATATTCAAAGGAGTCCTGCACTAGTATTTGCAACATATTAGCCCTCATAAACGACCCAGCGCCTAGTCTATCGCCGTGGTGGCAAGTCTCCGATGCCAATGTTTTCACATACACCCTAGGAAATTGCACCTTTACATATTGGCGATACATGTGTAGAAGAGAATAAGTTAAGACACCAGTAAGGACAGACAAAGACAGTTAGATGCCACATTGTTCCACGCTTGTGCACGTATTAGAAACGTATGAGACCTGCGCGTAATATAAATTGAAGAGGGGTATTACCTACACGCCTTTCGCCGAATTTGAATGGAACTCAGTACTTTTCGCAGCTATGGATGTGTACATCGACTTAGCTATATGAAACGAAATTCTTACGTAATTCTGACTTTTACAATTATCCCATACACTTAAAAGAAGTGTACCAACATAATTGTATTTATTTTCAAATTTTTGTATTCCTTAACTAACCGGTCTGCAAGAAAATAAAATTGAAGTTCTATAAACAATAAAAAAATAAAAATATAAATCAGTGCGTACTCAAGTGCTTATTTTCCGTAGACCAATAACGATATAATAAATCAATTCACACGTGCGCATTATAATTTATGGGCGGGGCGTCCCGCCTACATATTTTATTGCTACCCTATCACGAAAGACAGAGAATAACGCTCATAAAAGTTTTAAAATGACATATCAGTCTGGCAACTATGGATATAATATTTCTCTGTCAGTTCCCTTTACTCGAAGAGTTTATCCTTTTCTATCTTTTAATGCTCGGCTTTGAAATCTTGTGTATTTATACGGAAAATAGGGGTAAATGTATTTATACGGAATAGGGGGCTTCGCACTTCGCGATCCTGCATTGCTAACAAATTTAACCCTTAACTCCAGTGCCATTAAAGGTCATTTAAAAAACTGAATAGCAGAGGCAAACACGCCCACCTCCCACCTCTCACACGTGACAGCGCAGAAAGCGAGTTATTTGATTTCATGAACCTAACAACCTAACCTACAAAATTGAATATCTTTTATTGTTCTTTGTCTTGGAAATTTTTGTTGGAAAGTGCCGTTATTCTTGCCAGGTTTTTTTTTTAGTGTTTTGAGTGGTATAGGAGGGTAATAATTATTGAAAGTGTACCATATTACTTACGTAAGTCATTATTTGAGTCAGTATCACTCTTGAAGGAGACTATGTTGATGAATAAAGTCGAATTTTGCCTAAAAGTTATTATTTTATTAGTCATCCTACGAACTTATTGAGTGATGTTTAGGCCGTATTTTGAACTGTTGTAGGTCCAATTTGTACTACTTAAAAGTGGTGAAAATGATATACAGGATGAACAAGCAAACGATGCAAAACATCGGACATTTTTGGTATTGACAATCCTGAACTCAGAATAGATCTCAACATTGGATTAGTGGAGCTTCCTCTGAGACTATTATCTGAGATTATTGGGGCTTCATCTAAGACCATTATCTGAGATTATTGGAACTCTAGACATGTTTGTAAACGAATTTGATTTTACAACTTTTTTTCACAACTGTTTATTAAAGGAGATTTCTCATTTTCCCCTTCTATTGATTTTAGCTCTTTGAAGAAATAATAATGGTTTAAAATGAATAAGAAGTATTACGCAACAATAGCAAGAATAAAGATAATGCTCCCATATCTAACAGTCCATGTTATATTTTTGATAAACAAGGAAAAATTTTGCTATTACCCGAACCTAACTAAATTCTCGTTCTATTTATATACGTCGAGGTGATTTCTGGAGTAAAGAACGTCAGACATTATCAGTGAGTCTTTCAGTCTTATCCTTACACGTCCCCTTTCGACCTCTCAAGATAAAGTTTAAGCGCGAGGGACCGAGCTGATCTTTAGGAGAGTTAACAACAACAAAAGTCCCCGATTTTTTTTGGAAGTCGTCTCGAAAGGAAAGTAATAAACATTTTAAGGACAATGCATCGTAAATAAGCAGGAAGTGAGTGGTAATAAAAAGTAAATAAGTGTCTAAAAAATAGCGACAAGTTAAGCTCTGGAAGCAGTAGTTCGGAAAGTGAAAAATAAAATGTTCATCTCTAAAACTAGCCTCGAGTTAACTGTCCCGTGTGTTTTACTTTTAGTCGGTCACATCTCAAGTTCAGCTGTCACGAGTCACGAAGCCGAGTTTACTTTTAATTTCGTCGAATTTTCAAACGTACAACGGACGCAGGCAGTGGAGTTCCAAATGAAGACGTAATTTCCCAAGAGTAATCTCGTAATAGTACTCTAAACGGTGCATATTAAAACGACTCTTTTCCTCCTTATGTTTTAAGGGAGTTGAAGGAGTTAATAACAACAGACTATATATTTAGCAGGCTGAGATTAACATGCCTTCGCTGAGGTTCATCAACATCAACAACTTCAGGGCTATTAGTGGCCAACTGAATTATAGCGGTGACATATAGGGACTGCCCTCTAGCGTGCGTCAATTGGACCCGAAGCGTTCCACTGCGACCGAGAGATGTCGTTCTTGGTAGCACACCACTAACGGTCGGTCGACAGTCAGATATGTCATACTGATGAGACCTAATAAGGTCGGAATTTGATGACGATCTATTCCTGATGACATATAATAGTGAACAAGAATTGTTGAAGGAACAATTGAGTTAGGTTACGTTTATTTCCCTTAACTTATAGTAATCCTGATCTATTTCCATTCGACTTATATCTATATATTTCAGAATTTGTATGATAATTTGATATGCCACTTTACGGAACAAGAGGGGGTTTAATGTAGTATATCATTGATTTAAACGTAATCGATTGGTATGCGTGACAGGATTCTCTTGTTCTAGTTAGGTTCTTAGGGATTTTATTTTAGCGTCGGTTTTTTACTGTGTTCAGCGTGCGAGTTGCAGTGTGCGGGGAGTAGGAGGGATTGATAAAACCAAAAAGTAGTCTAGGCCAAAGTTCTATCAGAAAAAAAGTCATATTATTTCAACGCACGATATATTGTTATTATTTGGTAATAGGCTGAGACGACACTTGGAAAGATTATAATAGTTCTTAGAAAAAATTTTACTTGTTAGTTTCAACAGTAATACCTGAGCACCAATAAATTTTTGATATGAGTTATGGTAATTGTGAAATAGTTTTGAAGTTTATATGCATAGTAGTAGCATCAGAAAAACAATCTTGCTTTAATACGTCGGGATTTTATTTTTACCGAATAAATAATTTACTCCATGTTTTTATCAATTTAATAAAATGGAACTATTTTTTTCTTTATCTATAAGGCAAAATACTCCCTGATATTAACTTGAAATTTTTCACGCCTATCGCCACAATATCTTCAGGTAGACACATTATTAATGTAATCAGAAGTGGGGTTGAGGTGTTTGAAGGAGAATAAGTCTGGAAAGTCAGCCGGTTCGAATGTAAAATTGCTGATTATTGCGTTTCGGTACCCCTTTGAAAATGTTCCAACGACGCCCATGAGTTTAGCGAACCGCGCTAGCTTACACAACAGGCATTTCTTGTTACCCGCTCGACGGCCGTTTGTCTTCGCTCATATTAAAACGTATGGATCCATAAATTCTACGATTCAACGGCGGATTTTCCTCGCTCATAATCGCCGAGATTATTGTCTCCAAGCTGACGTGGAAACGCGGCTTAACGGAGTAGTTAATGAGCGGGAAATTCGCGGCTTAGGTGACGGGTAATTTACAGAGAATTATTCATTTCTTCGAAATACGAAATAATTCGTCGCCTTGGGGAACTAAAAATTAAGGAATTTGTAAGGAGAACATGGGCAAAACAAAAGTAATTTTTTCAGTAAAAAAAAACTGTCCTTTTTTAAATTATTTTCTTTCATAACTCGCCAGAATGATATCCACCACCTATAAGTGAACCAGCCACCTAACTTAGATATCTTTAAATATGCGGTTTATGCGTCGTTCGACTGTTTCAGGAACGTTAAAAAAGTTGTTGTTCTCGCCCTCACGTATTCTTAAGTACTAAACTGTATTCTTTAAGTACGTCTAAAAAAAGAGATCACAAGATGGGAAATATTCTGTAATATTAACATTATTTCACCAGCAGAGTACGCTCTACACTTTACCACTATCTTGCTGAAAGCAGATTTCGTTCATAAAGCACCAGATAGTATACTTATACGAGGTGTGGCTATTAAATAACCGAACTACTGTCATAACACTTTTTATGCGTTACCAATTACAGTAGCAACTGTTTCGCCTTCAATGTAGTCCCCTTGACGATCTCTACACCGCTCCATACGACTTTTTCATTGTTGAAAGCAGTGCTGGAGGTCCGCTTCTGTCAGCTGGTTCAGAACCTCCGTGGCTTTTGCTTTAACCGCTTCCACACTTTCGAATCTTGTTCCCTTCAGTGTCACCGTGTCTAACAAGCCTAGATCTGTATCAATGTTGTTTAGAATGCCAGCGCAATTGTTCATTCTCGATTCCTTTTGCTCGGGAGTGAGGAGTTTTGGCACCATTTTTGCGCAAACTTTGCAATGTTGAACGATTCATGCAAAATTTGGCGAACACATTCTTTCGATTGTTGATTCCTGTTAATTCAGCAAGCGCTCGGATGTTTAGACGACGATCTTCGCGGATTAATTTAGCAGTTTTTTCAATGTGTTCGTCCTTTTTTGAAGTTGAGGGCCGTCCGGAGCGTGGATCGTCTTCGTTCGTTTCACGTCCCTCTTTAAACCGTTTAAACCATTCAAAAACTTGTGTGCGGGATAACCATTCATTCCCGTACACTTCATTTAACATTGCATACGCTTATGTAAAAGTTTTCTCCAGTTTAACAAGAAACTTGAGATTAATCCGTTGCCTCATCACACTTAACATTTTTTTCGACGCGTCACTGGTGCGTAGACTAATTCATACGACTGCTACAGTCAAACTGAGCGATCCACTGGCCTGTCCAGCGAGCGCATGGTGGTTGAAGTATCGCCGGACACAGTTCAGTCCAAACTTGTCGCGACACGCTCGCAACGCGCTGGTATACTATTTCTAATGTGAATGTGAAGACATAAAAAAAGCAAGGTTGTCAGATATATTTTCTAAAATTGCTCAACTCACTATACAATTATATTTCATACTTCAGTAAACTGTTACTTCGTGACGTTCTTAGAAAGCTAGTTTGGAAATATTAAAAAAAATACAGATATAAATTTATTAGTTAGCATTAAAATAAGGCGTTTAAAATTGCTGGAAAAAAAATAATTATAAATTAAAACAACTGTATGTATATTATAACTTAAGAAATTTTTGAAGAGCCGGCAACGGCAACACCGGCGAACGATTCATTAGGTTATTGCGCTTTGCATCAAATACGTTCGTTAAATACTTATTCGGCCCACTGTGTCATAACATGTTTTACGACGTCGTTAAAATGATTTACATTAAGGGTTTATTAAAACAGACAATTTTTTGAGATTGTCTGGTTAAATGAGCATTATTTACAGAAAATTATATTACAAATATTAAGAGTTTTGTATGCAGGCTAATTTTAATCTCCTGTATTGATTTGAATGAAAAAAAATTATTTCACACTTTTCGAATTTATAAAAGATATATGCACGCCATTGGGCGGCGTTAGCCATCAAAGGAATTAAAAATAATATTTGAGTTTAGAAGTACTATAGCAGCATCAGTTCGGTTATTTAATAGCCACACCTCGTACGTCCCTTGTTGGGTCGAGGGACAACGAGATCAAACTCCCAGATTCGTCCGGACTACTTGGAGCTTTCGACAAGGTTTCTACCCTCACTTGACGGGCGCCTATGATCCAATACCAAGTCCTGGCCGCACAAAGGGCGGTCGCTTAAATGGTAACGATTCCGGTAACTCTCGAGCGCCGTTGACAGCCTGCTATCTCCTCCATTGTGCGGAAAATAACGCGATGCGGATTACTATGCACTGGCACGTCATGTTTGCACGTTACCCGCGGAACAGAAGGCCACAGCGCTGAATTTTAAAATTCCGCTACGTAGCCGCTCGTTGTATCGAAGCAAGCGGTGTCCAAATGTATGGAATCAAAGTAAACTTACCTTTAAAGTAAAATAGATAGATGTGCAAGACTGGATAAATCATTTTTGAGTGAGACTACTAAGTCTTAAAATAACCCACATCATGCATGAAATCTTCCAAAAGAGCAGTGGCGGCTCGTGACTTTTTTTTTGGAGAGGCACACATATTTTGTAAAAAATTTTGTTTCCTAAATTTTTGTGATGGTAAACATTGTTAGTAATATGCCGCATAGTTCGGAGAAGAACCTCTACTTGGTCAATAAAATATATTAAGTACATCTGTCTAACAGTCCAACATAATGTACCTAATATATTTTACTGGTTCAGAAAAACCATCGGGAAGGTGTAGAGCGTCCGTCAATTATTCTACAATTAAAAGATGCAGTGAAATAAAATACGGAGTTTTGCCACTCATAAGACAGGCGACTAAATTTGTACTTTATATGATACTCAACAGTATCATTGCAGGTTCGAATATTTATTTGAGTGTCATGACAACTCGTATTGTTATTTTAATGAAACAAACTGCTACACTCGCCAGTTACCTCCATTATAATTTTGTATAGTTAATTAAATAAAACGTTCAAATAATGACTTACGTAAGTAATATGGCACACTTTCAATAATTTTACCCTCCTATACCACTCAAAACATTCAAAAAACCCGGCAAGAATAACTGCACTTTCCAAAGAAAATTTCCAAAACACAGAACAACAAAAGATATTAAATTTTGTAGGTTAGGTTGTTAGGTTAACTCGCTTTCTGCTCTGTCACGTGTGAGAGGTGGGAGGTGGGCGTGTTTACCTCCGCTATGCAGTTTTTTAAATGACCTTTAACGCCACTGGAGTTAAAGGTTAAATTTGTCAGCGACGCAGGTGATTGCGAAGCGAGCAGCCCCCTATTCCGTATAAATACATATGTGAAAACATGGCATTGGAGGCTTGCCACCACGGCGATAGATTAAGCGCTGGGTCGTTTACGAGGGTTAATATGTTGCAAATAATAGTGCAGGAATTCCTTTGACATATGTTTATTAATATTTTTATTTTTAGAAATTAATTTTCTACCCGATATATGAATTTTAAAATGAAAGGTAATTAAAGTAATATGCTCTGCCTCCGCACGAGCAGCCACCGCACAAGAGTTTTCAATGTAAGTAATTTATTCCTCATATATTATACTCAACGAAATAATTTCAGAATTTGGGGAAGGTTTTTCTTTAACTTTTTTATAAACCACAGTTCTTAAGTAAGAAAGATTTATATTTTAATTGCGGTTTTTACTTTGGAATTCCCCTTTTCTTTTAATAAAAACCTTGCATCCTCTTTAAACAGGAGGCGCTCAATTTCCCTTTGTGTTTCGAATAAATTCTAAACACCTTATTGCTCTCTCTATGTCGCTTCGCGGTTGCAGTGCCACACAACGAGTGTGACGTCACGCGTACGACGCCGGGCCTTCTATTCCGCGGGTAACGGTGATGTACCGGCGGTATTCGATCCAGTGATGCCACAGCTACCGATTTATCGATGGATATACCGATTTTGGCTAGGATCTACCGGTATACCGATTTTTACCAACGTTCTACCGATTTTTCTTTAGTTCTTTGGTAAAAAAATAAAATTCTATAAACCCGTTGGAAAAAACTTCTATGCTCAGATTAAAAGTCTAACGATATTAATGTTGTGGGGCGTATTTCACCGTCATTGATTTTGTCTACGATGTTGATTGGAAATCGGGGAATTCCCGAAGCGTATTTATCGTTTCAGTCCGAAGATCCAAAAATTCACTTGCTTTATAAAAATATTAGCAACATAATAAAAACAATTTTTAAGTGTTTTATGAAACGGAATTATTTGTTAAGTACTGTACTGTAAATGTTAATTTCAGAAATCCAGCAAATTATTTGCAAATTGAGGACATTTATTTAGGTGCCGATGTGCAGCAATTTTTTCTTAATCTGCAAAACTTTTCTCAAGATCAATTGCAATTTTTTAGACTTAGGTGCTTAGATTTTCACATCGAAGCTTGTAATCAGATTACTCCAAGATTTTTTTAAAGAAATAATCCTATAAGTTTGAATTTTAAGATCCTGCCATTGTAAAATTTGGAACAATTCAGTCAACAACTGACGTAGCCATTTTATTTCCAAACGTAATTAATAGTAACGATTTACAAGACTTAGATACAGAATGGCGAATTTTGCGCAACTGCAAAGAAATACAGGTAGAATCATTTCCTAAGGCTGTTGGGTTTTTGGCAATAAGTTAAAAATATGAAATTAGGAGATAACACGCCGGTTTTTAAAATTTTAATAAATCATGTTTTTACGCTATTAAGCCTCCCGCACTCCTCAGCAAATGTTGAAAGGATTTTTTCTGATATCAGTTTAACGAAAACAAAACAAATAAATAAATTAAATAATGAAACTATATCTACTATACACAACAACTGCTATGATTTTAACATTGAAAAAATCACTCAGCTGCAATGAGTGGCAGATCACTGTATGATACATAAAACTCGAATAACCACACTATATCTACTTTCTGCCCCTGGCATATACTTTTTCCAATATTTTTTTTAAATTTTACTGTGCATGAGGAACGAAATCATTTTTTTTATGTTTCTTTTTATGTAGGTTTATGTTTTGTAATATTTAAATCATCATAGTTTATTTTATTCTTAATTAATAGTTTATCATAATATCTGAATTACGTTCTTTTTATTTTTAATACTTACATAGGTACCAACATATTTTGTTATCTCATACATTTCTAGTATAGTAAAATGTTTTACTTCTTATATTTCAATTAATAAACGTACCGATACAAATATTAGTCTTGAAAATCATATTAATAAAAAACTTCCGATTTTTATTTCATATTAATAAAAATCTACCGATATTTAGAGTAGCATTCTACCGACATATTAAGCTGGACCTCTGGCAACACTGATCCGATCGTCATTCAGGGGGAGATTCCCCTGGATCGCGGGTCGCATCGATTCCACGGTGACGTCGTGACGCGTCGCGTCATCGTGGCAAGCTGGGGAAATTGAAAACGCGTCCGTCTGAATGTTTCATGAGGCGATACTTTGACCTTGTCGGTCTGGAGCGGTCAGGGGTAGCTTGACTCTTCGTCAGTAATCGTTTTTTTTGTTGCCGGGTCCGCAACCGGAATCTGGACTATTTGAGGTTATGTTATTATAGAGTATAGCATAAAGATATATCTTTATTAACACTAGGCGCAAAAATTAAGGGATATAAAAAAAATCCCAAATCTTTAGGTGATTTTCACAGAGCTGTAACTTGGAGAAAAATGGTTGTAAAGAAAAAAGGAGAGGAAATTGAAGCTCAAGTTTCTAGTTTTTGGATCATTTTTTGGTTTATTTTTTTTTTAGCGTCAGCAGTTTTTGAGGAATCATAAAAAAAACCCGCCGAAAAAAAGACTTTTTTTTCAACCCAACAGACATTATTTACAATTTCCGGTTTAACCGGAAGTCAACCCAACTTACTTATTTTTAAATAGAACTGTGTATATTTTTTAGCTTGTCTTATTGACCTTAAAATTAGTTTTTCAACCATATGTGATATAATAGCCTTTGTTTACTGACAGTTAAAATCTAGTCAATTAAAAAAATCTAGGAAACCATGACACGATGTCCATAATCTTTTCAAGCTTAGTGGGCTTGTTCTTCCTCATTTCCTTAAAGTCTAACTATGTCCTAAGTTTATAAAATAACTGCCCTACGCCTACGATATTTTTAAACGCGTGCAATGCGGAAAGAGACCCGATTCCATGGAAACATTTTGTTCAACGGCGAATCGATAATTCGAACAAAACCCTGTATATGTATGTGTCGTGAATGAAACTTTTGTGCGTCTAATCATCGCGAGAACAACTCGCGTCTTTTTAAATAATGGCGGGCATTCGCTTCGTTAACAATGAGCATGGACGGAATTGGGTTCCTCGTAAACACGGTGTATAAACCGGAAAACGTCTATTTACGGTACCAGCGTCACCGAACATAAGTCTAGTTTATGTTCGGTGCTAGCGTGAAAGCTCAGTTGTATACCGGGTGGTACAAAAGTATCAAATAATGGCTTTAACTTTGTTATTTGCAGTTAAAAAAAGTTCAATAAAAAAGTTATTTTGTTCATTACCATGTATGTTTTAAGTTTTTTAGTTTGTTGATATCTTCTTTTGTTTTGTTCCTATGGCAACCATTTTTTTTTAAATGGCACCCATACTTTTGCACAAAATTTTGCAATTTTTGAAAAAAAAATAAGCCAGAAAAAAATTATGTATTACTATTCACAAAATTACTATTATACAAAAAATTTGCTTTAAACCGACAATAATTATTTATTCTTTGTTTGTATTAATTTAAATGTCAAATTTACATGGCATTCTTCAGCAAAAGTAATGTTTCTGTTTTAAAACTGCTTGACTTTTTCCCTCATTAGAGGTGACGAGTGAATCGTAATAAATATTTTTTTCTCGCTTATCTTTTTTTTCAAAATATGCAAAATTTTGTGACTGAATAGAGAAAAATATGCTTTTTCCACAACGAAAAAAAAAGTATGGGTGAATTGAATTATTACATCGTTATTGGTTTACGGAAAAAAAGCACTTGAGTATTCCTTGCGTACGCAGTTGGTATTTTAGGCGATTCCATCGTTGGGCCATTTTTTATAAACGGTTCCTTAAATGCAAACAAATATTTAACAAATAAAACAAACTGTTTACGGACATGAACATGAAAGACCACGAAATTTAAATGATTTACGGGCCAGAATTGTACAAGTCTTAAATTGTTACTCTTAAGAAATGTTAGAACGCATAAGAACTGAGTTTTACGATAGACCAGGGTTTTGCGAAGAACAAAGGCGCGACATTTTGAACCACTTGAACCAATAGGCATTTTTTTCTTTTCGTCTTATAACCGGGTTGATTTATATTTATATCTTTTTATTTTTTATAGAACTTCAATTTTATTTTCTTGCAGACCGGTTAGTTAAGGAATACAAAAATTTGAAAATAAATACAATTATGTTCGAACACTTCTTTTAAGTGTATGGGATAATTTTAAGTCAGAATTACGTAAGAATTTCGTTTCATACAGCTAAGTCGATGTACACCCTCATTGCTGCGAAAAAGTTCTGAGTCCGACTCACTCAAATTCGTTAGGTGATGGGCGGTGTCTCTCCACCTCCACATTCCAGTTTCCGTTAACGCGCAGGTAACGTTTTGCATCATACGTTTCTAATACGTACACAAGCGTGAAACACTGGTGCATCAAACTGTCTTTGTCTGTCCTTACTGGTGTCCTTTAACTTATTCTCTTCTACACATGTATCGCCAATATGTAATGGTGCAATTTCCTATGGTGTATAGTGGGTTAATTTCCATAAACCACTTGACTACGTTTTTTTTTGCCTGCTTTTTGGCCTGCTTTGCGAATTTTGTAACTAAATTTTTCCTGAAAATTGCGGATGTTACGGCGATTCCTAGAAATATTCCGACCCTTCGGCTCGTGTGGGGCCTCTAATTGGTGCACGTATTGTCGGTAATAGAATTTTATGCGTCGTAAAGCCGCGGCCACCTCAACGGCAATGTTAACGTTCCCCTTTATTGTCCGTGCCTCGTATCCCCAACAAACGATGTATTTTCTATTGCTTCGGCATCGCGTCGTGGTTTAGTACCTGCCCTATTCCCGTTAACCCCCATAAACTCAACAAGTTAATGAGGCATATCTAACCCGCATTCGTCAAGGCTGCGTTCGGAGAGGGATTGGGGTTTCAACCGCCCACGGGGCTAAAAATCGTTATTTGTTAATGACTAAAATGGCCCTCTTAATTTCGAAACGATAATGGGACAGTCCCTACCCTTTGATGATGTTAGAAATAGGAACAGGGTGAAAAATAACAATCCCGTTTTTTATAGCCATAAAAAAATTATGGCGCCTTAAATAAATAAGTCATATGTGTTAATATAGAGGGTGAGTTTTTAGTACCCTTTTTTTAAACACTGCCGAATCAACAGGGTGTTCATATATGTACTGCTGGGAGTCGACTAACTTTCTTGTTTTAAATGGAACGCCCTATATTATTTTAATAAATTTTGAAAGACCACATAATATGGGTCGAAAACATATACCATAAGCTACACTTAAACCCAACCGTTTTGGAGATATTTGATGTTTAAAAAAGGTGATAGATGTTAGAGTCTGGAAAAACCGTCATAACTTCTTTTGGGCAGTAGGCTTTCATTTCATTTTTAGCATGGCGTAAAAACATACGATGTTCCATCCTCTGCAATTAAGATACATTCGAAAACGCTATACCAAGTGTTCAATTTATCGTGTTACATTTTGCCAATTTCAAATCTAGATTATGTTATGGATATGTTTTCGACTCAAAATGTGTGTGTTCTTTCCAAATTCATAAAAATATATAGGGTGTCCATTTATAAGGAAGTTCCTCGAGGCTCAGAAGTATATAAACATCATGTAAGTTCGCTATTATTTTAAAAAAGTGGAAAAAAAAAGGTGCAGACGACCTCACATATTTCGTTCAGCATTTTTTATGAAACAACAATTCTATAGATCAGGTAATTAATAAGATAAATGTAAAGCTAATTTTTAGCTTTTTATTTGTGACAATGTATTTATTTTAAATATTTTATTTATTATTTAAATTATTATTTTTAGAAACCAATTAATCCAGTTAAAGGGTGCCCCAAAATTGACCCAACATTTGAATTAAAAAGAAAACACAGTGTTTTGTTCCAATTATATTTTTTTATAGACATAAAGTACATAGGATAGGGTTATGTGTGGAATAGCACATCGGGGAAATGACCTCCACGGCTTTGCTGGCACATGCGTACTCTTTTGTCGAAATTTTCCATGACCATTTTGCGTAAATATGGCTGAATGTCGTTGATGCAGCGTTGCATCTCCTCCTTCAATGCACACTACAAATTATACTGTAATTATTCTTATTATGCTACTTAGTTTTTGGCTTAATACTTCAAATATCTCTATTTTGGTCAAATGGGAATCTAACGGGTTTTTGCAGTAAGCCCACGATATTATGACAGTGTTCCAAAGACCATAGTGACCTTATACTTACTAACTAGTAGGTACTAGTTCGGTTGAGCCCGGAAATACTTTCTAGATTTTTTATCATCGTGAAAAAATTTAACGTGTGCTGTGTGTTTAATGTATTATGCTGTGTTTTTAAGAAAATGCATATCTACTAGAAAAATGAAACAGAATAAATAATACATCGTTTTTTAATTAATCAAAACTAAATTGTTTCGTAATAACTTGCCAAATAGGTATTAGAACGCTCTCAATACCCTTTCAGTTTTGACGAGGCTATTTTTATTCTACCCAATTAGCTCCTTACCATTTTGGTCCTTTTTATCGTACGAAACAATGTTCCCGAATAGAATAGAAATAAATGCGAATTTACATTTTCGTAAACACGCTAATCCGCGCGTTGTTCCTATGATAAATAAGCCATTTTAGTTGGTTATTCATGGCGTTTGCTTTTTTCTTCGCCGAATGAGTGATTGCTTAATAGCTCGCTTGCTTGATTCAAATGGTATACCATTAATACTAATAAACATATTTAAATACTTCATACGAAATAAAAAACCATGCAGTCATCAAACACAGTATTAAGAGTAGCAATGGACCATTATTGTCTCATTTTTTTTTCAAAATAGCATATCAAAGATGTTACTAACTCTTGGCAGCAGATGTTTAACTGTTTTGGCACTTCGCAAACGGAAGTCCGACAACCATAACACTTTGAAGATAAAGGCTCAAAGAAGACATAAACCACTATTAAATCCAACGTAACGTTCAGATAATTTCAAACTGTCGACAAATGTCAAGTAATAGAACACAACTTCGGATTTGCTGCCAACTGCACAGATTTAATAGCATCATTGGTGACGCGCAACGGTTTTTAGTTTGTACAAAGTAAATAAACACATTCTGGAAAGCTAGTTCCATTATTGGAAATTAGTCGTAAAGGTAAAGGCTTAAAATTTAATATGGCAGATCCAATATGGAGCATTTAATATGGCAACCCTAATAATAATCATATTAGAGCCAAGGTCACATCTTCCGGGGTTTTTGGGGGTCACTGAAACGGAATCTGGATATAAAAACCTACAATATTTATAATGCCGTCCATGTTATAGACTATACAGTAAGCGGCAGCCTAATGCGTACATAGGTGGATATTAAATACATATTAAATGATACATTTTTATGTCATAGTTAGGCCAATTTACTCCTAGTGTCTAGCTAGCACCAGGTCACGGGCGATTCGACCAATCAAACCGAAAAAAGAAAAACGCGCATGCTTCTAGACAATTTTACTGCTGAGAAATAAAATAAAACTGTAAATCCTGTAATCAATTTTCATTAAATAATAAGACAATTTTTGTCTGTATTTCCTTAAAAACTAAATTTTAATATCAAAAAAAGAATCAAGCTAAGTTAATAAGGTGATTGCTTTAAACCTTTCATATCAAAGTTTTGTGACTTACTGACTTCAAGTTTGCCGCCTTCACCGCGTTACACAGGTATTTCTCATTGGCCAGGATCACCCGTGACCTGGTACCGGCTACACCCTAGTCGTTTGTTGTCGTACTTGTCGTTTGGTTAATTTATATGTTGTATTAGTATGCGAATAGTTGTTCGAAGGAGATGTGCTGGCGTATGTGTTTTAGCTTACACACATACGTAAAATCATTGGCAAATGACAATATTGATTGATGATACGCACTTTTCTAATCAGGCACTAGACCAGAATAAAATATAAAATGGTATTTCAAATTTTAACTCAAACAGCCCTACCGACAAACCGGATGCCTTTCATACGCCTGCGCTAGCGATTGGATTGCGATTGGTTCTCACCTCATGTTTACATCTACTGAACAAAGAAGTTAAATTATCATTTGCCCTTCATTCGGCTATGTACGCATTAGGGTGCCGCTTACTGTATAGATTCAGAGCGTCAGTTGACGAAAATAATGATCGGAGAAGAGTTAAATTTGAATCACATCACTATTCATCAGATTTTTACTAACGAATTGGGGATGAGAAAAATCTGCGCAAAGTGGTTCCAAAAAATCTTTCGCAGGAACAAAAGACCATCAGGAGAGAAAGGTGTCTTGACTGTTTAGAATCGATTGAAAATGGATGGAATGTGTCATTACTAGTGATGATACTTGGGTGTTTGAGTACGACCCGGAAACCAAGCGTCAAAGCATGGAATGGCACACTTCAAGCTCCCCAAGACCCAAAAAAGCAAGAATGAGCAAGTCGAAGATCAAATACACGTTGATTTGCGTTTCTGATAGCCAGGGAATTGTCCACAAAGAGTTTGTGCCTCCAGACCAAAGTATATCAACAATCTTACAGAGAGGTCATGCGTGTGAGACCAAACATCAAGAACAACTGGATGTTGCATCACGATAATGCGCCTTGTCACACAGCCATTTCAGTAAACGAGTTTTTAGCCAGTAAAAACATTCCTGTGGCTCCTGAGTCTCCTTATTCGCCTGACTTGAGTTTTTGTGACTTTTTTCTCTTTCCGATACTGAAAAATCACCTCAAGGGACGTCATTTTGAGACCATAGAAAACATTCAAACGTGTGTAACCGACCAGCTGAAAGCTATTCCAGTATATGAGCTCCAGCACTGCTATGAGGAATGGAAGAACCGTCTCTAGCGCTGTGTGACTTCCCAAGGAAGTTATTTTGAAGAAGACAATACTGAATTGTAATTCTATTCGAATAAAAATAAAAAAAATCAGTCTCATTACTTAATTTACACACCTCGTATAGCTTGAAGCAGCGAATTTACTTCGTCCACTATTTGTAGTGACTCCTCTAACGACAAAGCACTGTTCTGTAATTTCTGTGTGGCGTCATACAAACCTTTATAGATGCCATGAATAGTTTTTAAAGCTGTTTCAACGGACACATCGCAAAATGTGGTCTGGTTCTCATTAATAGCTGCAGCTTCGGTAGGATAGAATTGTAAAATAACAACATTTTTTGCTGAAAATGTTCGGCATAATAAAAAGCGGCTTTCGACCAAGTTACCCAACGAGTTAGAATCAGTGGTGTGGTGGTTCGGGAATTCCTGCGCTGTGAAACTCGCGAAGACGTCTGAGGGATTTTAAGAACACTTTTTTGTACCCGCCATTAATGCGTCGACGATGGGAAAACGTCTAATAGTTTCTGCTACAAGTTCTGCCGCTTTGTCCTGTTTCGCGCCCAACCGCTCATTTACGTAACGCCCCCGCTCCCGCTAAATAATTTACACGCGTTACTGTAGGCAATTCGAGAAACAATCTTCGCGAACGCCACTTCGGAGGAAACGGCCGGGATTACATCGCAGGCGGCCCTGCATTATTCAGCCGCCTCGCCTGCACATTTTACAAATTGCCGCTTCGGATGTATGGATATGGCGCCCGATGTTCGCCTAAATATTTCATCGAGATTATTCCCGGGGGTTTCCTTCCCGGCCGTTGCTTTTCTCGGATATCGCCTAATCTAACACAGATCCTAAGCAGTAGCGACGCGTGACTTTTTGGAAAGTGTCACCACTAGGGTTCGGACAGTGTGCTACAACGCAGGGTAGGACTCGTAAACCGTCATGTCATTGACGGAAGGACACATGAGAGACACGTGAGCCTTTTGGCTTGTACATACGAGGTGTGGCTATTAAGTAACAGAACTGATGCTACTACCAGCGCGCTGCGAGCGTGTCACGATAAGTGTGAACAGAACTGTGTCTGGTGATACTATACCCATCCTGAGTTCGCTGGACAAGCCAGGGGGTCGCTCAGTTTGACTGTAGCAGTCGTTTTAATTAGTCTACGCACCAGTGACGCGTCGAAAAAATGTTAAGTGTTCAGATGGAGCAACGGGTTAATCTCAAGTTTCTTGTTAAACTGGGGAAAACTTTTACAGAAACGTATGCAATGTTAAAAGAAGTGTACGGGAATGAATGTTTATCCCGCACACGAGTTTTTGAATGGTTTAAACGGTTTAAAAGAGGGACGTGAAACGACCGAAGATGATCCGCGCCCCAGATGACCCCTCAACGTAAAAAAACTGACGAAAACATTGACTGACGAAATTGGTAAATTAATCCGCGAAGATCGTCGTCTAAGTATTCGAGGGCTTACTGAAATAAAACGAATCGACAAAAGTTGCTATTGTAATTGATAACGAATAAAAAGTGTTATGACAGCAGTTCGGTTATATAGCCACACCTAGTATAATAGAAGGAAAATGATCGTTCGACATCTACTAAAGTTAAAGATGCAAATTCAAAATAGTTCACTTGGACAGAGGACGACACAACACGCACATTATTTTTATGAAATTCGCACACTATCAGTTGTTTGTTGTCACTAACATCTGTACATTATTCTTTTTTAGACAATGCACGTGTTACCCGTTTACTAACTATCTATATCGGGGGCGAAATATCTGAAACACCTAAAATTCGTATCAGAACAATAACGACCTAATTAACTCAACAATCTGTTGCTTCGTCCACTGTCAGCCATATAAATTTATTGCGTATATCTTCTTTGATATTTCCCATAACATGTTGAGATGTCTTTTGTAAATATTTAGGTTTTACGCAAGGTATGGCTACTTGACAATGGAAAATCGGGTACATATTTGGCAAAAAACGTCAAAAGTGAATATTGTCGACCACGTACCACGAAAGACTACATGCACAAAAAATTATGCACAAATCGAACCTAAATTACTCTTTTGTAACAGTACCAGTAATATTTTGTTGATGGATATTCGATTCTAAATGTCTATCACACTTTCGGCGTGCACAGGTAATACAGTACACGAACTCTAAAAGAAATATGTACACAGTACACACAATAAAATATGTACGCACGTTTATTAGTTAAGTCACTCACGACACATAAAACTATTTTAAACTCGACGTTCTAGCGTCGGTCCGCTCGCATCAAGCTAACACACTCAATTTCGACAACGGAATTGTCGTCCCGACATATGAATAAGTTGTATCTAGCTGTTCCCGAACCTGCACGCAGCGGACGGATACGGAGTCCCAGGGTTGTTACCAGGCACGGTCAGTGGCGTACGTATAACCGGGCAAGAAATACATGCGTACATAATTTACAAGGATCTTAAAAAATACGGTTTGGTGCCCTAGCCACCACTTCGTTTAAACGGTTCTAAGATGAGGATTTTACTCTCTTATTTAATCTCACACAATATCATATAGTATAGAGTGTTTCCTAAGCTATGGGGGATGCAATACAGCAGATATTAATTTTCACATTGTCGGTAATTTATATGGAGTCAACTAAAGAATAAGCTGCTGAGTATAAGGTAAAACGTGAAAATTTTGAGGTCAAAATCATGCTTTGGGTCTGACTCTATTACAAGATGTGGTGTGATCAAACAGTAGTCCCACTGCGTCTATAGTCCTGATTTAGTACCACTGAATTACCATTTGCTCCAATCCATCATCAATCTCGTCTATTTATCAACTTGTAGAATGTAAACGAAGAGTGTCGTCAGTTCGTTGATTCAAAACCACAATCGGTGGTAAATGTATGGATATCTTACAAATCAATGACATACTTATACTGAAATGTTCGCGAACGAACTAGCGTAGGCGCGGTTATGTCTAGAAGTTTCTCGTTTGACTAGCGGGGAATATAAAAAATCCTATCGCGGCGCAGAAGAGTTAGTCTTTAAAATAAATAAGTGCGGTTCGCGTTTTGTTAAACATACGCCGATATAAATTCGGATATACATTGTTGTATATAAATTAGTATCAGTGTTATCAGTAATTTACTTCGTCATTGCGTTCGCGTAAAATAAATTAAAAGTGTGTGTTCAATTTTCACACAAAAACGACGCAGAGTAGGCCAAAACATTACAACATGTTTTTTTTAATTCCCTATGAAATATTTTTGCATTAGAAAACGGAAAGACGCCCCACTCTCAATAAAATCGTTTACAAACGTGTTTGTTTGCCTTCCGCTTCGAAACGTCAATATTTAATGTCACAGTAACCTTCTGAAGGCACGAGTGATCGTTGCATTTTCCTTACGACCCATATTATATTCTCGGCGTGGATAAATCATATACATACGTACGTATAATGAAATTCGAAGCGAAACTAACGTGTTCCTTTGACTCCTCGACTTTTCAATATATTTTCCAATCGTGTCAGACAAATATATTTAATATTTATGAGGTAAGCGTGTCGGGGAGTTTTATACAATTTTAGGTGTTAGTTTATGCTGGAGTGGGTACTGGAACCTTCGGCGTAGAAACAAAAAACTGGACATTTTCCATGAAACACCGAACTGCTTACTTTTCTCGACGCGCGTTTCGACAACTAAGTTGGCATCTTTAGGAGAAGATTAAAACTAAATTCTAACCTACACACTTGCACTATTTATAATTAATTTGTTACCACGGTTCACTGAACCGTAACATATGTCTATGTTACATTTTATGATTTCTAAGCTTTCAAAAGCATCCAACTGTCTACTGTTTGTTACATTTCTAATTAATTTTAAATTATTTTTGTCTAATCTATGGTTGTTGTCAAAATCATGTTGGGCAACACAATATTTTTCCGTTCTGCCATATTTGAAATGTGCCGTGTGTTCTTTAAATCTAATCAAAATAGATCTTTTTGTTTTGCCCAATATACTTTTGATTACAATCTTTACAACTTATTTCGTATATTCCAGACTTCTCATTATTGTCGATTTTATCTTTGGGGTTGCCCAAAAGCGTCTTTAGTTTATTTTTAGAATTATATACCAACTTGATATTCATATTTTTCATTCAGGGAAGTTTTTTATTCAACGTGCTCGAATTCACGTTCGAGCACGTTTAAGCACCCTGCCTCTCGGATGTCGTTTTGTCATTTCAACAAATCAGCAAATCTCGGGCATCCGACGGTGGCCTTGGACCCCTTCAGCAGTCATCAAAATTGTGGATGACTACACATGTAACCCAAACATAATAACAACACAGCTAGGTCGTCTCCATGAGCACGTGACCATGTCGAGGTCGCTCGCATTTTGCATGTCGCTTTAGCGTTAATATTTTAAGAGACGGCTCCCATATACACGCCCAGAAGTATTTTCAACACTAAAAAAGGAAGCGTCGCAAGAGGGCGCTCTCTTCGCTTTGTGATTTTTACTCTGTCGCGCGGGAGTGGCCAGGGGCTGTTCACTCTTATGAGCCTACCTGAAATGTGATATTTAGTATGAGACCAACTCTATAGATGGCGCAACCAGCTTAGTTAGTTATGTATAGTTGGTACTGTTAAAAAAAAGAGATTGGCAGTCCTGAAGAACTAGTTCAGTCCATGCGCCCAAATGTTTAATACTTATAATTTGCGTTATGTTTTTACGTCAATATTTATCTGGGCGTATCGATTGAATTGGTTCTAAGTAAAAACCAAAAACAAACCTAAGTTTTGTAGTTTTGTGTTTAATTTGTTTCCATGTGTTAATTTATTTTGTGTTTTATTTATTTATTGGGTATTATATATTCTTATTTGAGACAGAAATTAGTTGAGTTAATATTACATTAAAAGAAGGAGAACTAGAACTGGTACCAGATGTGTGTTATAAATGAAACTTCACGTAAAGAAAGTTATGCCTTTACTTTTTTTTAGTTTATATAAATGGCTAGTTGGAAATAATTTATACTTAAATGTGATTGTGTTTTGTGTATAAATGTGATTGTGAATGGGTATAAATGTGGTTGTGAATAAAGGAATCTTACATCTAAAACAATTGATTTTGGTATTTAATGGTTTCAATATCTCAAATATCCTCCTTTTTCATCACACCATGTCTTTAAAATTGATTTTTTAGACATTATTTCTTGAGGAACGGTTTCAAATACAGTTTGTGGACTTTTTTAAGTGTTCCCTTATGGACGAAACGTATATATATTATATTACAAGAATAGCAAAATCATATTTAGTTTATGCTAGATAAGGATAAAAAACTTTATGTAACCAAGTATGATAATGCTATTCTTATATACATACGTTTTGTCCATAATGGAACTCTTAAGAGTCCGCAAACTGTATTTTATTTTTGAATATTTTTTTGAATATAGCGCCATCCGCCATATTAGTTAAAATTAGTTTGAGACCAATTCAAGAGATGGCGCTTCACGGTTTCATTTAATTCTATGAGACAGTTCCATCTATCTCTTCTTTTATCTATGGGAGTGGCCCGCGTGCCGCCGAAAAAATCGAGCGCGACAACGCCTGAGAAAAAGACCGAAAATAGTAAGGATTACTTCACGGAAAGTCGGCAGGGGAGTGAAATCACGCTGCATTGCGGTTCGGAAAGAGCATTGCGTGCTGATCCCGACGGAGATTGGGCCCTGCGTCACACACATACACAAACGCCCGGCACACAATCCCATTTGTTCCGCTCCCTACGTACATAAGTTTCGAATAATTTCTCTTATTTTATTGCGTTACACGCAGTAGCTGGTGTCTCCGCAAGTCGCTCGGCTGTTTGCCCCTAAAACACGGGGTGTTTCACTACTTTCTGTGGATAGTTTCTGATACGAAGCGCATTTTACTTTGTATGAATAGGGTTGGCCGATTGTGCCGGAATTCAGCAGCGCGCGGCGGATAGGTCATTGACTTCAGTCGTTTCGCCCAACCGTCTGGCAGACTCTAGTATTATTATTAGCGCGTTCGAGGTGTTTATGTCGTCGGCGTCGGTATCACACATTAATAATAAAATATCACACGTTCAAACGCGTGATATTTTATTTGCTGACAAAGTGAACAAATTCATCGGTGATTTCGAAGATTGATTTTATTATGACGGCGCGACCACAAAGTGTAGAGTCCGTAAGGAGAAACTTATGATTTTTTTAAATATAATATTTTTTAAATATAAAAACATTTTTCAAAGTAAATAACTTTTTTCTTAACGTACTGTAGGACTTTTTTAATAAAAGCTTTTAATTCTTGTGCTTTTCTAAACAAAAGAGATACTTATCAAAATCCACTAAAGTTTGTCGTTTTCTAAATATTTCGAATTTTATCGTTCGATGCAACCTTATTTTACTTTATTTGTTGTTAGAACAACCACAATATGTGTGATGTTGCCATGGAAAACAAATAAACATAATATTATAAAGTGATTGATTTATTTTGTTATATTCCTTTTTCGTTGCTATCTTTTTTTCAAAATGCCATTTATGTTTTCTAACCAAGAGTTGGTGGTTATTCATTTCGTTTATGGGTTTGTAAATGGAAACTCAGCAGCAGCAGTCCAGGAATATAGTCGAATAGTTCTAACTTCCTCTAACCCAGGGGTTAGGTAATGTACTACATGAGGAACAAAATAATAAAAATGTTCGACCACAGGGAAATTTTACACGACGAATTTTACGTCAGGTTCGACAGAAAAGTCGAACAAAGTTCGACAGTTCGAAAAAGTTCGACAGTTACGTCAGTCCGTTTCCCGGGTTTACTGTATTTATATGAAAAATTAGATCGTATCCATCGAAAAATATCTCAAAAACGGCCAACCTTAGCAGATTATGACAAGTGCACCTTTTTGTTTAGAAAAGTACCTTAGGAATTTCCGTTTCCCGGGTTTACCGTATTTATATGAAAAATTAGATCGTATCTATCAAAAAATATCTCAAAAACGGCCAACCTTAGCAGATTTTGACAAGTGCACCTTTTTGTTTAGAAAAATGCGTAAAACATTATTTTTTATCAAAAAAAGCCATCAAGTGGATTAAGAAAAAGGTATGGTCATTTTAATCCGTAAAGTGTACAGTGCCCTCTAGCGTCTATAGTAAAATGTAGAGTATACAATATGCAGCCCCTCTAGCGGATATAGTAAAACGGTGTTCATAGTAGGTTTTCTCATATCAAAAAGTCACCGTATACCAACTTTGAATGCAATACCGTTTATAAAATTTAATTAGAATATCCTGTATCTCGAAAACTAAGCCTTTGACGACCTATATTTACATAAGCCTTTGTGTTAATTTTAAAAGTTCAATCACGTGTTAAAGTCCTGCTACAAAAAACTGAAACATCCTGTATATTTCGAATGTAATTTCAACGAATTTTTTGAAAAATTGGACCTATTTTGGCTATCTTTCCTAGGCCAAAGCTACTAAAGTATATTTTGACAGCTATGTACATTTAAAAAAATATTAATAGTAATTAAATACTGTGTATAGTATTTTAATGGAAAACAACCGCCAAAGAAAATGTGCCTAGATATCGATCACTTTTCCAGACACTTTATTAGAAGCATCACGACCGGTCCTGCACCTAGTACGGCCCTGACCCGTCTCAATTCACTAGCGGGAATTAGAAGCCGCCCGCTTTGGTGCAGGGTAACTTTTTACCTCCCCTTTGACGCAGCAATTCTTTGTCGGGCCTGTGTTTTGATGCTTAGATGATATCACGCTACTTCTTACGGGACAACTTTTCAATGTGCCGCTTTTATCATTGCACTGTTTAAAAAATGCATCGCCCGAGTACGCTCCTTTTGTGTCATCGTGCGCTTCAATGTCGTCAGTGGATGCCTTGCTTGGGGGTGACCTTGCGTGTCTTCGTTTAAACACTCGCGGAAAATGTCGAGTCTTCTGGGACATCTGATTCACAAAACTGTGGATCTGGACTGAATAGGATATAATGAACGTGTCTCTACGTCTGTAGTTTTGTGTGCAGGTTAAATCGACTGAAAGGCTTAAGTCTGCTTATTACAAATAATCCATCAATACTCCAAAATTGACACTAACTTATGAACGACCAAGACCACAAGCGTCTGCATTATTGGACGCATATATCTAATACTCCAATAATGCTGGTGCCCGTAAGTGGAGGTGTCACGGAGTAAGTGAGACAGCAAATGACTACTTGACCTGTTGTGCGCAAGGTCACGAGTCTGGTGGGTCAATTGGCTGTGTGTGACGCTATAACTGATAACTGATGCACGCTTGTAGGCATGTTCAATTCTCGGGCATGCGCGTAAGACTCGAAGCAGTTACGAGAGTGAGACAGACGCATATATGTCTGCGCCGTGGTGATTTCGTCCATCTCCAGACCCCTACTAGCAATATAGGAGTATTAGATATATGATTAGACGCCAATTGACAGGTTAGGCTGCACTCTGTGGGATATGAGGTGATGGTGTTTTAATTGTGTGACCTAAATTGCAAATCGATGATGAATTATTGAAATGATTATTACTGAATCCCCGATCCATACATATTCCATAATCAACATGTGAAACCGCATTAATTACCATCATTATCAGGGAATAATAAGCAGATTAGATCCTTTGTTATTTACTGTAAATTATGATGAATAATGAAATTTCATTCCTGACGTTTCGCCGGTCATACTGTCAGATTCACGGGCTATGAATTTATAATTTAATTTTTCTAAAACAAAATGGCGGGCACAAACGGCGTACAAATGTTCCAAAAATGCACTTCGATTCGAACAGCTAGAGGAAAAGAGATTCGACAAGGACTCCTCAATATTCTAGTGTGACCTATTTAAATGTATGCATACATATGTGTAATGCGAGGTGTGTAAATTAAGCAAAGAAACTGGCAACGTAGCACCCGATCTAGCAACACTGCTGAGACGGGACTTGGAAGGGCGGTAGGTTAACATATAATGCACCATCAGTACAAATTTGAACTTGTTAGTCATTTGTTTGTTCTTTGTGACTGTTTTCGTAAACCGGTTTTTTAGTTTTCTAGTGCGTTTTAAAAATGAGTGACAATTAATTTTGAGTAACGGTGTGTTATCAGGTTTTGCTTCAGACTTGGACACAGCGCAACGGATACTTTTGCAAAATTTCAACACGCCTATGGATACAGTACTTTTTCAATAGCCCAGAATCCGCTACTAAAAATTGAAAATTATCTTTCCTCGAGAAGTGGGTCAAAATATTGTATACCGAATGACCTTAAAAAAGATATTACTTCCTTAATTTCTAAGCTTAGAGGCAAATGACATTCAGCTAATCGAATAGAGATTTTTTGGAAAAAAATTAAGAATAGTTAAATTGCCGCCTTGAAATTTTCCACCGTATCGGACTCGCCATAGGAATTTTCAAATTCCGATACCGAATTCGTAATCAGCGACACCGAAAACCCCCGAGTAACAAAATTCAGAGCAATTGCTTGACTTTCTGTTGATTTTCCATGTGCGCACGCGCGGTATCTCTCCGCCATTTTAAGATTTTGCAAATCTGATAACGGATTTGTAATCAGCGGCCTCAAAAACCCCCGAGTAAAGATTTTCAGATCGATTCATACACTTTTTGACTTTTGACCAGGTTTTTGGGATTTGGCCCCACTGTGCGACCGTGCGACGCGGCAAATTTATTCCTGGCTTCGCAGACGAGTATTTTACGTCGCTGCTCCCATTTATTACCGACGAAACGGAAGTGACTAACTGTTGAGCCCCCATTATCATGCGGCATGAATTTAACGGAGATTCGGAGGTTTTCGAATGTCATACGCTCCGAAACCGGTAGACTCCTCAACAAGTGTTCACCCGCCATACGTCGGCGATAAAACAAAGTTTGCCCCGACTATCTGGCCGTTGTCCGACCGACGTCCAACTGGTTATTGAAATTTTTATTCGGGTTTCCGTTGCCGCGGCCTAGACTGGAAATTATTATATAGCCGGCCTATTCATAATTCAGGCAATCGATCGTGGACGCGGGAAAGCGGATATCAATAACGCACAAGCAGCTATTTACATATATATTACACGGGCGACTTGTTCGGTTTAGCCGGTGAAAGTCTAGTGGATATTTCGGAAAACATGGCACGAGTTCTTCTCGTGGATTTTCACGCATACGTTGTTCCATTCAAACAATATATCTAAGATAGAGTACAGTATGTCCAAACTCAGTTTAAAACGGTATACAGTAAGCGGCACGCTAATGCGTACATAGGTGGATATTAACTACATATTAAATGATACATTTTATGTCATAGTTAGGCGAATTTACTTGGGCCGGGGGGGGGGGGGGGCTTGGTTGTACATAAAGCTAAGAGGGGGTCTTACCGGAAATCTAAAGAGCAACGTTGCCAGAACTAACTGTAACTCTTAACTCTGCATAATAAGTCTTTATAAAAACCCTGTATTTACAAAATGCATTGATGTACGATAATTAATATAAGCCAATTTAATTTTCAGATTGCGTTGCGTATCGTATAATAAAGTTTACTGTTATCTTTTTTCAACCCAACTACTGTGAAATAATTTTAAACATCTAATATTACTTTAAACAGCTGTGAAACGATTTTTAAATATCTAATAGGCATATTATGTTGATATGACAACAGCGAACGCACGCAGCGAACGAAGGCAGAACGAACGGTCCAATGGTTCACTCTAAGCTCCACCCACTAATGCACTCTCCTCTTGGCCCCGTCACGGATCTCTGCGGTTGTCGGCGGCCGCCCTCATACAGTCTGTCATTTAATTATTTGAACTTTTCGTCAATGTGATAAATATCCATTTTTATTTTTATGAATGTATGTAGTGCTTCTACAATACGCTCGTAATAACGCACTTTTCTAATCAGACACTAGACCAGTATAAAATATAAAATGGTATTTCAAATTTTAACTCAAACAGCCCTACCGACAAACCGGATGCCTTTCATACGCCTGCGCTAGCGATTGGATCGCGATTGGTTCTCACCTCATGTTTACTCTACTTACAAAGAAGTTAAATTATCAATTGCCCTTCATTCGGCTATGTACGCATTAGGCTACCGCTTACTATATAAAAAACTGAGAGCGATTTTTCCTTTGTAAACGGAGCTGCACTGACCTCGAACGCGTGCCATCCATAGGAGCGCGCAACTTTTGAAAGCAATACAGGCGTTACTATATTTTATAAAATCGTTTGTGTATTAACGATATGAATGTAACATGTAACTGATTTTTTGCAGACTTATCAACTAATAAATTATGACCGAGAGTAACAGATAAGTTAGTAATGGTAATGTCAGTCGTGTGAGAAGATATCGCTAAAAAAGTAAAATTGCGATGAATAAAAGTCAAGACAGTTTTTGTTGTATGAAATTTGCTAATCTACAAATTTCATAATCAATATTTTTTTCTGTTAAAATGACCGTTAATGAGATCTTCACGAAAAAGAGAAAAACAATGTCAAGATTCGTACCAAAATCCAGCTTTCCGGGAATTTTTTATTTCTTTTTTATGTCTAATTTCTTTGGACTATAATCCAATCGAATGTAAAGTGTATCCAAATTAAATTGGAACACATGAAAAAAGTCGGCAAAGTTAGTGTCTTTGACCAGACAGTGCTGACAAGACAGATACAGTAGTGTTACAAATTATTTTAGTATTGCCGGCAGTATTAAAGTATATTAACAGTAATAATTGTTTCAAATTATTAAAATAATTTAATAATTTCTTGAATAACTTTAGGTATGTATATTTGTTCTTATTATTTCTCATATTTGTGTTATAATGAATGTGATTTATTTTATAAATAGTTATTTTACTGTACTAGTTGTCATGTTCATATATTTCATTTGTCACAACTAGTTATGTCATTATTAGAGTTCGAAAATCCTGGCTTACCGCATGTAAAACTTCATTTACCTATCCAGCGTTTCCACTTGAGATCGTGAGCCCCGGGACATCGGGAAGGATCGGTCAGTTGCGTGGGTATGCAGGGGTAAAAAATACACGCGTATATAATTACAAATACTTATAACAATACTATTTTCAGAATATTCAGCATTTTCACTTTTTAAACACTATACTCGTAAACTCAATTTATAATGCAACATTATCCTTTGTCTCACAGTCACTAACATAAAAAAGCTTTCCACAATGTCATTATAACAATGTACAATTTCCACAGTTTGTTATAACGTCCTAAATACTAACAATAATTTTGAATCACGAAACAAATTGCTAACTTTGCTCGGGAAGATACAAAAGTGCCACGCCACTATCTCGAAGCAACTCAGAAGACAAACATGCAGATACGAGAGAGAAACAGAGCGACGAGTGAAACGACCAATGCACGTGATATGTCATCTCCAATGAGTGAAGAGCAATGACCAATTAAACTGGTGAAGATTATGGACGTGTCCATACTTGACATTTCCGACAAGTCCACGTGGACTGCATATCAGTAAGGTCAGTTAAATATCGCACATTTTTATGCATGCATTTAAATAGGTAACCCTAGAACATTGAGTACTCCTTGTAAAAGCCTTCTTTAACTGTCCCAATTGACTTTGGATACATTTCACCTAGAGACGTCTAAAAGTAACGGATGACGATCCCAAGGCAGGGACACTGTCGTTGGTTTCGTGATACGTCAGTTCGATTAACGGTCTAATGTACTTCCTTGTCGTTTCTCTAATCGCCCTCTCCGCAATTTTGGGGATGTCCGGTCCGGCAATTGTTATTTTTGTGGCAAACTTCGCGGAATCACGATAGCCGACCCGACTGTGACAAACGCGCATCCATTAGACAACAATGGCGTGTCGTTTTCAGTTGTATAATACCAAGGGCGTAGCCAGGGCGGGGAGCGATGGGGGCGATCGCCCCCCCCCCCAAAGGGTCAAGTAAAAACCAAAATACTCGGGGGAATGCGGTTGCCGTTGCCTGTAGTGACCTTTTTTTTTTGGCTTTTTTGTTTTATCTGCAGCGATAGCCCCCCTTCCAAAGGGTTAACTAAACACCAAAATACTCGGGGGCTTTCGGTTGCCGATCTAAGCATACATAGGGACAGACAGACAGCGGGAAGCGACTTTGTTTTATACTGTGTTATGATTATGAAACTGAAAAAGAAAAACGACTTGATGTGTATCTGTTCATTACATAGTGAATAATGTGGACGGCGAAGAAAATTAAACAGAACTTAACTTTACGTAACTTTAATTTAAAAAAGGGGAAGTGTTTGTCAGTGTACCATCTTGGCGTGCATTCGTTTACTAATTAAGAGTTTTACAAACAGCAAACTCGGTTTTAATTGAATTTCGTCGCCTAACATCTAGTCTGCATTTAACTCTACAGATGAAGTCTGAGACAGAGAACAAGAATTCAGTTACAATGTTTGACCTTTTTATTAACCGGTCCAAAAGAAACTTATTTCCATTGGAAAATATTTCTTTAGATATTACTTTTTGAGTCCAGATGATCATCGGAGGGGGCTCTGAAGGCGATGCCACCACCCTACTCGCGATTGGTTAACCCCTTATTCTCATATTTGGTTCGCGTTTACATATATAAAAAATAAGTTAGTTCAAATAATAAATCCCTTTTGATTTTGTAATGTTTCTAGTACCGTGAATAGTACTGTATGTGAGTTTATTGGAATGCAGTGTTAAATGTTAAATGTTAATCCGTCTCTGGCATGAAATCCAGTTGTCCCACCGCCCGTGTTCTGCCCGATAATAAAGAAGACAGCACATTTAGCTTGACAAATTCAAAATTTAGAAGTGCTCGTAATTAACAGAAATTACATGGAAAAACATCGATATGTCATTCACATTATTATAAAACTCATTAGGGACCCGTGTGTATATCAAAAGATTGTTTGTTTTTTTTATTAAGAAACGTAAAAAATATTTAAAAAAGCAATAACGAGCCAATCTTTTCTTATGTCAAAAGAAATGAAAATATAACAACAAATTTGACTTCAGCTACCAGAATGAATGGTCAATCGAATAATTTCTCATTTTCGTCGCCATATTGCTTGCGCCATAACTCATATCATTGTTACTAACCTTCATTTTTATTTTTATGTTACTATAAATTTCTAGTATACAAACGAATCTAAATGAAGACGCCATTCTTTCATTAAAAAACAAGTTCTTGAAAGTTCCATATACGCTATTGTAACTTTAGTCAACTCAGATCGACCATATTGAATTTTCTTCGAAAATTTTTTGAAAATCTGACCTTAGATTCTGAACGAGCAGATCTTTTGACTTCAGAAAATATTGACTTGTTATAGATTTTTAAATATTTTTTTACGTTTCTTAATAAAAAAATCTTGATATACACGTGTCCCTAACTAGTTTTCAGGTATTGTGAAAATCATAAATATGAAAATTTCAAAATGCGATATCTTGGCGAAAAAAAAGATATTTGAGCAAACTCAACGGCATTTGAAAAAAGGAACACTTGTACTATAAGATCCCACACATGTTATTTGAGAAAAAAAATTCGCGGTGCTACATAACCTCAAATATGTCAAAACCCAGCGTCTCTTGCACTTTTAGGTTGGAATATCTCAAAACCTGACGTGATAAGAGTAATACTGAGTTTTTGTTCTGAATTCTTGAGTTCCTAGATTCGTTATCAGCGGGAAAAATTACTTCGGAAACAACTATTCATTGTCCAGGCGCAAAATCTTGCAGAGTAGTGTTATTAACACATTTTTACTGTCCGACCCTGCGTTGAAACACACTTTCCGGGCCCTCATAATGGCATATCAGATACAAGAGTTGTGCAGAAGCAGAAGAGAACAAGTGGCGAATCTGAGTGATTACTCCGTGTGCGCGGCGGATTCAGAAGTCTGCATTCGTTCCTCGAAGAAGCATTTTCACCGACGCTGCGGGCATAACGAAAAACCCAGTCCGGAAGCGCGAGAAATAAAAGATTCAGTGCGGCCCTGTGGCAATTACGGATTGCATCTCATATTTTAATAATACGGGGCCCTTTGTGCGAGTAGTTTCCCAGCGTAGTCGCGCGTGTTTTCTTTCGCTTCGAAATAATTGGAGTGGATTTTTAACGCGCTGCGCTAAACTTATTGTTCGCCATTGTTAATCGCGCTCGGGCCAAAGAACGACTCGAATTACAATTACAAGTTAAATTGGGTTTATTTTGTACATACATATGTAGCAATTTTTTGCTATATATGCTTTACACAAAATGAAAACCGATGATGCACGTTATAAAACACGTGTTTAAGTTTTAGAGCGCACTGATGCCAGGTTGTTATAAAATTATTTAGTATTTAGAAATAATTTTGACTAACATATGGATGGATTATTTTAATCAAATGTCAGTTCAATGTCGCGTCAACATTTGACAGAAAAGTTTCCAGTGTAATTTCATCTATGGTACCTATCAGGGCATTTTCGTTTCCATGTTAACTGCTAAAAATAAGAGCATTTTGATATAGCATATACAGAGAGGGCATAAAGTTCTACAGCTATTTCTCGACTATTGGACATAACACACTCTTAACAGTTATCCAGAATTCCAGATATTGACTGTAACAGTCGTTTGCACCAGTGACGCGTCGAAAAAATGTTAAGTGTTTAGATGGAGTAACGGGTTAATCTCAAGTTTCTTGTTAAACTGGGGAAAACTTTTACAGAAGCTTATGCAATGTTGAAATAAGTGTACGGGAATGAACGTTTATCCCGCACACAAGTTTTGAATGGTTTAAAAGGTTTAAAGAGGGACGTGAAACGACCGAAGACGATCCGCGCCCCGGACGGCCCTCAACGTCAAAAACGGACGAAAACATTGAAAAAATTGGTAAATTAGTCCGCCAAGATCGTCGTCTAAACATCCGAGCGCTTGCTGAATTAACAGGAATCAACAATCGAAAGAATGTGTTCGCCAGATTTTGCATGAATCGTTCAACATTGCAAAGTTTGCGCAAAAATGGTGCCAAAACTCCTCACTCCCGAGCAAAAGGAATCGAGAATGAACATTTGCGCTGGCATTCTAAACAACATTGACACAGATCTAGGCTTGTTAGACCCGGTGACACTGAAGGGGACAAGATTCGAAAGAGTGGAAGCGGTTAAAGCAAAAGCGACGGAGGTTCTGAACCAGCTGACAGAAGCGGACTTCCAGCACTGCTTTCAACAATGGAAAAGTCGTATGGAGCTGTGTAGAGATCGCCAAGGGAAGTACATTGAAGGCGAAAAAGTTGCTACTGTAATTGGTGACGCATAAAAAGTGTTATGACAGCAGTTCGGTTATTTAAGAGCCACACCTCGTACATCGCGCTGAGTCAGTGTTGACATCTTGTTGTTGTCTCGATATAATATTAATAGTATGTATGAATGATTTATATTGAGTTTGAAGATATTGTATATGTGAAATTTCCTTTAAAATATTATCAAATTGCCAGTGTATTTGACACTAGTTTTGAAACAGTTTGATTTAAAATATTTCTTGAGACTTATACACCTGTCTGTGGCAATATTTACTCTATTTCTCAAACATGTTGTACATATATCTACCAATGCTCACGTAAAAAGTCTGGATGTGTGGGCGGTTCTGATTGAAAAAAAAAATGGAACAACTCATCGCGGACTAACAAAAATAGGACGATTTACTACCCGATCCTCTCTCTTTTGTCTCCTCTCTGCTCGGGAAAGCGTCTGTTTAGAGGCGAACGCCGTCATTGTGTAGACGCGCCATGGATTGTACGTCTTCGGATTTTCTATGATGGCAAACAAAAGAAGAGCGATGTCATCCAGATGTGTCGACGACGCCTTGCTCATCTTCTCCGTTTCTCGCTCAATTGTCGGAGAATATTTTCCGGGAACCTCCTACCGCACCTACTTCTTTAGTACTTTATTTTTAGACCGATAGGTGCCGGCTAATCCACTGACGCGTTATTGGCCGTAGGGGGGAGTGGGACGACTTTTAGCCAACTATGTAGTTTAAAGCAAATATTTTTTGTTTGAATTAGAACAGACTGAATGCAATCAAAATTTGGAGTGGACATACAATACATTACATTTATGGATATCATTAATAACTCAAGTTATGTATGCGGAATCGATTCCACGCCATACTTTAAGGACTTTTAGGAAGGATATTTTCATGATATGGACCACTTCTGGTTTGGTTTGGACCACAAATGGTTTATGATTTTTATTTTTTAATGAAAGTTGGTACGTAACCATTTTAAGAAATGCCAAATTCAGCTGCGTACTTTTTTTCCCAAAAAAAGCCTATACCTTTTTTCCTATTTTTGACTCTTGAAAAATGCTATATAGGGTGGGCCATCTATTGGTTTCTTTTTAAACAACCCGTCACATAGCACAACAACTTAATGTCAGTCGCACTTCTCTGAGGAGAATATTGCATAAAGACCTCAGATTATTTGCTCACAAGTTGCAACTTACTTAAGGGGTAAAGGAAAATGACCATCCACTTTCCGTGTGGATGGTGGATTTAAAGCCCACACTTCTCCGTGTGGGCTTTAAATGAGTTTGAAAATGAAAGCTCATTTTCATCTTGGGGGACATGTTAATAACTAGAACTGTAGGATTTGGGTTTCCGAAAATCCACACGTATTTGTAGAGAAGCCAATGCATCCTGCAACAGTGACTTTTTGGTGTTTGTTTTGAAGTGGTGGCATCATTGGTCCGTACTTCTTTCAAAATGAAGATGGTAACAGCGTTACAGTAAATGGAATGCGTTACAGAGACATGTTAACTAATCTTTTGTGGCCGCGATTGGACGATTTGGACTTGGACGAGCTTTGGTTCCAGCAGGATGGAGCAACGTGTCACACAAGTTGTGAAATAATCGATATTTTGCACACTAAATTCGGTAACCGTGTTATCAGCCGTTTTGGAGACATTTTGGCCATCGCGCAGCTGCGATTTAACACCATTGGACTATTTTTTATGGGGACATGTTAAGGACCGCTGTTACTCCAACGATTCACAAACAATTGACGCACTGAAGGAAAACATCAATCGAGTTATTCGTATAATAGAGGCACAAATTATCGAAAATGTACTGCAAAATTGGGTGAAAAAATGAACTACTGCCAAGCCAGTCGTAGCGGATATTTAACTAAAATTGTTTTTCATAAATAATGGGAAGGCATACTTTCTTGAATAAAGCAATATCATTTAAAACTATTGAACGACGTAATTTTAATAGCAATTTTAAAAAGAAATCATCTGATGGCCCATCCTTTACTACCCCTTGGTTGAGTGACTTTGAAAAACCGTTTTTACAACATAAACATATTTTTTTTATTCTCTATATTTTGTATAAATAAAAAAGTTACTGGGGTGTTTCCATCACTAATGAGCCACACTGTAAATTCAATTTTTTTATTATAATCCGTATTATATACAGTCCCAATAGATATCGCTCCAGTTGGCATCGACTACAAATATATTATTTTATGGCATATGCGGAGCCTGGAGAAATCCCTAGCCATGCGGATTGTTTGTTTTTCCTTCTTTTTGCGAACGACAAATAAATTATGTGTCCCATGTGTACTCACGTTTTTGTATTAATTCATTGCATTGTGTTTGTGGTTATACAGACGTTTGCGATTTTATATGTCTTAAAATGTCAGCAAAAAGATTCCCCTGATCCTTAAAAAAATTACTCCGCAAAAATCGTTTCACATTACTATTTTTCCTAACAACGGAAAGTAAAACCATAATAAAATATAATGTTTATCAAAATGGAGCACCACAATATTCACAAATAAACGCAATATTGTGTCAAACCATATAATACCAAGGAAACATAAAAACTAACGATATCGAATTATTACAAAAGATACTTAAAAGATACTTACATAAGAATTTTTTTCTGTCGGCGAAAACCTACGAAATACGGCGAAATACGGCGAAAGTAAAGATAACGAAGTAAGAGATTAGGTCTGGTTACGAATAAAGGGATTATAAATTGGCGGTTTCACCCCTGCATCGACATTATTCTGCTTTTAATAAAATTGACGTTCTCTTCGAAAGTTGACTGAAATTAAGAGTGGAAGCTAGTATTAAATTTCAGAGTTTAACTTTAGTTTCTTAGGTCGTTTTTAATGCCACATCTAACAATATATGCATGATATGTTAATATGGTAATAAGGATGTCACTAATTTGGAAACTGATTCCGCATTTTATTCCTAAAATGTATTCTCCACAATTTCAATGTGTGTATTTTTAATCACCCTTTCTAGTTATAATTCTATAATGAGTATAATGTACCAAGTAAGCAAAAGAAAACACTCATCGTATTTTATTAATTCAATAAAATATTTAATGAGAAAGTTTCAATCAAACTTAGTATCACATACGAAGTGTGGCTATTAAATGACCGAACTGCTGTCATAACACTTTTTATTCGTTACTAATTACAGTAGCAACTTTTTCGCCTTCAATGTACTCCCCTTGGCGATCTCTACACCGCTCCATATGACTTTTCCATTGTTGAAAGCAGTGCTGGAAGCTTCTGTCAGCAGCTTTAACCGCTTCCACATTTTCGAATCTTGTCCTCTTTAGTGACACCGTGTCTAACAAGCCTGGATCAGTGTCAATGTTGTTTAGAATGTCAGCGCAAATGTTCATTCTTGATTCCTTTTGCTCGGGAGTGAGGAGTTTTGGCACCATTTTTGCGCAAATTTTGCGCATGTTAAACGATTCATACAAAATCTGGAGAACACATTCTTTGTTGTATCTTTATGTCAGCAAGCCCTCGGATGTTTAGACGACGATCTTCGCGGATTAATTTACCAATTTTGTCAATGTTTTCGTCTGTTTTTGACGTTGAGGGCTGTCCGGGGCGCGGATCGTCTTCGATCGTTTCACGTCCCTCTTTAAACCGTTTAAACCATTCAAACACTTGTGTGCGGGATCAACATTCAATCCCGTACACTTCTTTTAACATTGCATAAGCTTTCCCCAGTTTAACAAGAAACTTGAGATTAACCCGTTGCTCCAGCTGAACACTTAACATTTTTTCGACGCGTCACTGGTGCGTAGATTAATTCACACGACTGCTACAGTCAAACTGAACGATCCACTGGCTTGTCCAGCGAGTTCAGAGTGGGGAAAGTATCACCAGACACACATCGTATTTTAGTTTATATCTTCTAAAATCGTTTCCAAAGCCACATGTAACAGAAGTCACAGAGAGTATCGGTATGGTAATAAGGATGCCACTAACTCATATAGGATCTGTATGTAATAAACTGGTCAAGTCTGGTTACGAATAGAGGAATTACAAATTGACGGTTTCACCCCTGCATCGGCCTTATCCTGCTTTTAATAAAATTGACGTTCGGTACCGCATGCGCCATTTAAATTGTTGTAAAGGTGAAATCTATTTGTTTCATCGAGGCAGCACATAAATTACACTTTTTGTTCTTGCCCTAATGGATAGTTGGAAGCGTTTCCAGGGGCCAACACGAGGAGAGAGTGAGTAGCCGCAGTCATTTTATATATCCTTATCGCGTGACTGATTTCAATTAACCCTGCAATAACATCGCCTTACACTTTGATATTCGATCGGGTTTGAGGCATATCCGATGGAATTCGATACACCGCAGAATTTTAAAATAACGTTTAACCCATTAACGCCCAAACGGACACAATTTTTCGTCCTTTTTGGAGCGTCAATCTCGAAGGGAAATTAATGACTTCACTCAATAAAAACCACTTATCCTAATGTTTTCGGATGCGATCTTTCGATTTCCGAGGTGGAGGCAATAGTTGGAGTTGATGATTTTTTTTGCCGACCTCAACTGACTCTAATCTTTTCAAAATGGCGGACATTGCATAAAATCTCATGAAATATGAATTTTTCTCTAGTATAAACGAGAAAATAATGTTATTGTGAGTTTTTCTTGATCCACAGTCATTTTCCTCAATCAAAACAATACTACAGAATATATTTGACTAAATTTTCAATTTTCAATGATGGCGGATTCAAAATGGCGGCCGGATTTATCAATAAATGGCGCGTTTTTCATTATAAAAAAGTAAACAGGAGTTTGTAATTATACTTTTCCTGTCATTTCATGTTTTAGTAACATTTTGAGTTATTCCTGGTGAAAAAAGTGTGTCAACATGGCGGACATCATTCTTGAAAATTCAAAATTTGAAAACAGATGATAGAATTCTGATGGAAAATGTTCTCTCAATCTTTTTCATAAAAATGCGTTCTATTTGAGTAAAAAATTATTAGTCATTCTAACCTCAAAACGAGGTTTTTTTCCGGTGTTGAGGTTATCATGATGAAATCATGAGAATTATATATTATGCACTAGGCGCAAACTACTCGCCGGAAGTATACAGCCTACTTGTTTCCCGTGATGCATATACGATTTTTTCTCACACCCACCAGAAAGTACGTTCTACGTACTATTCTTTGAATAAATATGCGAGGAAGTTCCGGAAAAAAAAATCGTCAATGCGCCCGAATTCAAAATATATATTTTCTATTTATATGCGGAGAAATTCCGAAAAAAAATTCTTCAATGCGTCTACATCCCTAAGTGCATAATATATCATTCTCATGATTTCATCATGAGAACAACGGAACGAGATAACAACCTCAACACCGGAAAAAAACCTTGTTTTGAGGTTAGAATGACAAATAATTTTTTTCTCAGATAGAACGCATTTTTATGAAAAAGATTGATTGAACATTTTCCATCAGAAATCTACGTAAAATATGACTGTAACTTTTCCGTTTTCAAATTTTGAATTTTCAAGAATGATGTCCGCCATATTGACACACTTTTTTCACCATAATAACTCAAAATGTTACTAAAACATGAAATAACATAGGAAAAGTATAATTACAAACTCCTGTTTACTTTTTATAATGAAAAACGCGCCACGTGATATGCATCCTTACCTTGGACACTGTATAATTATACTAAATTCGTATTTCTTAAAATAAATGAGCTGACTAGTAGGAGCCTAACGACGAGCTTCGCAAATGAGGCTTATGTTTGGGTGTATTATACACATAAGCAAACGGATGTGAATCAAATTGCGCATTGGTCAAGTAATTTCCCAGCCATAAATTTTAGCTTCACAGATAATGTCAAAGTGCATTGATATTGAACGCCATTGTCCTGATAGCCAATGAATTATTAATAATTTCCTTGGCTGGCAAGCAAATCGTTCAAGAATAAGGTAAACTTGCAGCAATTGGTGTTTGGAATCATCATTTTCGTATTTTTTAATTTCATTCTAAATTAATAACATCAGTACCTACCTACTAACGTTGACCTCAGTATAACTCTTAAACTCTCGTCTATAACAGACTTAGGTCGCACTATTATATTTGTTTAATCGTAAAACACTTGTGACTGCTAAATTGGTTTAAAAATACTCCACTAAAATTATCTGAAACCGGAGTGTGTTGACCATCTAAAAAATCAATCAATTAACTACCTAATCCCGTCAATCAATACCTTTTAGATGCCTGCACAACTGACTTTATTGGTCACGCACCGATGGGTTACATGAAAAGCATAGCGTGAACTAATGACCAGACAGTTAGACGAATTAATTAATTTGTAACTATTATGCCAAATGTTGTGATTGGTACAATTTTAGCGACCACTCTAAAAATATCTATCAACAATTTTTTTAAATCATGAATTACAAAATGAGAATGAGGATGATAAAAACTGATAATATATTGATAATAATGAAATGACAAAACCATTTAATTTCCAACGATAGAAATTAAAAAAAAAAGGAATGTATTCAAGAGCAAAACATAACGACAATACTTTTAGAATTTGTCCAAAAATATTTTCTGTACATGCTGAATTTATTAACTGAAATTTTAACTATTACAACAGTTTATGAAATATGTCCTTGTGCAACCACTAATATGCTTTCTAATGGACTATCAACATTCCTTTTTAGTCCTTTTTAGTTTGACAACCCTTTAAAAAATGTTTTCGTGAAAATTCAGTGAAAGCTCCATTAATTGCTTCTTTATGTACTGGTATATGTCATTAATCACACATCGTGGCTAATATTAATCACTGTCAGCATTCTTCCTCTCGTAATGTGAACTGGGAGTAATTTTAATTTTTCACTCTTATTCTAGATCGTGTTAATGTGATAATATTTTTTCTCTTTCAGAAACAGACAAATTTAGACTACTATGTGTGGACTACTGCGTACAAAATGTAAAATAAACTCTCTAAACTCTTCTACCAAACAAATTTGACCTCATTAATAGGTGGAATAAGGATCTTCAATCAAATCAAATATTAAAGTTTAATTTTAGTTTCTAAGGTCGTTTTTAGTAACACACATAACGAAGTCCTCGTAATATGTCAATGTGGTAATAAGGATGCCACTAACTTATATGGAAGCTGTATGTAGTAAATAGGTATTTTTTAAAATTTAATGCAAATATGTGCACTTTCCCATTTTACCAGTGCAGCAACAATCTGATAAAATTCCCTGATAAAAATTTCCATTTTTAATGTAATGTACTCTTAAGACTTTAATGTAATTTCTATGTATTTATTTTTAATCACCCTTTCTAGTTCTAATTCAATATTGTACCAAATAGGAAAAGGAAACACTTGTCATACTAAAACACTTGTTTTAATTAAATAAAATGGGAACATTCCCAGAAAGTAAGAGCTAAAATTAGTATAAAATGTTTTAGTTTAGCTCTTCTAAAATCGTTTCTAAAGCCACATGTGACAAAATCCACAAATTATGTCGATATGCTAATAAGGATGCCACCAACTTATATGGAAACTGATTCCTTATTTAGTTACGGTAATGTCTTTTTTAGACGACTTCGATGGCATGTATTTTTCATTACACTTTCTAGTTCTAGTTCTTTATTCTACCAAATAGCAGAAAAAACATCTTGTCTTATCGGTTTTATTAACAAAAACCTTTGATTGAGAAAATTTACAGAAAATTGAATTTTACAAAACCCTGGGAAAGTTTCCAGAAAGTAGAAGCTGAAACTAGTATGAAATATTATAGTTTATATGTTCTAAGATAGTTTCCAAAGCCACGATTAACAAAATTCACAAAGTGTGTCGATATGGTAATAAGGATGCCACTAACTTGTATGGAAGCTGTATGTAAAAAACCGATATGTATTAAAATTTGATACAAAGGTGAGAACTCTTATTGATTATCAGGAGTATCAGAATAAGAACTCCACCAATGTAATGCGTTTCAAAGTAAAAGTTTGGATCCGCTCCAATAAAGTAAACACGTACGATCGAAAACTTCTGATTCTGTTTGTGACATGGATAAACGTTAATTAACTTTACGGAACACGGGCGATTTTTCTCTTAATCCAGTTGACCGCGTGGAATCAGAAGTTTTGACGGCCGAAACGCAGCGCAGTTTATCACGGGGGCCCATTTGGAAAGTGAAAAAGTCCTGCCGGCAGCGGTATTTTGATAGATTGCCGGCCGACACGAAAAAAGTGGCCCACGAAACGGATCTAGATTTGCCTACGAACACGGGTAATCGATACACTTAGCCGCGAATGCGCCAGCGATAATGTCAAACTCGATCGGCCAAACGGAGGGCTCTCAGAGAAAGGTCAACGACGGCTCAAAAGTCAGTTATAGTCCGTTCTTTTTACTATGAGTGCACTTTTAAGCCGTTATCCAGTGGACACTTTTACGTTCTTATCTCTCTTCGCACGGTGGCAAGAAGTGCAAAAAATTGTATGAAACTGACGCCTTAAAAACTAACCCTTATAGTGAATGGAAAGTTATACCCACTTTATAATTTTAATTCTACGAGGCGCGTTCATAAAGTAAGGGCCGTTTGGTCACAGAAAAAAATGTACTCATAAGAAACAAATTTTATTGCCATATTTAGTTAGGTACAATCTTACTTTACTTCTCTACATAATCGCCGTTCACTTCTAAGCATTTTTTCGTACCGCTGCACCAGCTTCTTTAACCCCTCTGCATAGAAGCTTGCCGCCTGAGAGTTGAACCAGTTGACAACGGCGTTTTTGAGTCCCTCTTCGGTTTCAAAACGTTGTCCACCGAGCCACTGTTTAAAATGCAAGAAGAGGAAATAGTCGCTAGGTGCAGGGTCGGGACTGTACGGTGGGTGGTCAAAAAGTTCCCAACGAAAATCTTGAATTTTCTCATTGGTTTTGGCAGCAGTGTGAGGACGCGCGTTATCGTGGAGGAGGATTATGCCAGATGACAGTTTCCCGCGGCGTTTGTTTTGGATCGCACGTCTCAATTTTTTTGAGCGTTTCGCAGTACACGTCAGCTGTAATTGTTGTCCCACGTTCCATGAAATCAACCAAAAGAACACCGTCTTTGTCCCAAAAAACTGTAGCCATCAATTTTCGACTTGTGTACTGAGTTAAGCTTTTGTGTACTGCTTAAACTTTTTCGGTTTTGGTGAAGATGAGTGTCGCCACTCCATCGATTGCAGTTTTGTTTCTGGGTTGGCGTAGGATACCCACGTCTCGTCCCCAGTAACAATGTGAGAAAACAAATCATCTCCATCTTGTTGATAACGGGCCAAAAACTTTCGTCCACTAGACATTCTTTGCTCTTTGTGGTGGTCGGTGAGCATTTTTGGTACCCACCTTGCACACAATTTGCGGTATGCGAGGTTTTCTGTGACAATATTGTAAACAGTAGTGCGTCCAAGTTGAGGAAATTTGTTAGCCAGGCCACTAATCGTCAATCGACGATCAGATCGCAGTGTTTGGTCCACTTGTGAAACGATTTCATCGGTCTGGATACTGGGCCTGCCACTCCGCTCTTCGTCATGGGCATTTGTTCGGCCATTTTTAAAATCACGGCACCATTGTTTAACCTTTCCTTCACTCATAACTGTAGGTCCGGTAACCAGGCATAACTCCCGATGAATTTCAGCAGCCGACGATCCTTTTGCACATAAGAAACGAATCACAGAACGCACTTCACAGTTGGCGGGATCAACGATTTTCGCGGCCATTGTTCTTTGCATTCACGGACAACAATACGACTTCAGAATCAAAACAAATGACGCTGTAGCTTCGCAATGAGTCAGTAGATGGCGCTGCAGTAGTAAAACTGTGCTTCGAAGCGCCAATATTTATATATAACCAAACGGCCCTTAGTTTATGAACGCGCCTCGTATATTGTACCAAGTAGCACAAGGAAACACTTTCAAATTGTTTTCGTTAAATACAATATTTAATGGGAAAGTTTTCAGAAAGAAACTTTATAATTTGGTTTTATATGTTTAGTTTAGCTCTTCTCAAGATCGTTTCTAAAGCCGCATATAACAAAATCCACAAAGTATGTCGATATGGTAATAAGGATGCCACTAACTTAAATAGAAGATGTATGTAGTAAATTGATATGTATTGAAATTTAATACAGATATGCACTTTTAAATTTTACCAATTCGGCAACAATCTGGCAAAATTAACCGTTACTGATTATCAGGAGTAGAAGATTATGAACCAACCATCCATGTTTATGTCATAAGAATATAACTAATTCTGTGAAATTAACAGCTAAAGCTAGTGTGAAATAATATATTATAGGTTAGTTTCAATTTTGACATTCTATGTCTTTATTATGGGATTGCCCCCGGAAAATATTGCGTCATGCGTCACGTCACGCACACCCCCCCCCCCCCCCGGGCCTGGATGAGAGCTACCCTCATTTAAACCTTCATCTTGGCCTTCATTTAACTCTCATATAATTCATCATTCCAACCCTCATTTTGACATTGTATGTCTTTATTATGGGATTGCCCCTGGAAAATATTGCGATCTGCGTCATGGTTTTGCGTCACGTCACGCTTGGTAAAGATGGTTTGCCTAACCTGAAGGGGCAAAATCTGGGGTAGGGAAAAACTCTATCGAGCATCATATATGTGACGCATGACGTCATGGGTCTTGATGGTTTGCCTAACCTGAAGGGGCAAAATCTGGGGTAGGGAAAAACTCTATCGAGACATATATGTGACCATGACGTCATGGGTCTTGATGTGCCTAACCTGAAGGGGCAAATCTGGGGCAGGGAAAAACTCTATTGAGCATCATGTATGTGACGCATGACGGCATGGGTCCAAAGACATAGAATGTTCCATGGCCTCACGTGCGTAGCTTCGTGAGTTTCATTTATTTAAGGTCGTTTTCAAAGCCACACTTGACAATATCCATATAGTATGTCGATATCGTAATAAGGATGTCACCAACTTATATGGAAACTGATTCCTTATTTAGTTACGGTAATGTATGTATATGGTGTTGTGTATGGTGGTGAATGTTTTCGACATTCTCTGTTTTAAAATATAGAGTACTATATTTACGGTACTAGGGACATTATAGAATCAAGGAGGATTGACAAGTGAACTTCTCTCTCAGACAGACGCAACGCAAAAACTAAAGGAAGGGTGAAGCAATCGCTAGCGAGAGACACAACTAAAAGAAATACAAAGTTTAAAATAATATATTTCAAAGAAATATATCCCTTATCGCACATTTTTTTTTAAATTCCAACTTCAATTAATAAAATTCAGTAATTGACAAGTTTACAGTATTGAAGTTTTTATGGATAATGCGAACACCTTGGGGAGTATAATTATTTTAATTATATTGAGTTTATATCAATGAAAACAAGGCATTATATACAATATAGTAGAGGGTCTGAGTAATTTATTCCGCAATTTTTTTCATAAAATGTATAGCAGACGCATTTCTGAAAGTAAACACCTCTTAAAGTTGAGAGCCATAATACGTGTGACAAAATCGATTAGGTGTTTCGAATTTTTTTAATAAATATTTCTAAAACTTAGATCAAAAAAAAAGATCAACTCTGGTTATGAGAAGATGGAAATAGCGTATGTTAAGCTTTTCGGTATGTCAAACTTGAAAGGAGTGTTTACTGGTTTGAAAGAAGGTTATAAATTCGAGATAAAATACGTTTTTATTTTCTCGGCCAACTTTGATGACGTTTTTTTTTTGGATGTATATATTTTATATTAACGAGCATTACACTTTTGCATTACGATTTAACTGCAAATACAAATATAATAAATAATAACGGCTTAGCCGGTACGTTTCTCGTAAAGTGTATTAATAAAATGCTTGGTCCGCCGCACACAGTTAGGACGATAAAGTAGCCCATAATATATATGTATATATCGATCGCCAGCCAACGAGCGTGTTCCATATTTTATTGAAGCCATTGTTGAAATTTTTACAATAACACTGGCGTTTTGTGATATCGCAAAGGACAAACCGCTCGAGTGCGGCTCGGTGGGGTTTTTTCTCTCGATAATTTAAGAATTCCATAAATGAATATCTAAAAGAAACGAGGAAAATCCGGATTCTCGTGTGTTATCGACGGCATTGCTGAAATTTTTATGACAACGCAATTCTTTTTGTGGCAGAGGGAAGACAAATATTTTTTCTTTGGACCGCACGTGGCTTATGACTTTTTTAGACGATTTTAGGGTCGTATACATACACACTTTTACGAAACAAAATTACAGCATGTCACATTTTGGCAAGGGCATTTTCTTGCGTCTAAGTGAAGAAAAAAAGGTTTTCATTCCCAATTATCTCTATAAAATAAATTACACATCATTACTTTTTAAGATGAAATATTATTTATTATTATTATATAAAATTATAATTTAAATATTATAATATATATTGAATATTAAAATATATAATTATAATTTAAATATAAGATTAAATTAGGCCAACAAAATTTGATTAATTTTCGGAAGCAGAAACCCAATTCCAGATATCTTTTTTTTCACCGAGATACGTCAATTTGAAGTTTATGTCTCACCGATCTACTCGAATGTAAGCCAAAAGCAGAATACAAGGTACTTACCTCTTTGAGCGTATTTTTCTAAATACTGTTAAATTACTGTATAAGCATTTTAAAGGTCGTTGATTACATATCCACTATCATATTCTAAAAATTCACAATGTCGGATCCAATACGGCAGACAAAAATTTCATTCACTTCATTTCAAAGTCATTAATTAAAAATTTGACTCTTTTTTGGAAGTAGAAACTTTAGCACACTATTCTGAATGTTTTCGGTGCACTGAATCCGAATTTGGCTTCAGAATTGCTCTATCCTGTCGTTTTTGAGATATCTTAACCTAAACCTGAAAACATGGTGGGTTCATACAGAATTTTTTAGTAATAAAAGAATAGTAATAAGCATAAAAGTTAAACCTTCGTTTTATATCCAGTTCATCAGTAATAATTTTTAGTATTTTTAAAATAAGGTTGTCATGAACTGGGTATATAACGAAGGTTTATGCTATTATATTCTTATTCTTATTACTAAAAATTTCTGGCACCATAACTGTGTGAAAAACAGACTTCGTGATGTCTTAGATCGGTCCTGGTATTGACGTCATGTACCCTTGTCTTCTGACCTTTAATTATTTCATTAAAAAATTTCATAAACCGCGTTAAATCATTTTTATAAAAGTAAATTATCATCCGTTGTAAATGTAGCGCGTTTTCTTGTAAGTTTGTTGCCTGTAAACTCGCCGTTTCACACAAAACAAACAGAGCCATCAATCGTTGTTAGGCGCAATAGCTCATGACAGTGAAAACATCCCAACGAAATCAGACCGCTTATATCTCCGAAATTTTGCTTGTTGCCTTGGGGGAATAATTTAAAAACCTAAGGTGCAAAAATATGTCCCAGCAAGTGAAGGCAAAAAGTGACTAATCCCTTTTTGCCTTCAGAAGTTTTTTATACATTTTCTACACTCGTTTGATTACATTTTTTATGAAGCAAAGAAAGAGTATGTGTAGCGTGTATTTGGGCTATTATGGACTTATCAAGTCTACAATAACGCATAAAAAAAAACTTAAAATTAATTTCGAAATGTATAATTAAAATTGAGTTTTGAAGTGCAGACAACACCTTTTAACAAACTTAACACATTTTGTACAAATGTTGCATAACGACGAATTGCAAGAATGTTATATTCAACAAGATGGAGCTCCTGCGCACACTATTGGGGAAATAATTAATTATATCGATACATTTTTGGAAGATCGTATAATTGGTTTGAAGACGCAGACCATATTGCCCTCTAGATCTCCTGTCGCCGATATGGAAGCCCTTCAGCAAAGCATTGTCAATAAAATTAATGGAATACCGTAGATACAGCAACACGTTATTCACTCAGTTAAAATCAAAGCTCAAGTGTGTATAAATATGGGCGGTCTTCATTTTCTTTAATATTGCCATATTTTTTCACGAATATCTAGTTTGGTTTTAATAAAGTTTTTCTGTTTATGTTTTTTTATATACCCGATATACTGTGACAGCCTTAACAATTCAATAAGGTTATAAACTGAATATGAAGAATAGAAATACGTCCGTTTTTTCTCGGCCAACTTTGATGACTTTTATTTTAATAGCTCGTTAGAATATGGAGCTCGCTTTAATGTATTTTATTATTAAATTAATTATTATTAAATTAAGTAATAAATCAGGCGATCAGCTTGATGTTAAAAAAATAAATGTACTTATCAAGCCTGTTTCATGTAATTAAAGTAATTTAAGGTAACCAGGTCACGAATGGGGTCAAAAAAATCGATTTTTTAAAAACAGTCCTATTTGAAAGCCCGCGCTTTCCCCTTTCAGAAAATGTATGACATGTTATACCAACGCGACTATTTAACCCCAAAAATTGATATTTTGAAAGATGGGGACGCGTCGGCTGCACAGTTGTCACGAGGGATTTTCGTCTCAACCTTCTCTTAACGCTGGCGCTCATATTTTCTCGAGTTTTTAATCGTTCTGTGCGAAGTTTTAATTAAGCATTTTTTTTCTAGGTTTGCATCACTGGTGTTATCTGCTCACTTTGACAGTGTTGTCACTTGCGACAAGGCGCTGGTTCCCATGACAACGGCTTCTTGTTTATGTTTACAGTTGTGAGTTGTTTGGAGTGAACAACGGTTGTTAGTCTAAATTTTTTCAACCTTTTATCATATTTGTGTTAAAATGGCTCGTCTAAAGACTTTTAATAAGAAAAAATACCAAGGTAATCAACATTCGGTGAAGAAAAATGCTCCTGCGGTTCCTACAAGTCCTGGTGGTGCTACCCCGATAACCTCACGTCCTACTTCAACTTCAACCCCAAACGTTATATCTCCCCCAAGTGCATCAAAACGAAAATTAACCCTTGTAAATGAGAATCCTGAACCTCAAAGTGACCTACCCAGTGGAAATATTATAGTGCAAGTGGATATCCTCTCCTCGTTAGTGCAAAAGTCCTCCAAATGCGTCGACTGTGGAAGTTCTAATTCATTGAAAGTTTTTGAAGATTGTGCGTCCAGAGTTGGATTAGCTTCAAAATTAGTGATACAGTGTACAAAGTGCGAGATGAGCAAGAGTGCTATGACTTCTGGCGTAAACCCAAACAGGTGTCACAATGTAACAGGATGTAACCTGGAAACAGGATTGCGCTTGTTGGATGAGCAACGGGTGAAAGAAGCTGAAAAGGTGGCCCAAGCATCTACTAAAGAAGGCAGGATAGCAGCTAGAAATAGGAAAAGACAGAGAGATGAGGAGGAAGCTTTAGCAGAAGATATGTATGGCCCAGGACAGTTCTAGAGTCCCTCCACCCCATACCTTACTTCTTTAGCCTTTCCCCGTAAGTTCCTTTTTTGACCTTGAGGTACCATTTGCAGAAAAACTATTCAACCTATTTTGATGAAATTTTGCACAGTGCTTATCCTTTATGTCCTTCATCTTTTATACCTAAATTCATCTTTGTATTCCATTTTTAACTTTATTTTAAATCCCAATGCATTTTTTTTAAAGAGTGATTTTTGACTTTTTTCAAGGAAAAAGGTACAAAAATTGCAATTTAGGCAAAAGGTTGAAAATTTTAGGTATACAATGTTGCCATACTCTTGTTTCAGGTTCACCATCAATTTGGAGCATATAGCACCAGTGGTTAAGGAGAAAAGTGTACCTAAATAAATTAATTTTATCTTTTTTTATTTTTTTCTTGACATTTTGTAATTTTAATAACTTTCACACTAATAAAGTCACAGGGTTTGTTTAGTACTCATTTTAATCCGTAATTCGCCCTCTAAAGCATGGTTAAAACCGCGAGTTTATATCTTAAATACCAACTGAACAGGAGCAAAATATCTAAACGCGTGAAAAAGCCCATTTTAACCATCATTCGTGACCTGGTTACCTTAAACCCTTATTGACATGCCTCAAATTCTTTTGAGTGCCTAAGGGGGTAAATACAATTAGGTGGTCAAAAAAACGATTTTTTTCTCTAGTAAATTTCCGTAGAATACTTCTATTTTTTTTCGTCATTTTTTCGAGAACGCCTTTTTCAACGCGCAGCAGGTATACGAGAGCGGTCGGCCCTAGTGAAAGTTTTATCTACTGTATCTTACTTTGAAATACCCAAGGCCGGATTTGTATACCTGATAGTATTACATACATATACAACAGATGAATAACAGCATGTATAGTCCTTCTAATTTTAATTGAAAATGATAAATACGCCTGGGGAACAAAAAAAGCGGTGCAACTTTATGATTCCATGGGCGTGCATATATCTTTTATAAATTCGAAAATTGTGAAATAATTATTTTCATTCAAATCAATATAGGAGATTAAAATTAGCCTGCATACAAAACTCTTAATATTTGTAATATAATTTGCTGTAAATAATGCTTCATTTAGCCAGACAATCTCAAAAAATTGTCTGTGTTAATAAACCTAGCTGAAATACACGTCACTGGCGTCTTAAACAAGTTGAGTGCCTAAAGTCGTAAATCATTTTAACGACGTCGTAAAAATGTTATAGCACAGTGGACCGAAGAAGTATTAGCAATGTATTAAATGCAAAGTAGTCTAATAATCTCGTTGACCGGTGTTACCGCCAGTGGTTTTACTCTGTGCGGCCAGCCGCCTGAGCCGCCGTTGCCGGCTCTTCAAAATTTTCTTAAGTACTCGTATAGTGATATATATATAAAGTTGTTTGAATTTATAATTATTTTTTCCAGCAATTTTAAACACTTTATTTCAATGCTAACTAATACATTTATATCTATGTATTTTTTTTTTAAATATTTCCAAACCAGCTTTCTAAGAACGTCACGAACTAACAGTTTACTGAAGTATGAAGTATACTTGTATAGTGAGCTTAGCAATTTTAGAAAATATATCTGACAACCTTGCTTTTTTCTACCTATTTTCAATTTAAAATGGAAATAGAGTACGAAGAGATTGAAGGCCTTTTTGTAGGCCCCTAGAATCGCTGACAGAGTCGTAAGTCGTAAGTACCATTTTTCGGTATTCAAAACATTAAACGAATTACAAATACATATACAAAACGAATAATACATATAAACTGCACTGGGATTAAAGTATGCTTGTATACATAAATTAACTAATTACTTAAATATTTATAATCAGGACTTATTATATTATGGTATGATGGACCTATGATTCGTTCTTCAATTTTTGACATTTCTATTCTTATTTTGAATACTGACGACCTGTAATTTTGTTTTATCATTAGTTCCTTTATGAAAAGAGTTAAAACATGTCTTATCCAATCGAAACATAAATTCAGAATACCAGATTTTTACTCGAGGATCTCTAAAATACTTGAAAAATAAAGGTAGATCTACCAACTTTTCATAGTCGGATTTGTTGGAAACTACCAACTTTTAAAATCTAATCTCCTACATTGACACATTTTGAGTTGGCAACGCTGGTTTGATATGCCTTTATAAATCGTATATACTTACTAAAAACTTTAAATGCGTTTCTCTCGTAACAACTTTTTCGTGACCGTTTGGCACGATATCTCTAAAACTAATGAATCGATTGACTTGAAATTTTGACTGTATGTCGAGCAAACCTTATTTTATCGTATGATGAACAATACATATTATAAGTGCTACCAACTTTTTTTAAAGTACAAAAGATATGGAAAATTCTAAGGGAAAAATTGACAATCTGTTTTTTTTTTTTTTTTGGTTCGTCATTCGATAGCCATATTTACGTAAAGTAAAATGCCGTTTCAATTGTTTGTTTCAGATGATTTAGTGTTTAGATATTACGCCAACCAACAACCGAGGGTGTCCGAACAGCGTTATGGTCGAGGACGAACAGCGAGCGTAATTTCTCACAAAAACACCTCAAAAAAATTACTGTAATTAGACTAGCCACGTATAAAAATTTGTGTAAAACTTAAGAAAAATTGAAACAATTGCTACATAAATAAAAAATCTTTTTAAAAAGCAGCGTTTTTAGTGTTAGAAAAGGGAATCCCCCCTTAAGTGAGGTCTTTGGGCTTAATGCTTCAAACCCTTTAAGGTGGATTTATATTATCCGGTCAGACACGGCACGGGAACGTTCCGACAAAGACGGGAGATGTTGATATTATCAGTACTATTTATATCACTCGTCTTCAGACATATAGATATATTGCAAGAACACAGTGAACTCTCGTTAAAAAAATAATAGACGCGTATCGTGGCAGAAAAGCATTATTCTCAACAATGACGGACGATATGTGTATGACACGCAACGTGCCTGGAACGGAACCGATTCGCTAAATATAAATACTTGTATAAAAAGTACATATAAGAATGTTTGTCTTGCTGGACACGTAACGTTTCCGCACCGTGTCTGACCGGATAATATAAATCCAGCTTTAGCCTGCTGTAAATACTATCAACCCGATGGAAAGTAACGCACAATACATGGACTCCATTTATCGCGAAACGAGCCTCGACTATTATTTTGTCCTTATTATAAAACGTTTGGACAATGGCAATTAATAAGAGTCGCTGGTACGATAACAAAGCCGCGTTACATTCCCGGAAAGTGTGTCACCCCGTGGCACACTGACCGACTTCCTCCTCGACGCGTATTCCCGGAGGATATCGCTCCCTGCGGAGCGTCGACCCGCTGGCACTCACCTCGTCGTAGATGAAATTGTCGATCTCCTCGAGCGGCCTGCCGTAGAGCCTCGACGGGAACGGCTCGAACTTCGCCGGCAGCCTGGAGCCGTCCTCGACGCTGAGCTTCCTCCGCGGCTGGAAGCCGTACTCGCGCACCAGCTGCAGCGTCTTCCTCTCCAGCTTCTCCAGCGACTCCCTGGTGAACGGCCGCACCTGGAGCTTGGTCCTGGGCGCCGCCCGCAGCGGGTCGGAGTTCCGCTTCTCGAGGGGGCGGCCGGCGCCGCCGTCGGCGGGCGGCGCCTCCACGTGGCTGTCCGGGCCGCAGGGGTACGACACTGGCCGGCGGGGCCGCGGCGGGCAGCGTGCGGCGAGCAGCGGCTCGCGGTCGGGGGGAGTCGGGGGTGGCGGCCTCGGGGGTGGCGGGCGCGGTGGCCGCCGGGGCCGCGCGGGGCGGGCTCGACATGGGGCCGGCGGCTGTGCGCTCGGTGGTCTACTCGGCCCCTGCGGGGCAGCTCTCCGTGACGCGAGACGACATGGCGGAAGGCTCGCGGTTAACTGGAGGGCGACGCGTCGCGCCGACGGCGGAGACGGCGCAATCGCCGCCGCCGCCGCCGCCGCCGCCGCGCGTACGCGACGGACCCGACGCTGCGGAAGAATAACTTGGCGTGCAGGTGCTGTGACCACCTCGGGGTCCATACACCCGGCGGTAAAAATGAAACAGAATGAAGTTTGATGTTTTTTAATTTGTTTTTCTACCTCATTTGTCGCTTTTGATACAATAATTGTATCAAAACCTACTGCTAATACTATAAGCCGAAAAATAAAATCTGAAACCTCTGCTTAAATGGGTGGAGGAACCATTCAAACCCTTTTACGAAAATATTATTGAAACATCAAAAATTAAAAGAAAATCCAAGGAAGGCACAAAATAAGCTCTATTTTTATAATATTATATAAAAATAGTTTGACAATAAAAAGTTTTATGTCAAAACGTATGTTTCGTTTCAGAAACAACCTAAGTCCATTTTTATTGATTTTTTTGAAGTTTCGTAAATAAACTGCTCGTCACAATTAACACTTTTTAGATCAGCGCCATTTTCGTTCTATTTGAGCTAGAGACTTGCGGTTTAAAAATTTCGGTAGCCCATAGGGTTGTTTTTAATTCCCCGAAGTCGCCACACTGTGACTTGAACGGTTAGCCGTCCACACCCAAAAAACCAACCCTATGTCGAAATTTGAATTCGCAAGATTTTGAAGGCAAATTCAGAGTCCTACAAGATGGAATAAGAAGGACGCTGTCGGGTAAAAACCCTATTCAGGCATACATTACGACCTGCTCAACAATCCCTGAGCGTTTGGTCGCTGCCCCACCCTTTCAACCCATTTCCAGCCCCCGTGAATCATCCCTCTGCAGTTATGCTGGGTTTAACGTGCTCTGGCCACTGGTTGGTGGTTTCATTGATCCAAATGCTGTTAAAATCATTTGATCTGGAGCGCCACAACCAATTTTCACCCGTAGACCATTCAAACATCCCTCCAGACCATCGCTACACCTACCTCCCCCCTCCCCCACTCAACCCCTCTGGTTCCACCACTGTTGGAGGCTACGTGGGCAGTCGTTTGGTCTCTATCATGTCCTAGCATCACATGAAGTATCTCGACGTTGACTGGACTCACTGAGGACCGTCGATTGAGCGCCAAAAGTAAAATTCCACCCCCAAGCTACCCCTTGCAAATTTGCTACGTTGCGGGGATGTAAGCAGGTTTCTACACGTGGGATGACTTACAAAGAGTTGTTGAGTAAACCTAAATCCATTCCGGCCCACTCTGAGTAGTTCGTTTCTTTCAAATCCTTCTTTGTGTCCCAGCATCCTATTTTTTTAACACCCTGCAAAAAATTGTTGAGTGAGCGAAAATTCTTAGATGAGAGGTCGTTAGATGGGTAGGTGCATCCTTCCCTTACACTTGTCGATAATCGTGAAATCCGTGAGAGAGACGCTCAGTGAGCGCGACAAGTGTTCCTTGCAGCTTGGGCAAGCGAACGCCCGACTTTCCTAACGCCTGGAAGGTAGGCCACCCATAACAACACCTGTCCAGTGTCACGTAATTTTTTTAAGTTTCCAATTCACTAAAAGATTTGTTCCGTCTTTTGAACTCTGTAACCCAAAGTTAGGTTTTTCTATTACTGTTAAACAATGTTTTCTCCATCAACAAATTCCTAAAGCACAACTAAAAGCTGAAAAAGATCGAATTTCGCTGGCAAAATTTGTGCAAAACCAACCCTTCCGTCACCAAGGGCGGGGGCGATCGCCCCAAAGGGTCAAGTAAAAACCAAAATACTCGGGGGAATGCGGTTCCCGTTGCCTCCAGTGACTTTTTTTTTTTGGCTTTTTTGTTGGTGTTTTCCAGTGGTGGAACCAGAGGGGGTGAGTGGGGGGTAGATGTAGCGATGGTCTGGAGGAATGTTTGAATGGTCTGCGGGTGAAAATTGGTTGTGACGCTCTAGATCAAATGATTTTAGCAACATTTGGATCAATGAAACCGCCAACCAGTAGTCATAGCATGTTAAACCAAGCATAACTGAAGAGAGGGCTGGAACTGGGTTGAAAGGGTGGGGCAACGACCAAATGGTCAGGACTTGTTGGGGAGGTCGTAATGTGTGCCAAAATAGGGTTTTTACCCACAGCGTCCTTCTTAGTCTATCATGTAGAAGTCTGAAGTTGCCGTCAAAATCTTGCGAATTCAAATTTCGACGTGGGGTTGGTTTTTGGGGTGTGGACGGCGAACCGTTTAAGTCACAGTATGGCGACTTCGGGGCATTAAAAACAATCCTATAGGCTAACGGAATTTTCAAACCGCAAGTCTCTAGCTCAAACAGAACGAAAATGGCACTCATCTAAAAAAGTGTTAATTTTGCTACTAAACGCTAATTTTGACGAGCAGTTTAATTATAGTGCTTTTGTTTATGATAAATTCTTACTTTAGTGGTAAACTTTCGACTTCAAGCTACAGTATTACTTAAAATGTTCAGGTATACTTACAAAACTTTTTTCTTCTCCTGAAAACTCTCAAAAAGTGACAGGTTGAATGAATTTCAGAAACAACCTAAGTCACGACGAGTAAAAAGTAACGACGTTGCTTAGAGGTAGCTCTCTTACGTTGTCTTAATTATCGTTCAGTGTTATTCGTCGTTAAAAGTCATAGATCCGGATTTCGACCTTATTGTACGATATATCCGATCGAAATGGTTTATTTTCTCGACAGGGGAATAAAGCGCCTACATAGATAGACAAAAAGCTCTTAATGGACCTATCGTTAGTGGTATTCTAACAGGAACGACATCTAGTGGTTGCCAACTTGGTCAGACCCACCAGCATACGTCGAGTCTAATTTAGGCACACTAGAGGGTACTCCTATGTCACCACCAACCGATATTGTTACTGCGTGCCCTTTTATTCCTAGCCTTTCCTTTCTTATTTTTCCTTTCCTCTTCTTTTTTTAATTTACTTTTTTCGTCAGTTGCTCACCCCTATCGCGAACAACCCGCCACGTCCGTTTAGCCCCAGAATGCCCCAACGAAATAAGGAAAGAGATAACGCTTATTAGCGGCGGAACGCGGCGCCTCATCCCAGCCTGTTGTGGAACTTTCTATACGAGGGGGACCGTTAGGGATAATTGGGGCACCAGACCAAGAGAGGAGACGGTACGCTAAGCTTAAAAGTGGATGTAGATTTACAGATGATAACGCCCGAGGCTGAATAAATTTTCTCGTTGCGGATGATGAGGGTGTGTTTTCTGACGGCGACGTGGCTTTGTTCCGAAAATAATGCCACGTTGGAGCAGCTCGAAGCCGATCCCCCACCCGATCATTTGATAACAACCAGTCGGTGCCCGGTTATTAAGGAGTCATTTACAGGGTGTTTCATTTTACGACGCAACTGTACGTGCGCAGTTTTCTGGCGCTTCACGCTTTCTGTGACCACTTGAGAAGAAAAAAAAAAATGTCAAAATATTGCTGGAAAATGCACAATATACATGTATAAACCCTTAAAATTATATCTCACTGATAACGGTTTATACATTGAAACCACTGACTTCAGAATAGGCCAGAGGGATGTCCCCTAGAAGTTGTATGTCGCACCCTAATATCTGACGGCCATATTGGTATCACCGTGTGTAAACAAAGTGTTGGGGAGTAATTTTACGCGATTATATAATATCTAGTGTGATAAAATTAGGTTTATCTTTACTAATTATCTGACTTTTTAAAGACTAGATACTATGAAAAGGCGCATAATGCCGGGTTGTGCCAACAGTCCAAGTAAACAAGGGAAATATCCGTCAGAAGTCACATTTAACAGGACCATTTCTGAGACCTCTCTCATTGTAAACAAACGTTTAGTGAAACATAGACTTGTTCTAATTTGCTTTGATTAAATACATTTCTTCGTCATTTAAATTACAACGGGCCATTCAACAATCAAATCTGGCTATGAACGAGGTTACTTTATCGCGGTTATGTCGAAGCGAACTCTGTTGTCAAATTTTTAAAGTAGTTGCCACAATTGTAGAATAAATAATGGAACTCATTTTTAGAAATGACAGTAGAATCAACGGAAAATAGATGTATTCGATCAGAGCTGTATATGAGGACCTCAAGGAAGTTTTTCCAGATGAAGTTATTCATTTCGATCATTTTAGCCGGTCAGTAAAACGTTTTCTAAATTTGTACCAGCAAACTGAAAGTGTAATCGGAAACAAAGAAAGTGGTAAACTCAGAGTAAGAACAGAAGAAAACGTTGAAATAATTAAGAAAGTGATAACGGACAATCCAAGAACATCAATTAGCCATCTGAGCCAAGTGAATCTGACCTATACAACGTGTCAACTAATTTTTGAAAAAATGATGTAGAGCTCCATCCACATCGTCTGCCATCGTATAAAGAGTTTGACTTAACTGTCCACGATCGTATAAAGAGTTTGAACGCGTAGACCATGTTCTCCCCAAGATTTTGCAATTTGATCCCTTGTGGTCATTTTTTCTCTGGCCTTATCTAATAAATTCAATTTTTGGAACTCTCGTTGGCGATATGGAAGACTTTCAGCCATGTCTAAGGCTTCAGTTTCGTAGCGGAGTACATGGTGAGGCCGAATCATCTCCTAAATCGACTATTGAAGTACGATGTAATTGGTGCTCCAGTTCGTTTAGCTTTTCCAGTATTTCCTTTTGTACTTGCCGTCTGGTGACTTCTAGTTTTCTTTCCATTTCTTCCTTATTATTTTGAAATTCCTTCTCAATCTATCAATGTGTTGTTCTACACCACCAATTCTTCCGGAAAATTCATTCAACCTAGTGTTTATTACTTTTTTGGGACTCACAAATTTCCTGACGTCGCATCTCTGCCTCTTCACAGTCTTCTTGTCGTCGTCGTTCATCCTCTTGTCGTCGCTTTTCCTCTCGCCTATCTACCTCTTCACGGTCCTCCTGTCGTCGTCGTTCGTCCTCCTGTCGTCGCTTTTCGTCCTCTTGCTGACGCTTTTCTTCTCCTTGTTGCAAACATTTTAATATTTCACTCACATCCATTGTCGTCGTTTATTTCGTCTTATTTTGTCGATTTCGTATTCACCATATGAACTGTTTTCTCTTCAAATTCTTCGATAATCCCACCGCTGTCACAAAAATGTTACGTATTGTCTTTAAATAATTCACTTCTCCAATTCAAACACGTTTATTGCTACTTTACAACTCGTCGACCTTAACCTGTCTAAAATTCAAACCACAACTAACTTTATCTTAGCAACAACATCACTATTTATAGTTTTTACATGTTCTAGAATATTCATTTGACTTCTAGAATGCTAATCTGTCATTCCATACAATTCTTTACTAACAAGTAGTGTATAAACTAAATAGACTCAATATGTAAACTGTATAACTTAATGTCAGCGGTCACTAATGACACTTCACAAATGTCACAATATTATTTTTCGGCCTTAGGGCAAATTCCTATTTGCCCTAAAAAAACATTCATATTCTATTCGAGTCTATTCTGAACTAGGTGGCTTGAAACGTAAAAACAGAAAACAGGAAACAGTTTTTTGTTAATTTGGTCGCTAAGCTAATACAATTATTATATTAGAAAGATTTCGATAAACACAACAGGCAAACCGTTAGCTGCTAACACTGTGCACGTTAGGTTTATATTTTAACAAAGATTTATAACTGCCACAGGAGTCGTAACTTCGGCGAATCATAGAAGTATAAGGCACGCTAAAACTTTAAAGCCCCGCATTGCAGCCTTTTGCAACGCCTCAAAATATTTTATCATATCGGAACGGTGCTAAAGGCGCGTTGCGGGTATTTTGTGGAAATAAAACAAATGGCGAATGCATAACGACTATTACCTATAACGTTGAATTTAACTGGCAAGGTAAGAGTGGGCCCCGTATTGAGACCAGGCGCGTACTGAAATAATTTCCGAACATAACTGACATTTTTAGCTTACATTCGAGGAAGAAGATTATGCGTATTTACTATACAGCCTCTCCAAAAAGTCTGGAAGCACCAGAATATTATTATTTTTGGAATTGTGAAGGTCATTTCAGTAGTAACTTTCAACTAGGAATGCTATGGTGACCTTGGCGATTACCTTGGCAATGACCTTGAAGGTTTTTTTGGAGGCCATTTTTGTTTTTTAAATAGAAACCCCCTTTTTTGACCTCGGCATTCGACGGAAAAGAGCGGAAAATTTTACGTCCAGATATGCCCTCAGATCATAGGTTAAGGGCGACCTTAGGGGCCACCTTGAAGGTCTTTGAAGTTCAACAAGATTTGTCCATCCTTTGCAAAGAGCTGCATCCGGAAATCACCGATACTCTCCTATTTGACTTCACGTGCCTTGAGTAGTGACCTTAGGTTCGAACTTGCCAATGCCCTTCAAGGTTGTTTGAAGGTCACTTTTCTTTTTACCGGTAACCCGCGCTTTTTCATTCACAACTTAAAGCAACGGTATTTAGTTAATAAGTCAGATATGACCTTAATGACCACTATAGCAATAAGAAAATAACCTTTAAAAAATATTGTTTTTCAAAAATCTTGTTGAACTTCAAAGACCTTCAAGTGGCCCTTAAGGTCGCCCTTAACCTCTTAAGGGCATATCTGGACGTAAAATTTTCCGCTCTTTCGAATGCCGAGGTCAAAAAGGGGGTTTCCATTTAAAAAAACCAAAGATGACCTTCAAAAAACCTCCAAGGTCATTGCCACGGTCATCTCCAAGGTCAGCATAGGATTCCTCGTAGAAAGTTACTACTGAAATGACCTTTTATAATTTCAAAAATGATAATATCCTGGAAGTTATTCGGCTGTTTCCAGACTTTTTTGGACACCCTATATAGACATCCAAAAAAAAACGTCATCATCTCTCGCGATGAACGAGAGAGATGGAAATAGTGGTCATATCTAAGCTTTGTTACTCGTGTGTCAAACTTTTGACAAGTGACTGTCACAATTTGTAAAATAAACAATGGCTGTCATATACTGTGACAGTCTTGACAAGTAAATAAGGTTATAAATTCGATTAAGAATAGAAATACGTCTTTTTTTTCTCGGCCAACTTTGATGACGTTTTTTTTTTTTGGATGTCTATATTTAAGGGGGATAGCCACTGTGACGGCCGAAAATGTAAGCGATTTTCGGGAATTTTTTTCACCGGGATAATTAAGGAATATGGAGATCGCGGTTTTTAATTTTATTAAGTCTATATTCAATTTAGACTATATAAAATTTTATTGAATAATATTAAATAGTTACCAAGTTATAGCCTTGATGTAGAGTCTAAAAAAAATTCTCCACGGTCGCATCGATTTTTCAAAAGCAGGTTATCTGATAAAAAAATCAAATTGCATTAGAGTCTGTATGAATGCAGTTATCGTTGTACGTATCCGATTTTTTTTATTTTGATTTTTCACAAAAGGGAGACAGATTGCAATTTTTTTCTACTTTTTTTAACAAAAAAAGTTGAAAATCGGTTGATAATTACTCGAGTTATCGATGCGACCAGTTTGAAAATTATCGTTTTGAGAAAAACGCGTTTAAAGTTTTCAGTCCATTTTTCTTACTATAAAATCAAGTATTTTTCTAAAATATTTATACGTATAGTCCATCTATTCTGAATTGAAAATGATAAATACGCCTGGGGAACAAAAAAAGCGGTGCAACTTTATGATTCCATGGGCGTGCTCGAATAATAACTTTAGGGATAGATAATAATAATAAGTAATTAACATCGCTTTTAGACATTCATGTAAGTTTAAAATAATACGCTGACTTTGACAATGTAAGTCTTTATTTTTAAATTCATCGTACTCGACCGTTTCGACATATTCACGGGTTATATCTAAAGCTACGTTATTTTCATCCGTTTCGAAAGGCCTTCATAAAGCCATGTTTATTAAAGATGTGTTGAAAAAAAAATATCGATCTTTTAATGATTGAATTCTTTAGCCTACGATCATTTATGAAAATTGAAAATTAAAAATTTGAGAAATAAAATAGTAATACCTTATAAAAACTGAGCCCAGACTGATGAATGTATTTTCTGCAACATTCGCAGGATAGCCTTTCTCCTGTTTAAAAGTTCCATTGCGCTGTTATATCCCTTAAGGTGTTCCGTCGACTTTTTTTTGCAAAGCACACTTCTTCCTCAATTTCGTTATTTTTATTTAAAACACTAATAATTACTAATTACAGCTAATTAATATTATTTGCAATGAAAAATAATTTTTGCGACGTTGATTTTTTTATAATTCCAATTGCCCTGGGAGTTGCATGAATGTAGCTTAGGTATTAGTTAATTTTCAAGACATACGTGTGGTGGCGCGACCTCTTGACACATTTCCCAGCATGCATTGCAGGATTAGAATACCTTACTCTATATATCTTACATTCGCTGTGGTTCCAATCTTCCCCTTCTACAATCTTTGGAAAAAACACCTTATTAAAATTCGACCGCTGTCACCTGATGTCGAATGACACAAGCATTACTCAAATGCTTATGGTTGTCTTTTACTTGCACATTCCAACAGCCATCACAGTAACAACACCAGAGTCAACTCCTCCGTACCCAATATTTCTTTGAATTCGCCACGCTCCTTCTGCCGATGGACGTCCTGGGAGGCATGATGATACTCACCCACGACCTGAAGCACCACTACGCCTCCAAATACCTTAAGTCGAAAAAGACCATCATCTACTTCTTCTCCTCCTCGACGGCAGATAACGGCGAGTTCCTCGACGCGCTCAAGCAGTTCTACGAGGAGAATCGCAAGAGGAAGGTGGGCATGGAGATCATCTACGTATCGTCCGACTCCAGCGAGGACGAGTTCCAGGAGTACTTCAAGCAGCAAGGGCCCTGGATCGCCATACCCTTCAAGGCCAGCATGTGCGACGAGTTACGATGGATGTACGACATCACTTACCTGCCCCAGTTGGTTGTCGTGAAAAAATCGGACGGTTCCATTATCTCCAAACGCGGAAAGGAGGAGCTGGAAAAGCTGGGTATCAACGTGCTGGTCACCTGGATGACTGATTGAATGAGTCGTTGTCCAAAATACCAAGTTATTGATTCTATAAGGTTAAATGAATATGTAGTTTAGCTGGTTTCGTTTTTAGACAAAACGTTTCTTAATTTGGTTCAATATTATATAAACAATATATAGACGATGATGGTTTGTTCCAAATACCTACTGTTCCTAACGCGTCGAAGAATCAGCGTCCTCTGCATTATAATAGAGAGAATTTACCTTCGCATTTTAAGACGCCAAGAACAGAGGTCTGGAAAATACCGTATTGGAAAACTTATCGTGTGTCCAGCTTTCCACTTCAAACGCCGATGCTGTACGTGACATGATTTTGTAGAATCGTAAATGTAGGCAAACCATATAGATATAAACCAGATATAGTGCACATTTGGCTAAAACGTGTCTGTTATATCAAGGTTTGGAGATGAAAGAAAGTTCGCTATTGTGTTAGGTGATCGATTATTTATTTCTTAATTCATTTAATTGAGATAACCGTTTCCGTTATATTTCATTTTGAGGTCCATTTATATGTATATTAAGAAAAAATTGTTTCAACTACTACTCGGATTATTTTTGATTCCTAGAGAGATATAAATATGTAATATCATTACACAATTACATTTAAGTAAAAATATATAATTTGTATTATTATAATAATATGTACAATATATTTGCCCTTCTACGAGGTGTTTAAATTAAGTAATGAGACTGACCACGTAGCGCATGATCTAGCAACACTGCGGAGACGGGACTTGGAAGGGCGGTAGGTTAATATGTAATGCAATTTCAGTACAAGTTTCAACTTGTTAGAGTCATTTGTTTGTTCTTTGTCACTGTTTTCGTAAACTGTTTTTTTTTCTAGTGCGTTTTAAAAATGAGTGATATTAATTTTAAGCAACGGTGTACTATCAGGTTTTGCTTCAGACTTGGACACAGCGCAACGGATATTTTTGCAAAACTTCAACACGCTTACGGAGACGGTGTTTTTTCAAGAGACCTTTCATAGAAACAAAAGGACATCAGGAGAGAAAGGTAAAAATAATCCCCTTTTTATGTAGTACGACCCGGAAACCAAGCGCCAAAGCATGGAATGGCACACTTCAAGCTCTCCAAGACCCAACAAGCAAGAATGAGCAAGATCAAATTGTCCACAAAGAGTTTGTGCCTCAAGGCCAAACAGTAAATCAATACTTTTACAGAGAGGTTCTTGAAAAACTAACGAGTTTTTAGACAGTATAAACATTCCTGTGGCTGCTCAGCCTCTCTATTCGCCTGACTTGAGTTCTTGTGACTTTTTCTCTTCCCGAGATTAAAAAATCACCTCAAGGGACGTCATTTTGGGACCACAGAAAACATTCAAACGTATGTAACCGACCAGCTGAAGGCTATTCCAGTAAATGAGTTCCAGCACTGCCATGAGGAATGGAAGAACCGTCTCCAACTCTGTGTGACTTCCCGAGGCAGTTATTTTGAAGAAGACAATGCTGAATTGTAATTCTATTCGATTAAAAAAAAAAAAACCTCATTCATTTAATTTCTCTTAATTTACACACCTCGTATGTGGAATAATAACGTTGCAAATGCTTTACAACCCATTAAATCAGCTATATTAAAATCTTCAGTTAATATATTCATTTACCGAAGAAAATTAGTGTCAATCCTTTTAAAAATAATATTCCTCAAACGGCACAGAAGACAAAAAAGAAAATGTAAATAAAAAAGTCTTTAATTCCTTCCTAAATACGTCGTACAAAAATTGTTCCAGAGCAACGCGTAGGGAAGAAAATCGCCCAGGTCCTTTACTTACAATATTTATTGAATGTAATCGGTCCAAGTGACCAACACGTCGATGTCCAACTCCTCCAGCTCCCTCGTCCCCCTCCTAGTCACTATGAGTCCGTCCTTCCGCACGACCACGATCTGGGGCATGCACGTAATGTTGTACCGCCAGCGCAGCACCTCGGCGAGGGTGTTGCCGAACGGTATGGAGTACCAGGGACCGTGCTCCTTGAAGTGCTTCGTGAACAGCTTCTCTTCTGTATCCGCCGACACGTAGATCACCTCCATGCCGGAGTGTCTCCTCTTGCCCTCCTCGTAGACGGCCTTCAGCTTCTCCAGGAGGTCGGGGTGGTTCACCCACGAGGCGGTGAAGTAGTACGCTATGATCTTGGCGGTTTTGAGAACGCGGTTCACGTGAAAGGACTGGCAGTTGGCGGTCACCACCTTCTTGCCCTCCAGCATGTCCATTCCGGTTGGTCTGCGAATGGATGCATTGAGTGTCAGGTGTGACGTATGTCAAGGGCGCGGAAATTACAAAGAACAGAAGTGCTTGAATGATCCGAACAAAGTTCGTCACTACCTCACAGGGACAAAAAGAGACTGTTCAAGAGGATTAGAAAACTGGCATGGCCAAATTAGTTGATCCGTATACGGACTATCTTCAACTCGCTTGATATTTGGTATACGGAGTTTTTGTTTTGCTGAGCACGAATCTGCTTATGAAAATACCCGCAAGTGTCCAAGAGTGTCCGTAAGTGCCTCGAAATGCCCACAAGTAAGGTTGAAATCAAGAAGACTAGAACTAAGGAGACCGAACTCGTTCGGTATCTAGGGATCAAATCTGTCCGCCTCCAGGAGGCGCTGTAAACAGTAATGTACTCGAGTCACGTGATGAGCAGCGGTCAGCGGTCCACATGTGAATGTTTCTCATAGAAAACCATGCTATGGTTTTATATGACGTTTATCATTAAGCTGTCAAAGCTGGTGCTTACATGCCGTTTGGCTTTAACAAAAATATATACAAAAATAAATGTGGTTCAAAAGTGCTGTGTTGCATTGTGTGATTTAAGAAGCGGTCCGAATAACCGGACATTATTTCAAATTACTGATGTATGTATGAAACGAAATATTTTCCTTTGTTGTATTGTTAACATTGAAGCACGTAACATTAAATAGTTTGAGTACATTTTCATATTGATCATTGCGAAAATTTGTAATTGTAAAGACATTACTTGTGTAGATTCAATATAATATTCAACAACAACAAATTAACGAAAAATATCGAGCGGCTGTCAAATGTATTCACACCACGGACATTCACACGGACTCTAACCTCTAATGCACACAGATTAGTACAGAACCACGCTATACGTATAGATATCTGTTTATATACCGTAGCAACCGGAGTACACAACTGTTTATAGCGCCTCTGGAGGCGGACATATTCGAGCCCGTCGCGTTATAGAGCGAAAAGCCGCAGTTCGGTCTCCTTAGTTCTAGACTTCTTGGTTGAAATTGCAAGAAACATTATTTGGTCTTGGCAAGCGGGCTTTTAAAATACTTAGTTTTATATTTTTCTTTTAAACTGATACTTAAAATTAAGGAAATTCCTCAAATAGGGAGGAACCCTAATTAAATCAATAAAGTTTTCTGATGTGTCATAAAATATATTTTCAGTATTAGAAAAAAAAAAAATAGAAGGAAAATTATAAAATATAAAAGTTTTCTAATTTAGATGTTATAGTTAAAGGTTTGTTTTTAGTCAGGTTCCTTCCCTTGAGGTGAACAGAGGACTACTGTGAATCATAAAATTTAGGTTACGTCAAGATGGTGATACGCAGGGGAGGGGTATTGTGGTAAAGTAAAAACACGGAACATAAAATCTCCAAAAAAATAAAATAAGATATCTTAAAAAAAGAAAAACCAGGAAAAAAAAATATTCTAAAATAATGGTTTAAGAAAATAAATTAATCTAAATTTGCCAAAAGGAAGAAAGAAAAAAAAAAAAAAATTAAAATTTTAATAATAAATAGTAATGTGTTATAATTAAATAAAAAAATTGGTATAAATTGGTCATGAAAAGTGAGAAAAAAAAAAAAAAAAAATTAATTAGTTGGTGAAAGAAAGTAGTTAATGGTTTATATTTTATTTTTTTTGCATGTCATATATGAATTGTCTATTGCCTTTTATTGTTATTGTAAGTCTATAATTTTGATATTTATATAGTATTAAAAAAATTAAAAAAATTAGTAAAAAAATTTATTATAATATTAATAGATATTAGATAGTTTTGATAAAAAAGTGACACAAAAGTAGATTTAGTTAATATTTTAATAAATTAAATATAGTTGAAATTTTAATGGATAAAAATGAAAAAGTATTATTATAATAATAAATAAAATATTAAAAAATAATATAAATATGGATCTTTATTACAGAATTAAAGAAAATCCTACAAAAAGAAAAAAAAATAACAAAAATAAAATAAAATGTTCACGATTTCTTATGAGAATGTATTTCACTATTATTTAGGTTTCTTTTAGCAGTAGGGCCAAAGTTGTCTGCACCAAAATTACTAAATAAATAAAGGTGGGATGGATGATGTTGCGATATTTGCTATCTAACTTTCAGCCCCGTGTGTGCACGATTACGATTTCTGTGGCGCCACAAAATAAACTTAAATAGATGTAGAACAGGACAAAATAAACACTTTTTATTTCTATAAAGAAGTCGATATCTCGCTTGGTTTTCGAGATATCGAGGATGGAAGTTTTAAATTGTAATATTGGTGTATACCAGTTATGTGGCAGTTGAAATGGTTTCGTACTCAGATTCGTACTCAGCACACCAAAAAAAACCCGTATACCAAATTTCAAGCGATTTGGAAATAGTCCGTATATGAAAGTACAGCCGACCGTACCGTCAATGGGCGCTGTAGATTGACAGAGATCATCGATCGGTGTTAGTTGTTACCTGTGTTAGGTGTTACCGGTTAGATGCCGGTGTTAGTTGTTACCTGTGAACATGTCAGATGTCAACTTTCGTGCTGTCATTTTTTGTCCGGTGTTGTTTTAGTTCGTATCGGTGTTTTAGTATTCGTTTTATTTCTTCAATTTATTTGCTTCATTAAAATCATATTTATTGGACTCCAGGAAGCTTCTAATAGTGTTGTGACTTATAATTGTATTTATTATATTGTAGAGAACTGGACTCTTGGACTATAATTTCAGTATTATCAAAGGTAGTTGCTCAGTTAATTATTGTAGTCTGTTCTTGCTACGACTTGCCAATAATATAACAGGACCACTACTTGCGATAGTTTTCAAACTAGGTATTAACGTGGTATTAACCTACAAAGGCATATTTGAAATTGTCGCCACATTAGTAAGTAGTAATTTCATCGTACCGTCCGAGAGGGCACCACTATTTACTTATTTCCAAACGTATAAGATTGTTTGACCCATCCTTTCCTATTTATCTATGCCTGGACATATAATATTGTTCTCTTTTTTAGAGTTTAAAGGCTTTTTCTCTTCAAAAAATTTTGCGTTTTGCAATCTCATGTTGTTTACTCAAATGTGTATTATTATTTTCCATTTCTGACCTTTCCAATTCTTTTTAAGTGTTGATGTTATTACAGAAGCTTTTTGCCTCTTTCTACTCGCTTGTTCTGAACGGTTTTATCTACTTTGGTAACAGTCTGATATCAATTAGAATTTTGCACCCCCTACAAGAAAGTTCAGTAACTAAATTTTTGAGGTAGTCAAGTGGGGTGATCTAACCTAACAAAATATTTCTATACAATAGCACAAATATGTACATATTAACTACTATTAACAGCATAAATTATTTTTAATATTAAATTTTACTTCTTTGAAAAAAATATCTGTTATTTTTATAATTAACATTTTTCGACAACCGACACCCTTATTTAAGATTCACGATAACAGCTGATGTAATAAAGAGCAACGCCATCTCTTAGAATATACTACAAGTGTCTTTGTAGGTTGAGAAAACTCCAGTAGAACAAAGCTCTTATATTTAACGATTTAAAAAAAAGTTCATAATCTTGCCCATTTCGCCATCTTGCTCCATTCTCCCTTACTTATAAGATGCCGAAAATTTTAAAACTTGGTCTTAATTTAATAAGTAAAGAAAAAAGGGGGAGTATACCATCATCCTGTCTCACTTAGTATAAGAGGTGGCTATTAAATAACCGAACTGATTTTGCTACCAGCACGCTGCGAGCGTGTCGCGACAAAAGTTTGAACAGAACTGTGTGGGAAAATGGAATGAATGGGAAAATTTTTACAGAAGCTTATGCAATGTTAAAAGAAATATACGAAGAAGTTTTTGAATGGTTTAAACGGTTTAAAGAGGGACGTGAAACAACCGAAGACGATCCACGCCCCGGACGGCCCTCAACGTAAAAAACGGACGAAAAAATTAGTAAATTAATCCGCGAAGATCGTCGTCTAAGCATCCGAGGGCTCGCTGAAATAACAGGAATCGGCAAAGAATGTGTTCGCCAGATTTTGCATGAATCGTTCAACATGCGCAAAGTTTGAAAGAATGAACAAAGAATGAACATTTGCGCTGACATTCTAAACAACATTGACTCTGATCCAGGCTTGTTAGACACTGAAAGAGACAAGATTCGAAAGTGTGGAAGCGGTTAAAGCAAAAGCGATGGAGGTTCTGAACCAGCTGAGAGAAGCGGACTTCCAACACGGCAGTGTTCAAGGCAGATCGCCAAGGGGAATACATTGAAGACGAAAAAGTTGCTACTGTAATTGGTATGTAACGAATAAAAAGTGTTATGACAGCAGTTCGGTTATTTAATAGCCACACCTCGTACATTCGCGATATTCAGAGTTGATGACTGAATTTAACTAAAAACATTTTTTAATATGTATGTACATTGTCTAATGTCTTGAATAATGTTTTATTAGACTGCGTTAGGCCCTTTTTTGGCACCTCAGCGGTTGCATCGAGGCTGTCAGCGGGTTGACGACACAACAACGGCGGCGGCGGCGGCAGTGGCGACGGCAAAAGAAGCCCCAGGTGCGGTGTGGGGGCGTATCGATCGGCCGTTTGCGGAGACCAGTGCGTCACATACGTCACACTACCCCAAGGGCGTAGTTTGAGGAGATGGAGAGGCTCCATTGCATTATTAATTTTGAAAGATTTTTTTTAGTAGGCACATCACCTTTCTAGAGCTCATAAAAAACCGTAAAATCAATTCATTTTAGATAATAAGTTTAGTAGGAGTATATTTCTGGCATTTCCTACGTGGTATATTTCTGACTTTCCAACTTTTTTTTCACTGTCAAAAACACATATTTGTTAATAGCTATATGAAGTCACCAACCAACGCTAGTACCTCCAATTTTCTTTTTTTTTATGACACTATATAAATAAGTATTAAAATCGAAACCCCACTTTAGAGATCACCCTGTTATTCGGATTTATCATAATGGCGATATAATTGCATCAGAAACTAACCAGAATAAAAAGACAATTAAAACTTTTTTATAAGGATTTCTCTTGATTTATTAAAATAATTATATTGGCAACCAACTTAACAGAGACTCGGTAAAGTGAGTTGCATACCTTCAAATGCACAAGACTTGATTTGCTTTCTCTGTATATTTGCGAATATTTGTACTGAAATTTAAATATATATCTACATACATACAGTACGTCTACGGTAGAAATAAAATTTGACGATTATAATTATGTTCAAAACAATGCACATCTGATACAGGTTATTTAATTATTCAAAAAAGCTTATTTAATTACCATTTTTTTTCTGTCGGCATTTCACGAGAATTCATTCGGAACCAAATTATTTCCTTTAACGTTTTTTACCGCAGCCCGATGTTTGTCAACATTCCGCTTTTTTTTTGCCCGCTGCTAAAATTTCATATTTGTTAGTCAACGCCGCATGTGTTAATATTACCTTTTAGACAAGTGATATTTTCGTGTAATTAACTATTCAACCGTTTTCGAACTCTAACTTTCTACCAGCGTTTTTAAAATACAGAATAACCAATTAAATTTTTAATGATGCTTAAAATTATGCATTGTAGGTTGTTTAGATCCTCAAATCTTATTCATAAAAATATACTATAAGAAAAGCTTTTTGAAACACGATGTTTAAAAAATATACTGGCTTACATATGCACTAAAAAAATAAAATAAGTTTGTCAATTCTAGAAATTTTTAGTAATAAGAAAAAAAAGTAAAAGTTAAACCTTCGTTTTTAATGACCGTTCATGCAGCAATCCTTATTTTTAAAATTATTACTAAAAATTATGTTTACTGCTGACTGGGTTTTTAACGAAGGTTTAACTTTTATGCTTATTTACTATTCTTATTCTTTATTACTAAACATTTCTGTGAACCCACCATAAGAGCTTCGTGTGTAAAACATAACTTATAATTAGTGTTGGCCGAAATGAGCCGTAAGACATAGGCGTACTCATCGTAATATAATACATATAATACAAGAAAATAAACAATATTAGATATTGTAACAAAATCAATATATTCACACTTTATAACCACATACCAGTGTGAAAATTAAGTAATGAGATTTTTTTAATTTTTTTTTATTCGAATAGAATTACAATTCAGTATTGTCTCCTTCAAAATAACTTCCTTGGGAAGCCACACAGCGCTGGAGACGGTTCTTCCATTCCTCTTAGAAGTGCTGGAACTCATATACTGGAATAGCCTTCAGCTGGTCGGTTACAGCCGTTTGAATGTGTTTCATAGTTCCAAAATGACGTCCCTTGAGGTGATTTTTTTAATCTCGGGATGAGAAAAAAGACTCAAGTCAGGCGAATAAGGAGGCTGAGGAGCCACAGGAATGTTTTTACTGGCTAAAAACTCGTTTACTGAAATGTCTCTGTGACAAGGCGCATTGTCTGGCTATCAAAAAAGCAAATCAGCATGCATTTGATCTTGGACTTGCTCATTCTTGCTTTCTTGCAAACACCCAAGTCTCATCACCAGTAATGACACGTTCCATAAAATGAGAATCATTTTCAATCGATTCCAAAAAGTCAAGACACCTTTCTCTCCTGATGTCCTTTTGTTCCTGCGAAAGGTTTTTCAGAACCATTTTTGCGCAGATTTTTCTCATCTTCAATTTGTTAGTCAAAATCTGATGAACAGTGGTGTGATTCAAATTTAACACCTCCCCGATCATTCTTGTCGTCAACCAACGATCTGAACGCACAAGATCCCGTATTCTATCGACATTTTCATCGGTTCTTGAAGATGAAGGCCTTCCGCTGCGTGGTTCATCTTCAATCAATTCTCTTCTTTCTGAGAATGTCTTAAACCACCGGAAAACCTAGGCTCTTGAAAAAAACGCGGTCTCCGTAGGCGTGTTTTGCAAAAAGTTTTGCAAAAATATCCGTTGCGCTGTGTCCAAGTCTGAACCAAAACCTGATATCACACCGCTGCTCAAAATTAATGTCACTAATTTTTTAAAAAATGAATGAAATAAGATGAAAATATATGCTTATATTTTGAGAACGACATATACGTGTTTCACCTATAGCTTGGAGCAGCGAATATACTTCGATCACAATTTATAGTGACAACTGTTAACGACAATGCACTGTTCTGTAATTTTTGCATGACGTCGTACAAATAGCTTTGACATTCTATGTCTTTATTATGGGATTGCCCCTGGAAAATATTGCGATCTGCGTCATGGTTTTGCGTCACGTCACGCTTGGTAAAGATGGTTTGCCTAACCTGAAGGGGCAAAGCCCCTGGAAGATATTGCGATCTGCTTCATGGTTTTGCGTCACGTCACGCTTGGTAAAGATAGTTTGCCTAACCTGAAGGGGCAAAATCTGGGGTAGGGAAAACTCTATCGAGCATCATGTATGTGACGCATGACGTCATGGGTCTTGATGGTTTGCCTCTTGGGTCCTCTTTCTGGGTCCTCTCTCATAATAAAGACATAGAATGTTCCATGGCCTCACGTGCGTAGCTTTGTGAGCTATCATTTTAAAGCTGTTTCAATGGACACATCTCGAAATTTGGTCTGGTTCTCCTTAATAACTGCAGCTTCGGCAGGATTAAATTGTTAAATAACAGATTTTATTTGCTGGAAATGTCTTGTCGATACATAACCACAACCGTATATTTTTTAATGCACTTTTCCTCCACTTTTTGTAAGTCACTGCATACAGTTGGTAAATAGTTACGTAACGTTGTACGACCTGGTAAGGGTATGACATTTTATTATTAAAGTAATACGACGCCGACGACATAATCACCTCGAGCACACTAATAATAATACTAGAGTCTGCCAGACGGATGCAATATCCGATTGAATTGAATTCTTAGCTCTTGCAGCGTGTCCGTTTTCAATATTTAACCATTAAAAAAGTCCTGGTACTTTTAAAAATGCTCAGGAATAGTGATGACAGAAAAATTCAAAGGGTAAAAATTGTTGATGACACAGAACCGATATTCAGAGGCACTAGAGATGACAATGGAAACTTTAAATTAGAGGAGGAAAATATGTTTGTCTATCTGTCAGCCTGTATGTATATTAATCTTGTCTTAAGTTTTTTCTGCACCCCTACAATAATTCTTGAACGCTTCAGAATACCAACTTGTAATTTGCCACATTTATAAAAAAACTGAATCTGTTCAAATACTCGTACTAGATATTATTTTATGATATCTGCATGAAAGTGTAATAATATTTAAACCGTCTTGTCTTCGTGTCTTCGCAGCGACCATAACTCCGTATAGTATTTCTTTGACGCCTCTCCCTCGTTCCTCATTAATATCTGTATGTAAATCCGACCGGCCAACCTTGACAGTGAACAGTGAACATCTGATTTGAATGCGTCTGAAGATCAGCGACCTAGAGACTTAAATTGCGGTTCTTGAACAGGTTTTCCATCAGATTAAACAAACTGTTTTTTTTATCCCAGTGTTTATTCGAACATTTTCTGCTTTCATAGTACGAGAGCTTTGTACGAGTAATGGAAGATATTTTATCGCATTGTTCCAAAACTTCGCTTTTTTTAAATATGAATACAGTGGAGCATCGATTATCCGAACTAATTGGGAACCAGGGTGGTTCGGATAACTGATATTTCGGATAACCGATAATTTTAAAAAAAACCTATTTGGGGTGTAGGTACATAATATGTATCTGCATAGATAATTAAATAAACAAACAAACAAACATTAATACAACATACAAATTTATTTTACACTTCAATGTGCACCAAAAAGAAAAAAGAACAACCATCATTTGTAAAAGAAAAAAGTTTCAAGAACATTATGTACATATGTACATATTTACAGTAAATATACATACATACATACCGTTAATACCTATACATTTTAAGAAAAGAAGTCCAATATTAAACGGTTCGGTTAACCGGTCGTTCGGATAACTGAGGTTCGGATAATCGATGCTCCACTGTACCAACATTTTTCCATTTGTATCCCAAATTATAATTGTTTTTGTGTTTTTGTGTTATTGTTCCTCTCTGTAAGGTAGTGTCGGCTGACAAAGAAGGCTGATGCGCAAATACGAGGTGTGTAAATTAAGTAATGAGTCTGGCTTTTTTTTAATTTTTTTATTCGAATAGAAATACAATTCAGTATTGTCTCCTTCCAAATAACTTCGTTGGGAAGCCACACAGCGCTGGAGACGGTTCTTCCATTCCTCATAGCAGTGCTGGAACTCATATACTGGAATTGCATTCAGCTGGTCGGTTACAGCCGTTTGAATGTTTTCTGTGGTCCCAAAATGACGTCTCTTGAGGTGATTTTTCAATCTGGGAAAGAGAAAAAAGTCACAAGGACTCAAACCAGGCGAATAAGGAGGCTGAGGAGCCACAGGAATGTTTTTACTGGCTAAAAAATCGTTTACTGAAATGGCTGTGTGACAAGGTGCATTGGCGCGATGCAACATCCAATTGTTGTTGATGTTTGGTCTCACACGCATGACCCTTTTTCGAAGTTTTTCAAAAACCTCTCTGTAAAAATGTTGATTTACTGTTTGGCCTGGAGGCACAAATTCTTTGTGGACCCTGACCATCAAAAAAGCAAATCAGCATGCATTTAATCTTAGACTTGCTCATTCTTGCTTTTTTGGGTCTTGGAGAGCTTGCCATTCCATGCTTTGACGCTTGGTTTCCGGGTCTTCCTCAAACACCCAAGTCTCATCACCAGTATTGACCTGTTCCATAAAATGGGGATCATTTTCAACTTGGGCTCTTGAAAAAACACTGTCTCCGTAGACGTGTTGAAGTTTTGCAAAAGTATCCGTTGCGCTGTGTCCAAGTCTGAAATAAAACCTGATAGCACACGGTTGCTCAAAATTAATGTATAAATAATAACTCATTTTTAAAACGCACTAAAAAAAACGGTTTACGAAAACAGTCACAAAGAAAAAACAAATGACTCTAACAAGTTCAAACTTGTACTGATGGTGCATTACATGTTAACCTACCGCCCTTCCAAGTCCCATCTCCCCAGTGTTTCCTCAGTGTGTCCTCAGTGTACTTAATATACACACCTCGTATACAAGGTGTCCTAGATTATTAGACTATAGTTTTTTTTTGGATGTCTCTTTACTTTAGTTAACTAGAATTAAAACGTATTGACTTTCCTGCCAAATTTTTTGCAGTTTTAATATCTGTAATTTCCGAAATATCAAGAGAGAGAGAAACTTTGTGACGCCCAGTATATACTTTAAATTAATAATTCTTATTCCTGCAAATATATAAAATCTCTAGGTAGGTGAAAGAGACCATGAAAACATTCTTCGAAATCTCTGAGTCAACCAAGATTAAATAAAAGAATTTAACGAGGAAAATGCCGACAATAAAAAAATTTACTCATGCTAAATAGCACAGAAGTTGATAAAGGTTTATGAAACGTTTTATATACACTTTCGAATACAAAAACAAATAAGATTCTAATTATATTTACTTGACTAACAATATTAACGAAAACAGCCGTACTACGAGGCAAAAAGTCAACAGGAACGCACAAGTCTCCAAATTAATATTGTAATGACCAGTTAACGGTTTACTAACAGTAACTGGTCAGATTATGTTACGTTAATCGCCAATCATTATGGAACGATGCGAATGATAGATAGTCAAATTTTTTTTTTAGAATGCAGCGACCATTCCTCTAGCCGTTTACTTTGAGCTAATTCGTGGCGTTTTTTTTTTTGGTCTTGACTGAGAGATTAGATGTTGAACTTGATTCGTAGCGCAGTATTTTACACATTTGCATTTGTTTGTCCCAGCCAACGTTAATATTGTCCAAAAAAGTATGCCTTGTACGAAATAAAAACCGATGCAGTGCAATGACACCACCACTCAATTACGTTGAAATAAAATCTGTAATGAAGTGTTTTATTAGATATTAAATTTCGCGCTTGATATTCGTTGTTATTGCAGTTGGCAGCAGATCCGAAGTTATCGTGTTGTATTACACTCGAACCCCTCTTAAGTCACCAAATCCGTGCATCATCGTCACGCTTAAGTCGCGAAATTTAGTCTCTCTTAAGTCGCGATCATAACCTTAACTTTTTCGTGTTTTAGCTGCAAAAATAAATATTTAGAGATATACCACTGCACTTATTATAACAAAAAATGAGCCAACTGAACAAAAAAATCAACGTAAGTATACCCAGTCGTGTGTGACAAAGTTCAATTTTCCACTTGAATGAATATTTTAGAGGTTAAATATTTTAAAAGACACCTAACCTATTTTAAAGGTTAGGTGTCCATATTTAATGTATTACACAATCATTTTTTTTTTTCAATAAAAATTGTATTCATGCGAGAATCCATTTTCCAAACGTAGTTCTAAAACTTTTACAGGCGGCGACTTAAGAGGGACGGTTTCGTGACATAATAGGGGAAAACGTGGTGAAATAAGAGGGGATGTGAATAAGGAGAAGGTGACTGAAGAGGGGTTCGAGTGTACTTAACATTTGCAGGCCGTTCCCTTCGTCTGTACACATAAATTTTGAGACACCGTCTGTACACAGAGTTTAAAAGAAAGAAAGAATGTTGATATTTTTTCCAAGAAAAATACTTTCAAAAAAATCTGAAAAAAATTCTAGTATACTTATTGAGGACCCTTTTTAAGGTCCAATTGTTTTTTAGCGATTTTTATTCAACAAAATTTGTTATAACAGTATAAGTATATGTAGCAAAATAGAAAAACAAAACAACTTTCACAAAAAAAATCATATCTCAATCAAAATTTTATGTCAAAATAAAGTTCTTTCGGGATTTCATAGTTGAATATATGTACTTTTAGAAAAAAAAAGCAAATGCTTTGTTTTTAAAACCCATACTTATTATGAATATTGTACATGTCGTTCTTTTGGGTAAAAAAAATTCGGAAAACGAGTACTTATAGGTTTTATTTTTCATTTATTTATCAAAAAACTTTTACAAAAACATGAAAAATGTTATTGGACAATACTAAAAGAATATTAATTGGACAATTTTTTTTCCAGCGCAAGAGAAAAAAATTAGTGCGATGCTTATCACACACAGGATGAAATACCGTCGCCGTCTGTACACAGGGTCCTTTTGGGAACACTGGGCACTTTCACTCTTTGCTGTTCAAACACCAACTGGCCCATCTTGGCGACCTTATGCAAACAAGGTCCCAACACTACCCAGTTTTTTAGGGAAGGGAGCCAAGCCAAGGGACGGGCCGTTTCGCATTTGAAAGAAATTTAACTTGAAAATTCGGCTTGTTCCCAAAAAGATCCTGTGTACAGACGAAGGGTTAACAGTGGATTGTGTCTTTTTGTGAATTTCAAACTTTTATGTTGCATTGTGAAACTGTTATTTTTCAGAACAATCAAAGTGTTATAGTTGTCAGACTTCCGTTTGCGAAATGCCAAAATAGTTAGACGGCTACTGCCAAGAGTTAGTATGCATCTTTGATACGCTATTTTTAAAAATAGTGAAACAACAATGATACATTGCTATACCCTTAACAGCTGTTAGAAATGTAATTTAAATGTAAAATTAAAATTTTAATTAAAATCACGGTGTAATACCTTGTTTTAGCTCGTAGCAGCAGCCCTTATCTTGAATGTTTCTATAGTTAATTCTATTTCACAAAAAATAAAAAATAACAATGAACTCCTTAAAATCACCTAGAAAGCGTAATCCTACCAAGAGGGTTACAAATACTGTAGCATTGAATACGAGTGCTATTCGTAACATTAAATTTTTTAAAATATCAAAACTGCTGTGTGTCTTTTCTACTATTTTTTCCTCTTATTAAAAAAAATACGTCTTGACTAACTTTTACTTCCAATTTCGTCTTCTTTTTTTATACTTGCATATTTATACATCATCCAATGTCTTTTAAAACATATAAAAATTTAAAATTACTTTTCTTTTTAATGTTGAAAAAATAAGTTTCTAAATACTGAATAATTCTATAACAATCTGGCACCAGCGCGCAATAAAACTTAAACACGTGTTTGATGACTCCATCGGTTTTTATTTTGTATGTATTATGTACATATACTTCTACTTAGTACTTAATGACTAAACATTTAAGACAATTAGTTATACCAAACTATTATTCCAGAAATAAAAAAAATATGCAAGCCAAACAAATTAGGTAAAATTCCTATGTTTTGACAGTTACATATCCATGATTTAGACAAGAACTTATGGGTTCGCTGATAATCGCATATAAAATAGATGCATCAACTCTGATTTGAAATTGATGATTCATACATAACCTATAATTTCTCTTCGACAAAACAAAAATATGATTTGCCAATCGGTCTTCAGGGCACGAACCATTTAGGAAGCAAATCAATACGGAAGACACTTAGTTAACCTCCACACCGACAAACGCAAAAACTTGAGGTTAGCACTGGGAAGTACTTGGAACGTATCCAAAGAGTAGATAAATCATTACATCCATCTAATAAACTATTCTGAACACCAATTTAAGTACTCAAATAGCGCAACAGAATACGTAATTGACACAACGAATGTCATATAAGGGATGTACTGACGAAACAATAGCACCAAAAAAAAATAATAAAAGAAGTCATATATGTATCTACAAACAATTTGCTTTATCTACACCATTCTTAGAAGTTTTTCTTTGTGTAAAGTTGTTTTTTTTTACATGTTAAGTTGATGTGTTTTTTATTTACCCCTATAAAACCTTAAATGCTTTTTCCAAACCCAAACCTACAAGTCGGTATCTTCCAAATAAAAAGTCCCTCATTAACTTCCATAAATTATATAGGACTACAATACAAGGAAAAAGTAGGTTGTTACACTTTTTGTACCTTTTATTTATGTGTTGCACCTTTTACTCTGATAAATAATCTTTGACAATCCATCGTCAAAGCGATTTGTTTATTTCTTGGGAGGACAAACGTGCAAGTAGGTTTATTGAAAGAGATAAAAGAAATAAACGAATGTCTCCGATGCTCCGATGACTTCAAACAACACTTCTCTATTTTCTTGAATGAATTCGCTCCCGTGAAAGTAATTTGTATACAAAATACGCGCATTGTTGAAAGGACAATAATTTAATAGACTGGCGTGTTCTTGGTACAAGTAAACTGTTCTCTTCTTTCGTAGCTTGTACTGGTGGATTTAATTTATTATACATTATTTTATTAATGCCATTCAAAGAAGGACATTCTAGAAATCATTGATGTAACTCAAAATTGAATTGTGGCATCAAATAAAAAATTAAATTAAAATATGTGTATGGGGCTTCCTTTACTTATGAATTAATACATTAAATTATAAAATACATTCTTGTATCAATTAAACAATTTGAAAGGAAATTTTATTTTTCGTATAATAGAATATTAATTGTGACCTAATTGTAATTATGTATTAAAAAAATATATACATATGCACAGGGCGTTCCACCTAAGGCGGTTTCTTCCATGACTGTTATTGTAAATTTAAAAAAAAAATGTTCCAAATAACAGTTGCCCAAAATAATGTGGTGCATGTTTTTAAAATATGTATTTCTAAAATTGAGTGCTCCATTTCCTGTAATCAGACACAACTTCGTATTCAATTTGCTTCAGACTTGGACACAACGTAACAGATACTTTTTCAAAACTTCAACACGCTTACGGAGACAGTGTTTTTTCAAGAGCCCAGGTTTTTCGATGGTTTAAGGCATTCTCAAAAGGAAGAGAGTGGATTAAAGATTAACCACGCCGCGGAAGGCCTTCATCTTCAAGAACCGATAAAAATGTCGATAGAATACGGGATATCGTCGGTTGACGACAAAAATGATCGGAAAAGAGTTAAATTTGAATCACACCACTGTTCATCAGATTTTGACTAACGAATTGGAGATGAGAAAAATCTGCGCAAAAATGGTTCCAAAAGACCTTTCGCAGGAACAAAAAGACATCAGCAGAGAAAGATGTCATAACTTGTTGGAATCGATTGAAAATGATCCCCATTTTATGAAACGTGTCTTTACTGGTGATGAGAGTTGGGTGTTTGAGTACAACCCGGAAACCAAGCGCCAAAGCATGGAATGGCACACTTCAAGCTCTCCAAGACCCAGAAAAGCAAGAATGAACAAGTTGGAGATCAAATGCATGCTGATTTACTTTTTCTGATAGCCAGGGAATTGTCAACAGAGTTTGGGCTTCCAGGCTAAACAGTAAATCAACACTTTTACAGAAAGGTTCTTGAAAACTTCGTAAAAATGCGTGTGAGACCAAACATCAAGAACAACGGAATATTGCATCAACTGAACAATTCGCATCAACTGAACAATCAACTGAACCAGTCGCATTACTTAACCCTTTAACGCCCAAGTGCACTGTTAAGAGATATGAACTTTGAGGCTCATATTACTGATGGAAAAAAATAAAGAAAAAACAACTAAAGCCATGTATTCCTATGTTTTCCGAAGTCGCTCTTTCGAATGGAATCGTTAAGTTTTGCAAAAAAAATTGATGTAACCTTCAATTTTTTAACAAAAACTATTAAAAAACGCGATATTTTCAAGATTCTTTTTTTTTAAATCGCAATTTCAGCTAGGTATGTTATCGTCCTTTATACTACTCAAAAACAAATACGAACGTGCACTCGAGACGTGTACTTGAAGGAAACGTAATGAGAACAATCTACTTTTCTCATTTTTTGAGGTTAAAATAATTAGATATGGCAAAATTCAAAGGGTGATATTTCTCGTTTTTTACCAGTTGCGGGATCATTGACGCAAAAGAAGAATTTTGAAAAATCAGTCCTTTTGGGGTCGCTGATCACGATCCTGATGTCAGAGTTTCAAAAGTCAAGATGGCGGATCCAATGTGGCCACCATCCCGAATCAAATTTCAAATTTTTCGATTATTTTGCCTCAAACTTTGCGAACCCGGGGTTTTAGGGGTCGCTAATCACGATCCCGATGTCAGCATTTCAAAATTCAGGATGGTAGATATGACATGGCTACCATTTTGAAGTAAATTTCAAAATTCTGACATCATGGTCGTAATTAGCAACCCCAAAAACCCTGAAAGTACTGATAACTTTTCAAAATTCTTCTTCTGCTTTAATGATCTCGCAACTGGTAAAAAACGAGAAATATTACCCTTTGAATTTTGCCATATCTAGTTATTTTAACCTCAAAAATGAGAAAATTAAATTGTTCTCATTGCGTTTCCTTCAAGTACACGTCTCGAGTGCACGTTTCTATTTGTTTTTGAGTGGTATAAAGGACGATAACATAGCTGAAATTGCGATTAAAAAAAAAAGAATCTTTCGCGTTTTTTAATAGTTTTTGTTAAAAAATGAAGGTTACATCAATTTTTTTTGAAAATATTAACGATTCCATTCGAAAGAGCGACCTCGAAAACATAGTAATATATTTTAGTTATTTTTTCTTTATTTTTTCTATCAGTAGTATGAGCCTCTAACTAAGTTCATGTCTCTTGACAGTGCACTTGGGCGTTAAAGGGTTAATTTACACACCTCGTACTTATAGGACAAAGATCTGTGATTTTCCGACAGTTTGGATTAAGTCGAAAAAAAAAACAAAGATATTTATTCTCTGCTGTGAAGGGGTTAAAAGGTATCCTGGTGTCCGGGTGAAAACATAGGGCGCCTAATTCGAGACGTAACGCCCCGTATACGCGACTCGGGGGAATTTGCGCGATCCAAAGTGGCATTCCGCGGCTCGGCGGTGCCCGATCCCGAGAAAAATATTTTTTCTTGCGGCGAGCGCGACGACACCGCGTCCTGCCGCCCCCTGGTCGACGACACAAAAAGTGTCAACCGCCGCGGAACGCTATAAAAGAGTCAACACGCCGCTGTGTTGCTAAACAGATCGCGGCAGCGGCGAGAGGTGCGGCACGCAAACATTTTTTTATGTGATTGTTTCGGTGTTTTTTGACATCTTCCACCGGTATGTATTCTCGAATTCTTTCCATTCATCATTCATTCCAATTCTTTCTCATTTTCTGTTCCGTAAACGTCTCAGAGTAGTTATTTGTATATCCTGAAAAAACAATAATAAAAGCGTCTTCGAGGGGTGAGGTTTAATTAGCAAAGAGCCGAAAAGCAGTCAATTTTATATTGTTTAAAATAACAGAAAATAGTGACGGCGTCAAATTAGGTTTACACCTTACAAATATGCTGGTTCGGTATTTTTTTTTATAAAGACAAAACCAATTCCAAAATCAATATTAAAAAAAATAAAAATGCATCTTCAAAGATAAAAAAAAACCGCGCATTATATCTCAAACAATTTTTAAGATACAAAAAAGAAAAAATAAATCGATGTTTTTATACATAATAGACCGCACTCATTTTTCAAAAAAAAAAAATTATCGACAAAAAGTTTTGCTTCTCCCAAAATCACGTGGACAGTAGTTAAAACTTCCAGATAAAATGTACAGGCTGTTCGATAAATTGAAATATGTAAAATTTCCCTGCAGTGAATTGCCTTTATTTTTTATTTTTATAAAAAAAAAACAAATTCGTTTGCAGACTGAAATAAAACAGACAAAACAATGTTTTACTATTTAATTTTTTGTGACTGTTTCGGTGTTTTTTGACATCTTCCACCGGTATGTATTCTCAAATTTTCCGTAAACGTCTGAGAGTAGTTATTTGTATTTTCTGAAAAAAAAATAATAAGAGCGTCTTCGAGGGGTGAAGATTAATGAGCAGAGCTGAAAAGCGGTCAATTTTATATTGTTTAAAATAACAGAAAATAGTGGCTCAGTAAATTTTTTTAAGACAAAACCAATTCCAAAATCAAAATCATAAAAAATAAAAATGCACCATGAAGGGTAAAAAAACAGCAATTATATCAATCAATCAACAATTTTTAAGATACAAGAGGAAAAAATTAAATAGATTTTTTTACACATATGTAGGTAGAGTGTTATTCTAGATACCGTGTGTCCCCTGATGGGACACCGCACTCATTTTTCAAAAAAAACATCATTCTCGACAAAAAGTTTTGCTTCTCCCGAGATCCCGTGGACAGTAGTTAAAACTTACAGATAAAATGTACAGGGTGTTCGATAAATAGAAATATGTAAAATTTCCCTGAAGTGAATTGCCTTTATTTTTTTATTTTTTATAAACAAATTATGAAAAACAATTCATCGCTTCATTATTCATTTAAGCAAAGTTTTCTCAATTTACAATTATTATTGCATTATTATTATTATTACATTATTATATGCATTATATCTGTTACTCAGGTTATTTTGAAATTGTAGATGTACATATACATATTATTTAATATACTGTTTGTATACACTCAATATTTTTTTTTACCAGAAAAATCCTAAAATTTATTTTGTTTTTAAAATTTTTTAACCTACATTATCAACATCCAAATAAAAAAAATAGATGTAGAAAAACTTAAAAATGTATAAAGCTTCTTCCGTTTTAGATTTTTTTTACAAAAAATGTAAAAAAATATGTATTTTAATCTGAAATAAAGTATCAAAATAATATGATCACAACAGCAAGATGCATTCATGATGTAGTTAGTGATGGCTTACTAACGTAAATGTTGCTAAAAAAATACATATTAAAAGTGGTGTGCCTACCTTAATTTGAATAATGTTGTTATATTCAAATATTGTTAACTGTAAATGTTTGCTTATAACATGTTGTTAACCCACACCAACCCATATCATAAGGTTATTGCTCTTGTAATGGATTTATTTTTCACATACCATCTTCAGGACGGCTTTATTAATATTTATAACATAATACGGGTTTGTGCCATTCGTTTTACTGAAGACACCTTATAACTGAAGATGCAACCATTACCTATTGAAGTTCATTACGAGTACTTTTATAGATACCTCATATCAATGTAGTTAATCTTGTTTTTTTTCAGGAAATGAAATATTTGTCGCTTCTAACCGTCTTGCTGTCTGCGACGACATTTCTGGGTAAGTTTAATATACAGGGTGATTGATCAAAACAAGTTCAATTGATCAATTTCGGTTATGATGATATAATTGGAGCTCCAAATAATTTTTCTAAATTCGTTGACACGTTGTATAAGGCAAATTCATTTGCCCAACCATTTCAACGTTTTCTTCTGTCCTTACTTTGGGTCTGCCACGCAAGGGCGTAGCCAGTAGTTATCTTTGGGGGGGGGGGGGGGGGGCGCTCAATGCAGATGAAACAAAAAAGCCAAAAAAGCCAAAAAAAAGGTCAGTAAAGGAAACGGCAACCGTATTCCCCCGAGTATTTTGGTGTTTACTTGACCCTTTGGGGGGGGCGATCGCCCCTACTGCCCTTTGACGCCCCCTGACTACGCCCTACGCCCCCCCTGACTACGTCCTTGCTGCCACGTCCTTCTTTCCAATTGAAATATATCCAGTTTCCATGGATTCTACTGCCATTTCTAAAATAAATTTCAAGTAATACGCCTCTGATCTTCAAGAAATGCATTGAATGAATGAATCCCGATGAAAATGTTTAGCGTTGCATGAAAATAACAGTCAATGTCACTGTTAGCGTTGTTGTTTTTTACAAGCAACGGTATAATTTGTGTCACCTTAGAGTTGTACAGTGTACTTATAATGTTCATCAGGATGGAAAAAATATTCAAATATGGATATTATTTATAACCCTTAATTATGCTAATTTTTTCTTCAATATTGAGTATTATACATGTATTTCATAGATTTAAAATAGCTGAAACTGTAGCAATCTCGAAAATGTTTTTACCCAACTGGCTATGGGCCTATTACCTCCTCAATTTTCAAAAATAAGTAGTTTCAACGAGCCCTAATACTTTTAACGAATGGTTTCGATCAATCACCATATAAGTCTTATATAAAACAACGGAAACGTTTAGTGTTAAAATCGCAAGAAAGTGAGAAAAAGTTTGCAATTCCAGTGGCTGTTGCCGAATAGCCAAATTACTGCTTGAGAAATAAATCTGATAAAACTGTTTTCTATTTGGATATTTAGTTCTATCTATATTTGACAACACTCTTCGTTGAGTCAACATTTAATTAGGGAGAAATTGTGCATGTGACTGTATTAGACAACTGTACAGGGTGAGACGAATGTTAACACAAATAACTCACCCTCTTTATGTCAATAAAAACGTATAATAAGAACAAAGAAATAAAACGTCGATTTTTTTTAAGTTAAAAATATATTCAACTGTATTTCCTAAATTTTTCGTGACAAATGTTTTATCTAAAAATCGTATGACAACACTCATTATTTACTATTACTAATTTTTCATCAGATAACAATTGTTGAATCGTGATTTCGACATGGTAATTACAGTCCATATATTGTATTCAAACCACCCATAATTCCCCAAATATTAAGGTGCCTTGCTTTCTGTGATAAGATGATAAAAAACCCATAATAGCGGTTTTCCCTTGATATATTCATACAGCTAGAGCAGACGTCATGGCAACCTTAAGTGGACGTAGATATGTAATAAGGAATAATCCACAACTGTTCACTTTTAGATATACAGATTTTTATATACTTCAATACTTTTTTTAATATTATTTCACAACATTGTGCTTCAAAAACGGACAATTTGAGGTAATCACTGATCACTTTTAGTAGAATAATACATATAAGAAATAGGAAAAATGTTGCTTATTCCTTGTTGCATATCTGTGTTCAGTTGTGCAGTGAAATGCATTTATCTATCTATCACCAGTTGTATTATGTCTATCTTATTGGTAGGGTCGATAAATTGTGGACCTTAATACGGAAACAGAACCGTATTAAGGGAAAATAGGTAGCAGTGATGGTTGATAGTTCTCGTATTTTTGTAAGAAAACAGTGGACCCATATCGTATTTTAGGTTATTGTTATTCCCAAATAGAAACAAAACTATAACTGACAAACAAAAATTCTAAAAATGCCCTGCTCAACAAAAAAGCTTATTAAAGGCCTATAAAATATGTGTGAATATTTTTCCATAATATATAGTTATCAAGTGACGTATAAAAACTTATCATAACTTAAACCTGTTGATAAAATATCAGGAACGAAATGCTGGTACGAAATAAAAATTTAAATTCCCGTAAGTTTAAAGATCTCGTTATTTCGAAAAAGTAACAAGAATAAAATGACTGTGTTTACTATTTAGCAAATATTTTGCAAACCGTTTCCAAGCTTTTTTAGTGAGGAAAACGTTCGTTGAAAGTTTAAGTTGAAGTTTTTTTTGCTGTATTTAATAATCAGTCCCTAAAATGTGATGTGGATCCCATATTTCCCTTACAAGAAAACGAGAATTTTTAATTCCATCAATCATCACCGCTACGTACTTCTCCTTAGTACGGTACTGTTAAGCCCGCGTATTTCTCGAGTCTACTTATTGCCTGATTATGTTACACATTGCCTGATAATGATATACTTATAATTGTTACGTTTTGCAGACGCTACCCCTGCCAGGGTGGTATGTTACTTCAGTAACTGGGCAATATACAGGCCCGGAGTAGGAAAATATGGCATCGACGACATGCCTGTCGACCTCTGTACGCATATCGTGTATTCCTTCATCGGAGTTGACGACAAGTCGTGGAGTGTACTCGTCATAGATCCTGAGGTACGTAAAGGATTATAAAGTGATTTCTCTTAGCGTTTAAGGGGATCAATCTTTGGAAAAAACTTGTTTTTAATCTCATCTTAGCTCGTATAAAATTTTACAAACTACATGGTAGCAAATTTAATTTCGGAAAAAAAGATGTAGGTAGGTACATATAAAGTTAAATATGACGTATAACACATACATATCCCTTCTATTTGCAACGTTTTTGTTGTATTTATCCATGATAGGTTTTAATAAATGACACAAAATTCACAAACATTCACAACACCAAAAATTAGCGTGACGTTTGACCACAAAGACAACAAGCGGAAGCTAAACTAGTCATTGCTACCGTTTGTGGGTAGCCGTTCGTCTTCGATCCTATTCGACAGTTACTCATCTCCAATGGCACACGCAGACTTGCAGTAGCCTAGGTTAGCAAATTCAGAGAACCAGATTAAAAATCAGTGACCATCAAACTGTGCATTTGAAAATTTCAAAAATTCATCCAATCATTTATAAGACAATTTGTGTTTTACCTTCACATTTTTTTTATCATGAGATTGGTAAACGCCCTGTATGTTTTTGCTGTTTTTCTGCGATTTAATTAACCAAAATTGTCATCCCTTTCAGTTGGACGTAGAACAAGACGGTTTCAGGAACTTCACGGCCCTCAAACGGAGACATCCCGATGTCAAACTCCAAGTGGCCGTAGGAGGGTGGGCAGAGGGTGGCACGAAGTACTCCGCCATGGTGGCCGACAAGTCCAGAAGAGACTCATTCATATCTAGCGTGGTCAGTAAGTACCGAATGTTTCGAATTTGGTATCGAAAGTAAAATTAGTTCCTATTGAGAATGTTTCTTCTTCTGTTCTGGTCACAAAAATAACTGGGTGCCTCGAAATCATCAATTCCATAATCAAAATCAATTGTCAGATCGATCAATCTCATTACAAAATAACTGCTTTTATACTGCGTGCGAGAAATCCAGAACGTGAACAATTTTGAAGAAAAAAACGTATTTATATACTTTAAAATTCAGGGGCAAAATAACATTCAGTTTGGATGTACCTATGTACAGGGTGTCCCAATTTAAATGATCATTTTTTACCCAATTTAAATGATCAGCTTTTACCTAAATTTAAAGATATATAAGTTCAAAATTAAATTCTGAACAACAGTGTAAACTTTTTTTAAAATTTTTACAAATGGAACCGTTATTCTAATATTTAATTCGGCTGGTATCAAGTCGGCTATGCCTATCTTTTTCAGATGTTCTATTGTTTTTAGAAAAACCCTAACAATCTTTTGTTATCAGTTTTTATCTAAATTTAAAGATATAACGTTCAAAATTAAATTCTGAACAACAGTTTGTAAACTCGTTTGAAAGTTTCACAAATAAAACCATTATTCTGGTATTCAATTCACCTGGTATCAAGTTGGCTATGCCTATCTTTTTCAGATCTATTCTTTTTAGAAAAACCCTAACAATCTGTTGTTATCAGTTTTTACCTAAATTTAAAGATAATATGTAAGTTCAAAATTAAATTCTGAACAATAGTTTGTAAGCTTTTTTTGAATTTTTTTTACAAATAAAACCATTATTCTAATTACCCAATTTACAGGGGGTTGTTTTTGAGCTATAAAGAAAATTTGAGAGCTGAAGTTACGCAATATTTTCAAAGAAACCGGAATTTGGCCTCGAGAAGTGAAATGTTAAATTAAAACACCCTGTACATTGACACAGTTTTCAATGAATATATAATTTCACAACTACAATATGTAATATGCGCAGAACATTTTCTAATGCCTACAGTGGTATCGTTTTCTTTACAGACTTCATGAACGAGTACGACTTCGACGGCTTCGACTTGGACTGGGAATACCCGGGAGCTGCAGATAGAGGCGGCAGCTTCTCGGACAAAGACAGGTTCTTCTACTTCGTGGAGGAACTCCGGAGAGCCTTCGACAAGGAGGACAAGGGCTGGGAGATCACCATGGCCGTGCCCATAGCCAAGTTCAGGCTCAACGAGGGTTACCACGTGCCCGAACTCTGCGAGTGAGTATTTTTTTTACGACAATTCTGTGGTATTTACACGACTCCAGCGGCAATGTTATCTAATTAACTATCGCGGCACTCCGTTCATTGACAATAGAGCGCGGCATTACCCAAGAGATCGTCGTTCATGAAGAGCGTTCGGAACGCCGAGTATGGCACAATTTCATCAACTTCAAAACAGCAACAAGGCGTGGATACGGAATACATATTAGAAGATAATTAAATACGTGACTATATATCACCGATAAAAACATGTACATTGGAGCGCATCGTTTGTTACGATGAAATTAATATTCTTTTCGCAATCCCTCCGTTATGTTCTGCGAATGGTAAGGCGTTGCGATATTTTGTTAGCGCGATGACAAATAAATATTTTCTTCCAAATCGGTTTCGCGTGGTCACTGCCCTTGGAAAGTGATCGACCAGATGGGATGTTACGATTTTGTTGTTAAACCGCCGCGCCGATCGAATTATGGATAACAGGAACAATTGAATATGTGGTTTGTGTATGGCAAATTATCGATTGTTCTACTGTTAGCGCTGTTTTTTTTATTTGAAAATATTTTCAAAAAATTTTATCCACTAATAAACTAGCAAAAATTTGATATAGCAAATTTCAAAACAATTTTTTTGCACACAAAAACATGTGTAATACCGACAACATGTTTGTCCCAGTATAGAAGTCGGAACACCTGCGGTTTTTAGAAGCAGGTCCGGCTCGGAATCGTTTCCGAAATACATATCATTTAAGGCCCCAGCATGTATTGTCGTGTTGCGCGGTGAATGAATTTTGAGCGAATGAATCCATTAAAGTTAACACTTGAAATTAACTATTGTGTGACGTCATATGTTACACAAGGTTGCGTCAGATCACTGGGATCTTTTTATGTTTAAAAATACTCTACATACCTACCAGTTTATAGATCAGAAACTTCCTACGGATACATACATATAAATATTTTAGTTATTTGTCTAATTTTACATGGAACATTACTAATATTGAACGAACGTTACATCTAGTATTTCTACGTGTTTATTTATTTGAACTTTAGTTAGCTCTTAGATTGTTAGCTCCCTAGTACGTTTATTCGAATATTCACTATTGTATTATGATGTATTTTCTGTGAACTATCGCTTTGCGATAATAGTCCGACTGTCCTAGTTGAATAATAGTCTTGAGTCCGACTCTGCTTCGACTCACTGGAAGTTTGACTGTTCGTACCTAGTTTATGTCTTGTTTCGCTATTGTCACATCAACATAATATTCCTATTAGATATTTTAAAATTGTTTCACAGCTCAACTGTTTAAAGTAATATTTACTGTTTAAAATTGTTTCGCAACAGTTCAGTTGAAAAAAGATAACAGTAAATTTTATTATACGCTACACAGTCTGAAAATGAAATTGGCTTATATTCATTGATCGTACATCAATGCATTTTTATAAATATAGGGTTTTTATAAAGACCTATTATGGAGAGTTACTGTTAGATCTGGCAACGTCTAGATTTCCGCCAAGAAGGGGGGCTGGGTTGTCGTATGTAACTATGAATGTTTGAAAAATTTAAATTAAGAGGTTTTTTTTTTTAAAAATTTATGAAATTAAATTCGCTTAACTTTGACATAAAAACTGTACCATTTAATTATGTATTTAATATCCACCTATGTACGCAGTATGGTAACTCTTACTAATAGAGCCATTAAAAAAAAGACGTTATCAAAGTTGGCCAAGCCAATAAAGACGTCTTTCTATTCTTAATCTTCACATTATGTTATGATCGATACTTTCGATGGGTACTTTCACAGGGTATATAAAAAAACCGAAATAAAAAAAACTTTATCAAAAAGAAACTATATTTTCCCACCGTGTTTCATTAACTTTACTGACGATGCGTTGCTGAGGGTCCTCTATATCCCCAGCGGAAGTTTCAAAATTGAATAATAAAGTCACATAATGTGACAGCTTTGACAATTAAATAAGGTTATAATTTATAATTGTAAAGTTAAGAATAGAAATACGTCTTGTTTTGCTCAGCCGACTTTGATGACGTTTTCTTTTTCTGGATGGCTCGTTATATTCGAAAAAATATTCGCCTCGTTTATTAAGTAACATTTTGCCTCCACCCCCAAATCCCCTTAGGCGCCACCGCTGTCAAGTCTTTCACATTTTGATTAAATTATTAATTTAATTCAGACATAATAAGGTCTGTGAATAATAAATTTATATCTAAATGTGTGTAAGGGAAATCGTACTGACTAATCTGTTATGTTTGTTTAAAAAAAAACGAAATCGAATTTGGTACTTGTCTAGTTTTTCATACGCTGTACCGAAAAGAATTCACAATTATTTTAATTCGCATTTGGCTAATTCGGCAATTGCGAGACACGGCAAGAAAAAAATCATCTATTACGTAGGTGCCTGCTGCACTTGTGTCATGACTGAAATACAGGCTTTTTAGCGCTGTTGCAGAAATAAGTTGCGAGTCCTCACTTTCTTTGCGTTTTTTATGCAGACGGAACGAGTAACATTACGATCTGCAGTTCTTTCATAACGGATAGGGTATCGCAACGCAAAACCGCCGTCAAACATAGCAGACGGAATTTTTAAAAATTATAAAATTCGACCGCAAAATTGAGGTGTTATTTATTCCATATAGTTCCAGCAACGATTAAAAATATAGTAATCAAATAATTCACTACAGAGCATTTTAGTAATTTGTACAAAGTATACCTATTACTTTTCAATCCAAGTGGATTATTCTTGTAAAATCAGGAAATTATCATAAATTAAAACTTGTGTAACAGTGAAATATGCACTCAAAAAGTGAGAGATTCTATATTATAAAACAATGTAAACACAGTACGATTTTCCTAGTAAAAGTACTTTCGCAAAACTAGATATTAAAAAAACTATTTTCCCATTGGCTTTATGATAATGATGGCTTTCAAGGTCAAGGCGAATGGCCACATGTGATTGGACTAGATGTAATCTGTTCTGATCTGATCTGATCTGATCCGGTTAGATATCAATTCAATCTGATCCTATTTGATCTAGTTTTGTTTGAAATGACCGTAGAGTTAATAAATATGAACTACGGATGCAATGAGTGGGAATGTACGAGAATTAGAAAAAAGACAGGCTTCTTAGTAGTCTCCTGATTGTGCTATAGTGGGATTGTAAGTCAATGGAGAAGTGGTAGAATTACTGAGACGGCACCACCATTCCCCCACACGAAGAGGACACTACTAATCTTAGCAGCCTGTCTTTTTCTAATTCTTGTATATCCCCACCACAATATTTCCTATGGCAAAATCATATCTTATTCTATGGACCTGATTCAGATCGGTCCAATCCAATCTGACCCGATCTGCTCTGATCCGAAAGAGTGCAGTGCATGTAAAAACACCGCAAATTTGAATTTGTTTTCTATTTCAGATTATTAGACGCCATCCACGTGATGTCGTACGATTTGAGAGGTAACTGGGCAGGTTTTGCTGACTCCCACAGTCCCCTTTACAAGAGACCTCACGATCAGTGGGCCTACGAAAAATTGAACGTTGTAAGTACCTATCATGAGAAAATAAATTTCTAGAATGTGCGTCTAGTATAGCGAATAGTTATCTCTAAAAAAATCAAACGGGAACAAATTCTAAAATAGTAAATTATATATCTTTAAAAAGCATCCTATTTAACACATCTATTTTATGAATTTCATTAATTTTTGTCGGTATTTTTCAGAATGACGGTTTACAATTGTGGGTGGACTACGGTTGCTCTCCCAAGAAGCTAGTTGTGGGAATACCCTTCTACGGAAGGACCTTCACGTTGAGCAAGGGCAACAACAACTACAATCCCGGCACTTACATCAACAAGGAAGCGGGCGGCGGAGAACCAGGACCGTACACTAACGCCACAGGATTTTTGGCGTACTACGAGGTAAACGAATTAAAAAATAAGTCTTACTCGCACCGTGAGCAACAAATATTAAATATTTCAGTTGAGAGACAAAACAAAACCATTTTTAATGTATAATTTATTATTATCTATATATTGTTATAGCCGCTTTACTCGATCATAATTTACATCAATTCCTACATGTACGAGGTGTGGCTATTAAATAACCGAACTGATGCTGCTACCAGCGCGCTGCGAGCGTGTCGGGACAAGTTTGAACAGAACTGTGTCTGGTGATACTTTCCCCACCCTGAGATCGCTGTACAAGCCAGTGGGTCGCTCAGTTTGACTGTAACAGTCGTTTGAATTAGTCGACGCACCAGTGACGCGTCGAAAAAATGTTAAGTGTTCAGATGGAGCAACGGGTTAATTTCGAGTTTCTTGTTAAACTGTGGAATGCTTTTACGGAAGCCTATTAATTATGCAATGTTAAAATAAGTGTACGGGAATGAATGTTTATCCCGCACACAAGAATTTGAATGGTTTAAGCGGATTGAAGATGCAGGTGAAACGACCGAAGACGATCCGCACCTCGGACGGCCCTCAACGTCAAAAACGGACGAAAACATTGAAAAAATTGGTAAATTAATCCGCGAAGATCGTCGTCGAAGAGTCTATGTATCCGAGGGCTTGCCGAAATAACAGGAATCGACAAAGAATGTGTTCGCCAGATTTTGCATGACTCGTTCAACGTGCGCAAAGTTTGTGCAAAAATGGTGCCAAAACTCCCCACTCCCGAGCAAAAGGAATCAAGAATGAACATTTGCGCTGACATTCTAAACAACATTGACACTGATCCAGGCTTGTTAGACACGGTGATTACTTGCGATGAATCGTGTTTTATTTAAATCATGATTAAAGCAAAAGCGACGGAGGTTCTGAACCAGCTGTTCGGTTATTTAATAACACCTCGTACTTATACATGATGTATCTACGTTTACACGATAAATAGAAGGTGTTCTAAATTTCAATGTCTTTTACGTGTATTTTTACTAATGTGTGGGTAACTAGTTTTATTTTGACTTAGCTGCAATATCATATATTTGTAAATTAATGAAATTAATTTCATAAAATTCCTCGAAAAACCTTTACCAAAAGCATATAACTAAAATGAATCTTAACAACCTATGCCCACCTAAATACAAATATTCTGTTGGTATCTACCTCGACCTTGAATATTATGTCAGAACTGCGAGTTCATGTAGACATTGATGCAAACTATGATTGTGTAAAGTGGCTATTGGAATTGTGTTTTTAATAGTTATTTCTTTAAATTATGTAATGTCTTCTTTTTCAGATATGCACTGAAGTTAACAACAAAGACTCCGGATGGACCAAAAAATGGGATGACGCTGGAAGGGTACCATATGCGTACAAAGGTGAGCAAAAAAAGAAATGGATGTAATACTGATAAGACTAAAATTTAATTTTGGTAATATACATATAAATTTGCTGTACCCATCTAACAATTAAAATGGTGATAAAAAATCGTGTTTTCGCGTGGTTTCCACAGTTCTAAAGATTATACTTTTTAGATACCCAGTGGGTCGGATACGAAGATCCAGAATCCGTCCAGATCAAGATGGACTGGATCAAGGAGAAGGGATACGCCGGCGCCATGACCTGGGCAATAGACATGGACGACTTCCACGGCCTCTGCGGCCCCAAAAATGTGTTGATGCACATCCTCAGCACGAACATGAAGCACTACGACGTGCCGGAACCGCATATCAGCACCACTCCAAGGGTGAGTGCAACATTTTAACGCAACAGGGCTTACAATACGGTAAAACAAAATGTTAATATCTCGTGTTTTCAGCCGGAATGGGCCCGACCGCCTAGCACACCCTCCTCCGACGGTTCCAAGCCCGTAACGACGACCCCACGACCTGGACAATGGGCTCCCGACGCCTCGACGAGCTCCACGACGAGGAGGCCCACCAGCGCGCCTGCCTCCACGACGCACGTCACCGACTCATCCAGCACCTCCAACGACATCGACTACCCCTCGGACTGCAAGGGAGACTTCATGCCTCACGAGGACTGCGACAAGGTGAGAACGAATATACCCAAAAAATGCCCAAAATACATGCCGAAAATACCCAAAAAATGCCCAATCCGCGCTCAGGCGATCGATAGCAGACCGTTTGTGTGGCCCATTCCACACCGCCTTCCGTTCCACACCGAATACTTTAGTTGTTAATATTTGCTATCCCTGAGTCAATGCCTATAGCCCTGTATAGCAACGGACTAAAGTGAATTTTTAAGTGATTAAAAATACTTTGGTCCTGTGGCATATACACTATTTTTCGCACTTCGGAGAGAGTATTGCTTCTCATAGAGCTGTGTAGACTTCTCAGGAAACAATTCTTTTGTGGCTTCTTTTCCAGCTACTTGCAGCTCAGTCAGTTGTCACATTTTTAGACAGTTTGAGGTTAAATAAAATAAAGGCGGTATAACAAACTCCTCAAAATATACGTCAAAGTTGTCAAAATCTTTGAGACGTCAAAACTCTAACTAACAAAAAACCGTTAAGTCTATACGCTATGCAAGTATCTAGCGCGAAGCTGTCGCGCCATCTATCGGATTTTTTAAATACGGGATAAGTTCTTCCACAGAAACATTGAGTAAGTAAGTATACGAGATAGAGTTTATTTTTATTCAATACTAGGGACCCGCCCCGGCTTCGCACGGTTTACGACATCACATTAGAAACATCTAAAATTATCAGTGTTTCTCTACTATATCATGCATGTATTATACATATAAACCTTCCTCTTGAATCACTATCTATTAAAAAAACCGCATCAAAATCCGTTGCATAGACAAAATATAAAAAAAGTATATATACTTTTTGTCCGTTGCGTAGTTTTAAAGATCTAAGCATACATAGGGACAGACAGACAGCGGGAAGCGACTTTGTTTTATACTGTGTTATGATAAAGATAGACGTAAAAAATGGTTGTAATAATAAAAAGCGAGTTTCAAGAAGTAAGTACAAGCGTATTTCGACGAAAAAGTTTATCAAAAGATAAGAAATTACTTGAATGTTTCCATGTCAGTGAGGTCGAAGAACATATATGTATGTGAATTTCATAATCGGAAAATCGTCGGACGTGTTTTAAGGGAAACCCCGGGTGTTAATAGCACTGCAAATTCTAGAGTTTACATTTGGTTCCCAAATCTTATTTTTTCTAAAAAATTGCATTTATTATTCAATAAATAAAAACATGAATATACTTATTATGTGTTGCATTTAGCAACTTTAACTAAAAAAAATATTTCTTAAACACACGCGGCCAACAGTTTTTTTTACTCCCTCAAATGCGGGAGTAAAATAGTCCTTTACTCTTGGAAATGCGAAAAAAAATTAAATGTACGACTTTTATTCTTTTGTCCGCAGTACTACCGCTGCGATCACGGAAAACCGATGGTGTTTGCCTGTGAGAGGGGCACGGTCTACCACACAACCAGCAACGTGTGCGATTGGCCCGCTAATTCGGACAGAGAGAAGTGCAAGAACCTGTAGTGCTAATGTGATCGTACTGAGTAATTGATAGGTACCTTATTATAGACAAGTATTTATTTTTTTGATAAATAAAAGCAACTAGTGTAACTTTTTTAAACCCTCGTTTTATTTTCGATGTGACCCGGACCTACAGTGTACAAAAGTAGCTTTGCCCTTTGCCGTACGATGCGCAGTAGATAAAAATCTAAAATTGTGTCTATGTATATTCACGGCCTATTTCTTTTCTAGCTCCGTGAACGCTTCGAGAAGTACAGTGTCGTGAATAATTATTTGTTTGTGGGTATCTCTGCAAAAACCTTTTATAAGAGAGAGTAAAAAGGATTAGCAGATGATACTGGCCACATCCTTTGAGATTATTAGCTCATTTAAGTGAATAAAAATACGTGCACTACGGATTATATAATACAATCTGATCCGATCTGACCTAATTTAATCTAATCTGACTTGATCTGATCTGAGATATCCGAAACACGATCAGAAATTTTTCTTCTTCTATTGTTTTTTTCTGATCATGTTCCTGCTAGAGCTACCAATTGTTGAGCTTTCTATAGAGACATCCAAAAAAAACGTCATCAACTCTGGCTATGAACGAGAGAGATGGAAATAGCGGTCATGTCTAAGCTTTTCTGTTGTGTCAAACTTTTGACAAGTGACTGTCACAATTTGTAAAATAAACAATGGCTGTCATATGAGGCGACAGTCTTGACAAGTAAATAAGGTTATAAATTCGATTAGGAATAGAAATCCGTCTTTTTTTTCTCAGCCAACTTTGATGACGTTTTTTTTTTTGATGTATATATACGAGCCCGATCGCATATGAATTGGACCCCTAAAATTTATAATACAACTTTATATTTCGGGGTTAGTTGCTTTTGTTAAAAGTTACAATAAGTGTTTGAAGTACCGGGTTTCTATTCAATTTTGGTCAATTTGTTCCAGTTTATATGGTCACAATAACACAATTGTTTATATGTGAGCTCACCTTGTACACAAAAGACTCTCAAATTGATAGATATAGTTCCTGCCACCAGAAGGGTTGCCAACCGTCCATTGTTTTAAAGGACAGTACTTTATTTTAGGCTATTATCTTTTGGATAATATGGACGTCAGGTTGTCCTTTAATTCTAATCAGCCATCCCAAAAAAAGTCATCAAATCTATGAACGAGAGAGATGGAAATAACGGTTATGTCGAAGCTCGAGGCGAAACTTTCTCATTGTCAAACTTTTGACAAGTCACAATTGTAAAATAAATAATGGCTGTCACATACTGCGACAGCCTTGATAATTCAATAAGGTTATAAACTTAAGATTACGAAAACAATACATCTTTTTTTGCCTGGCCAACTTTGATAACTTTTTTAATGGCTCCTTATATTTTAATGTTGGCATTACGCATTATTCATTATTTGGATGTTTTGTGTTCGTCATTAGCTGCTTACAATTTGACACGAACTGAGGAAAAATTTAACTGAGATGAGTTACCTCACCTCACTTCAGTTTCAGTAGATGACTCTTCAGGATGTTCAAATAGAACGTATCACTAACTGAGAAAACGTTAACTAAGGTGAGGAACTGAGGATTTCGTGCAAATCGTAAGTAGCTATTATTAGTCATTATTTCTTCTTGCATAGTTGGTTGCAATGTGTTAATGTGTTACAGCCAGACAACGAAAGAGATCTCTTTCCTTGTCTAAGGCTACAGCGATTTTGTAATTTTTTATGGTAGTTTTATTTGGTATTTTTTCATTAAAGATGCGCCTAATGAAATAAGTATGTGTATTACAAGCTTTTTCTGCAGAGCTACACTAGTTTTTAGTTTACAATTTTGTAAAATTCACCTCTTAAATGTGTAATGTTTTCATTTGTATTAGATGTAAATTATACACCTTTGAAAATATTTTTTGCTGTCGGAAGAAGTATAGAAGTAAGTAAAGAAGCTTGATTTTTTTCAAAATTTTTATTAAAATATCAATAATATATATTTTTGCTTCACAATAAAACTCGTCCTGATATATGTACGTATAACTTCACACCGGCCTATATCACAAACGCGCGACTCAACAACTGACCTTCTTCAGGGTGATGTAATTACACAGGCCCCTGTTGGTGAAGCCCAACTTTTTTGAACATAGTCTGGGAGTTAACGTTCGACACTGATATGGTGGCGGTGGGATCCTCGTCTTCCTCCGCTATCTTTTTAGCCAACATTTTGGTCACAATGGAGGCGTACCCCTTTTCTCGTAGGTGTCGACGGTTTGGACGAAACCGATCTGACCCAGGCCGGTCTTCACCGCCCAGGAGACGAGCTCGCCGGTAGACTTGAGGACGAGACCGTAGCCCCCGTTTATGTCAATGAGGGAGCCGATGAACTCCTCGGAGTAGGTGAACTTCAGGGGCCACAGGGAGTTCACCACGTTGGCGTCTGAGGCGCTCAGCCGCCTTATTTCTACTTCGTCGGGACAGCTGAAGACGAGAATAGGTCTGGTTATAGATGGATCAAAATTTGCTCACAAAATATCTATTTTTCAAGTATAATTTTTTTTACAAACTACCATATGATGTCTGTGTTGGTATACCTCTCAAATATCATATAAACGTTATTTTTGTGTTTTGAAAATTACTATTTTTAAATGGGACATCCTGTATATTATTGCATATAAAAAATCCTCAAGTTCAATGATACCAGAAAGTGAGTTTTTAAACAGTCAAATATTTTTTAAATCGTTTTTTAATTGAGGAGCTTGCTGCAAGAACGATGCAGCTCCATTTTCAACGCGTGAGGTTAGCTGCTTACAATTTCGATAAAAATATTAGACGTTATTTAACGCAAATTCGACGCAGCTCAGTATATGTCAGTATGTATACTCCATGCACTGAGATGTATGGAATTTGCGTTAAATAACGCCTAATATTTTTGTATCTAAATTATAAGCAGCTAACCTCGTCACGCGTTGAAAATGGAGCTGCATTGTTCTTGCAGCAGGGTCCTCAATTGTAAATTTAAGTATGCCATGACCATTTATTTCCATTCTAATAATCTTAGTAACTCTTTATCGTATTACAAGGTGGCTGTGACCAAACAAATGGTTGTTGCTTTATCTGTCAAATTATCATGCACTATGTTTCTGTAAGTTGGTATAAGGATTTTCTAGGGTCACTTGAGACTATTACAATAGAATTAAATAAATTATAGAGAGCCGTCTAAAAAAAGAAAGTCAACAAATCTGGATATGACTGAGAAAGATGGAAATAGCGATTATGTCGAAACTCAAAATGAAACTTGGTAGTTGTCAAACTTTTAACAAGTGGCTATCACAATTATAAAATAAATAATGGCTGTCACTGGATGTAACAACCTTGACAATTAAATAAGGTTATAAATTTAAGATAGAACAGAAATTCATATTTTTTTTTGCTTTCCGGCTCGTTATAATAGGATATTCTAATGAGACATCCAAAAAAAAAACGTCATCAAAGTTCGCCGAGAAACAAAAGACGTATTTCTATTCTTAATCGAATTTATAACCTTATTTACTTGTCAAGATTGTCACATCATATGACGGCCAATGTTTATTTTACAAATTTGACGTCACTTGTCAAAAGTTGACATAACAAAAAAGCTTAGACATGACCGCTATTTCCATCTCTCTGCCAGAGTTGATGACTTTTTTTATGTTTCTTTACAACAAGTTATGGAATATGTCATTCCAAACAGCGTATATTCCGTACAAGTGTGTCGGAATGGCATTCTTTCTAATATAGTTTTTAGGTATGGAATATGTGCGTTTCTAAAATAGTGTTAGAGAAATTATGTTTATGTTTATAGGTATGTCAAAAATTGACAACGTTTACAAATTAGTGCGGATGTTGGCCGGGGCCAACGAAAAACAACGCCCCCCCCAGGGCGCGTGTGGGCCCCCCCCCACCCCCCCCCTGGCCCCCCCCCCCCCCCCCACTCCCCCCCCCCGGGGGGGGGGGGGGGGGCCCGGGGGACGGGGGGTTGCCCCCGCCCCCCCCCCCCCAAAACCCCCAAAAACCCCAATATATCAAAAAAATTATTTTTCCCCTTCCTTTTTCCCCCCCCAAAACGGTTTTAGAAGAGGGGAAAAAAAAATCTCCCCCCCCCCCCTCCCCCCCGGTTTTGGTCCCCCCCGGACGTCTTAATAAAGAAAAACGCTTTTTTGTTAAAACATAGCCTACCCTAACTAGTAAAATTTTTATTGCTGTAGAAGACTGTGCGTTTTTTAAATAAACGTTCTTTCTTATGCATTGACACTTACTCGTGCTTGAAGTGTACCGCCTCGGTCCTGGATATGGTGTAAATATAATACGAGTTATCGCTCTTGACGCGCAGTTTCTTGTCCTCTATAACTTTCAATATCGTGGGATAAATAGTATTATGTACTGCAAAAAATACAAGCGGTCTGTGAAAATGCAACCTCTTCGTTCTCATTAGGCCTTCATATACATTTTTACAGGTTTTGTCCAAGGTACAGACTACAAGATCATAACTATGAGGAAACTAAAAAAATACTGTTACTTATATAAAAATTTGGATGAGACCACGTGAGTTATACCATCACCAAAATATGTATAGGTTAACAAATGTTATTCGCTAACTAACACAACACTACAAAATTCACTCCGACAATTACCGGACTTTGAGGTTAGTATAGTCGACCACATCGAAGTAAGGATCTATACATTTCCAAAGCAAGGAGGTTAACTGAAGAAAAGTCTAAATCGAAATAATTACAAACGTGATTCCAATATTTTTTTACGTACCTTGATGTGGTCAACTGTACAAAACTATAGCATCATTTTATTTTCACATCTTATCTAAAGCAGTGGAAGCAGTAAAATGTATACTGGGTGTCTGGGAAATCAGTGTACAATGTAATAGTAGAGATTTCTTGAAACAAGAGAAAGTGATTTAGGCCAACTTACTTATAGACTAAGTTGCTTCGTTTAGCCGCTAGAGGGCGCAAGATTATCAGGGAATTTTAAAACACTGTCTCATTATGTGACAACAACAAAGTTTCGCTTTGAGCTTCAACATGACCAGTATTTCCATCTCTCTTGTTCATAGCTAGGTTTGATGACTTTTTTTTAATGGCTCGTTATGTTATCACAGCTGCATTAAATGAATAAAATCAAGGCCTCCTACTATATTTACTGGTAGTCTGAGGATGTAGTGAATTTTGTTAGAATTTATGTATAATCAAAGAAATAGTATAGGTTACGCCATCTATCATTTACAGTAAGAATGTTATTTTTCACCTGGATGTCAAATGTCAAAAACAGTTTAATAAAAGATCAGTCGACCATTACACTTTGTACAAGCGAGTTGTTCATCTTTCTCAACCACGTTTTTTCAGCCCTCATTCTGCAGTTTCAACAAATGTTGACATTTATTTTTTCATGACTAATCATTCCCCCTGTATTTTTAATGTGCCCTGAATAGCGCTAACCATATCCCAAAAATGGTCAAAATCAATTTTTTCATCGGAATAATCTTTTTCTTTTATAATACACTCATTTCCCGTACACACTGTATAAAAATTGGATAATGTCTATGTTTTACTTTAAAAAAAGATCCCCGACTAATATAATACAGGTATGGTAAACAGACACTGTTAAATGGAATACCTCGATATAAATTGTACTTTTTCTATTATATAACATTCATTCACAATATTAAATTTAAACCTGCATCTGACAGGTCTGCATCTACAGATCTGCAGTAATTTTACTTTTGAATAATATTTGTGCAAATACTGAAGAGAAATAAAACTTCTATGCAGTCTAGGAGAAAAAAAAAATAAAGAATCGACTGTACTTCACTAATGTTAAAAAGATTAAGTAAAATGTTTAATTGTTTCAATATATTTTATTGTTAGCTCTGATCGAGGTATATGGCTCTCAAACAAAATGATGTAGGTTAAATAATAAGAGAGTTGTTCTGAGATGAAAGATAAAATAAAGTTCACTAGGCCTTCCATGGTCGTAATAAATAAGATTTCAGATAAGCCCTGATTTGAAAGAGTCAAAGTTTGACACCTCTTTCAAAGATATGGGAGACTTCTGAAGACTGAACTGGCAGAGAGTTGGCTCATTTGACGAAATTAAAGAAAAAACGTTGGATGAGCCGAACAGCATTCCAGAAAATGAGTTGTCAAGGTCTTTCCAGCAGTGGAAACGGAGATGGGAAAAATGTATAGCTTCCCAAGGGGAATACTTTGAAGGAGACAATGTCCAATAACTTATAAGTTTGTTTAACGAATTTATAAAAAATCAGTCCTGCAACTTTTTGATCACCCCTCGTATATCATATCAACTTTTACACGCTGGTCGGGCCACGCAAAATTTATTTCCGGATTTCTAAATCCGCAATACGCTATTTTTCCTTTCTTATCATTCCTGAAGTAATCAGGAGTCCTTCTATCAGTATATGCTCAACGTAGATCGGCCGTACCTCCATGACGGCGAAGAAGGTACCATCGTTCCTCCAGCAGTTCCCCGTCGACATGAAGCGTATGAAGAAACTCCGTTTCTTCCTGATCTTTATGCCGTTCGTCAGGATACTGCTGGCATATGGGATCTCGCCGTGTTGCTTGTACATGTCGGCTAGTTTCTCCAGGTCCTCATCCGGGATATTCATCAGAATCTCGTTATGGACTTCCGACATAGTTCTGCAAGACAAACAGAGATGAATTAGAGTGATTGAACAAAAATTAAGAAAGTTTTAAGTACTGAAATCTTCAACCTAGACTGGGGTTGAAACCTTTGTACTAACGAATACTCAGTTTTTTTCACTGGAATATTCGCAAATCTTTATTTAAAACATTCTAAATGTTTAAAATTGATAAACATATTGTTTCATCCTATTTCATCAATTAATGAGCCATTCAAAAAAAAGTCATCATATCTGGCTATAGACGAGAGAGATAGAAACAGCGGTTATGTCAAAGCTCCAAGCGAAACTTGTTGTTGTCAAACTTTTGACAAGTGACTGTGACAATAATTGTAAAATAAATAATGGCTGTTACATAAGTGACAGCCTTGACAATTAAATAAGGTTATAAACTTATGTATTATGAAGGTTATGTATTAGATTAAGAATAGAAATATGTCTTTTTTGCGCGGCTAACTTTGATGACGTTTTTTTTTTTTTGAAAGACTGTATGATGTTATTTTGTGATATGGGTAGAGTTAGACCAAATACAGCTTTGTGCAACTTAAAGATAATAGTAATAATCGCCAGATAATTCCCCTAGAATATTCCCTGGGGTTGGGAGTACGTTGTGATCTTTCTGTGACATAATTAGAGACTTGTAACCCATGGCAAGAATACTGACGCTGTATGTAATATAACTGACTTTTCAACATGGATATATTGAGATCATCTGGCAAAATAGGGACCAAAACCGTTGCACGGTTACACAAAGCACCATTTGGTTCGGACCCCGGCACATAATCATAATCTAACATAGCTCTACAAAATGTCGTGTTTTAGAAATTTTTTCTCCATAAAGTAAAAAAATTAGAATGCAAATCCTAGGTGTCCTAGCGCAATGAAATTGCAGACATTTGTGATTCCAAAATTTTCAAGGACACTGGTGTTGAGTCACAGTCTCTGTTTTTGTATAGAAAACAACAAATACCACCCGCGTCTATGACTTACCTGAATTAACTTGTGAGAGTATAAAAAATATAACAAAAGCGTTACAGTAACGTAAAAATTATCAGTTCTTCACACCTTTACAATAGTCCATTCGCATTTTTTCAATTAAATTTTTGTATTTGTTATTATAACATAACGTTTGCATATTTTCAGTTAGATATATACTTCATTTATTTAAGAAATTAGGTTATATTAGAACCATTTAAAACAAATAAGAATAGAAAAGCAGAATGGTTAAAAAAACCTGGGATTTATTTTAGTTAATTCATGGACGAGGAACATGTGCATCTCATACACATCACTGACTATTAAAAACTACTGCTGCTGTAGAGCTATTATTATCCGGATTATTATTATTCCAAAATAGTATTGCAGACTTTAAACTCGCGCTATGTTAAATATAGAATTATAAGATATCGATAAACCGTTTTCGAAACAAACGTAATCATAACATTTAAAAGTGTTTTCTAAACGCGCTGTTTAACTAAATAATGTAACAAAAAAACGGTGAAAATTATATAACACGTTTTAATTGTCACTGCGGTGTACCCGCTGTTATCTTGAAGCGTTATCAATGAAAGATAACAGGTATTATTTTACTATTTTTGTTATTTGGTGTACTTATAACATATTTTTAAACAATGTAAATATGTGCTTCATATTTACATTGTAAATAGGCGCTATAAAGACGTCCAACAAAAGCATTATATAAATGATGCAATGAACACTTTATGTAGTTGTTTGTCAGTTACGTTATATTTGGGATATTAAATAAAAAACAAGACAAGTACACTTGTATAAGTGAACATTAACTGCCGTTTTTCCAAATCCTGTGTAAAAAAATTACTTTGTGTAGATGAAATGGATTAATTAATTTTCAACCCTTCCAAAATTCAGAAAAACGAAAAGGAAATATAGGTGCTATGTTATAACTTTACTTGACAAAAAAAAATCATATATTTTTTTCCTGTCAATCTTTTGGAGGATAATGCATACTAAATTACAGAAAATTTAAGCCTCAATCTCAAAAAAACAATGAATAATCAGACAACGATTTATTCGGTCAAACTTAAAATCTCTACTCGAAGAGTTACCAAGCATTTTAAAGATATTACTTTTACTAGGCCAATTTCTGAATTTTAATAATATCAATTGCTCATACATTTTTCAATTACTTAAACATATTTATATCCTTTGACAATGCACAAAGTAGAGCCTAAAAACAACAAATAAATTATATTCGATTGGATTCTTATTTTTGAGTGCCCCGCCCTTATTTCAAATCTGCGCCAGTCCCGCCCTGTCCGTCGACGCAATCATTCCCCTACTACGGACGGGACACTCACACACCTTTAATATCCGCTTCCAAGACGGACCAAGTACGACCGAGAGCTACATTATGGATGCCAAGGGTAGGCAACTCTATATACACATAGTAAATAAAATAGCTGTAAAAGCGAAAGAATCCATGATCTTAATCCTCCTAGCCGTTTCAGTTCGATTATCACGTAGTTTTCTCGTCAATATTTCATATAAATCATTCGGGACAACATTTAATGCAGCACTAACACTTACATACAACTGTGTGGGTGTCAGGAGGTTAGATTTGAGAAAAGCCTGAGTATAACGGTACAACTTGGGTGTGTTTCTACGATCCCTACCGTTTGTACTGAGAATTTGTACTTCCTGCTGCAACAAAAAAAAACACAACGACTAAAAGCACTCGTTTGTTCTTGTTTACGTTTAAAAATCGCACTGGTTTAGACACAAGACACGGCACCAGTTAGTTGATGTTGATACACGGAACACAGGGCCGTACCCGTATCTATTTCACTTCCCGGATGCCAGATAACTATGGATGCGAAGGTCATCGATCATTGTCGGCGTATAATTAGGAGATTATCTGTTGTTTGTGAGGATAAAACAGAGGGTGATATCCACATAAAATAATTTTAGTGTATTTCAAACTGCGTTTTATCGTCTTGTTTGTAATAAATAGAGTTGGTCGAAACGTTCCGCGGAACATAGCGGTACACATGGTAATATAATACGCGTAATAAAGTAACTAATATTAAGTATAGTAACAAAAGCAATAAATTCAACCATATACATATGCAAAACTTAAGGCCACTTTACAATTCGCTATTTTTATTGCCGGCAATAAAAAATAAAGCGGAATAGTATATTGTGTGGCACCGCTTACCTACATGGCCTTTACATTGCTTAAACTTTAAATTATAATTATCATGCAATTATTTTTACTAACAGAACAAGCAGATCGGTCGATTTTTTTGCATAAGCCTTGTTAGTCGCTTTTACGAAAAATAACAGCCTAATCAGAGTTCAAAAGTACTGGAATGTGTATGAATCTTTCTCTTCTAATGAATCTTTTTACGTGATCTAAAAATTTTGATGAAAATGGAATATTGAAATAGGTAATGACTGGGGTCCGGAAATGTGTGCTATAACGTAGGGTCGGCACTATAAAACTCTGTGATAATCAAAGTACAAACCGTATTTTTAAGCGCCTTGTAGGTTATATACGCGTGTATTTCTTGCCCGTGCATACCTACGCCACTGACTGATGCTGCCAACGCGCTCGGACTCGCGTATGCACGTAGTACGCCCGTTGCGGGAGCTCAGGATAGTTAAATGCAGTTTACCATGCATGAGAGCAAACTTTCCGAACCCTACTAATAACTCCTTAAGCAACCGTTTTTTAATACTCAATTTATTGTATGCTTTACTCAGAATCATGATGCTTTTAGCAAACAGTATTTAAATAAGAACAGAAATATCCATATTTTTTAATTGTCAATTTAACTCTTGAAAGTCTGTCCTTTTTTAAATACTACCATATTCATTGATATTTTGATATTGTGAATGTTGTTTTTTTCATAAAAGAGTCGCATTACTTTTCAAAAATTCCGTTTAAATTAAAATGTGCACTTACATGAGAAGCAACAAAATTTATTCAATTTTCTACGACACCCTGTATCAATAATTTAATTTACCATTACATGTGTAATTTCCCAGAAAACAACACAATAGAAAATTAATTTCTTAATGGACGTCACCTAATAGATGATTAATGATTATTGATTATTATGATATGATATAACATAATGATAGAGGACAGAATATGTTATATAAAAAAGTGAAACGTCAGCGATGACAAAATTTGGATAAATCCGTACTTCCTATACATAAAAAAAAAGTGGGACATACAAAGGAGCGCGACAAAATGCCTCGGTTATTTGTGTTGTGTATTTATTTTTTGATCTTCGGCCAATGGGGTGCTAATGTTCCTATGCCATGAGCTACAGGCATTTTCTGCTACGTTTTGCTATTTGGTTTATCTTTAACATTGTAAGTAGTACACTAATTATAAAAGAAATAAGAAAAATTAAAGAATACATCAGTGTTTTTACCAATTTTATCATTATTTCTAGGTAAAATACTATTTTATATACAACTGAAACATGAAGATATGGTCAAAACTTTTGAGAGATTGTTAAGTCAAAATAACTAGTTCCTATTTCATATTTTGAAAAATCCAGTTGCACCACAATTTATTTTTTTAAAATCCCATATTGTATTTTTTTTATGTATTTTTTTGTTCATTACGTATTTTTATAGACATCTTCGAAAGGAGACCCAGTAGACGAAAACACCGTCCTTATAACATCTTCATCCAGCATCAAATATTTCCAAATTCCTACATCTGATGATCCTATTTTAACGTGGATGGAAGTACGCAAAGGGAAATTTCCAAATGTGACTAATGTGAGTCTCAGATAATGCAACAGAGTATTAAAATCTTTGGTTTGTTTTTAGTCCGGGTTTTAAAACAACAACTGTTTGATTTTTGCCAACGTTTCGGAGATTTATTTCTCCTTCTTCAGGGCTTAATCGATGTTATTACCAGTGTCATATAATGTGGTAGGTTTACATTAATAGAGTAGTACATTTTACTTATTAGTTTGCATTATTATAAAAATCACTATATTAATTTTTAAAACTGTTGTCCTGTAGATAGTTCTTTGTTCGATTAACAATTTAATGTTCGTAACTTACCACCTTCATAACACTAATAACAACATTGATTAAGCCCTGAAGAAGGCGAAATAAATCTCCGAAACATTGGCAAAAATTAAATACTTGTTGTTTATTCCCAGACCTAAAATCCAACAAACGAAAAATTAATAAAGAAGAAGGTCGATTTCCGGTTGAGTTTTGATTTTTTTTATTTATTTTTTAATGTTAAAAAAAAATCTTTTGTTAAACGATTTTTTGCAAACTTTGTATGCCTTTTTATATTTTAAGGACACCTCTGGCATGAAAAACGTTACCGTGGGCGAACCGGTAACCCTCCTGGTTTTTTTCAAGGACCCCACCGGCTTATACAATATAAGGATACCCGACTGTTGGGCTTTTGAACGTACGAATATTCTTCTATCGAAATACAAACTGCACCTAAATGGAGAGAAAAAAAGGTAACGACATTCTTTCAATCGTCCGTTAACAAAGCAGCTGTGTGTTTTTTTAATACGTAGCAGCTGTTTATTTGGCAGCGACGACAAATTGAACTTTTATTAAGTATCATTGTTTTGCGCAGGAAGAAAATATTGTCGGAATGGAGAAAGGGGACTGTGGGAGATGAGGAGAAATTTCTATACGCCACTTTCGCTTCATTCAAATTTCCCGATAAAGATCAGGTGTTTGTTGCTTGTGACGTAGAGGTAAGAATCGAATAATACAAGCAATGTACACAATCATATTTTTTTATTTATTTTTGTAGCTAGTCGGCAGAGAACAGAGAAAATAATATACATAATTTACACATCAAAATCATGGTGTAGTAAAAGATTACTTTCAATTTACTATTATAAAAAATATCGCAATATACAGGGTGTCCACTTTTATTTGTGTACAAATCCATAAAATCCTCATTTTTCAAGTTAATCAATTAATCTTTTTTTATTTATTATTTATTTATTTATTTATTCACCAGATCAAGATACACAAGAGCGATAAAACTCCTCGCAACTCAGAGATAAACAATATTATCTGCTGGTTTTTAAACTTTTTTTGTTGCTTTTAAGACTCATCCTCATGGCCTACTATGATATATGTTTCATAGCCCCGAAATTCATTATGACCAGTTAGAATTTTTTTTTATTTAAAATCTGAATCCATTGTATTAATCAGGATTCCTTAAAACCCCCCTATTCGAAATTTGAACAAAAAATATGCATGGTATTTCTATAATATCTCAAAGTTGAATAAAATCGAGTTTGAGAGCTGTTAAGACGAATCAAGTGTGCCATGGAATTATGTCAAGACAGTTGAACGTTATCTGGAATCGCTTAAACTTAATTTTGACAAAATTGTAGTAGATAAAAAACTATTTTTAGTATACTAGTTTTTTTCTTGTATATTATTATTAATAATAACCCACACTTAGTGGAATAAAAATTTTTTTTTTTCTATGACAGTTAGGTGACTCTAGATAACATTCAACTGTCCTGACATAATTTCATGGCACACTTGACTCCTCTAGCAGCTCTCAAACTTGATGTTTTGCTCAATTTCGCATATGGGGGTTTTGAGAAGTCCTGATTAACACTATGGATTCAGATTTTAAATAAAAAATCGCTAAATGGTTATATTGAATTTCGGAAGTATAAAAAAATCGTAGCAGGCAATGCGGATCTTAAGAGCAACAGTAGAGTCAGAAGAAGCAGTTTTCAAAGCCCTTTCAATAAAAAAAGTTGAATCGATTATGTTAAAAAATGCGGATTTTATGGATGGGTACATAAATAAAAGTAGACACCCTGTAGAGTGCCTTAAATTAAATCTACAGATAGTCCACGGATTGGCCCCCAACTGGCAGGCAGATAATACTGTTTTAACATAACGTAGGATATAAAGTGCATTTTTTTAACCAATTTAAAAACTTGAGATAACAAAAATGATGCAAAAATGATGATAAATGGAAAATCTGTGCTAATAAATTGTCACAAACAGCCACCAAAAACGCATAATCTTTTAATGCACCCCACAATTCCTAAACCTTCGAAACATGTGCTCCGCCGATCTGTTTAGAAGCCTTATTAATAAAAAAAAATACGTAAAATGTCTACTGTAAATGCATTTCTCACCAATAAAAAAAATTACATAAATTATTTTGTACTATAGGTACAATTGTTTGTACACGCGACATTTTCCAACTTAAATGTAAACAAATTGTCTTTTCCCAAACAGGACGTGCTGCTACGGGGGGTGTTAATTGAGTTTTAGAAAACAAACATTGCGACTAGAAATAACCTTCGTCCTCTTCGGCATTCACATCGGTGGACTCGATGACGCTGATAAGCATGTGCTTCGGTATCTCGCTACCCCTAATCTGAATATTATAGCATACCAATTCCATTTTTGCCAGACTCTGCCGAAGGACGTACGCCTTCCTCGACAGTTCTTTGTTTCCGGGCGCCATCAAGCCTGAAATCGAAGAAAAGAACCTGCTAATCTTGACAAATACATTAATTTACTAAAGTCTTACCTAGAAAACCTGCATTGATGTACTTCACGAAATTACACAGCTTAAAGCACTCGCTTACGTTCCCGACACCTAACGTGTTTATACACCTTCTCATTAATTCACCAGTGAAGTCGGCCAACCCCAAAATGAAATCGTACTGGGGGAACAGCAGCTGGTACCCTCCGTGCTCATCGTCGTGATATTTGAACGAATCATTAATGGCAGTCCAGGGTTCAATACTATCGTCCTTCAAAAATTGGCAGAACGTTAGGGCCTCGATGAACTCTTGTAATCCGTTAGAATATGCACGATGGTATTGATATCCGTCCTGACCTTTGAGTTCCCTCGCGATGGCCTTAAAACTGTTAGAGACCAGCGCTTGGAGTCTACAGTCTGCCTCTTCTATCACCGCCTTTTTCTTCGCCTCACTAAGAACGATTGTTTAAGAAGATGCTCCAAACGAATTAACGCATACTCACATGTCGGTGTTAATATTGTGCAAAAGGAATATGATTCGTTTGGCTTCGATGTTAACATCTCTGCTGAGTTTGACGATCCTCTCGTAACGGTCGTGTTTGTCGTCTAATTGCGACGAATACTCTTTGAACATTAAGAGGACAGGATTCTGTTCGTCCATGTTTTCCACTGTCTCTCTAGCATTATCTCCGACAGCCGGTTTTCCCCGCCTGTGGCGGTTACCTTGAAACAGATAATATGTAATAAATTAACTTGCGCTTTATCCCGTCTTATCAAACCTCTCGACTTCGACATCGTTCTATTTTACAATGCCGCCTTATTTTCCTCTTTATTATTGAACGTCAGTAAACTTAACCTCACATTTGACTCCTAGCTTGAAAAGGGATTTTCGAAAGTTATTGGGTTAACTTGATGACCTGTACAAAACAATCTACTATGTATACCTATACATATTGGATCGAAGAAGTTGATTACTAATTTCATTTACATATTATATTTTGTGAAGAAACTAACGCTAATGAAACTATGAAATAATGATTTGTATCGATTTAGGCTTTCCATGCCACGCTCCCACTCTACCAAACCAAAAAATAACTAAACATACCAGCGAGGACAAAAAAATTCCCTCATATTTTCAAAAAATTTAAAATAACAATGTAGTTAGAGTAGGTACAGAGTAGGATGTCCTTCGTTCTCAAATCCATGAGTAGTGTCCTTCTCCTGAACATTCGACGAGTCCGACATTCGCTGAACACAGCCTTAATTGAAGACAAATCTTTTTCGTTTTAATTTTGTTTGTGATTTATCAAACAACTAAAACCGAAAGGAACGAACCCATTTACTAGTAATGGTAAGACCCGGCTCTTTTTAGCGACCCGGTTCATACAGATCAATCATTGAAAAGACCCGTTCACGATGACCCGTTCATATGATCCGTTCTTGTAACTGATTTAAACAAAATGCAGTAGCGTGATCCAGATATGTGTTTGTGTTTTTTTCACTCGGTATATCACGATCGAGTTCGACAATAATCGTATTTTTCGCGTATTTCGCGTGCATAATAAAATTCAGTAATATTATTTTATCTTTATTCTATCGTATCATTTCTATTCCGATTCGTCAGAAAGTAATTTTTGTCTATCCGTTAGTTAAACTTTTGTGTGTACTAGTTGCGCGAAACATACACAGAACGCGCCAAACTCGCCTTAACTTAACACCGACCACTCAAGTTAAGCGCGTTCATCGGTTCATGAAACCGACACAAGTCGATCTCAGGCTTTCATTCGTTCACCCGGTTAGGGTCACAAAAACAATCACGGATCCTGCAACCATTCTATCGTTCTCGCGATTTGCTATCATTAGGCGCATTCAGGGACGCTCAGCGGCTGAGTAGCTAACAGCTACTTCCCCGAAGGGGCGGGGGGCCGACACTTCCCAGGGCCAACCCAATTTACCAAGCCTAATATTTTTTGGCTGATGGCCGGCCGGGAAATTTTTCCCTCATTTTTCCCCCCCCCTTTTTTCCCTGGGGCGAGCAACCGGTTTTAACCCCCCTTTTAACAAAAGTTTTTGTAAAAAAAGTTTCCCCTTTTTTTTCAAAAAATTTTGGGAAAAAAAAACAATACCCGGTTTTTTTTTTTTTTTTTATATTCCCCCCCCCGGGGATTCTCGGTTTTCCATTTTAGTATTTTATTCCCCCCCGCCCCCCCCCCCCTTTTTTCTCTCTTTTTCCCCCTCCCCCCCCACCCCCCCCGGGGGGGGGGCCCCCCCCGCCCCCCAAAGCTCACTCCCCCCCCCAAAGGGCCCCCCGCCGGGGGCCCCCCCTTACCCCCCCCCTCCGATCATTCGTTCATATGAACAATAGGGTCACCAAGCGTGATTGAATCAATCACGGATCATCGGGAAGACCCGTTCACTAAGAACGAGGTCGTTCATGAACGACACATCTCTACCATTTACATGACAGCCAACAACTGACAGCTGGATTTTCGTGACGTTTGTGACGAGGTTAACTTGCTGTCTGTGTGACAGTTATCTATAAAAGTTAAAAAGTTTGCCTTAAGTTGCTTATTACGCAAATCAAGTTATATCACCGCTGCTGAGAAGATGGTTTGTATGATTTACTCAAGTACTCTTTTATTATTTCAGTAGTTTTAATTGAAAATAAAGAATTCCAATTAAAAATCTTGTCAGAATACGCCTCCTTTACGACTTCTTATGATCAGATTTTCTTTTAGATCCGTTTTATATTAATACAAAACAGAGCCGGAAAAACGCGGCTGGCCAAATGGTACATGAACTTTGATGATGACGAGAAGCAGAAGTTGATCGAGGAAGTACACGCCGTGGTCACCGTTAGAGATGCCAAACATACTAATTTTGTCGAAGTAAGTCATCCAAGTATATCACTACATTTCTTACAAAGCGAAAATAACCTGTCCATTTAGTTCCAAAAGAACCTATTACCTTTTCGTTACAGTTCCGTAACTTCAAGATAGTATATCGCAGATACGCCGGCTTGTACTTCTGCATATGCGTTGACGTCAACGACAACAACCTGTGCTACCTGGAGGCCATACACAATTTCGTAGAGGTGTTGAACGAATACTTCCACAATGTCTGCGAACTAGACCTGGTGTTTAACTTCTACAAGGTATACACGGTGGTGGACGAGATGTTCCTGGCCGGAGAGATAAGGGAGACGTCTCAAACGAAGGTCCTAAAGCAACTGTTGACGTTGAATTCTTTAGAGTAACTGCTCTTTCAACCCCTGAGAGATCGATCGTGTGTGTAATGTTGTTCTGAGAGCAGGGTTGAGTTATTCAAATAAAATAATTTACGTAATTTCTCAAGTGAAGTTCCTGTTTATTGATAGTTATGTAAATATTGCCACGGTTTCATAAATTGTTTTAAATCTCTGGGCTGGAAAGAGTTTCTTGTTTGGGCAACGAGGACTTCAATGTATTCGATTCGGTTTTCCACATACAGAGCATACAGTACTGACTCAACCCTCTCGGAGGCCATTATACATTCTTTTTGATCAGTGGTATTAGCTTCAAAATAAAATAGAGATGGCACTGGAGGTCAAGGGAATCTAGGTACGTAAAAAAATTCATTCCAAATGCATAGTTTATATTTTTTTCCGGCGTTGTCTTAAATTATATTTAATTAAATATTATTATCTGTTAAATCTCTGCAAAAGCCTGGACAATTGTAAGATTGCTTTTCGAGTGTGTCTGTACATATATTTAAGTTGTTTATCGAATAATTCAGATGTACAGGGTGTTTCAACTAAAACTCTTCTAGCCCTCTGCCAGAAAATTTCATCGTTTCTGATGACTGAATTATGGCGAGCTTATGGAGTTTTACATGAGATCTCTATTAAGACTAAATTTATATATTTTTTGCTTAATTATTTGTAAGAGATTTTATTTTCTGCTTTGTACGTTTTTATATGACTCTGTTAACGTCTGTGAAAGTGTGCTGTACTATGTGTAATGTGTATAAAAATAGATTATTTCGTTTATATTATAAATTGTAAGTCATATTATATAATACTCAGTTATAATATGGTAATAAAAAACATTTTATTATTGCTGTTGCTATTATTTGCGTATTGTGAATCATTCTTATGGTGTACATATATACAGGTTGTATGTATGTACAAATCCGTTTAGTCCTCATTTTTCGAAATTATCAAATACATTATTTTCTTTTTTGTTTTGAAGATCATCCGAAACATTTCTTCTGACTCTACTCCATGGCCTGCTACGATTTTATTGGTACCACCGAAATTGAATAATTAGTGATTTTTTTATTTTAAGTTTGAATCCATATTGTCAATCAGGACTTGTTAAAAGCCCCATATGCGTAATATGAACAAAAAATATACAAGGTGTTTCTTTCTACACGATCTCAAAGTTGAGCCAAATATTGAATTTGAAAGGCGCTAGATCAATCAAATGTGCCATGGAAATATGTCGACAATTGAATACAAATAACAAAAGACAAAAAAGTTAAACTTTTATCAAAACAATGATAGTGGTTTCCAGCGAGCCAGAAAAAGTGCAATTTTTATTTATTTGTGATATTATAATTAGCGAACTAATTGAACTAAGTTGTTTAAATATTGGCTGATTAATAGTTGGATGGTTGGATGCTGGCACGATCGGCGATTATGAAAAATGGGAGGAATATGACGTCACAAAGATACCCCGTAACCGTCTCAAAAGCAGACAAAGTTTTGACAATGTTGACGTATACTTTTGACAGGAGTTTATCTAACCCACTGAGATTTAGAATAAACTAGTGGGAATTCGTATTTAATTAATATATATAATAATATACACCTTCCATGTAATAAGGAATAAATAATAAAATAAAATAAAACTAAAGTAGAGTAAAAATAAAGGAGATATATAAAAAACTAAATACATGAACATGCATGTCAAATATGTGAACTTTACACACAAAAAAAATACAATATGCCAACACAAACAAAATACAGTGTACATCACATTGTAACATAAACATTGGCACACCTGAGGCCAAGCGGCCATTTTGGTGCAACAGTAAACGAAGCAGAGTTTTCTTGATTTTATTTGGTTTTGTATGTTAAAATTAAAGATTAAACACTATTATATGATAATATTAAGTGTATAGTGGCCACATTTCCCGATTGGCGTAACAAGCGTGGAAATGTGGAAAATATCCCGACAGTGACAAGGGTGATTTGACATTTGACAATTTTGAACTTTTGTTTAGTTTCAAATTGTTATAAAGACATTGTTTTTTATTAGGTATTATGTAATGGAGGAACACAGAAGCACTCTTGAGGCTATGGCCTGTGTAATGAAATGTTTCAGGGTCAATTTCAAGTTTGTTTTGAGAAGTCGCCATATTAGTATCACTTTGTTTATAAGACAAAAAATATCAAAAAAAAAAATATTCTTTTATAAACTTAATTTAAAATTAAAATTGTATTTACAAATTGGAAGTATTAAAAGTTGAATAAAAAAGTTAGAATGATGTATTTCTATTCTCTCGTTCATAGCCAGAGTTGATGACGCTTTGATGTCTCCATACCATTTTCCACGCATATGGCGAACGGGATGCATTCCCTCTATTCTATATCTCGGTGTTCTAACCTCAAACTACTAAAAAATGTGACAACTGACGTGCGACATGAAGAGGGTACCTTTCGTACGTCATAGCTCTGCCCACACAAACAAAATAAGGTGACTGATTGGTTTATAGATCATGGGATGCTGGCTGATTGATTTCCATTGCAAGTTCCTTCAGTCGCCGCCAGATAGCGTATAGAAAGCTGCATATGAAATGAAATCACTATATTTGGCGCGTTATTTCAAATTTTACAGTTTCTGATGAACTGAGGAAACAAAAAATATTATGAATCTTATTTTTAGTGTTCCCATGTAATAACAAAACGTAGGAAATTACCCCAATGCGGAAGCCACTGAAAGCGCCAGAGCAGGTGATAACAGATAGGCGTTTTGAAACAAAAAGTTATCAAGAATTTTATTACCAAACAAACTGATCGGAGATGCGTTTGCACCCCACTTTGGATTGCAGACAAAGGTGAAATAAAACTCGAACGCTATAAATACAGAATTTATTATAAACACCTAAAAAAAAAAAAATAAAACGGATTACGGCGTAATAATTAAGGTTGGCCTTTTTCTTCGCCTGCACCTCCATGATGGCGTCCATGTAGTCCTCGTGGGTGACGGCGGTCGCGTTGCGCCTCAGCGCGATCATCCCCGCCTCCACGCACACCGCCTTGCACTGGGCCCCGTTGAAGTCGTCCGTCGACCTGGCGAGCTCCTCGAAGTTCACGTCCGGATTGACGGTCATCTTCCTCGAGTGGATCTGCATGATCCGCGCCCTGGCCTCCTCGTTGGGGTGCGGGAACTCGATCTTGCGGTCCAGCCGGCCGGAGCGCAGCAGCGCGGGGTCCAGGATGTCCACGCGGTTCGTCGCCGCTATGACCTTGATGTCAGCTGTCGAGCTGAAGCCGTCCAGCTGATTGAGCAGCTCCAGCATGGTGCGCTGCACCTCGCGGTCGCCGGCCTTCTCGGAGTCGAACCGCTTCGTGCCGATGGCGTCCAGTTCGTCGATGAAGATGATGGCCGGCGCCTTCTCTTTGGCCAGGGCGAAGGCGTCCCTTACCAGCTTCGCTCCGTCGCCGATGAACATCTGGACCAGCTGCGGACCGGCCAGTTTTAAAAACGTGGATTTCGTCTGGGCGGCGCACGCTCTGGCCAGGAGGGTCTTGCCAGTGCCTGGAGGTCCGTACAGCAACACGCCTATAGGCAAAGAGCTTTCTTTGAATTCACCCATTATATTGATACTTTAATTAACGTGAAGAAATTAGTTAATTTCCACTTAGTATGAGATCCGACATGAATTCTGTCCTTATAAAGAAATAGAATGTTTTGGGAATCAACGGCATTTTTTTTTCGCTTCGCTTTGGGATTTTTTTCTGACGAGCCATGAAAATATACAACCGTAGTTTTATCACAGCGTGTTTATTAACATTTCAGCAGTCTTTCACAAGATTTTCAAGTAAAAATATTGAATAGAATTAACTTTACAGCTCTTAAAAGAGCCCCATGCAAAAAGTAACGTGCTACACGTTTACCATGATTCCAGCTGTCCTGCTCATACGAAATCAAAAGGAAAACAATTACACAGAATTTTAATTTGTAGAACTCTGGCTATCGTCTGGGCTAGGATTAAATAAAAATATTGATAATTGAATTTTTGACAAGGTTTTGAAGGTAAAAGACCAATTTTATCAGTTTTTTTTTTACTTTTAGCTTGAGAATAAAAAAACTATATGATATGTCCATTATCCTAGCTCACGTTCAGTAATTTTTGAGATATAGTGTTAGTCAGTTTGAAAAATGTAGTTTTGAGAAAAACATTGAAAAGCAAGAAGAAAAAATCCTTTTTTTGTCAGCTGTTTGCGTTGACTACTCTCTATAGGTCATGTAACTCGTTCATTTATTCCAGTCATAAGTACTAGCCTATAACAGTTTATTGTTTTCATGAATTTTGTTTTTGCACATACAAGTAGTAAGTAGTATGCGGCGTACGAATATGACCCGCCGCACGGATCTGCCGACTTTAGTAATAAATGAAATATTTCTTTATTATATTCGAAAATTTGTCGTCACTATCTAATATTCTACTAGATAAATCTTATTATTTATCAAATGAAGCACCATTGCAAAGGAAAGAATTCAAAAAGTGATTAAAAAATTGTCTGCCACACCCTATTCTGTCACAATATATTTGTGACAGATATTCCCGATATTTCAGCAGATATTTCAGAAATACTCAGTTTCTGATATTTCAGAAACCTGGATGCCCAACTTAAAATTCTGTCGACATATTTTCGGAATAATTTTCACAAAATTAATGCTAAACTAAACCATTCCGGAACCATTTGATGGATGTCAGAAAAGTACGAACAGGCATTTCAACGACCTCTTCTTAAGTAGGACCATCAATTTGTTTGGGCCACCATGTAAAAAGAAATGCAATGCAACAAAATGCAAATGTGTCTGTGCAATGCAAATATATTTGTAATTTATGCCCAATTCCTCCAAGGAACCCTGCACTACAAAAAGGAGGCGGCTGGGAGACAGAATTTTCAATCTTCAAAATGTTTTGTCCAAATGACGGTTTAGCAGAGAAAAAAAACACCTTGAAGACAGTAATGAAGTGGTAAGATTAAGACTAATTCTACAGCAAATGATTATCAAAATGGAACAAAAATATTGCTTTGTATTAAAAAAAAAAACTGTCAATTCATCCTTCTAAAACAATGGTTCATGTCCAATACCTACCTTTTGGTGGATGAATGCCAAGATTTACAAATTTATCCTTGTGAGTCATGGGCAACACGACGGCCTCGATGAGCTCCTGGATCTGCTTGTCGAGACCCCCGATATCGGAATACTGCTCTGTAGGCCTCTCGTCCACCTCCATGGCCTTGACCCTGGCATCGTACTCTGCGGGTAGTGTTTCTAATATGAGATACGAGTCTTTATTAACTCCCACTAGATCGCCGGGCTTCAACTTCTCCTCGTCGACGAGGCCGATGACCGGCAAGAAGTACGTCTGACGCGTCGAAGTTTTCACCACGGCGCACTTCCCTTTCCGCTGGGAATCCAGGTCGACGACGGCCCCGTCTTCCTCCTCTTCTTGGGGGTCCACGTCTAGGAGCTCTATCACATTCGAAACTAGGTACGGTAGGGTCTTGTTCACCTTTATCTTTTCCGTGTTTTCCTTTATTTTTTCGTTTTGGGCTTGCAGCTCGTGATTGATTCGCATCACCTCGCTCTTCATTATTTTGATCTCGTTGTCCAGCAGACGAGTGCGGCTTACTATCTCGTCGGTGGACATCCTCAGTACCTCTTCACCAAGGGCTTCCTCGCCGTCTTCCCAAATGGATTTATCTTCTAAAGTAGACATTTTTGTTAGGAATAAATAATTCAAACAATTCTATAACACGGCGATGTTTTGTGAACGAGCAACTGTCAAAATACTGCTCGCCGAGTCATTGCAGGCGTTTTCGTGTAATAATGATCAGGAGCATCATGCGTATTCGTTTAGGAGTTTAATTAAGAAATTAAATGACTTTTCAAGTTCAAAATGAGACGAGTAATTATAGTGGATTTGGTCCGAATCGAAAGCAGCCAATAAAAACACGGAAGTCTACTACTAGGTTTGTTCCCGTAACAAATAATAAACTTATTTGAACTATTAGAGCATGCGCAGTATAAAATAATCATTCCAGCAAAGTAAAGTTCTAAACATTTAATACATGTTCAGTGTTCCAGTAGCGTTATGAGGCTGCTTGAATAAAAGCGATTCTGAAGTAGAAATCTTTTCTTAAGACGATGATGCTTTTAGGTCAATACGTATTTTCAAGAGATCTTCAAAGACAAGAAAGGAAAGCAATTTATCAGTCACAGAATTAGAAGCCAGAAATGGATTGTCTGACGACACTATTATTGTTATTCCAGCTAATTTTTGTTCTAAAAACGTCCCAAACATAATTTAACCCGCGCATGCACACTGGAATAAAGTTTATAACGAGTTCGGAACTCGTTGCTGGAACAAACCTGCTACCTACCATCTTGAGAAGCCACTTTGTTCCTTGCATTCCTATTTATTTGATGTTTTTGGACACCGTTGTGTAATGTACCGATAAAATAATGAAGTAAATAATTTGTGGTTATTTTTTTTTCAATTAAAAATTGCTGACCGCATTCTTTGGATAAATTGTGAAAAGTCTTGCGAATTAGTTTTCCGTTTTTTTTCTTGGTTGGCTACATGATAATCAAAAGTGACCCAGGCAGTTTGACATTTTGAGACATTTGGCATTTAAAAAATTATAAAAGGAAAATATTTAGAACTCACGAAATAATTCGAAATGGCTTTAGCTTTATTCCTAAGAAATAGTTCGCGTATTAAAGGTATTATTAAAATCCTAATAAAAATGTAAATGTATATTACATAATCAAAATATTTTTAGTTTTCCCAAATTTGATAAGGACCTCGACGTTCTCCCTTAATCCAGCGGTGAATTCCAGAAAACCGTTTTCTCAACTTGTCACCCAGGCAAGCAAAAATGTTGCGGGCGTGAGCAAGAGCAAAATTAATTTTTGTATTCCGAAGAGGGGCATGTCGGGAGACCACAGTAAGTTATGGACGATCGAAAAAGTTGTCTCGCTTTCTCTCCTCGGAGTGTTACCAGCCACTCTTTTGTATCCGAATCTTATCCTCGATAACGTGTGTGCGGTACTCGTCGTGGCTCACTTCCATTGGTAAGAAGAAATCTAAAAGAACGACGACCGTAATTAACTAGGATGTTGTTTTTAGGGGTTTAGAAGCGTGCGTGATTGATTACATACGACCCATTATCTTTGGACCAGTAATTCCAAAGCTCGCCCTCGGCCTATTGTACGTTATCTCCGCCCTTACCCTGGGCGGCCTCTTGTATTACAATCACACCTGTATCGGCATCGGATGTACTGCTTGCAAACTGTGGGAAATTAAATGTTAATTTACTTTACGTCACAATCTTTTTTAGCATTCTGTAAAATCATACCCTCCTTTGTGTGCTAATAAACTATTTATTTATTGAAACATATGCCTTGAAGTTTTACTGTTTTTAAATTTAGAGTGGCCATGTTTGCGAATAAAAGTGTCGATCGTATTGGGCCCAATAAAAGGTGTGAGTCGTTGGCGTGTAAGTAAAACCAAAATAATTATTTAAGCTGAAGGCGGTTTACAATTGTAATGCATAAAAGAGGGGGCCGTCGTTGTACGGTGTGGTTTTCTTATCGGTTTCGTAAATTCCTTCTGAAATGTCCTTTGCTTTTGGAATTCATACATAGAATTCTGTGCATTCCATTTGATACCATTAAATGCTTGTAAAGTGAAGTTGTTAGTCAAAATTATTGGGCGTTGAGGTATTATATATTTGTATTAGGACAGTATTAGTTACAGGGACTTTAAGATAAAACATTTTTGTCTTAATAAGTATTTAATACTTCAAGGTATTTTATTGACTAATTTTATTTTTTTACACGTTTTATATGAACCCCTGTACATGACTTGACATTTTTTTTGTTTATTTGAAAACAGGCTAAATTAGAAATAGGTCAGTGATCCACTTTCTCTTATGCTGCTCCCAGCCAATCTCTCTTTCATTCATGTCTTCTGAACTGAGGGCAAAATTGTGTCAACAGTGTCATATTGAAGTGCCGCCTTTTGAGAGCAAATCAATAAATAAATCCGAAGTAATGGTGAGGTACAAGAACTACTTTTGTCGTGTGATTTTCAGATAGTGCTTTGAATATGTTTGCCAGAGTGACATTTTACCCCACACTGTTCTATAATGTGGTAATGGAGAAGATCTCTCATCGACAGTGGTACAACAGGATCGACGACACCGTTATTTTGGGGGCCCTTCCGTTCCACAGCATCACCAAAGAGGTATGTACTATTTGGGGATTATTCTCCTGACACAAACGTTTTTTCCACAGTGGTCCATAAAGAGGTTAAAGTTTGGCCTTGACCCAGACCTATCCTCGAATTCAATGTAATTTTAAAGTTTATTTTCGTTTTCGAAGGTTTTGCTAATTTATGGACTTTAACTTATATAATTTTATGGAGATACAGAAGTTAAAAACCAATAAATAGTCTGATTATAGTTATCCTAGTACCAGACACAAAAAATACAATACGGTCATGCATCTTTTTTTCATTATCTTTTATAAACCAGTAAAATCACGACCACAAAATTATTTTTACAGCTCATAGAGAAAGAGAACGTGAAGGCCGTCGTGTCTATGAACGAAGACTACGAACTGTGGCTGTCGAACAATAAAAAGGTAAAAGGAAAATTTGCAAGATTTATTTCCCTGACGATCCCAAATTCTTTCAGACCTGGCAAGAGTTGGGCGTGGAATTCCTGCAGTTGGCGACTACGGACATTTTCGCAACGCCCTGCCAGAGCAAATTAGTCGAGGGTGTCCGGTTCATCAACAAGTTCGTTAGTAGTAACAACGTGAATGGTGTGTCGTCGAAGTCCTCTGTGTATGTGCATTGTAAGGCCGGGAGGACCCGAAGTGCCACTCTGGTGGGTTGCTACCTGATGCAAGTAAGTTTCCGAGAGCTTTGCCGTAAGAAGGGATATTCCCCTTTCGGTTTTAAAACTCGGGCTGCCACTTTTATGTATTGAAAAGTGATTGGCCTCATTTAAAGTCTAGATTTTAATTTAGTTTCGATTAGAATTACAAAAGTAGCACGGTCATCATGAATAAATTACCAGTGACGGAAAATTTCAGAAACAGTGGTTTTATGTTAAGGCTGAATTTATTCAATAATTACATATTAATGAACTAGTTTAGGTTGTTTAACCACAATCTTCGTTTAAATTACCATACTTTTACTTTTCTAATGAAGCACAAATTAAGATAATATAAGCACAATTTATAGTCTACAGCATTGTGTAAGAAATTTTGAAAATCACTCAGGAGGTTTGTTTTAAACGGGCCGCCTAAAGGTCCCATTGGGATGCGTAAATCCCAGGCCCTCGTGTTGAAAATTATCAAATAGAAAATTTAAAGAGACATATCTATTGTTTTATACAGGGTTTTTCATTATAATTTGCTATCCCTCTAAAATGTTTATTTCTGGAGAAAAATTATAAATACAAAGGTTGCGGACATTTTCCTGAAAATTTTTGTTCACCAAAAAATGACAATCTCAAATTTAATCGCAAGGTTAATTGATGTCATTTTTTAAATGGAATAATTAATTTCCAAATTCCAAAAATGTGTTGATGTTTGGACCTGCCGTTTTTGAGTTATTTCACTTTAAATATTTCTATCTAGTTAGCTGTGCCTTCGAAAGGCACAGCAATTCGAAAATAAAAAAAGTGATGTTTTAACCACAGGCCACACAATGTAAGACAATGACAAAAACAAACAATGACAAAAAACACATCACAATGAAAAACAAAACAAGTAAATTCTACTATGACATAACTATTATAAATAGAAAAAAAGTGACAGAAGGTTTAGTTTTTGTTTATCCATAGCTAGTGCGATAAAACGTTAATTTCGAAACACTCAGCACGACTAACTAGATGGAATTGGTTGTTGAACAGTTGGTCCAAACAAAATTAGGGTCCGGAAAGTTTGCCACAATGCAGTTTCGGCACGATACAACTCTATATGATTAAAGTATAAATCGTATTTTTTAAGATACTTGAATGCAGTTTAACCCTGCATTGTGGCACACCTTTCGTACCCTAAACATAGTCATATTATATTTTATATTTTTGGAATGTGGAAAATAAGGTGATTTCAAAAATGTGACGATATACAGGGTGTTCCATTTAAAAAATAACGTACATTAACCTGTTTTTAAATATCCTGTCGTCTTTTTTTGTTAGCAATTAAAAAATTAGGGGCAACTTATAAGAAAAACATATTAAACAAAATTATTTTTAGTGTCCAAAGAAACGGTGATCGAAAAAGTTAAACCATAAATCTCTTCAAATTGTTGACAAGCAGAAATAAATATAATTACAATTTATCTGGCATTGAAAGGTATAGTGATAAAAAAACTTGTCGCATAGCAAGCGGACATTGACAGAATTCTCTAGAATAATTCATGGAATGAATTCTAGAATAATTCAAATTACGGAATTGATATAAGGTATAAATATGTGAATATAAAATTAAAAACTGTTGCTGCATACTCTGATTTTAAAAACCGATTAGAAGTCGAATAAATAATAAACAGGAATGCGGTTTCGATAACTCGTCGACAAGGTCACTGGAAATTGATCTTTTTTTAAGCTTTAATTTCAACTGCAGACATTTTCGCTTTGTAACATGGGTTACGAAGAGAAAAAAATAACCATTCGTGACTTTGCAGAGGTACAACTGGACGCCGGAGGAGGCTGTTGACCACATGAGACAGAAGAGACCGCACATCCTGATGCACAACAAGCAGTGGGAGGCGTTGCACGTGTTTTACAACCACAATATGAATAGAATGGACGCGTAGCCCGAATCTACCGACCCAGTTTAGGCGTTTTTCTTAAAATCCATATCATCGTAGCAATGGATTACTGTGATATTAGCGTATTATCCAGTGTGAGCACTTTAAAGCGGTCAAAGACCAAGGACCTCGATACAGCAATGTATCTGTACGTTCTAATCGAACTCAAAAATTAAATAAACAAATAAAACCCCCCTCCCAATAGACAATTGACTCGGAAGTAGCTCTTTCTTGCAGCATGACTCTTTTTGTGATTCCAATAATTTACAGAGCAATTTTATTCTTCGTGATTAATTGAAATTTAAATGACAATACGTTCAGATTTTTGTAGAGGAACTTTACCCTCTAATAAATTTTTTATATAGGAGATAATCTACAGTTTTCAAATCCCCCGCAAAAAACGCCAAACACGAAACGTCAGTTAAGTGAAAAACAACAGACTACCACAGTGTAGTCGTTTCCGGCCGCCCAACATGAACTGGGTTCCAAATCGTAAAAAATACAAATGTTGGTCAATTTTTTATACTGTGTACGAAATAAAATCGAACACGTCACCGATGAGTCTATTAAATGTGTGCAGTGATACCACCACTCCATTATATTGAAAAAAAAAAAACTATAATGGAGTGTTTTCTTGAACTTTAAATTACGCGTTTGATATTCGTTGTTATGCAGTTGGCAGCAGATCCGAAGTGACATTTATTGACATTTACTTTGGCTTTAATGGCGGTTTGTGTCTTTTTTGGGCTTCAAACTCCTACCTTGAATCGAAAACCTGTTATTTCCAGAACAATCAAAGTGTTATAGTTGGTCAGGCTTCCAGAAAATATAAGTAATAAGTTTACCGCTATGTACGCAAAGTGAGCAGTACGGATATTTGCTCAATATTTTATGCCAGGGTCAGATCATGCGCACTAAAAAGTTGGAGACACGAGTGAAATAACTGATTTCTTTAAACTGTGTCAAGAGTTAGTAGCATCCTTGACACGCTATTTTAAAAAAATAACGAGAGTTTAAACTTTAAAAAGATAGATAACCAAATAAAATTAAAAAAAACACTGCTTCGTTCAAGGTTACGCCAATATGGCCGCTTGACATTAGGTGTGCCAATGTGACAATATACACTCGAACCCCTCTTAAGTCGCCAAATCCGTGCATCATTACCTCGCTTAAGTTGCGAAATTTTGCCTCTCTTAAGTCGCGATCATAACCTCAGCTTTTTTGTGTTTTAACTGCAAAAAGAAATTTAGAGATATACCACAGCACTTGGTGGAATTTTTCGGAACGAAAAGTTCGGATATGTGGATGTCGAGTGTAACTGTCTTTTCTGTTTAGTGTCACACGTAAAAAAAATCTAATTTATTTTCCAGTTATACAGTGTGTCCCAAAAAATTGTAAACAGGCCCGCAGAGTTATATTAGTATTTTCGAAAAAAAACGTTTCCTACAAAAAAATATCCGCATCGCAAACCGCCATCGGTATGTCAAAACGACGTCAATTGTCCTCTACAGGGTGTTTCACAAATCAGAAAGGACTGTTTCGGTTACATTTGACTATCGCGCCGATTTTTCGTAAACCCAGTAAAAATATTTCGACATTGTGAACAATTTTTCTTAATAACATTTGTCGATTAGACGCGAATTAAGCTGTGTTGCCATTTGATCGAGAGTTTGTTCGAGAGAGATTTGTGGAACACCCTGTAGAGGAAAGTCGACGTTGTTTTGACAGACCGATGGCGATTTGCGGAGCGAATATGTTTTGTAGGAACCAGTTTTTGAAAACATCAATTGTTACGAGTCTGCGGGCGTTTTCAATTTTTTTGGGACATATTGTATATTTTTTATGAGTAAAATATTTTTTCTAAAATACCAGCCAAGTTTTAAAGAACTTTATTCCCATCAAATTGACATAAATATTGTGAATTGTGAATATCAAAGACAGGCAGGAAATTCATAGTAAGACATTTTTTATCAACTAAAATAAACACAAAAAGATTCGTGTTTTGTTTTGAAAAAATTTCAAAAAACTTTTCTACTAGTGTATTACCAGCTAAAAAAAAAAATCACTGTGGAAGGGAAGGCGGTGTGGAATGGGTCAGCCGCCGACTGTTTGACCGCGGATTGGAAATGCAGCGGCAGCCGTACGTACGGTTCGACACAGGTGGGGCTTTACGGGAGGAGCATATGCGCAGAAAAGCTTTGTCAAATAAAGATGTACACTGTCTTATCCTGTATAAGTTACTATTCCTATTACTTTTATTGTAAATAGACATATAAATACAAATATACGGTTACTGTAAAAAATATAAACGCCAAATAAACCCCGAAATTTGTTCACAATACGTACGAAGAGTAAACGCCCAACCAGGGCGTCACGTCTGCCCAGTCCGGGAACTGCCTTATCAAACTCAGGTAATACGGCGTCTTCACGAACTTCTTGTCGTGCACGTACTTCGCGGTGGCCGCTACGTCTACCGTGGTTCCGTTATAACCTTCCGGCACCTCCACGTCGAAAGTAAAACTCAGATCGGCTGGGTCTCTTCCGTAAGTGAAAAGAATGAAGTACAACTGTCTGTCGTTGTACCAGAAATTCGATTGTACCAACGACTCTATCAGACTTATCCGTACCAGTTTCATGTCTTTTTTTGGGACCAGGTAAATGGCTAGTCGATCGGAGCCTAGAACGTCATTTATGAGTAAGTAGTGGTTACCAATTGTGTCCATAAAATTCATACTGAAGAAGGATATTATTACAGCTTTGGACCAAAAAGATTCAGTTAGTGTTTTACTATTGAGCCCTGAAGAAGTCAAGGACATTAGACGAAACGTCGGTAAAAAATTAGTGCTTTAATTTTTGTCCAAACACCCACAATTTCTTTTGTTAGTAATATAGTCACTCACCGGAAAGTGTCACGTTATATCTAATTGTGGTCGAGTTTATTTGTTCCTTTGAGTTATAAGTGAACGACATCTGCTCGGGTAAGATCGGCTGGTTGGCTGGAATCCACGTGCTGAGGTGCCTAAAGAAGGGTGTCAGAAAAGATTCTGGAATGACATTTTCGATGTGCTGAATCCGAATCTGACCACAGAATTGCTCTGATGGCTTAGGTTTTTGAGATATTTTAACCTTAAAGTTCAAAACCTCAAATATACCGGAAAAACGTGACTTTTTCACTTTTAGGTTAGAATATCTCGAAAACCTGAGCCACCAGAGCAATTCTGAGATCAGACTCAGATTCAGCACGTCGAAAACTCTTGAAAAAGTATTCTCTGGTTTCTGGTAAAACATGCCAGGCCGAATTTTGTCGACCTGTGTAATAGAACACTACAAATATAGGTTATGTTCTAGACACCCATTTTGGGGTCCAGCTTTCAGTCTTGGACTATGTTTACGATATATTTAGTGTCCTTTTCAGGTTATGATTATTCATTTTTTTCATTATGGAAACACATGGAAAAGGTGAATTTCCAATTATAAAAAGATTATTTTTCATGTGCAAAGTTTGCGTAAGAGAGGAAAAAAAAAATATTTTGTTCAGACTATCAGAATTTATTTTTAAATAAATTGTCCAATTTTAGTAACTGTTTACACTTTGCAATATTTGTAACAATTTATTGGCCAATTTCAATACTGCCAACTCTTGATGACTAAAACCTAATGACTGTTTTACACACACCAATTTTTCTCACAATAAATTGTACAAGTTGACCTTCAATTTATTGGAATACGTGTAAACAGAAATTGCGCCTAATTTATTGTCCACAATAAATTGTAGAATTTAAAACTTGCTCTAATTTCTTGGCCAAATTTAGGGATGTTTAGTAACTTTTTACATGTATTTCATTGTACCAACCTAATAATGAGGTAAGCGGTTTCTCTTAGGGACAAACCTATGATAACTCTTAGGTTTTAGTTATTGAGAGTTGGCAGTGTTGAAATTGGCCAATATATTGTTACAAATATTGCCAAAGTGTAAACAGTTACTAAAATTGGCCAATTTATTGAAAAATAAATTCTACAATTTATTGTGCAATAAATTGGTGTGTGTAAAACAGTCTTAAGAGTTATCATAGGTTTGTCCCTAAGAGAAATGGCTTATCTCATTACCAGGTTGGTACAATGAAATAAATGTAAAAAGTTACTAAATATCCCTAAAATTAGCCAAGAAATTAGAGCAAGTTCTAAATTCTACAATCTATTATACAATTTATTGAGGAAAATGAATTGGGCGCAATTTCTGTTTTACACGTATTCCAATAAACTGAAGGTCAACTTATACAATTTATTAAGAAAAATTGGTGTGTGTAAACCAGTCATTAGTTTTGAATGACAGCTGGACCCAAGATGGCGGATGAGAATACTAATATCTATCGTGCCTTTCCTAACCTAATCTATCTTGTTCAGACCAAAAAATCATTAAAAAAAGTTAGCACTCTTGATAAAGCAAATGTAGTTCACGAGAGTATTAAAATGGAGATAGCAAATGTTTAATTTTGTTTACAGCGCTAAATGTTGAAATTACTTACATGACCTGAACCATTTTCGCGTGGGACAGTGGCAATCCGCACAACAGGTAGTTTTTGCAGTCTTCTTCTAACGGTTTAGCCTTATTGAGGTCCTTTATGTAGTTTTTGAGAATGCGCGGGGAATTCCTGTCCAAATTCAGGAAGAATATTCCCGCGTCAGTCTTTTCTACGACTCCCTCTTCATTGTGAAAGAGCCTCTTAGTGTGCTATGACAAAATATTGCGTACAAAATGCAAATCGAACAAAAACGAAAGTGTTACCAACCAACAACCACTGTCTCTGCGGAGCGGGTGAATCCGGGTTTCCCCTATAAGGAAATCCTAATGGCGTGAGAGCCACTACGAGAAATACCACAAATATCACCGCCAAAGACGCGAAAAAGTATTTGGCATCTCTGATAAGTGTGATCAGAGCCACCTAAAATTTTTTACATCAATTAACCATAAAATAAAATTCGGGAATTCTTACAAATGGCGACGTTATTAATATCGTGAAGAAAACAGTTACTATTCCGATAATGGCGTCAGGATTTTTTATCGGAACCAATTCTTCCAGTCAGTGGTATGAACAGTGAAAGCATTAGTAGCGTCTGGTACATTAACAACACGGTCGGTATTATCAGACTTGTAAAGTAAACCACCTGCCACTTTCTAACTGAAACACAGAATATTCAATTCTAACAAACAAACTTGTTACCAAATAAACAAATACAACAATGCTTACCAAATGAGTGAACAAAAAATTCAAGATAACTAAAGTTAGCTCACGGCGACACGACACACAGGCAACTCATGTAGCATGCGATTCAATTTGATTGCAGTAGTCCCATGTCAGTTGGTGCTGTCGTACGACCTCCGCTGTATGCAATACATTGAATAGTGTGACATAATTTCATAATAAAACATGGCAAACGTACGAAATGCTACTACTTACTTTCGTATATTGAATTTATGATGCTTATGCCTCTGTGTTGAGTCCCGTTTCTGCCAGCTTCAAACAATTGAGCATTTAAATTCAATATTATATGATTATCAGTACCTGTGTGTTGCCACCTGAGTCCGTGTATAACAATGAAGGCCAACGAATGGAACAAGACGGGTACCAGCAATGCGTACATAGTACGAATTTTTAGAATGGTCCCTACCAATAAAATTACCGTCCAAATTAATCGAACTACGTGGGCCTGCACGTGGCATTTTATATTTGACGAGATCTTCTAGAAATGAAAAAGGAAACGTAGCGGATTGGAAGAAAATCGTACTCCACTTACATCGTGATTGATTAAGAACAAGAAACATCCCGAAAGAGCCACGGTTGGCAACATGTACAGGCCGAAGATCATCCACGGATTGGCGTACCAACTCATGGTGCAGCTTGTTAAATCTAAAAAGTAAGCGATTGCGCATACTGTAAACCCCGCGGTAAGCCAGCTTCCTAATATACCCGCCAGAGTTACGCCCAGATATTTAAAAGTCGATTTTGTGCATTCTAAAAAAAAAAAAAAAAGTTTGGTAATCCCACTTCTGATAAATAGTTCAAAGAAACTTACTCAGTTTGAAATCAGCGGCGCTGTATACAAACGTAGACACAGACACGAAAACAGTCACCAAATTGAGAATTACAGCTGTAGTCGTCGTGTAAGACACCATGAACCAGCCCAAAACGTCAAAATACACCATTTTTCCGGGGGTCGGTACTGGGTTTTCCACTTCCGGCGCATCGGCAAGGTCCTTTATAAGGGACAGGGTATTATCTCCCACATGCTGGTAAGACCCGTGAGGGATGTGTTCGAAATCGTCGTACTTCGTGTGGTATCGGTAACCGTTCTTGTAGAATGCCATGTCCACTCCTTGAACATAGATATACACATGCGATACACATAAATAATGGAGTATCGACAATAAGTTATGCTTTTCTAATAACCATTTATTGGAAATGTGGATTTAAAAACAAAACTTTTTGAAACCGGGAATATTTGTGAACCTCTATTACATAGGCATAAACACAAAAAACCTCACAACTCACCTACCAGTCCTCCGTAATCCCTGAAAATGCGGAAGTCGGTATCGGAGGGGATCCACCCCGTTTGAAATATTTCCTCCCCTGCGGCCTGCCCGTAAGGATGCGGTACCCTACTGTAATATTTCATAATCCACGGAGTGTCGGGGCCGGACTGGAAGAGTATAATTTTGCCCCCGGCTCCGCACGCCTCCAAGTTTACCACAACTTTGGTGCCATTCGCCCATTTGTGCTGGGTTATGAACCCGTGAGCGGCCTGCAGAGGGGTCTCCTCGGCGCCGTTGAAGAGGAAGATGACGTTATGAGTGGGGCGCAAGGGAGACTTCGACATTTTCCTCAGAATTTCCAACATGGCGGCGACGTTGATGCCGTCGTCGCTGCCACCTCGAGTTACAACAAAAACAAGCAGCTTTAAAGTCCATAATGGCCAATTAAAAACATTAAGTGTAGACTGTACTCCATCAAAGTTGGCTATGAATAAGGTTATAGTCTTATATCATATAGTTCTCTTAAGTCTTTTATCAGACCGTTTTTGTTTTCTCAGCCAACTCTAACAAGATTTTTCTTGAATGGCTGAATTGGAGTTACCACAAAAACAAGTACCTTTAAATGCCAACAATGACCAATTTAAATGTAGACCGTACTCCATCAAAATTGGCTATAAATAAGGTTATAGTCCTCTTAGTAGACTTTTATCATTCTGTTTTTGTTTTCTCAGCCAACTCTGACAAGGTTTTTCTTGAACTGACAGTACTTTATCCTAATACTTTATGTTTTAATTGTAAGGAATCGGTAACCAACACAAATTGCTATAACCTCATACTTACCGGGACTTGTTGGTACTGAATCAAAATGCGAATTGATCAGGACACTGTTAGTTGAATCGTTTTTGCCATGCAATTTAACAACGACGTTCTGTACATTAGCGTAAACGTTTATTTGATCTACTAATAGCAAATCTAAGTTATAAGCCCCACTGACGAGCTGTAAGTCTAACTCTATCTTTTGGTTCGGGTGTGCATGCTGTATGATATTGTATATTCTCCGTTCAAGGAAATTAACCGCTATAAACTCATTCTCATATCCACCCGTAATTCGAGGTCCTATCTTAGTCAACTCGTCGAGATCGTTTATCGCCCTTTCTGCGATAAATGAGTCCGGATAATCCTTCTACAACAATTACCGATTATTAGTGAACAACTAGCGGGGAAAGCTTAATATAACATACCTCATCCGAGATTGTTAATGGTGTAGGGAGAATGTTGTCTATTATATCCACCAAACCATATAACAATCCCAGTGATATTAAAACAGCGATTCCAGCGTAGAATGGGACGCTGTGAATGCTGTTTCTGTTGATATGAGTGTGTAAATTTCCATCATCGTCATCGTTGGGTTTATTCTCTGCAGACCCGTACCTTTTACGCATTTCTAACAAGAATTTATTTATCTAAAAATCTGATGAACAAATAGCTTAATCAGAATCTACACATGATATAAAAAGTCTTAGTTCACTCAGTCCACTTGTCCACTAATCTCACAATCTTATTCAGCCTAAATTTAAAAATAAATCGCCAGCCCGAATTATTTCAAAACAACTACACTCGAACCCCTCTTATTTCACCTTCGCTTAATTCACATCCTCTGTTATTTCACCACGTTTCCCCCTATTAGGTCGCGAAACCGTCCCGGTTAAGTCGCCGCCTGTAAAAGTTTTAGAACTGCGTTTGGGAATTGGATTCTCGCATGAATATGTACAATTTTTATTGAAAAAAATGATTGTGTAATACATTTATTGATTTAAAATAGGTTAGGTGTCTTTTAAAAATATTTAATCTTTAAAATATTCATTCAAGTGGAAAATTGGACTTTGTCACGCACGACTGGGTATACTTATTTTTCGTTATAACAAGTGCTGTGGTATATCTCTAAATATTTCTTTTTGCAGTTAAAACACGAAAAAGTTGAGGTTATGATCGCGACTTAAGAGAGGCAAAATTTCGCGACATAAGCGAGGTAATGATGCACGGATTTGGCGACTTAAGAGGGGTTCGAGTGTATGTACATACGCAGTATTTTCGAGTACATTTGTATAATAATAAAGGATGGAAGATAACTGATCCCTCAAGAAACGAAAACGCTAGAGTACACCAAAGGGTATTTCGGAAAACTAACTCGTTCATTTGATATCACATGAAAGAATTACACGATCACTGACGTGTTGATATATACGAATGGAAATTTGCCACTCCAAATTTCAAATAATTTACAACTAAAAATTTATTTTTTTAAATAACTAAAATTTTCGTCTTCTTTTAACAGGACCTACAAAATATTGTTTTCATTTTCCTAAAGAAATAAAACACTGCAGGCTCTTATAAAATATATTACATTACTTTATGTATTGTAGCACAAAAACTTTCTGGAATCCAATCTTCCAGCATAACAAGTTTAATCCAGCTAAAAAAAATAAATAATAATAATTAAAAACTATAAAATCCTTTGGAAAAAAAGAGCCCTCACCTTCTTAAATCCAATATCGGCAGCATACTCTCTAAAACATTGACGGCAAAGATTTAGCCCATATTTACGGATCAATCCGTGCCTGTTGGAACATGATCGACTGAAAAAAAAAACAACACAAATGTGAAACAAAGATATTTTAATTTTCAGATCCTGTAACATCATTGAACATGAGAAAATACAAATATAATGGGTAACGGACACTAGTTCTTGGAAAAAGATCTTTTAAACTGATATTAGCATTTTGAAACTTTTTTAACCATGTCATACATATTACAACTACATTTACAGTTCTTAAATCGATATGTGTTTAAAAGTAGCAAAAAATACATACCTAACCTAACATTGCTTCCTTTAAAATTAAGAGTTCTATTCGGTACACAGTAACTAAATTTATTTCCACAATTAAAAAATTGCAATGCACTATAAATGGTTTTACTTTCAAGCAGTCATAAACAAAGATTCAGTAGGAAAGCATGTGTCCAAGAATTTTCGCTGTTCTTCTCGCGAGTGAAAGCACGTATTTGTACTTACCAGGACCTGGAACCCTGTCCATATTTGCGAGGGTGAGAATACCAGATATTTTGGAAACCCATTCTGCTTCCTTTTTTAAGTTAATTTATAACTTTGTTATTAACAACGTGCTCAACACAAGCTACAGTACGCGGAAAGGACGATGACGATTGAAGCGAAGTTAACTGTGCCGTTCTAACAGTTCTGCCAATCGCTGCAAACAAAATTAATGCTGGCCAACTTATAAGCTGTTGACATTTCTTTTTCTATTCACTTATTTCGCTGTGTGTTCGCACCTCTATCTATGTATCATAATTGTAATAAAATTTTATTTCTATAAGGCGTTCATTATCCTACATTATTTAACAACTCAAGAGAAAATATATTCTATGGCGTTTTCGATTCACGTAGTTCCAAGTAAGTGCTCTCTAGGTGATCTGTGTGTTGGCACTACTGCGTCAGTTGAATTAGCTTAGCAGTCTTTTTTATTCGAAAAGGACTCATAAGCAAAGAAAATTTGTAAATACAAATTGTAAATAGAATAAAAATAGTAACTCTAAAGTTTATACATGTTTTTTCAATTTATTGCTGTTTGAAAATGGTGAAGAGTTGTTGTGTTAAGAGTTGTAAATATGTTTGGCTTCCGAATAAGGATGTATCATTTTTTAGGTAAAGGTGTTTAAAAACACCAGTATAAATTAATATGAAGTAATCTTTTATGAATAGAGATTAGTTATGACGGTAATTGTAAAACATGTACCAGTTGTAAATCCTTGTAGGTTTCCTACTCGAGATATAGCGTTGATGAATAAATGGCTTCAAAGCGGTTCCAACCAAGAGCAAAGTATCGAAATATTCCCAAATTTGCAGTAAACATTTCCGTAAGTCCGACTATGAGTACACTAGGGCCGGTAAAAGGATACTGAAACGTAACGCCATTCCCAGCAAATTCTTAACTGACGATATAGAGAACGTAAGTAATATCAAGGTTATGTATAGCTTAGAATTATATTGTGGAAAAACGATTTTAGGACAAATGTGATGAAGGAAACGTTTCGTCAGATAGCGAAATAGAATCTAGTCCGAAAAGAGTATTTCAATCAAAATATGTAAGGCCTGCCCCTTCGAATAACACATGCACAGAAACACCCTCGCCCTTTTCCGTTTGGAAAAAGGTAATATTGCATAGTTTTTTAGCTTCCTAATTGATTCGGTTATATATATGGTAACCAATTTTTCCACTTGCTTGAATAGGACGTTGCCGTGCAAGTTTCCCTGGGTTCTTCGGAAACGGAAAAACAACTCCAGGCCAAAATAAAAATTCTTCGCACCCAGTTGCACCGTAGAGAGGAGAGCCTCTCAAGCATCGACAAACTCCTGAAGAGACTCATGAGATCGGACGTGATCGTAGAGGTCTATTAGTTTATGTCTAGAAATATAATTATCTTGAGGACAATCTACGTTCGAATATAATACTGTTCGAATGAACAAAATAAAACGGACAAAGCGGCAAATACAAATATCATAGAATATTGGTCATTCCTTTTTGGTAAATCATATCGTAAAACATCCTTCAATGTGGCAAGTTTGTTAATAACGAGCCATCCAAATAAAACATCAATAAAGTTGGCCAAGAAATAAAAGACGTATTTCTATTCTTAATCGAATTTATAACCTTATTTACTTGTCAAGACTGTCACATCACATCATATGACAGCCATTGTTTATTTTAGAAATTGTGACAGTCACTTGTCAAAAGTTTGACATAACCGAAAAGCTTAGACATGACCTCTATTTCCATCTCTCTCATTCATAGTCAGAGTTGATGACGTTTTTTTATCACTTAAGTAATGAGCCATTAAAAAAAAAACATCAAATCTGGCTATGAACGAGAGATGGAAATAGCGGTTATGTCGAAGCTCTAAGTGATGGTTTGTTGTCAAACTTTTGACAAGTGGCTGTCATGATTTTAATTGGTAACCAATAGACAGGGTGTCAAAGTTATAATTTTATTTTTGATTCTTCAACTTCTTCAAAAAAACGACATATTTTCGCAAAATTGGTGATTGTTTTTTTTTTTGTTTTTTTGAGGAAAGGACTTAATTTGTCAGTCACTTTGATGTAAATTGTAGAGGGCGCCCTCTGCAGCATTCTGAATACATGAAAAATGTATTCTTTAAATGTCGCTCCGAATGACCCTTTTAGAGTTTTTTGCGTTTGAAGTGTTCAGCGCATAGTGAATACATGAAAAACAATGTTTTTAATATATTCAGAATCAGCGCCCTCTGCAACTTGCATGAAACTGACTGCCAAATTAAAATTCCTGTCTTCAAAAAATCACCAAATTTTTTTGAAAAAAAATAAATAAATCCGTAGTTTCCCCGTGGCCCCTTAATAAGGGTCCACCCTGTATATTAGAAAATGCGGAGATGTGTTATTTTGCTGTAAATATTTGACTTCTATCTAATAAAAACACATTTTTTTTAAATTATGGTTATTGTTTCAAATACAAACATAATATCTGAGTACGGTCCTATTTATTTCCTGCTTACCTGGGAATTATAGTGCAGCCACAAGCGACACTGTGAATTTTCTGCGAAAGCACGTACCGCAGTTGGGGAGTTACAGGGAAATTTTATGTTGAAAAAAACCAAAACCAAATGTTGAAAAAAAAATGAATCTGTAGTTTCGCTGTGACCCCATTATAGTGTATTGTAACAACCTTGTATATTAGAAAACGCGATGTATTATTTTGTTGTAAATATTTCACTTCTATTTTCAATAAAAACTCATTTTTAAATTATGGTTATTGTTTGGAATACAAACAGAATATTTGAGTACGGTCCTGTTCTTTTCCTGCTTACCTGGGAATTATAGCGTAGCTACAAGCGACAGAGTGAATTTTGTACAAAAGCACGTAATACAGTTGGGTAGTTACAGGGAAATTTTGTGTTGAAAAAAATAAAATGTTGAAAAAAAAAACGAATCTGTAGTTTTGCTGTGGCCCCGTAATAATGGAACATCTTGTATATTAGAAAACAAGGAGATGTATTATTAAGTTGTAAATATTTCACTTCTATTTTCAATAAAAACTCATTTCTAAATCATGGTTGTTTGGAATACAAACAGAATATTTGAGTACGGTCCTGTTCATTTCCTGCTTACCTGGGAATTATAGCGCAGCCACAAGCGATACAGTGAAATTTCTGCAAAAGCAGGTAAAACCGACTGGGAATTACAGCAGAATTTACTTGTATTTTTGAACCACTTCAATACACAGTAAAACAACTATTGTGGACATAGAACAACCAAGTTTATTAATTAAAAATAAAGTTATGTTCACCTTAATAATAAGAAAAAAAAAATCATAACAGTTACCAAGCATTTTTAACCTGATGATAAAACAATAAGTCAACTATTTAAAACAATAGCGCACAACTCAAAACAATACTTTCTCCTTAAATAAAACATCACAAAAAACATTTTTTCCAACATTAAAAACATGCTATAAAAAAATAAGAAGAGCTTTAATCGTCGTCATCGGATTCGTCTTCGTCGTTGGCAAACTCGAAGTTCTGTAATTCCCTCATTATAGGGCTTCACGGCGTTCTTGTGTCCCTCGGAGATGAGGTGGAACCTAATCTCGTAGACGTCGAACAGGGGCACGTGGCACAAATCGCACATCATGTCCCGCGGTACGGGAATCATGCTGAAACGAGATAAAAAACATGGTTTCATCGCAGCTTAGCGTTCATAGGAGTCGATGTTTTGGCTTATCGCGCCACCATCTTCAGGGCGAAAATTCTAAGGTTATGTACATAGAGCGTAGGTTATGTTCGGTTATTCTAACCTTAAAAATAGCTTCTTTCAATTTTTGACTGTTATCAGTGTTATTTTAAATTAGCTTTCTTAAAAAATTGTTATTTTTCAAAGTTAGGGCATTAAAATCCTGAAAAGTTGCTTATAGTTTGACGTTTTTATATATGTTATTTTTCCGCGTTCTCGCTTAGATACTGACTTTCTGGCCATCTGGTCGAGGTCGTCGAGATTCTTGCCGATGTTCGAGGCGTATGCGTCCATCTTGTTGAGCCGCGCGAACCACAGCAGCGGCCATATGTCCTCGGGATCGTCGCACATATTGGGCTTGAGGACGACGGCGTCGATGTTGTTCTTCCACCAGACGTTGGCGAACTTGACGTGCCCCCCTCTCGACGGCGGTCCTCGGCATGCAGATGAGTCTAGAAAACGCCGTCGGTCAGTAAAGCATCCATATAAACTGCTCGTCCCGATAAAAATATCTCGAAACGCCCCAAAAACCGTCCCAATGTCGAGATTTGAGTGCACAAGATTCTGACGGCAATTCAGAGACTGGGCTGAAAAGGGCGCTGGTGGATAAATACTTAATCCTGGCACAGATTAGGGCCTCCTCAACAAGTTCTGAGCATTTGGTTACTGTCCCATTCCTTCAACCAATTTCCAGGCTCCATGAGCCATCCCTCTGCAGTTACGTTGGGTTTTGCTTGCTAGATTACATTGGACCAGCTCCTGGAAAGTAGGCCACCCAAATAGCACCTGTTTCCTCTAATTTTGCGAATGAAAGACGGTTTGGACTACCTTCCAGGCGCGGGTACCACTGACTTTCAGATTCAGGACTCTTAGGATGTCCCCACCAAGTCCTAAGCGTTTGGTCGCTGTCCCATCCCTTCAATACCCTTCCAGAGCCACCCCTCTGCAGTTACGCTATTTTTGCTTGCTCTGCCCTCTTCCAAATCAATTGGTCTGGGGTTCCACAACTAGCTTTCACCCTTTGACGACTCAAGCACTCCTCAAGCCCGTCCCTACACCAACCTGCCATCCAACCCCTCTGGTTCCGCTCCTGTTGGAGGAGCCGTGCTTGCCATTTGCTTTCGAATTCATGTGCTGGCATCACTTGAAGGCTTTTGAAGTTGACTGGACTCACTGAGAACCGCCTGTTGAGCACCAAAAGTGAAATTCCACTGTTAACCCCCACCCCTTGGAAATTTTCCGCGCTGAGGGGTTGTCAGCATTTCTGAGAGCAAATCTGAAAGCCAGAACTTTCAGGTGGACCAGCGCCTGGAAGGTAGCCGTCCAAACAGCCTTTCACTCGAAACTGGTGCTATTTGGGTGGCCTACTTTCCAGGAGCTGGTCCAACGGAGTCTAGTAAACAAAACTCAACGTAACTGCAGTGGGCTGGCTCATGGAGTATGGAAAATGGTTGAAAGGCTGGGACAGCGACCAAACTCTCAGGACTTATTGAAGAGGTCCTAATGTGTGCCAGGATAGGGTTTTTACCAGCCAGCGTCCTTCTCAGCCAATCCTGTACGTCTCTGAATTGCCGTCGGAATTCTATGAACCCAAATCTCGACATAGGGTTGGTTTTCACGTTGTGGATAGTGAACCACTTAAGCCACGGTGTAGTGACTCCGACGTATTAAAACCAACCCAACAAGCTACGAAATTTTCAAACCGCAAGTGTCTAGCCTGAATGGAATGCTCATTTAAAAAGTATTACGCCAATTTTGACCGAGCGGATATTTTTAAGGGGATCACTTACTTTTTCAATTCGTTCTTCAGGGTGTTCTGCGTCCTAATCATGTCCAGCTGCGAGGCCGTCTCCTGGTAGATCTCGTACATCAGCTTCACGCCCTGGTTCATGGTGAATCGGATCTGGTTGATCTTGAAAATTAAAAATTTAAATCAAAAAAACAATATTTAGGACTGGTACTGTTTTTTTTTTTGGTTTTTTACCTTATTGACTTCGTCTTCCGTCAGCTCGGTGTCCAGCGTCAGGCTGAGGTCGTGCGACGAATGGTAAGGTTTGTTGGTGACATCGTTGTATCCCAGGCCGCAGAGGATAGACGCCACCCTGGTGCCGTCGTTGGTCAGCTTGGCCCTCATCGTGGGACAGAACAGGAGGCACAGCAGCATCGGCAGCCCGGGGATGTTAGGCAACATTGTCGTCTGGCGCAGTCGGAGGCGGGTACCATTAGCAGTTTGCCCGACGTACCCCGCCACCAATAAGCTGTAGAAACAAAAAAAAAAACTTGTACACCTTTCATACGTACACCTACAAACATTTACCTCGTATGATAATTCTGCGGCTCGCTGTCGAGCAGCACCGTGTTGACGGAGCTGCCGTCAATCTCCACGCTCTTGTTCAGAGCGCTCTCGAGGCACCCGAACAGCTTCAGTTCCATCGTGCTGAACGGGCCTTTGAGCTGGACCATCCTGTAGTCGCCGCAGACCTCCGGCGTCTCCAAGTCCTGGTAGTTGACCGCCCTGTCGTAACTCAACCGGACCGCCTCCAGGTTGGGGTTGCCTGCCTTCCGTACCTGCATCCTCTTCTCGTGATCGACCTGAGGAACAGAGATGCGCAGGGAAGTTATGGGAGGCTTTTTGCCTTGGTCTGTTAATTTTTACTACTTGTCGAAGGTTGATATGATTTTTCGAAGCGAAAATTCGACCCCGATGCAAAAATAGTGTCGCAGCGAGTGAAAATACGCGTTGTAAAGCACGTGTCATCTGATACACATACAGTACCCATTCCTGCCACTGCAACTGCTCATGAAAGACAGAAGGCATTCAGTTATGACCTACTTAAAATGATAGTAGCTTGTAAAATGCTGTGGAACACAGGGAATCATCCCGAGTTCACTCAGTTTTTACAAAATCGCGTTAAATAGCAATTGAGTGACGTGACTGGGTGTGGAATCCACATCGAGGAAACAAATCTTTGTTCCCTTTGCTTTACAATTTCCAACTAGTTGAAACTTACCCTCGAACGAAAACTCTCTGCTGCAGGTTGCGCGTAGCCATCTTCCAGCATCACCTGATTTATGGATTTCTGCTGCCTGTTGTTCGACTGACTCTTGTAAATATTCAGGTAGACCACGTCGTCGACCACAGAATGAACCTACAAATTTTCGTATTCTGGCATTAATACGAAGATTAACGCTGTTTCCAAACAATGGAATAAGGACACCGAGGACTAATTCGGAATGTCACTGTATGAGTAGATTTTTCTTACGCACCTCTCCATAGAGTAGCACCCCCGCTGTCTGCCTCTTCCAGATGTTATTGACGTGGTCCGACCAGACACCTTTCGGGTTGTACTTCATAGAAGGTTGAATACCGTGTAAGATGCACTCGATGCCCAGCGGGGGCATGTGCAGGCAGTCGGGTTTCTCCGGCAGGACGTATATATCCTTCAGGGCCACCTGCTGTATGTTACCGTAATCGATGAAAATTATCTAAAAACAAAAAAAAAACATGGCGCTTAATTTTCTTGCGCTAAGCAATATTTTCCGGCTGTTCAAGTAAAATGTACCTCTTTGTTCGTCCAATATACCTTTCCTAACGATTTTGAGGGGTTATTTAACAAATTCTCCACTGTTTGGATTTCAGTTGCGTATTTGGGACCTAATTTATTTGTAATTAACTTCCAACAAATTCGTTTTAAGCTAACGATACGTAAAAAATGTAAATAATGCGTCATTCACCCTTAGATCCGGTTTGGACTTTATTGGTCTCATCATTGGTGTGTCCGATGGTAAATGACAACGAACGAGCGTTGGGAGTGGTTGAAGGAACCAAGTTGAGCTCCTTCAACCACTAGATGCCCGTCTGGAACCTTCAGTATCGCTTCACGAGTTTAACGGGCTTCCCGTCGGAGTGTGCTTCGAGAAAAAAGTGAACTAAAAAAATAGTATTACTTGTACCACGTTCTGACTCTAATGTAATTTTCTCATTCTCAAACCGTATGTCGATTCACACTGCGCAAAGCAATATTTTCATGTTGTTCAAGTAAAATGTACCTTTTTGTTCGCCCAATATACCTCTCCTGTCGATTTTGAAGGGTTATTTAACAAATTCTCCACTCTTTCGAATTCAATTACATATTTGGGACCTAATTTATTTGTAATCAACTTCTAACAAACTCGTTTCAAGCTAATGACACGTGAAAAACGTAAATAATTCGTCATTCACCATGAGATCCGGTTTCGACTTTATTGGGTCTCATCAGTGGTGTGTACGACGGTAAATGACAACGAACGAGCGTTGGGAGTGATTGGAGGAACCAAGTTGGGCTCCTTCAACCACTAGGCGCCCGTCTGAAACCTTTAGTTACGCTCCACGAGTTTAAGGGGCTTCCCGTCGGAGAGTGCTTCGGGACAAATGTGGACTTAAAAAATAGGAGTATTACCTGTACCACATTCTGACTCTAATGTAATTTTCTCATTCTCAAACCGTATGTCGATTCACACTGTGCAAAGCAATATTTTCCTGCTGTTCATGTAAAATGTAGCCTTTTTGTTCGCTCAATATACCTTCTCTAACGATTTTGACGGGTTATTTAACAAATTATCCAATTTTTGGAAGTGAATTGCATATTTAGGACATAATTTATTTGTAATTAACGTCTAACAAACTTATAGTCAGCTCGGGTTTCGATTTGATTGGGTCTCATCAGTGGTGTGTCCAACGGTAAATGATAATGAACGAGAGTTGGGACTGGTTGAAGGAACCAAGTTAGTTCTAGATGCCCATCTTGAACCTCTAGTTACGTTCCTAGTGTTTAACGGGCTTCCGTCGGAGTACGCTTCGGGAAGAGAGTGAACTTAAAAAATAGGAGTATTACCTGCACCACGTTCTGACTCTGCGAGAATATCTTGCACCGATAGAAGAGGTTATCCTCGCTGTACCTCGCGGCGTAGAAGTTTCCGGTCTTGAGCATGTCCACCGAATGCACCTGGTACAACATCTGTTTGTTCAGGGCCTCCTCGATGATGCCCAGGTACTGCTCGCTCTCCAGCGAGTTGGCCCAAAAATGGCCGGCATCGATATGCTGAAAGCAACGTATAAAAAATATATACGCATTTAAAAAATTATACGCGTACCTCCGTGATTTTTAAAGTTATCCACTGTGTGTCGAGCGACGGTAAAGGGGAATAATCGGTGATCGAATAGCAATTCCGCTCTTGGCTCCTCCGCGAAGAGGTAGTGAGGATCTGGAGGGTCGTGTTTCTCTGTACGCCGTTCTTCTCCGCCCAGTCCCAGGCCACGTTCGATCTGAAACGTGACGATATGTTACGTTTTTTTTTTTTTTTTTTTACGTAACCTCAAAAGTCGCTTACGGCAAGACTTTCAAGTCGAACTTGTGACCCAGCTGCCTGGCCCTGATGATCTCGTACACCTCGACCGGTATCTTTCCGGTGATGGCGTTCGTCACCTGCTGGAAGCCGTCGACGGACACCGACACCTGCTCTGCCTTTATCGACTTGAACTCTACGTAGACTTTACTGAAAATATGAGAACGGTAAAAGGAATAACGCGAAATCAATGCTGGACATTTTTTTAAACAAATGAAGCTTTTAAGTCTCGAGATACAAACAGGTCCGAAGTCCAGGTTATTATTACTGCAAAATGCAAATCTAGTATGTTAATGCGCTGTCGAAACAGGTTGGGGATCGGGTGAGCTCCTGTTTCTCTTCATAGCTCGCGAGTCAGAAGCTGTAGTTATGAAAAAATGCACTGTTTGAGGTTATATATGCTTTTGATACCTGCTGCCGTCGAATCCGACGATGACGTCGCCCTCGCTGCCTATCGCGGCCTTCACCATCTGCTTGATGGGCCTGACGTAGAGCAGTCCCGGCTGTGTGGGGTCCATTCGGTGAGGTAGACCGTCCGGGTGGGATCGCGGCCGCCTACGGTCTTCACCGCCTCGCGTTCGCTGACCTGAGTCGCCTCCGGGCACCGGACGAAGAAGTTAGGGTAGAAAGCGCCCGCGGTTATAACCTACGAAAGGTCACCGTTCAACGCATTACGCCACGAAAAGTTTATCACAAAGTATGTCGTGGTTGATGACGCAAAACACAGCATTGTCAGCCATACTGTTTTTATTTCATTGCAGTATATTTTAATGGCCTCACAAGTATCTCTGATATTGCCGAGAAGTTAGCTACAACTTTACCCGTAACTGCTGTCAACTGTCTCTGTATGACTAATACGAATATGCCATATGTTACCGGAAGTGTCACGACACGTGAAAAAAAAATACCGATTTAAACTGGAGACTATAACCATAAAAAAAAGCAACTGCAAACATTCAACTCCGAGGGTAAAAACGTACTTTTGTACAAGGTTTACAACGAGCCTCTTAAAAAAATTCGCCGCCACCGACCAGACAACAAAACTAACCTTCAACACCAAGGGTTTCTCGATGGGGGACAGCGTGACCCTGCCAGCGCCTGTGGTCTCTTTGATCTTCAAGTGTTCCAGGCGCTGTTTGATCTCGGTGACGAGCAGATTCCACTCCTTCAGGCCCTTCAGGCTGACCAGGTTCATGATGCACCACCGCAACTCCGCCTGCCAGTTCTCGAAGCGGTTGTCCCTCCGGTACGATTGCCACACCTAACAAGATCACGAGCCCGCTTTAACCATAGTATACCCCGAGACTATTTGACGCCCAGTCAATTTTCGTTAACGCCAAATCGATTCAATAATGATATTAATGATAAAAAGTGTGGAAAATGTGAAGTTAATTCTATTTTTTAAATATTTGGCTCCCTTCTATTATGGATATCAGTAACGAAACTATTAATTGGGACAACTTAAAGGTGGTTGATATTCATTCTCTTTTTAGGCACCAAAAAACACTACAATCAATATAAACAGCAGATACGAGGTAACAATAGAAGATAATGTCCACATTTTGTTATCCGTTGCTGTTATGATAGAAACCTACAATTATGTAAATGAAATAAGGTTGAATTGCCAATAGAATCTGGGCGTTAGATAAATGCGCATGCGTAAACCGTGACGTCATAATTTTGGCGGGATAAAATTTTATTCAAATTTCAACGCCCCAACTTTGTAAATGAATAAAACCAGGCAGTCATAATTTTTAGATCTAAAAAGACACAATTACCAAACAAAAAATGTGCAACAACCTTGTTTAATATTCGACACACTTATTTGTTGTTTTGCATTATACTATCAGCGGAATTTCCAAATTTGTGATAAATAAACGTTGCCTCAGAAAAAAATAAATGTGCTTACCTGGTACAGGTTGAGTAGAGCTATGAGATCGCTGCACGACCCGTCAGCCCACAATAATAATTTCTTGTAAGCGTTGAACCTTTGCTGAAACGGGATCGAGAAGATATTCTGTATGGAACATCCGGCGGCTAAAAAAAGTAACATTAAAATAGACGATAGAAGCACGAAATGGCACAGAAAATAAAAAAAAGCTTACTTACCGATAATTATAGATTCTTCCAGACAGCTGAAGAGCTGTCCCAGGACTATGAGTTTTGACAGACGTACGTCGATGGGCAGAGAAGCCATCACGGTACCCAGGAAGGTTATGTCTCCGTCGGAACTCGTCGCTATGCCCCTGCACGTTTGTAATAGGGCGCCGAGCTATAGAAAGAAGTTTTACACGATGGGTTATTATAGTAATGGGAATGGTTGTATTATAGTATATGTATAGTAATGGGAATGGTTGTTTCCTTATTGAGAGTTTTCTGGTTTTGTTAAACCGAATGAATAAAACGAATGAAATGCAATTTTTTTCAACAATAAAAAATGTCTGGAAGATTATTTGACCTTGAATAGAGGACACGTTTGTTTGTCTGAGGTTATGTACTAAACTCAAAGTTGTGCTAACCTATAAAAATAAAATTGTCACATGATTCGCCTGATGACATTTTAGTTGTTTTCCGTAACTTATTTTAGTAAATATCTCTTTAAGTGCAAGAATGGCGTTTTCGATGTTTTATGGTTTTGTTAAAATGACAAAAACGAATTAAATGCAGATTTTTTCCACCAATAAAAAATGCCTGGAGGATTATTTGACATTAAATAAAGGACACGTTTTTTTGTCTTTGAGGTTATGTTGTAACGTAAAAGTTATGCTAACCTAAAAAAAAAAAATTGTCAAACAATTCGCCTGATAACATTTTAGAGGTTTTCCGTAACTTATTTTAGCAAATACCTCTTTAAGGGTAAGAATGGTGTTTTCGATGTTTTTCAAGTTGGGCGGATTCAAGGCCAACGCAAGTATCTGCTGGGGGGTGTCGTTCAGATTCAGCATTTTAGACTGGAGCACGACTCTCTCCAGTGGGGCGCGCAGTATCTCTGGCAAACCCTTTCGCATCATCTTTTCCTGAAACAACGATCGTCGTATCCGCAACAGTCCCTATTTTAGTGCCGCAGCAAAAAGTACTTACGTTGTAAAAGTCTCTCGGCACGAGTCGGTACACTCTGCCGTTTCCGATCCTACCGACACGACCTGCCCTCTGCTCGCAGTTCACGTGAGAAGCCCACTCTAATTTTAAACTCATGTACTTTGTGACAGGGTCCACGGTCATCACTTTCGTCTGGCAGAAGTCGATCACTGGAAAATAAAGGCAGCAGTCGTGACGCACTCAGTGTTTCGAGAACAGTCGAAAAAAAAAAAAATACATAGGACAAACGAGGAGATCAATTTCGACTAGACTTAAAGAACATACGGCCCAGTGAAAATAGAATATACATCATACGTAGCCCAATGTGGGGTTAACTAGAAAAATTACAATAAAAAGTGGAGAACAAGATTGCTCTTGTTGTCCACTTGAGCTCAAGAAAATAGTGGCGGCCCCACAAATGGGGGGTTTTGAATTTTGTAGGAAATTGGTCCTATTTTTCTCTATGGTAATCCAACAGGAAAACATTATTTACATTTAATTGAAAATGTTGCAAATCCATTACTTGTGGATATCGTCGAAACATGACGACCAGTGGTTAGAAGACCGACTGACTTTCCAACATGAAGCTCCCCTGCATCATCCAAGTTTGTGAGTTTTTGAACACAGCTGTCCCTGGGCAATGGATCGGACGTAGAGGTGCTTTGGAATGGCCGGCTAGATCTCCAGATCTTGGCCCTCTTGATTTTTTTTGGGACATTTAAAAAGTAAGGTTTATGCCACAACACCAGGGTTCCTTTCAGTGTTGTCAAACAACTCTGAGAATTCGTTTGAGCACCAAATTCACTTTTACTCACAATAGAAATATGTATACACTCACAAGAGATACTCTCTATGCCGCGGCGGAACGACAACTGGCAGAAATACGTAGCGTCTTTTTTAATAACGCGAATAGCGATTTCACCTAGTTTAACTAACTGGAACCACAATAGCTTGAACTTGGAATGTAATTTTGTTTGTTTAAAATGGTTAAACCTTTTTGTAGCAAATGAGTTTATCAGTTATATTTTGGTAACAGTGGCTGACAACTAAAATTAGCCAGATATTTATGCAAGGAGATCGTTCGCTAACGCGCAGGCGTGTATACGAAAAACGTAGTTGCTTTCCAATGTGCAAAGCCTTGATAAACAATGTCGTGTCTGTTGATTCCGAAGCGGATGGAACGGTACAATCAGTGGTGTTTTTGTTACAATGTACACGTGTACAAGTATAAGACAGGTAGCGACTAATATGTGTAAGGTAAGTTGTCAAAAATGATTTCTATTTATTTTATTACGATTTAAATTTAAAAATAAAATTGGCGTTTTCTTGATGATTTCTTCACCTATCGCCACTGGTGTGTGGCCCAATGTGTGTTTAACGATAAAAATTAAATTGAAACAAGAGGAACTAAACGCAATTAGCTCAATAAAGTAGAGATTTTCCAAAATATCTCAAAAAAAAAACCTTATAATAATAAGGTTATGTTCTAACCTCAAATTTCGCGCGCAACACTCACCGTAGTAGGAGTCCGGCACGGTGATGGAGCTCTCGGCGATGTTCGTGGACAGGATGACCTTCCTGTGGCCCGGACTAGTCTTCTTGAAGACCTTGGCCTGTTCATCGTTGGGCAGCGACGAGTGCAGCGGGATGATGTCCCACTTGATCTTGTTGTCCTTGTTGTTCTCCCTGGTCTCCTTGAAGTGAACAGTCAGCCGCCTGTTGGCCTCCTCGATCTCGTTGATGCCCGGCAGGAACACCAGCACGCTGCCGACGATCTTCGCGTTCGTCACCGGGTCGGTGACGTCGAGCTTGTCGATGATGGACACCAGGAACGTGAAGACCTTCCACAGGCCGTCGGAGATCTCGGGCTTGTCCACGTCGTAGTCGGGTATCTGATGAAATGTCGGTTAACACAAGAACTCGATAATTTCGTAGGATGATATATGGATGGCGCCACTAATAATAAATCCATATGGTTTTTACATAGTACCAACCTTCAACTGATATGTGTAAAAAAATCATGACAGTCCGACCATTAGTTTACAAGCTACAGTGGTTTTAGTAATGCTACTTTTGCAATTTTCAAAACAAAATCTGAAAATCTGAATTTCGTGTATTGATAAAGCATTGCTTCTTAGTGGGAAAAATATCGTTCAAGCAAAGCAATGGCTTGACAAGTGTTATTTGGACTCTGCTCCATCGCGACAAATGGTAGAGAAGTGGTTTGCTGATTTTAAACGCGGTTTGTACAAACACCGATGATGCTGAACGCTCAGGTCATCCAAATTCGGCAGTTGTTCCAGAAAACATAAAAAAAGTGCACGAACACATTTTGGAAGACCGTAAAGTGAAGTTGAGTGAGATAGCTGACACCTTAAAGATATCAGAAGGCAGTGTATTCACTATTTTGCATGAATATTTCTCCATACTTTGGCGGTGACATCGTTTTTTGTCCAAGTTTTGAGTCGTTTTTCATTGATTACTGAGACACCTAGTGACAATAGTGACCTACTCCACTTTTCGGACTACCGAAAACAACGCGAAGGCACAAAACTTTTAATAGACAATCTCTGTGACAAGCAATGCTCTGAAAGTTTTCTGTAATCGAGAATAATAATTCCACGCTATAAACACAGAGGCAGCACGTGTCATATACGAGAAATAGCCGTAGCCCAACCTAGACAGTGGCCCAACCCTGACGACATTCCCCTATATCTTGGTACGTAAAAAAAATGTATGAAAAACATATTCGAAGGTTTTTAGGGTCGCTGATTACAAATCTGGTGTCCGAATTAGAAAATTCTTAAATTGAAAAATAGCATGACACATTTTTAACTTAAAATTATGCGTAGAATACGATGGTATTTTTTAAATTCCGTGATTCATATATATTATTCATTGTGGGGCCTCATGGGGCCACATAAAAAACGAATATTTACTTTTAAAATACCCCCTTATTCTACGTTAAATTTTAAGTTCAAAATGTTTCTTGTAAAAAATTATTCAAGCTTTTATAAAAAATTATTCAAGATTTGCCTTAGCATAAAATTCATCGGGGTTAATTAATTTTTTTACTCAAAAAGTACGCATTAAATGAAAAAATTACAGAAGACATTTTTTACTTAAAATTTAACGTAGAATAAGGGAAAATTTTTTAAAAGTAAAAATTCGTTTTTTATGGTGCCCCTTGAGGCCCCACAATGAAAAATATGACGAATCACGGAATTGGAGGGGTGTGAAGTTAGCAATAATCGTAATCGTCACCCAACCTGGGGAGGAGCCTGAGAGCAAATGACCTTGAAATTGACAAAAATGACCAGGATGAACCTCCATAAGAAAATACATGGGATTTTATCACAGAACGAAGGTAGCCTATCTACAGGTGCACAATTGCGACCTGTCAGTTTATAGCCAGGGAGGTCATAAAAAAAAGATGTTTCATTCCGAGAGCTGTTGTGCCATTTTGTTTTTAAATAACTTAAAAAAATATTTTTGTGTACTTTAAGAGATGTGTAATGATTAGAGTTCGTGCGAGCGCAGAGTGTAACAGGACCGTAGTCAGTTAACAAATGAAAATATTAATATGTTTACATAAATTATGTAGCAACATTGTACTATTTTAACCAAATAGTACGGTTAAGTCAAGGATAAAATACCTACATATATTAAGATAACACGTAACAATGGCAACACTTACCCGACAAACGTCAGTGTTGAGACAAGGTTCCCATGGCAGGTTGCGGTGGTTAAAACATTATTATGTGCTTTTCTATGGGTTCTTTATCACTTAATATTAACTTGTGTATGGAAAAGGACCGTTCAACGTTTACTGTTGACAATGGACAGTATGAGAAATTGTTGAGGCATAAACTATAAATATATTTTCTGATAACTCCTGATATGTACCAACTAAAACTTCGGTCATAAAAATGTCTTCGCGTATTGATGTCACTACATTGCTGTAAACCCGATCGACATATGCAAGTCTTAACGTACTTAAAGGCTTCTGTAAGTTCATAGAAAACTACGGAGTCGTCCGCGCTGAACGAGGCATAGCTTTTCAGATGTCTTGTTACTTTAGTTTTATCTGAAGAATTTATAATGCATTCGCACACAGTACAAAAAAGGTAATTTCCTTGAATACGTGTCCCTAAAACCCTCGGGATCACTGTCAAACCACGTTTGAAATACTTCCCGTCTATTTCTTTTCACCTTTGGCATGGTACTTCACTTTATTCACTTCTCCCCTCAACTAATAATTATTAATATTTGTAAAGTTATTTAAACACACGGCGAATACGTAAAAATGAAATGTTTCAACGCGATGCAATACCGGCAACTGTCTGTTACAGCGTGCCATAAATAAATAAAATTGCTAGCGCAGTTTTCGTAATGCAAGTCAGCTATGAGCTGTGAAGGCCAATGAGGGCAGAACATGCACAGTGTGGGCCATGAGACATTCTCGCTTGATAATAAGTAATAATATTTAATAATGTACTATGATGCAACATCGTTTCTGTGAAAATATTAACATTTTCATTAGTAAACTGACTACGGTCCTGTTACACTCCACGCTCGCACGAACTGTAGTAATGATGTCTAAAAAACCAAACTTCAATAAATTGTTTTGCCTTTCCACAATAAATTCTAGAAAATGAGCCTTGATTTTGACCCCACAAGGTAGTGTTACCCCTTAATTCCAAAAGGAATGGCGCAAGATTAAAAAAAAAAATTCGTGAAACACTTACGCAGGCATTGGTCGACTTTACGGCCGTGGCGAGCTGTTCCATGTAGAAAGTCGTCGTGGTGTAGGAGCACTTCTTGTTCACGTACACGATGGGAGCCGGCAGGCTGGCGTTGAGATTCTGGCTCCTGAAATAGTACGCGAACTCTTCCGCATTGATCGTGGCCGACATAAGGATCACCTACAGGAGACGAACCAATTTAAACACGACTAGACCCGTCAGCAACGATTTACCTTCGTCCTCGGCGAGTTCGTGAACAGGAATCTCCTGACGATCAGCAGAAGGAAGTCCAACTCTTGGTTCCTCTCGTGCACCTCGTCGATTATTATGTGCGTGAACTGATTGAGCGACTTGGCCTTGATTATCTTCTGCAGAAGCACCCCCGTCGTCATATAAGTCAGGAGTATGTTGGGGGATATCTTTTTCTCCAGTCCTACCTGAAATATTCATTTACAACTCTTCATTTACAGTTAAAAATTATTTAAAACATTAATTGAACGATTTTTTTAACCTGGTATCCGCAAACGGTCCCCAAAGTCCACCCCCTTTCCTCGCACACCCTTCTAGCGACATTTATGGTGGCAATTTTCCTGGGCTGTGTGATGGCTATGTTGCAGTACTTTGTCTTTTCCCTGCAGTCGTCCAACACGTACTGCGGCACCTGTGTGGTCTTGCCGCAGCCCGTCGGTCCTTGTATAACCACTACGTTGTTCACTTCGACCAGATGGAGGATCTTGAAGAAGACATAGTTACCGACGAAACGAGACTATTTATTACGATGCGTACCTTTTGTTTGTAGGAATCAATGGGTAACTCCTTCTTGACGAAGGTCGTGGTGAAATTATAGTTGGCGTAAATGTCGAAGGCGTTGTTCCTGTACTCCATGCCTTCGACGCCTTCCACCTCGCTCATGCTGTCATAATTCTGAAATAACATTAGCTGTTTTCGTACACATAAAAAATATTACTAGATATTTTACATACTTCTTTTATAAATAAAAATATCCCACGCTTGAGAATGCAACAAACTCTAATATATCCTGCTTTAGGATTAAAATATTTGTAGACTTACCCTACCACGTGAAACGGCTTCACCGGAAACACTGGCATATTTCCTCATTTCCTGCATAACGAACTCTTGTTCGTAGTGCTCGTTCGGGAGTCATCTTCGCTCTCTGACGAAGTATCATCTTCATCGCTATAGGTGACTCCCATAACACCATTTATAACTGCCGTCGGCACAGTCAACTTTTTTCTCGTAGTCCGCTAAGAGCTTGTTCATTTCGAACTGAAAATGAAGACGGCATGAAGCAGTAGCTGAATAAAAACTACAACTTTCTCTCTGTAGCATTTATTGTCAAACAGCTTTTTTCCTTTATTATAAATTAAGAAAAGTTAAAACAATAAAATGGCGATATAAATTTAAATAATGTATAATGCTGATATGACAAAATGCTGAATAAAAGGACGTTGTGTAAATAAAAAAAATTAAACATGCTTAACCTAGAGCAAAACCCCTGAATTTCTTAAAACTTCAAAGCAAAAAAGTTATATTTTCTATAATTAAAATAATGTACCTTTTGCCGACTTCCAGTTTACATACAAAAATATGCAACAATAATTATGGTGAGACTAAAAATATACAAGAAATACATACATTGCAAGTATTTACATGTTATTTAATTTGTTGTATGTATTTTCAATGACCACTGAGTTAAATACATATGTAGACGATTTGACGATTAGCCACAGATCAAAGAGCAAACAGCGTCGAGAAAGCAAAAGCACTGTAAACTGAGTGTACACAAATTACACGTAACCGTAACCCTGGAACATAGTGCTGATGGGCGCATTCGATTAAAACGAGTCTAACGATTAAATATTATCACTTACCTGATCTGCATACTAACTTATTTTATTATACAGATCAGTGGAGATTATACAGAACACGTGATCGGTTTATACAAATATTTATAGTTACATCAGCTCGGTTCGCAGAAGCATTTCTGATAGTTGCCAACTATTAGCAATATTGGATCAGTTATGTTTGACGTTCCAGTTCCAGTTACTACAAAACTGAGGTGGACGCATAGAAAAATAAAAAAAAATCTAATTTGCTTTCCTGGTGGGTGGAGGATTACACACGAACCCCTCTTAAGTCACCAAATCCGTGCATAATCGTCTCGCTTAAGTCGCGAAATTTAGTCTCTTAAGTTGCCATCATAACCTCAAGTTTTTCGTGTTTTAGCTGCAAAAAGAAATATTTAGATATACCACAGCACTTGTTATAACGAAAAATGAGCCAACTGAACGAAAAAATTGACGTAAGTATACCCAGTCGTGCGTGACAAAGTTCAATTTTCCACTTGAATTAATATTTTAAAGGTTAAATATTTTTAAAAGACACCTAACCTATTTTAAAGGTTAGGTGTCCATATTTAAAGTATTACATAATCATTTTTTCCAATTAAAATTGTACATATTCATGCGAGGGGCGATGGCTGCAGATTAAATAAAAAAAGCTAAAAAAAAAAGGTCACTACAGACAACGGCAACACCATTCCCCCCGAGTATTTCCGTTTTTACTTGACCCTTTGGCTACACTCGACCTCCATCGTACATATTCGATAGGTGTAGGCGTATACCATTTTTATCTCGATATATCGAATTAGATAATCGGGTTGTTTTAATTAACTATCGAATTAGTAGAATTATTTAATTCGAATTTTCCCAACACTAGTAATGTCATATGTTTTGTGGTAATGTCCATTAATGAGTAAAAGAATCCTATATCCTATGTTTTGTGAGTAAAAGGCACCGAGATTTAGTCTAAATCTCGGTGGTAAAAGGTAGAGTCGGTCTCGACCTTGACTTTTAAGTGGTGAGTAGGAGTTTCATTAAATTTATTGATTTTTTGTTTATTTTCTTCCTACGTGCTGAATTATCGTGATGAATTGGTATGTAGACTATGTAGTTTTAACTTTATCTCATAAATGCAAAAAAAATAAATTTTTCAATCCTTTCATCTTCTTTCAGTTAATAAAAACATACACTCGCAGGCAACTACCTCATTTATTCAGTAACTTGTACTGAACAAAACCAAATAGCTCTAACAGTGCCTTGCAAGATTAAAAATCGAGCCTAAACGTGTTAAAATGTGTTCGAATATTAAGGTAAGTTTTAACTCTTATCTCAGATATTGTTCTCTTCTTATTAGGTACGACAAATATACTCGTGTAACTACAAAAACTGGACAAGTTAATAACAATTAATTGTCCATAATACATTTTTAGATTGGAATTATAGGAGGCTCGGGGTTGGACGATCCGGATATCCTCAAAAACCGTAAAGAGAAGAAAGTCACCACGCCCTTCGGGGACCCCTCCGATGTTTTGGTTCTGGGTGCAATAGATAACGTGGCCTGCGTGTTGGTGGCTCGCCACGGTCGTTCGCACAATATTATGCCGGGAAAAGTAAATTACAGGGCCAACATTTGGGCTTTGAAAGAGGAAGGTTGCACCCACATAGTTGCTAGCACCGCGACTGGGTCCCTACGGGAACACATCAAACCAGGGGATATCGTGATTTTGGATAATTTTATCGACAGGTAATTTGTGAATAGTTTAATTTATTACGTAATAGAATGGTCATAATAATAGTTTAATGCATGTTATCAATACAGTAGATCGTATATTACGTCGTTAGAAATATAATGTATTTTTAATTGGTTAAATTGAACTGGTGTGCCAAGCATTCAATATTAAAAAATAATCAATACAGTTTATAGAAGAAAACTTCATTAAACTTCATACAGTTAAAATAGAGGTCGTTCTACTCTTATGTGCCTTTCAATTAAAGTTTTATTTTAATTATGGAAGGAGTGTTTATATCTTATATACCTACTCACATTTATTAACCACAGTATTGAGAACTGGATTAACAATCCGTTCTTAAAAATGTTGTTCTTTGTTTTACTCTTTTCACATAAAATCGGCAAAATTTAAAATTAAATTTGTTTCAAAAAGTGCCTACATACAGTGTGATGCTTGTCTAATAGCCCAAACTTTACTCATAGATTCTTACTGCAAAAATATTATGATTTAACTGTATTTACAAAAGTCATGAACAAAAAGTTGAGATACAGGGTTGTTAACTTTAAATTTCTGTTTTCACTTTTTTCAATAACTTCTAAATAAATGCGAATTTCGATATGAAACTTTGGTGTTTGGTGATTTTTTGTCGAGGAATTGAAATCTGCTTTTAACGAACTCTAGTATAACGTACAATCGATTATAGCAGACTTATTGCTGGGTTCCGTTTGCATCTAAAAATGTTTTTTGTTTATAGCACACCCATGAATATAACAGACTTAAAACGGTGTAAAAATTTTAAAAACATTGTTTTATTTAAAGTTAAAAATTGAAAGAAACTTTAAAATAACCAGTATTAATAAAATAAACCTCTTTGACAACTGTTCAAAACGAGTGCCTCTGACTTTGATATGTTTAACCCCTTTATTAAAAATTCGAACACCTTTATTAAAAGACCGTCTTATTTTAAAGAAAGGATCTCTGTTACGAAATGACAGCAGCATCTAAAATTTTCTGTCATCATTCCTCCTGACTGTTTATAATCTCCTTCCATGATAGCTCAAGAATACAAGTCGACATCTTGTTTCTTGTCGTTCACGTAAATATATTACACTGATGAGCTTGAATAAGATCGAAACCCTGTAATTTCTGATGGTGAACGACCATGAGCGGTCTTGTATGTCCTTGTCTCAAATTTTTAGGACGGTCGGCCGCCATCAAACCTTCTACGATGGCGAGCAGGGCCATCCAGAGGGTGTGTGCCACTTACCGATGGAGCCGGCCTACTGCGAGTTGACCAGGAAGGCCATCTCGGAGGTGGCGGACGAACTGGGATTCGCAGTGCATCGCAAGGGCACGGTGATCGCCATCGAGGGCCCCCGTTTCTCGAGCAGGGCCGAGAGCAACATGTACCGCATGTGGGGAGGCGACGTCATCAACATGACCTCCGTGCCGGAGGTGGTCTTGGCCAAGGAGGCGGGCATTTGCTACGCCTCCATCGCTCTGGCCACGGACTACGACTGCTGGAGGGAGGTGGGCGAGAAGGTCTGCGTGGCGGACGTGCTGCGCACGTTCAAGCAGAACATCACCAAGGTGACGAGGCTGATTACGGGTGTGGTGCTGAAGATCGCCGCCAAGGACTGGGAGCAGCCCATCAAGGAATTGAAGGTAAGTGCCTTTTTTTTTAAAGTTCAATGTGGTTTTAGAAAAGGTGATCAATTAGAGTGCGTTACAGAAAAAAAAAAAAGGAAACCATTTTTTAACCATTTAGTTACACAGGGCCGTATTCAGGAAAATAAAAAATTACTTTATTTACCTTATTAATAATTTTACTGCTATTCAGTAGCAACACGGTCGAAGGCACCATAACTGTAAGCCGACTCTTTAATTACGAAAGTACAAATCAGAAGACCTGACAGTATGCAATATATTATTTGACTTGTACAGGTGCAAATTCTAATTAACGGTTCACTGGTATTGTATCGTATGTGATAAAAAAAGGCGCCAATTTGGATATCGTACCATATAATTGATCAAATATAATTACTTTCATAATTTCCTAGGGATTTGAACCAAACTGGGTATGCAATAATTTTTGAGGGCACTGAATCCACATTAGATCGATACAATTCAATATGGCGGACTAAATATGGCGTCTTTAACCCTCTAATGCGGAGCAATTTTTTTTATTTTTTTCTTTTAATCCGGACCGGAAATTGTTTCGATAAAGATTCTTCGAGGTTGTTGATCACAGTCTTTGGAGCTGAATCTGGGATCAGATTTTTAAATTTCAAGATGGCTGAATCAAAATGGCCATCGAAAATTCAAATATTTTTGTAACTTTAGAAAAATGCATGTAGGAGATTTTTTAGATCACTCATTATGAATTTGGGATTAAATTGTGAAAATTCAAAATGGCGGATCTAATATGCCGGATGAAAATTAAAAATTTGTGCGAATCTGAAAAGGTATGTAGGTATATGTAGGGGTTTGTGAGGTCACTGATATAACAAATCTGAAAACAGATTTTGAAAATCTGAAATGGCGGATCCAATATGGGGGTAAAAAAACTAAAAATTTGTGGGAACCTGGATAAAAAGCAATATGTAAAAGTTTTTGAGGTGATTACAAATCTAAAATCATATTTTGAAAATTGAAAATTTTATTGATGATCAGTAGAGAATTGACGGCTCGGAATTTCAGCCCAGCCCCGATTTTCCACTCTTCGGGTATGACAGTTAAAAAAAAAACCTTGATCGAAGTCGAATGAAATGAACAAAAAATCTCGTAAATAAATTGGTGTGAATTTGTAAATAATTGCAAAAATTGGGTTTCACATGAGCCCCACCCAATTTTCCATCCTTTGGGGGTACTTAATAAAAAAAAAATAACTCTTTAAATCAAATTAGAGCCATAAAAAACCTTGTTTATAAAATGTGGAATGGTTTGGTAAAGAATTGAAAAACCTCAAAATTTCACCCCAACCCCTATTTCCGCCCTTTGGTGGTGGTAGCAAAAAAAACCTTCGGAATTGATTCAGTAACTCAAAAAACCCTTATATACTAAATATTGACAAAAACTGTACCAGTGAACCGGTTAATAATTTTATCGCTATTCAGTAGCAACACGATCGAGGGCACAATAACTGTAAGCATACTCAGGAATTATAAATGTATACAAATTAGAAGACCTGATAGTATACAATATTTGACTTGTATAGATGGTCCTAATTAAATAGGATAGTAATAGACCGTCCTAATTAAAAAAAAATATTCGACAATACATTGAACCCGTGTTGTATTGTTGAGGAAATATTTTTTGAGTAAAATCGATTTGAACATTTCTTTCTAGAACCCTCATAGCCGTCACCAGAAACATGAGGTTTTCTTAAGGTTAAAATTAAATTTTTTTTTTTTGGATATGCCTTTAATGGAGTCTATCTCTCTTATGAAGCATTTTACAAAAAAAAGTATATTAGGGTTTTTATTATCCTTCCAGTTTATCTACACATTCTCTAATTTTCTAAGACTTGTTTTAAAATCGCTTTGTATAATTTTTTACAGAATCTTTTTTTTTTGTTTGTTTTTTTTTTTACACAACTAATTATGCTTTAAAGGACAGAAAGAAACATTGCTTTGTTTTTTTTTTTTATTAACGACAATTGTATACACCTACATTCATATCTCATTATCATTAAAGTTGGCAAAAACGGGACTCACCACAGACGCGTAACTATTAGCCTTCCGCACGTTTGCCATATTTTATTATGAAATAATATCACACTATTCAATGTATTCCATATAACGGAGGTTGTACAACAGCACCAACTGACACGGGATTACTGCAATCAAATTACGAGTAGATCGAGGCAACTCCCATCACATGCTGCACGATTTGCCTATGTGTCACGTCCCTGTAAGCCAACCTTAAAAGGGTAACACTACCTTGTGGGGTCAAAATTAAGGATCATTTTCTCGAATTTACTGTAGAAAGGCAAAACAATTTGTTGAAATTCTGTTTTTTAGACATTATTACACATCTCTTAGAGTACACAAAAATATTTTTTTAAAGTAATTTGAAAACAAAATGGCAGCACAACGGCTCTCGGAATGAAATATATTTTTTTTATGACCTCCCTGGCCATAAACCTACAGGTTGTAATTGTGCATTTAGAGCAAAAAACCAAAAATGACCTCTCTATCTAGTGAACGACCGTAGAACTATTGATTTAAAAAATATTGATTTAAATATTGATTTAAAAAAAAAATGGCGTCAGTTTAAAGAAAGAAACACGTTTTTTTCGAAAAAAATCGCAAACAGCACCGTGACTTCGCTCGGAAAACCGAATTTTTCGACCACTTAAAAAAATTTTCTCCCGCATAAAACCTTTTCGATATAACTTTCTGTTCGATTTTGATTCGTAATGTTACGATTTGTTTTTTTTTTTTCAGGATACTGTCCGCGGTAGTGTAATGTTGCCAAAAACATAAATTGGCAGCATATATATTCTACTTATCAGGGTATAATTTGTTGTAGAGCACATGTAGTGAATTTAGTAGGTTTTGTGATTTGCACTGCTCTCTATATATGTCATCTCTGTTGCACCAGGTCGTTGAATTGGGTCCGTACTATTCAGTATTATAGCATATATTAAACACACGTGAAATGGGGAAAATATTTTTAATATTTTCTAGGAAAAAAGGCAGGATATTTTGGGTACTTAATTTTAAGTACTTTGTATTTTAAATTTTAATTCTGTCTACAATATGGTTTGACGTGTGCATTTCCACGTTTATTTTTAAGTACAGTGAGAAGTGTGCAGTTCAAAAATTTCAACTATCTCGAATGTATTTAAAAATTTTAGGTAAATTTTATTCATTCCAAATACTTACGCTTAACTATGTGCTGTTTGTTTGTAAGAAGGCAGTTCTATTTTTAGTATTCACATTTTATTTAATAGACTAACAAGATGTTGCTTTCACCTTCAAAATACGAATTGGTTCCATCTAAAACTGTAAATGTGGGGCAATTTTATTCATAGACTTTAAATGGGATTTTTTTTTGTTCCGATAACAACAATTTTTAATTTTTTTTTGTGGTGATACGTGTCATTTTAACTAAGAGGAACAGAAACTAGGATGTTTTGTTCCCTGGTTTCATGAAATAACTGAGAACCTGTATACAGGGCGTTCTATTAATAAGGGGCCACAACGAAACTACAGATTATTTGGGTAAAAATATTACTATTTAACCAAACTTACCTTAGTCCAAAAGTGTTCAGTAATTTAATTTTAAATACTAATGTCAAAACAGATGTAAATAATAACAATCATTCTTGGATGATGTTTTTAAATTTCAGGAATATCGTATTTTCAGTTCAAAAAATGTTAAATACATTTTTACACCTCCAAATGATACCAGATAGATTATGACGCTAAAAGTATTAGCTAGAAAGGTTACCCAAATTGACAGCTGGCCTACGACCAATCACATAAAGGCATCCTTACCACAATTTCATTTTGCAGCTATCTTCATTTTAATATAAAATGGTCGTTGTTTTTATTAGGATGACTGCTATTTTTCAATTTTCAATTTAAAATCGTAGAACAGTAAAAAACTTCTCAGTTTGTTTTTTTTTTTACTCAAAATCCGAAAGAAAAGAAAAGAAGTTAATTTTCCTCATCATCATACTTGTATATATTCTGGAATGATTATATGTACATAAAATATATTTCAAGTACCTGGAACTGGAAACTGGAACTCTCATCATCAATTTAGTGGAAGTGATATCGCACTTTGGTATTCTAAAGAAAGGGATCATGAATCATGATGTGTCTGTATTTAACATTATTTTCAAGGTCATCCCTTGGAGGTCAAATCAATTCTAAACTTTGTACTCTAATGACTTCTACATAAGTATGAGTGGTTTTCTATGCTGCCTTTTGCCTAATACTGTCTTCCTGAACAAAACAAACAGAATAATAATTTTTAATACATAGAGCTATACAGAATAATAATTTTTAATACATATACCTATTAATTATTATCTCCAAACTGCACTCCATTAGGGAATAACTTCAGTGATGTTTACCGAATATTCCATGTTTGTTGTTTTTATTTCCTCTTTATTAGTCAATTTTACACTAGGTAATTATTATTATTTATTAATCCGAACTTAATGAGTTCTTAGGACATTTTATTTTGGGGAATTCAGCAACTGTATGTATTGCTGTTTCCTTCACTTTTGACACATTATATTTTTGTAGCACTTTTATTGTTTTATGGAAAAAATAAAACATACACAGATTTCGGTGTTTTATTCAGTCGCAGCTTCATAAACAATGTAATCTAACAAGAGCAGGAGAATTGGAACCTTCGGTGTAGGAACAAATTTTGAGTTTTAATCATCTGATGATGGCAACATGGTTGGCGAAACACGAGTTGAGTGAAAAAGTGTTTCGTTGTTAAGTAGAAAAGAGAATATACGAGGTGTGGCTATTAAATAATCGAACTGCTGTCATAACATTTTTGATTCGTTACCAATTATAGTAGCAACTTTTTCGCCTTCAATGTACTCCCCTTGGTGATTTCTACACCTCTCCATACAACTTTTCCATTGTTGAAAGCAGTGCTGGAAGCCCGCTTCTGTCATCTGGTTCAGAACTCCCGTCGCTTTTGCTTTAACCGCTTCCACACTTTCGAATCTTGTTGTCACAAGTAATCACCGTGTCTAACAAGCCTGGATCAGAGTCAATGTTGTTTAGAATGTTAGCGCAAATGTCCGTTCTTGACTCCTTTTGCTCGGGAGTGAAGACTTGCTACGATTTTTGCGCATGTTGAACGATTCATGCAAAATCTGGTGAACACATTCTTTGTCGATTCCTGTTATTTCAGCAAGCCCTCGGTTGCTTAGACGACGATCTTCGCTGACTAATTTACCAATTTTTTCAATGTTTTCGTCCGTTTTGACGTTGAGGGCCGTTCGGGGCGCGGATCGTCTTCGGTCGTTTCACGTCCTTTAAACCGTTTAAACTACTTGTGTGCGGGATAAACATTCATTTCCGTATACTTCTTTTAACATTGCATACGTTTCTGTAAATGTTTTCCACAGTTTAACAAGAAACTTGAGATTAACCCGTTGCTCCATCTGAACATTTAATATTTTTTCGACGCGTCACTGGTGCGTAAACTAATTCAAACGACTGCTACAGTCAAACTGAGCGACCCACTGGCTTGTCCACCGATCTCAGGGTGGGGAAAGTATCACCAGACACAGTTCTGTTCAAACTTGTCGCGACACGCTCGCAGCAGCACCAGTTCTGCTTTATGGATTTTTTGGAAGAAATGAAAGAGGTCTAGTTATTCAGAAAAAAATATATTACACTATACATATATTTAAGTCTATAACCACCCTATTAATAAAAGCAAAACTATTTACAGAACCGGTATAGTAAATTATTTTGCTTTATTATTTCACCTATACCACTAAACTTAACAAGTGAAACAGTTCCAAAAAGTCGCTACATCGAAAACGTGATTGGACAGTTGAAATATAGCGTAAATTAATAAATAAATAGCACAGAAGAGTATTATTACTTTAAAAATTACACAATATTTTAAAAATTCGTAACTATCTTTTTACGTAATTACAGTACTAAACATACAGATTTATAATACAAAAAATTCAGTCCTTAAAGATATATTATTTAACACAGGTTTATTATGAATATCTTTAGGGTGATTCAAAAAAACAAGGAAAACAATATCTTTTCGTACTTTTTTTCCTATAAAATCCAAAAATTAACTTTTTTGTTAACTAACTATATTTTTTGTATCACCCAAAAGTTTTAGTATAAAATGAACCGTTTAGTACAAAAAAAATCACATGCAAACGTCATATTTGATACCTTTTTAGTATAGACATCCAAAAAAAAAGTCATCAACTCTTTCTATGAACTAGAGAGATGGAAATATCGGTCATGTCTAAGCTTTTTGGTTATGTCAAACTTTTGACAAGTGACTGCCATAATTTATTATATAAACAATGGCTATTATATGATGTGACAGTCTTGACAAGTAAATTAGGTTATAAATTCGATTAAGAATAGAAATACATCTTTTTTTCTCGGCCAACTTTGATGACGTTTTTTTTTGGATGTCTCTATATTTTAAAACAGTCGATTTGTCTGTTTGTTATACGTTTTATTAACTGCTCTATATCCTTGACGTTATTTCTATGACTCGAAATGCAAATGAGAATATATAATCAAGGAATATACTAGGAATGCACCGAATTTCAAAATCTCGAGCTGGTTTCCCAAAACCCACAATATTATGCAGTGTGTTTGGCTTTTGAAACTTTTCAGTAGACCTTTCGTTTCTTTTAAACCTTTGAACCTTTCACTACTTTAAAGCAGTTAATATGTAGGTAAATGTTTCTCTACATTTTATTAACTGCTTTATTTCTTTGACGTTATTTCTATGACCCAAAATGCAAACGAGAAGATTACTCAAGGGAATCGATTTTTCAGTCACCAAACTTCAAAATCCTGAGCTGGTTTTCCAAAACCCACAATATTATGCAGAGTTTTCGGTAAACCAGCTCGGTAACAGGAGCTCTACATGGTTAAATTAAACGCGTATGGGAATAGCTAAAGGCAGTCTTGCAGTCTAAGGTCGTTTAGAGGTCGGATTTCCTCCTGACGTATTTGTTGAAGTAGTCGGGACGCCAGCACTTGCACGATCCGGGAATCAGGAACCAATCGTAGTAGAGCCTCACCTGGAAGCAACCCAAGGCGTCGACGCCGTCGCATTGTGCCGGTTTCTGCGTCGTGGACTGGTCCGCGGTCGCCGACGGTGGCAGGCCGGCCCTCTTGTGAAGGTACTGTTGGTAGTTCTGCAAAGATACAAATATATATGGAGACTGCGTCTCTTTGTGTTAACAGACAGTAAAATAGTGAGTAGGTGTGGTTATGATTAAAGATAATCTTATTGGAGAGTGGCTTCTATGACGTAATGTCGGCCACGCCCACTTTTGAGATAGTGGGCCTAACCATAACCACGCCTACTCGCTATTTTAGTGACATACATAATCAACGGACCCAGTATGTATAATTCGTCCATGCTTTTCTTATGAGTATGAGACTATAATAAGAACGACACCTGGGCTATAAATTAAAAGAATATGAGTTCACACTTTGGCGTCTCTGACAATGATGCTAGATGAGTGAAATTTCTCTAGAATTACTTAGAATTCCATAGATATTAATTTCCCTTTAATTCCTTATCAACTATTAAATTCGAAAATGTTCGTAGATACAAAAAAAGTTTTATCAAAAAGTATATACATATCATAAACATAATTGCTAACATAACAGTTTTACATATATAATTTATTTGGTTTCGTTAATTTACTGTATTCTTCAGACAGGTACAGGTAAAATAGTAAAGGCCGCTTTACAGTTCGCAATTTTTCTTGCCAGCAAGAAAAATTGCAGCAATTATTATTTCACGCATGCGTATTTATGTTTGTTCATACAATTTCTTGCAGATAAAAATTGCAAGCCCGGAGCTATAATTATTGCCAACTGTTTGATATAACCTCAACTTTCAACATGCTGCGTCATCGTTTGTATTGTGTATGGTTAAACCTTTTTGCAAATTAATTTATTATTTATATTTTGGTGACAGTGGCTGACAACTAAAATTAGCAATGAACATTGCAAATTGTGAAATAACACCGAAATCTCTTGCGCAATAAAAATTGCCGCAAGAAAAATTTCGAACTGTAAAGCTGCCTTAAGACTAGAATTACAATCAATAAAAGGAAAGAATCATCAGTTTTATTTGATCAGAATCATCAGATTAATCAGCATAGAAACCGCAAACCATTTATCGGAAGTAAATTTTAAAAACACGATTTTCGAATAAATGAACAAAGAAAGATAAAATCCCTAGATAATTTTAAAAATTCTCTTTTTCCCTTTCCCGAAAAAAAAAAAAACCTTAGAACTAAGAAAAAATTTCCACTGGTCTGTCGACTGTTTAGAAATTGCGCAGAACGGAATGCGTTGTTGATAAAGTTCCGAAAAAAAAAACAATAGTCCTAGAACAGTTCTAAAGTGAACTGAACTCAAACATTGAGAACCAAAATTGCTAATACTCGAATGTGGAAAAAGTTTGGTTGTTGTTGGTCATTTTTGTTTTGGTATTTTCTTTATTTGAAGACTATGCGAAGACAATAAACTGGAACTGGAGGATGAACTCATATTTATTAGGAGTATTATATTAAGTAATGCCATTTTTAAACAATAGACGAACATCTCCATTAATTAAACTTTATAGTGCCTTATAAGGGTCAAGAGTATCCTAAAAATTGTTTCCAAAATCTTTTGTCACAGACTGCAATTCTACTAAATTTAGACCATTTTATTCTATAACAGTTCCAAAACTATTTTAAAACATCTCGAACATCTCGATCTGTTAACAACCGCAAAAATGTTCCTGAACAAACCTGAGCGCATTTAACAGATATGCACGCGTCTGACAGTTCTAGAACTTTAATAAATGGAAACCGAACAAACCTTCATTGAAAAGATTTGCAAAACGGGCACAGCCAAAGATAGTTGAGCGTACAGTTAGAGAGGGCGCTCGAGACCACGATCGATAATATCAGTCGGGTCACTATCGGTAATATCGATGTTACTTTTTATTTGCCAAACACCTGATTTGACTGTTAATTGCAAGAAGACTAGAACTAAGGAGACAGAGCTGCGGCTTTTTGCAAGTCCCTTTTAAGTCACCTTCGTTTAATTCACATTTCCTCTTATGTCACCACGTTTCTCCCTATTATGTCACGAAACTCGCTCTCTTAAGTCGCCGCCTGTAAAAGTTTTAGAACTACGTTTGGAAATTGGATTCTCGCATGAATATGTACAATTTTTATTGAAAAAAATGATTGTGTAATACATTAAATATAGACACCTAACCTTTAAAAAAGGTTAGGTGTTATTCACTCAATTATTCACTCAAGCGGAAAATTGAACTGTGTCACGCACGACTGGGTATACTTACGTTGATTTTTTCGTTGAGCTGGCTCATTTTTAATTATGATAAGTGCTGTGGTACATCTCTAAAAATGTCTTTTTACAACTAAAAACACGAAAAAGTTGAGGTTATGATTGCTTTTAAACGCGACTTAAGCGAGATGATGCACGGATTTGGTGACTTAAGAGGGAATCGAGTGTATAACGCGAGGGGTTCGAATATGTCCGCCAGAGGCGCTGTAAGCAGTGTCGTTCTGTACTAATCTGTGTGCGTTAGAGTCCGTGTGAATGTCCATGGTGCGAATACAGTGATATGTGGCAGACGCTCGATATTTTTCGTTATTTGTTATTATCTTTGCAATTACAAATTTTCGTAATTATCAATATGGATATGTTCTCAAAATATTTCATGTTACGTGCTTCAACGTTAACAATACAACAAAGGAAAATATTTCGTTTCATACATACATCAGTAATTTGAAATACTGTCCGGTTATTCTGACGTTTCGGAACGCTTCTTGTATCACAAAATGCAACACAGCATTTTCGAACCATATCTATTTAACATTCGGATTGTATTTTTATTAAAGCCAAACAGCATGTAGGCATACGCATTGACAACCTATATTCATAAACAGTCGCATGTCCGCTGCTTCTCACGTGACTTTCGCAGATCACATGACGTCGAGCACAGCACTGCTTACAGCGCCTTCTGGAGGCGGACAGATATGAGACCATGACACCGAACGGCTTCGGTCTGCTTAGTTCTAGTCTTCTTGATTAATTGCTGACTACTCAGACTGTTACTTACTTCGAAGTCCTGGACCGATGGAGGTTGCGACGCGGCTACTGGGCTCCTTTGAGGATTAGTCGTGTCGCTGCCGGTTAGTATGGTGTCTGGATAGTAGATCTCTGCGACAAGCAAGCTGGACCACCTGGGAGACGACAGACAACCTCCGTCCAAATAGTGACATCTCTGCTGCAAGCACCTGCAACACAAAGTAATATAAACGTATAATTATATTACGTTTCAACAATGGTCGGCATAGGTCATATTATAGCCTTGCCTACCCTTCTTCTCTTTTCACTGACTAATCTTTGGTTCCAAGAACACTCAACATCCACATTTCCGAACTTTTACGTTCCGCAGACTTCCACATTTCCGAACTCTCGTCACCTCGGGATTACCGAACTGCTGGTGCATGCGGAAAGTGTTTTTCTGGCTCATTCTAGTACTTTTCTTTGTTTTTCGAGGTTTTTATGCAAATGTAATACATACATACATGTGTACATGTTAATAAATGAACGTTTTTCTAAACAAAAAAAAATGTCAGGTGCAAAGGAGAGAGTGATGCAGGTAATTATTTTGTAATTCAAAGTAAAGGTTTGTTTTATTGAACATTTTGTTGACGTAACCTATAATAATTTCAACTGAAATGAAACATTATGAGAAAATATGTATTTTTAAGAAAACCGTGATACCAAACAAACATTATTGTACTGTTTATTTGCAGAGAAAAGAGCCTGCTAAGAGGCTAACCTTGGAGCAAAAGCTGGATTTGATAAATCACGCAAAAAATGGTATTAAAAATGTTAATCTATGTAAGATGTACAATATTTGTAAATCGTCAGTGACAGAAATTCTTGGAAAAAAAGAAATTTACTTTGAAAAAACTGAAAAAAAGACGAAAATTGAGTGGACGGATTGACACAATAAAGTGCACCAGTACTTATGATACGCCATTTGAAAGAAGTGTTTTTCACTGGTTTGTACAAAGAAGAACTCTTGTCTCAGGTGTGCTGCTAAGGGAGGGCGATTTCCTCTTTGCTGAATTCTGTGACAATCGAAATGTTTGATAACAATCGCATTATTGTGTTTACATTTTTTTCTCATTTCAAATTTCGCGGTTTTTTGTCGTCAACCAATCAGCGACAAGTTCGGCTATGTGGAAGTACAAGTTCGGAAATATCGTGAGAAAAAGTTCGGAAATATCGTGAGTTCGGAAATTTGGAGTTCGGATATGTGGATGTTGAGTGAATATCCGTCCTAAACATTCTAGGATTATTCTTACAGGATTAATGCGATGAATTTAGGTTGCCTACCTGGTGACCTCCACAGTCTGCGTGAAATAACCCTCGTAGGGGATCTGCACGACGTATCTCCATATGCCCTGGTAGTTCTTGGCGAAGACGGGGGTGGCGTACTCCACCTTGGCGGGGCACGGCGTCGGCGGTCCCTCGTACCGGGGCTGCTGGGCCGTGGAGGCCACCTCGTCCCTCCGCTCGATAGGAAGCTGGGCTGATGGCGCGTTCGTGACCGGCTCGCCGTTGATCGCCTTGTATATCATGCACAGGACGCCGCCCTGGTCGCAGAACTTCCTGGACTGGCGCTCGGAGGCGGTGGCGTTCGACGTTTTGTTCTCGGCCTGCGCCTCTTCAGGCTTGGGCGTCGTGGGCGCCTCTCGCTTGCTCCTGTCGCGCCGGTCGTTGCTCTGGTACGTGCTTATCCTAGAACGGAGAAAATGTATAGAAAAGTATTTCTATAAAAGGTAAAAATAGTGCGTACTAAATTCTCCACAATTTTTTTTTGTTGATTTTGTCGTAAGTGATTATGAACTTATTCAGGTTATTCCACGGTTATTATAGAAATATGTGAAAACAACATAGAACACAGTGTATATCTAAATACATAGGGGATGCGACTTTCTACAATTTTAAACGACAAAGCGTTTCTGTGCATATCTACGCCCCACCCGCGTTGCTAACTGACTTACAAGATGGCTGCTGTTCAAATCCCCCGAAAAAAGGGCGGCCCCCTTTCCACACCTGTATATTAACGTTTACTCTGTATATTAAAACATATATACAAAAACCGAAGCCTCGGCGTTTTTGTTTTTATAGCCTGTACAAGAAACAACATTGGGTAGCGAGTTTTATTAAACAAAAATCTGACTGAATCACCTAAAATAGATGTGTATCAAATTTAATCTGAAAAAAAATTGGAATTTAGGTGTTTTACATGGGTGTCCAGTAGGGTGATTTTTTTTCAACTGTTTTTTTGTTTTTCAGTCCCCACTTGAAATTTTGTTGAATATGTCGAAAAAAAAATCCCTGAAAGATAGCCCTTAATATTAATTTTAAGTACTTTCCCAAAGCGTAAAAAAGATTTTCCATTTAAAATACATGTAAATCGTTTTTCTTATTTTAACTTATGAGTAGTAGTACAAATATTTCAAACGTTTGCTTCGAAAAACCGTAAAAATTTTGTACTAATAAGTTAAAATCTAATATCTCAAGAAATATTAATCTCAGAAATTTGGTCAATATGACCTTTTTTTGTAGTAAATTAAATTTCCAACAAATTTTTCATTTAAGTACATTTTTTTGGTAAAATTAATAATTTCGGAGATAACAGCAAAAAAAAGGAGAATTTTGGGTAAAAATCAACTTCAGCGACCCGTACCAACTCACCAGTACAAGTTACATTTTCGCTGCAATGGGCACTTTTGTAGTGTTTTATTCTGAGTAAATCGAGACCAAGACCAATGTAATAGCATAAAATGCGACTGAGTTATAGAAATTTGAAAAAAAAAATTCGATTTACCCGTATTTTAAATGGAAAATCTTTTCACGCTTTGGGAAAGTACTTAAAATTAATATTAAGGGCTGTAAATTTCAAGGATTTTTTTTCGACATATTCACCAAAATTTCAAATGGGGACTGAAAAACAAAAAAATAGTTGAAAAAAAATCACCCTAATGTCCAAGTTTTAAGTGGATCACAACGAGTGTACCATTTTTTATCTTTATTTTTCTCTTCTTAATTAATAAAACTTGTTCATTTAGAACGTAGCAAACATTTTGCAACTCTATTCTGCTAATAGAATTAGGTTTTACATGTTATTATCTACTTTAGATTTGAAAATTGGTTGCGATATTTGCGAGACCCTCATCGTGAATGCACCTGATGTTCGCCCGGCTACACAATACATACACACTTACGTGTTTTGCGAAATTGTGTCATCTTGCAATTGTGCGACCTTTGGCAAAGTTTCGTCCGCCTTCAGAATCGGCAATGTCCTGCTCAGGTATTTCAGTGTCATGTTCCGAATAAGTTCGCTGAAAATAAAGTAAGAGTTGTGTAACTATTGTTGAAATAAATGAGTAATTAAACAAGAAAACAGTTTTTTCTGCGATGATTAAAAAATTTACTACAATGAAAAGCCTGTTATAATATATTTTTATTATGTTAAACTACTGATGTATATAATAAAAAAAATGTTATGGAGGAAATATGAGGTTTGTTCTAGTAACGTGTTCCAAACATGTTATAAACTGAATTCAGAACGCAGGCGTGGGTTAAATTATGTATAGAACGTGTTTAAAACAAACATTAGCTGGAACAACAATAACAGTGACGTCATATAACACACTTCTGCTTCTAATTCTGTAACTGACAAATTGTCGTCCTTTCTTATTCTTGAATATCTCCGAAAGTTTAATATTACAGATTAACAGAATCAGTTATTTCATAATTGTGGGTTTCCTTTGAAGTTTTGTCTCGCAGTTTTATTTTTTATATCTAGGGGTAGGGGAACCTGCGCAGTAGCTACTTTTACCTTTAGAAATATACTGCGTTTGTTAAGTTACCATAATTACACTATTTATTTCAAACGTGCACTGAACTTGAACATGGCGATAATTGAATTATTAATGACTTAAAATCGAAGTATTAGAACGTCAAATACATATTTTTCTGTAACAACGGTATTAGAAATGGGTGTACTAACAAGAAAATACACTAATATGTAAATAATACGTCAATCGCTATGTAGCAAGTTGCGTTGAACAAATACCCGTAATATTTGTTCAATATTTTATGTCCGGGTGAGATTATGCTCACTAAAAAGTTGGAGACACTATTGGTACAACTGATTCTTAAACTGTGATAGTATTAACCTAAAAGAATTGTCGTCTTCAGAAAAGATTTCTACTTCTGTCGCTTTCATCAGTTTCATTAGGAGTGAATAATATTATAATAACTGCATATTATCCACAGTTAGATATTTAAAATTTTCTATACACAGTTCAGATATCACGAAACACCTAAAATGACCAAAGTATCATAAGGTAAGTAATTAGTTACTTATCATATACTAAATGTTTAGAGCTTTGCTTTGCTGGAACGATTATTTTATACTGCGCATGTTCTGATAGTCCAAATCAGTTTATAAAACGATACGGGAACAAACCTATTATGTATGTAAAAGGAACGAGTGTGGTCCAACTAGCGACACCTATCTGACCGAAACAAATCATACGCCCGCGAACAGTCTATTACATACATAGTTTCGAGGGTTTCGAGGTCCTAGCAAATCTAACATATTACTTACAAGGGGTACCGCGTACCCAGTACATTTTGCCCCATGGGATTCCTGGGGATGGTCCCCTTGTTCAGATCTCCGCACAGGTTGAACGGCGACACATGGGGGCTCCTGTCTTCGTCTTCCCTGCAGTCCACGGGGGCGTAGGGGTAGGGGGGCGGCCTTACCCTGGGGGGCTCCGCGTTAGGGGACTCCACGAAGGCGTAGTAACCCTCGGGAGGCTCCTCGGATTCGTTCACTGAGTTCTCTGCGGCGTCCGAAGACGCGGAATATAAGAGGAACGCCTGCAATGAACACACATTACTTAAAAATATTGCGGATCGATGTTACTTCCTTTTATTCACAGATGGTGCAGTTGGACATCTCTGGCATCCAGTGTGATGCGGAGGTTTGGGATTTGGTGTTGTTTATGTGATTATGTTGTTTAACTATGTGAAACAAAGGTTTCTTATAATTCTGATAAGTAGTAGACTTAGGGTCGGTATTTTTACTACTGATTAGGATAGTTAAATGTTCGATTAGCTGTTTAACCGTACAAACGTGTATTTCTTGGTCTTAATATAATAATATAGTGGATATAATATAATAATGGAGATAATATAATTTAGACAAAATGTGCATTCCTTTAGATTTTTTTTATAATTAGGACATTTATTTTCAATAATATTCATATTTAATTCTGTTCAAAAGAATCAATTAAATTACAAGATACCTATATATGTAAAGAAATGAAATACGCGATTTGCTCCCAAAAAATTGTCAATTTGAAGTCGTAGATTTTCAACTTTAATTTTCTGAATCTTACGTAGAGTCTGTTCTGAACTGAGCTGAACTGAAAGTTTTCATTTTTTCTTCAACGTCATTATCTTCGAAAATCGATATTGTTCTGTTTCCGAAACTTTGTTTAGTACAGATGATTGTGAAAATTAATGGATCCAATGTGAATGGTAAATTGTTAAACAAATTTTTGCCGCCATTCTTAATTTACCGCAATTATTCTCTGCAGCGAACTGTTCAGAACTTTTTCAGCTGCACTCATATTTGGTAAAAACAAAAACTATGCACCTTATTCTTAATATTTGTGTAAAAATTAACGTGAATACATGCGAATTTCGTGAGTAATTCATTAAAAAAAATCAAAGGAAATTAATTTACACAAACCCTCTTGAAATAAATATTTTAAAATTTCAGAAAAATATATCCTTTGAATTTTATATTTTTATATGTTATGTGGATACAGTTATCACAAATGGAATCTCATATTAAACTTTTAAACGTTAGATAGGAAGCGAAAAAAATCATGCCCTATTTTTACTCAATCCAACAATTTCCATCGCTTGTCTTGCTTTAAAATAATCAATTTCAAAAGTAAAAATGTAAGTTTCACCTACTTTGGACATTTATATTGATATATTAAAAATAGTAGCAAAGATCTATCTATATTTCGTTTTTCGACTTTTGCACTCATAGATTAGCATTTTGCCCCACTGTGCGTGGGCTTGAAATATACCGATAGCTTCCTTTGATCTTAAATCTATGAAATACAGAGGAGATGAGGAAAGAGTGTCAATGTGCGTGTATTATTAAAAAAAATCCACGGTCTGCAAGCGAACTATTTGCTTAAAAATATCCAGTTATTCATTCAGAATAATGGGAACAAACTTTTATATAGTGATCATTTAGACGCGACGTATATTCATGTTAAATTCCATATTATGAGCATAAAAAATATGTAAATGCCTAGGAAACTATTAGGTACGGTATTTTTCCTGTGAATAGAGATACGTGTGACTACACCTCGCTAATTTAAGCGAATTCTTCCGGTTACCGTAACTGTTGTCATTTGTAACTTGCTTTTTATTGTGTTGCGTACTGTTACGACGTTAATATTAAATATTATGGTGGCCCATATGTAACGAAGCAACAACTCTGAGTGCCCGACCCGTGGACCTACTTTCGGATGACCTTGATCAAAATATACATCCTTCAAGGGTCATTGACGGGATTTACAGTATTGTATATGTGTAGTCCTTGATCTGCTTTACTGTAGGGTAAAACAGAACAAAACTGCAGTAATATACAAGGTGTTGTTAAAAATAAGCAAGTTGACGCCTACTTCCGGTATAAGCGGAAGTCCCATATCAGTATTTTAGGTGATAGAAAGAAACGACTTTTAAATCCACAGTTTTTGAGAATTCGATATACGAGGTGTGTAAATTAAGTAATGAGACTGATTTTTCAAATTTTCTTTATTCGAATAGAATTACAATTCGGTATTGTCTCTTTCAAAATAACTTCCTTGGGAAGCCACACAGCGCTGGAGACGGTTCTTCCATTCCTTATAGCAGTGCTGGAACTCATATACTGGAATAGCCTTCAGTTAGTAGGTTACAGTCCGTTTGAATGTTTTCTATGGTCCCAAAATGACGTCCCTTGAGGTGATCTTTCAATCTCGGGGAGAGCAAAAAGTCACAAGGACTCAAGTCAGGCGAATAAGGAGGGTGAGGAGCCACAAGAATGTTTTTACTGGCTAAAAACGCGTAATTGTCGTGATGCAAAGTCCAGTTGTTTTTTATGTTTGCTCTCACACGAATGACTCTTTTTCGAAGTTTTTCAAGAACCTCTCTGTAAAAGTGTTGATTTACTGTTTGGCCTGGAGGCACAAACCCTTTGTGGACAATTCCTTGGCTATAAAAAAAAAATCAGCATGCATTTGATCTTCGACTTGCTCATTCTTGCTTTTTTGGGTCTTGGAGAGCTTGAAGTGTGCCATTCCATGCTTTGGCGCTTGGTTTCCGCGTCGTACTCAATCACCCAAGTCTCATCACCAGTAGTGACACGTTCCATAAAATGGGGATCATTTTCAATCGATTCCAAAAAGTCAAGACACCTCCTGATGTCCGTTTGTTCTTATGAAAGGTTTTTTGCAACCATTTTTTTCAAATTTCACTCTTCTCTGATCTTTATTGTCGTCAACCGACGATCTGAACCCACAGGATCCCGTATTCTATCGACATTTTCATCGGTTATTGAAGATGAAGGCCTTCTGCTGCGTGGTTCATCTTCATTCGACTCTCTTCTTCGAAAATCACCGAAAAACTTGGGCTCTTGAAAAATCACTGTCTCCGTAGGCGTGTTGAAGTTTTGCAAAAGAATCCGTTGTGCTGTGTCCAAGTCTGAAGCAAAACCTGCTAGCACACCGTTGCTCAAAATTAATGTCACTCATTTTTAAAACGCACTAGAAAAAAACGGTTTACGAAAACAATCACAAAGAACCAACAAATTGCTCTAACAAGTTCAAACTTGTACTGAAGGTGCATTACATATTAACCTACCGCCCTTCCAAGTGCCGTCTCCGCAGTGTTGCTAGATCGGGCGCTACGTTGCCAGTCTCATTACTTAATTTACACTCCTGGTATATCCAGGCCCACCGTGCTGTAATATCTGGTGTACGATTCGGCATAAATACAGTTACTATTGTCATTAAAAATGTTTTTTTAATAGCACCATATTGCAGTTAGATGGTGCTGAAGCTGAAAAGTAACCACAACTATCGCCTTACTTAAACCGAACGTCTTCCGATGACCTCTTTGGTCACAGACGCGTGGAACCGGAGCATATTAATTAGCCACTTGTTCCTCTCTGCTAACCCCACTTAACTTTTCTCTCATCTGGCAAGTTTAACAGCGTCATTAAATTCCATGGTTATTTCCTTCGCGACTTCGAGGGATCCGATGGAGAAAATATGAATTTTTGCCAGTCAGCGTTGGGTGAAATGGAATAATAGAAATGTTTTTTATTTTAATTGTGATTCAGAGTGTAACAAAATACTGTTAGGTTATGTAGGACGACAAAAGAGACATGGTGGGTGGCCAGGGGGGACGAAAGACGTCTAAAATAATTAGTCAGATGAGACCTATACCTAGGCTTGACCTTATATGTTACATTGTTTGTAAATTATGATGTTTTTGTCGTTTGACTCTGGGTATCTATTGGCAAACGAATTTACATTGTATTTTAGGTGAAGAAAAGGGTTAATAATTTAAGTAACACGGACCGTTCCGCTGCAAAACACTAATTAAGTTATGTATGTAACACTAGTTTTCTATTTTAATTGTCTTCAAATTTTAAAATTTTCGTATGCAATCTTGTAGCCCTGAAGAATTCTAAGAATATTAGACGAAACGTCGGCAAAACATTCGAACATAAAGGCCTTTTTTTGTTCTTGAAAAAACATTCGCTTAGGAATGAAATATTTCAAGGATTACGTATAAATTCTTCTTGTAAAAAAATGGTTCGGTGATAGAAAGACGGATGACTGGCAGTTGACAGTTATAGTGACAGGTGACAGTTGTACAGAAAGCACCCGAAACAAGGAACGACATGCCCTCAAATTTCAATAAACTACTTGACTTATTTTTTTTACAAGCACCATATAGGTAATTATTGTATACGACTAGATTCTATTTATGACACTATGCCGATGATTATCTAAAACTAGATGTGAACGTCGAAGACGGAAGTGAAATTGTCTGCCTCCTAGTTTTTGTATCTTATCATTTTATTATACACTCTCAGTGTTACTTACAATCCGTGACTGCCTCCTTCTACGGTTAGAAAATCAACAGCGTGTCGAATTAAAATTGCATTATTACGAAGTTGGACGTTGACCAACTATTATTTAATAGCTGCGTCGGTTCTTTGCCTTCGTTCTACGGAAACCTATTAAAAAGTGCTCCCTTGAAAAAAGCCCCAGAAAACCGAAACCGAATTTCACAGATTAGCCTAGTTTCGGTGATGCAATGTTAGCACGTAAGAGTTTAGTTACACAAAACACAGTGGAGTGGATAAATGACAAGATACCGAAAGACGGGAACACGGCGATTGTTTTAAAAAATGTAACCGCTGTAAGAGCTGACATTTTTACAGATTTAGTTGCACGGGGTGACAAGGGGCCGTTTTAATGACCTTAACTTTTTTATTTATCGAGTTATGTAACTATTGGGGCATTTTTTCAGCTTACCAGACATTATTTACAACTTCCGGTTTAACTAGAAGTCGACCCAACTTTCTCATTTTAAATATAACCGTGGATGCGTTCTTAGTGTATCTTATTCGCAGTGATGACATCCATGGACTGTCCTCTAGTGTGCATAAACAGGACTCGACGTGTTTTCGTCTCATTCAACCATGTAGGATCTGGTGCCATTTGTTTCTTACTGACAGTTAAAACGCATTTTATTAAGAACAATCTAGGCGTCTGTGATACGTTATCTAAAATCTTTTGAAGCTCAATAGGCTGCGAAGTCGAAAAACAATTGCTAGTAAAAAAACACAGTTGATTCCTGCTACTCATATATATTTTTTAAGTTCTGAGAAAAAAAAGTCCAAAAACAGCTTACGATAGATTAAAAACTAAGATAGGGACGTCATATTTTTATTTTACCTGGTTTAAAAGCACATTTGCATCAGTAAAAATGATTGAAGTGTGATTTCTAATGAAACGAACTGTCCAAATCCCAACACTCTATCTCTTTTTATTTAGACACTATTTAGAAATATACACCGTTTGTATTACTAAATTATTAGCCAGCGAAGGAAAAGGAAAGAAAGTAAGCCCTAAATGGGGGATAGAATAGGACAGAAATAATTGCCACACCTAAAGGCACGTCCCACTCGGCGGGTGGGGCAGTGATGACGTAGAGGGGATTTCCATTTGTTGGCGATTTTGTAACCTCCCTATTTTAACGAGGACCACGCCCCATTACTGCGGAAGGCAAGGACTGGAGTGGGAGCAGTTCGCTGTGATTGAAGCGTCTGTCTCACTTAATCAATCTCTGTTTTCACATTTGAAGAATATAATTTAGTTCACATAATATATGGTACAGCGCTGCAAACCGGATATAGTTCAAACAATTGTATATCTCCAAAACGGCGGGTTTAGAGACCATATGTGGTTATTAAACTCGTCCTAAAATTTAGTGGGATATCCAAAAATGTACAAAGATACACGGTGTTCAAGGGTACAAAAGCACCATACTCATAATTTTGGGCAGCCTTTTTCTGAAATATATTTCTTTAAATATGAAATAAACAGAGTTATGAAAGGAACCGTCTTGGACGCCCTGTATGTTCATGCTGTTCAAACGAAGGAACAGGAAGCAGGAAGCGCAAATAAAGCGGGCTGCAACCTAAATGTAAAGCGTATAATTCTCTTAATGCGAAATGTGTGTCGCCTTTATTCAACAACATTTGAGGCACGTATTCAGTTACCGGAACAGTTACCTTATTAATGAGCGAGTTAATAACGAGCTGTCGATGGAGAGCGGATGTTTTTAACGAAATGAGAATGCAGCTATGCGATCTGAAAAGCATTACGCATCTGCCAGCGCACATATGTAGATCGATCTAGCGTCTGTTGTGTTTTGCAATAAGGCCATAATTTGTGCAATCTTGGCGCAACGGCGAGGTTCAATTGGAAACGTGGGATACGAACATATTGGCATCTAATTACACTAGCACACAAAAAAAGAAAAGTGGTCATTACTTTTGACCAGACCCATCTAGGGTTATGTATTTCGATGCGCTGAATCCGAATTTGAGGTCAGTTTAATCCGTACATGCAAAAATTGCATGAAACCGCTGAAAATCGCTCAAAAACGTGAAAATTGAAGTTATGAAGACGAAAAAAAATTTTTCGAACTAGAACATGTATGTTTTTTGTGTATTTTGATGCGCTGAATCCAAATCACAACAAATCACAAACAAAACCGACTTCGGATTTGAATTCAGCGCATCAAAATACATAAGAAAAATACTTTTAGTTTTTAGATTTAGTTTAACATTTTTTTTTCGTTTGCATAATTGCAATTTTTCACGATTTCTTAGCAATTTTCAGCGGTTATTGGCAATTTACTCTAACTTTGAAGGGTCTACCAGCTAAATCAACTTGTGATTTGGATTCAGCGCATCAAAATACACAAAAAAACATACTAGATCTAGTTCGAAAAAAATTTTTTCGTTTTCATAACGTTTTCATAAATTTTTACGATTTTTAGCGGTTTTTTGCAATTTACTCTAAATTTGGAGGGTTGACAAGCTAACTCAACTTCAGATTCGGATTCAGCGAATCGAAATACATAATAAACATACTTGATATAGTTCGTAAAAAAATTGATCGCTTGCATAACTGCATTTTTTTGCCATTTTTAGCGATTTTTAGCATTTTTTTGCAATTTCCTCAAAATTTTGAGGGTGTATGGGTTAAACCGACCTCAAATTCGGATTCAGTGCATCGAAATATATGACCCTAGATGGGTCTGGTCAAAAGTAATGACCACTTTTTTTTTGTGTGTGCCGGTGTTATCTGCATTAGAGTAACGATGAAAAGTCCTGAATCCGTTGAATATTGACACGAAATCAAAAAATTTTTGACATGCAGTGAGATCATTTATTTAATGTCCGCATAGTTGACATTTAACTATCATAGAACTGACTATTCCTTATTAGGGGGTAGGTAACGATTAGTAGAATATTCAGTTTTATTTTTTTTAACTAATATTTTTCATACGAGGTGTATACATTAAGTAAAGAGAATGTTTTTTTTTCATTTTTTTGTTGTTTTTTTTTTATGAATGTTTATTGTCTCCTTCAAAATAATTTCCTTGGGAAGCCACACAGCGCTGGAGACGGAATATTTATACTGGAATAGTTTTCAGCTGGGCGGTTATAGCCGTTTGAATGTTTTCTATGGTCTCAAAATGACGTCCCTGAGGTGATTTTTCAATCTCGGGAAGAGAAAAAACTCACAAGGATTCAAGTCAGGCGAATAAGAATTTATCTGTAAAAGTATTGATTTACTGTTTGGTCTGGAGGCACAAACTCTTTGTGGACAATTTCCTGGCTATCAAAGAAGCAAATCAGCATGCATTTGATCTTCGACTTGCTTATTCTTGTTTTGGGTCTTGGAGAGCTTGATGTATGCCATTCCATGCTTTGGCGCTTGGTTTCCGGGTCGTACTCAAACACCCAAGTCTCATAACCAGTAATGACACGTTCCATAAAATGGGGATCACTTTCAATCGATTCCAAAAATGTCAAGGCACCTTTATCTCCTGATATCCTTTTGTTCCCGCGAAAGGTTTTTTGGAACCATTTTTGCGCAGATTTTTCTCATCTTCAATTCGTTATGTAGTCAAAATCTGATGAACAGTGGCGTGATTCAAATTTAACTCTTCCCCGATCATTCTTGTCGTCAACTGACGATCTGAACGCACAAGATCTCGTATTCTATCGACATTTTCATCGGTTCTTGAAGATGAAGTCCGCTGCGTGGTTCATCTTCGATCGACTCTCCCTTCCTTCTGAGAATGAAATGAAAAACCAAAAAACCCGGCCCCCGGAAAAAAAACACCCCCCCGGGGGGGGGGGGGGGGTTGCCAAAACCCCCCCCCCCGGGGGCCCCCCGCGGCGGGCAAAAACGCCCCCCCCCCCCCCCCCCCCTTAAAAAACCAAAAAAAAAAAAAAAAAAAAACAAAACACCCCCACCCACCAACACACAACACCTCCCCAGGGGCCCCACCGTCCCACCCCCCCCCCCCCCCCCCCCCCCCCCCCCCGGGGGGGGGGGGGGGGGGCGGGCGGCCCCCCCCCCCCCCCCTTCTCTCCCCCCCCCTTTTTTTTTTTTTTGGGTTTCCACTCTCCCCCCGGGTGTTTTCTTTTTTTGGGGGGGGTTTTTCTCACATCCCCCCGGGCCCCTGGGGGGGGGGGTTTTTTTTGTTTTTTTCCCCCCGTGTGTCCCTTTTGTTTTCCTCCCCCTTTTTTAAAAAATTTTGGTTGTTTAAAAAAAAAAACAACGAGGGGTGAATATCTCCCAACATAATTCAAGGGAAAAAATAAAAATTTTTATTTTTTTAAAAAAAAAAAACCTCTTTTTTTGTTGTTGTTAAAAGAGTTTAAATCTCCCAACAGAATTAATGACTTAGTAATAGAATTCTAATTTTATTGTTAGCTTTAATACGAAAAATAATAATATTTTATGTTCCATTTTTTTTTTCGAAATCTAGCTTGTGTAAAATTTGGTTCACTTTCCAACTACGTATTACTTTATATTTCACCTTGATTGAAACTAAACAATAGAAATTCTTTCTACTATAAACATTTTGAATTTTGTTTTTTATAAGTTTGTGTCGCAATTGACTTTTTGACTGCACATGTATATTTCAAACGAAGGGTAAGAAACATATCGTCAGAAACCTTGTGTCCATTAAAACAAAAAAAAAGATATATGTAACTAATAAGTATATTTGTATTGAGTGACTCCAGTTATCATCTAACTTTTTTAGAAACATTTTCGGGTAAATAATCTCTCACAATAGAATGTTAAATATTTGTGTAAATAGAATTAAATCGCACATTGACCTTACAACTGTTATACCAAGGTATTACATAGGTACCCATTATATAACTGCATGCCACAGACACAAAAATAAATATGCTTTTAGTGGTTTTGGTTGGGTAAATACATGGAAATTCTGTTAAAACAAGCATATTGGTGGCACGTTGTACAGAGAGTCTTACAGTAAAAACATTAATAAACTTAGTCCAACGAACCAATGCTCAAGTCTCACTACAAAAATTATTTAAAAAGTAACTCACGACTATTTAAAAAGTAACGCACCAGTGACATATTTTTCATTTTTTGTTTTATGTAAGAAAACGTGCATGACGTACATACCTTGGACCTAAAAAATATATTTTGCACTTAACTGGATCTATTATATGCTGGTATTAAATCAAAGGCTATATTTGAGAACTATTCTAGAAGTTAAAGGAACCGTAATAAGAAGTGTATTGCTTTGACGCTTTGTTATCGATGCAGCTATAAAAACGAAAAGGCTACATCTACATACATTTTATATATATGTATAATACATATTATATCGTTAACGAAGGAAATCCAAGTATGTGTGTCAGCCACTTGCTTTACCCAGATTCTCTCATTTGAGTGTCAAGCGGGATATTTAGAAAGCTTATTTTAATAACACGACTCAAGTCTGGCTGGTGTACGGTCATAGAGCGTGTCCACTTCGTGTTACGTAACTCCTAGAAACGTACACCGACGATTTAAACGATTTCCTATCAGGAAACGGACTAAAAAACGAGGAAAATCGACAAGCGCGAGAAAGATAGAAAATGTCGCCTTATATAAGGAACCGGGTCTGTGGAACCGGGGCTCTAGCTGCTTGTCCAGTGTTGCCAACTCTACCACCTTTTCGGTAGATCTACCAACTTTTAGTGTATCTCAAATCTACTACCTTGCACCAAAAATCTACCATCTTTTTAAATTTTTCGAAAATTTAAATCATGTCCATAAAAATGATAATAATGATTTATATTTTTTATTGCATCAATCTTTCCATTTATTTTTTATCCATTGATGTATTTAGTGAATGTAATGGAGAATAGATGGAGAATAGATTCTTAATAAACTCTGTCCACTATAACGTTATATGGTACAGTTCTTTTTTTTTAAGCTACGGTTCTGGGTTCGATCTTATTTAATACTTTTAAACATCTAACAAGATGTATTCTTCTATTCTAAAGTTGATTTTATTTAGTTTCATAAAAGTTTAATTAAAACCACGTTTACTTTTAATATAAATACAAAAAAAGTTATTCTCAGAGAGTTTCGGACCTAAACTGTCGCATAAATTGAAACGAATAATGATACCTACTACATACATACAGTATCCGGCCAAGTAAATCAATTACTATAGAGACATCAAAAAAAAAAACGTCATCAAAGTTGGCCGAAAAAAAAGACGTATTTCTAATCTTAATCGAATTTATAACCTTATTTACTTGTCAAGACTGACACATCATATGACAGTCATTGTTTATTTTACAAATTGTGACAGTCACTTGTCAAAAGTTTGACATAACCAAAAAGCTTAGACATGACCCCTATTTCCATCTCTCTCGTTCATATCCAGAGTTGATGACGTTTTTTTTTTCGGATGTCTATATAAATAATATATAAACTGCACTTGAATTAAAGTACGCTTGTATACTCAAATTAACTACCTAATTAATTAAATATTTATAATCAGAATTATTGTATTATGATATGATAGACCTATGATTCGTTCTTCAATTTTTGACTTATTTCTATTCTTATTTTGAATATTGACGATCTGTAAATTTGCTTTATCATTAGTTCCCTTATGAAAATACTTAAAATATGTCTTATCCAATCGAAAAATAAATTCATGATACCAGATTCTTATTCGAGGATCTCTAAAATACTCGAAAAATAAAGGTAGTAGTCTACCAAGGTAGTAATTTACCAACTTTTCATAGTGGGATTTGTTGGAAACTACCCACTTTTAAAATCTTATCTCCCACCTTGACACATTTTGAGTTGGCAACACTGTGCTTGTGTGTCTAATGACGTGTAATGCTTTTAAATAAGAAAAATAATATGGTGGTTCCACGCGATTTTTTACGGCATCTAAAAAAAAACGAAGACCATCGATGGACCAAAGGGACACAATATTTTTTTCACCCAGTTATAATCATAATGGTTATTTTAAGTTATGATTAGAGTTCGTGCGAGCGCGGAGTGTAACAGGACCGTAGTCAGTTTACGAATGAAAACGTTAATATGTTCACAGAAACTATGTTGCGGAAGACCTGATCACATGCCACTTAATTTTTCTTATGGGGCTCTGTGAAAAATGAGGTTTATAGAGAAAGGTTTGGTAGTCAAAAATATTTAGTTTGCCAACTGAACGCAGAAGGTATTGGAAACAATAAGACATCGTACAATTGTCAATGTCAAAGATGGGTGAAAATGGACCTATAAGATGGCCCCCTGGAAGACCTGATCACACGCCACTTGATTTTTTATGAGGCCCTGTGAAAAAGGTTTACAAAGAAAGGTTTGTTCATAAAGTCGAACTGAGGTGAAAAATCACCGAAGTAATATTGATATCTTGCTGAAGTAATATTGAAATTTACATTTTGTGTAAATAATTACGGTTGTCACATGGAACAATTGTTTTTTGTTCTTTGGGTAGTGGGGGGGGGGGGGGGGGGCTATATGGTGAATCACCCTGCAAATTTTTATATACTGATCTTTTTCGTTGTTTAAGCATTCGTCTCATCATTTGATTAACTGGTAACTCGTATGTAGATACTGTCCTCAACAATAGTTTCTAGGTTAGTCAGTTACGCTTACTTTATACTACGACCGTTAATTAACTGTGGTCTAGATAAATGTAATATATAAATAAACTTGTATGTAGCATAATTAAAGTTAATACATCTTAAACTCCCTGTTTTGTTTGATGTGGTCTTAAATATAAATTAAAATAGTTTGATTTATTGTCAGGGTACAGCAACATTTTAATAATACTCGTGATATAGAGACATCCAAAAAAAAAAACGTCATCAACTCTGGCTATGAACGAGAGAGATGGAAATAGCGGTCATGTCTAAGCTTTTCGGTTATGTCAAACTTTTGACAAGTGACTGTCACGATTTGTAAAATAAACAATGGCTGTCATATGAGGTGACAGTCTTGACAAGTAAATAAGGTTATAAATTCGATTAAGAATAGAAATATGTCTTTTTTTTCTCGGCCAACTTTGATGACGGTTTTTTTGGATGTGTCTATATTATCTGACTGAAACAGGGGATACTTTGACACAAGAATATACAGCTTGACAAAAAGTCGTGTATAATGCCTATAACTGTTTGACGACCTTGTATATGAAAAAATGTACCAACAGTTATTCGTCAGTTTATTTGTCGTGTTTCTGTCAACATGAAATAATTTTGTCTTTTTTAAAGTTTGGTTATGGAGACCAACTTAATTTTTTGAAACTACAAGCCGTAGGTTTTCTCTCAATATCTGAAAAACAGTTTTTTGTGTTTACTGTACACTAAAAATTTGATATGGTTACATAAAGACATTTTCGCAAAAAACACGTTTAAAGTCAATTTTTGTAAAGTAATGTAATTGTTTACATAACTATTTATTTATTAAAAACGAAACAGCAAAACAATAGTTAGCGAACGAGGTGTTGAAAGTAACCTCCATTTTCCGCTAAACAATGCCCGAACTGGTTCCGAAATTCTTCAACAACATGAAGTCTTCAGCAACGGCCCAGATTTCATTTGAAATTTTCTGTTTCCAGTCTTCGAAAAAAAAAAACACCGAATTAAAACTTGCAGTCAAGTTTTTATTCGGTTATGAATGCTATTAAAATCATTTGATTGCTCGCTGAAAACCTTTCAACAAAATAGGTAATTAATCTTGGACATGCACAGTAAGTAAGTATATTACTTTGGGTCAACTACGAATATTTATTCCCAATATTACCCACTGGTCAATTGAATGAAACTATTGATTCTAACGCAATGCTGTTTCGTCGACTGAATCTTAATAACACTAATGTAAACAAAATTGTTTGTATATCTGTCCGACATAAAATTAATTACAGTAAAAACATTACATAATGATCACTTAAATAACGTATCATTTCACTAAAAAATATCTTAAAACTAGAAAGCGTTGTGAATTCAGTTGCGAATGCTCATTTTGTAGGGTGACAAAATCGAATTTTAGATTGGATATTCCTTGGATAATCTTTAATATTTTTTGTAGGAAGTTAGAATCAGAGATTACGCAATTAGCGGTTAATTGCGTAACAAGAGTGAGAAACAATGAAGAAACATAAAAATATGGTATAGTCTGTTTTGAAAAGGGGGAAGTGTGTCTATACCCTGTTTGAAAAAATGCGAAATTTAAAATTTTATGTTAAATGCGAATGCTAGCGGAGTTCTTATTTTCCATACTACAGTTTATGTTTCTTTTCTTCCTTTTCTTTCTTTACTTAGGGGTTATAAATGTGGTCGAAGTTAATGGTAACCTTGTATTATACAAAATAATATGTTTTTCACTCAGCCAAATTGCTGATTTTCACAGTAGAGTTAGCATTCCTGAAATACCGGATGTCCCAGAGAATTTTGACCCATCTATATAAAACGTAAAAAAACTCATTGAAAAAGTGAATCAACTGGCGAAAACTACATCGGAATTTTCTGGGACGTCAAAACACAATGTTTTTAAAAATTAAATTACTAATCCATTTTGAGAGTAAATTGTAACAAGCTTTTGAACATTAACATTTTTGAAAAGCAGAAGAATACAACTTTTGTTTGCTGTAAACATGTACAGGGTGTTGCATTAAAAATAGTGGCGAATTTTAACATTGAAATGGACCATATTTTAAAAACATTATGTAGGACAAGTAACAAAGTTTTAACATAGTACGAAAAAGCTTTTTGAAATAGTAAATCGACTGGCGAAATCCACACCCTTATAAGTTCGCTCTGTAAGAGATATTTATAATCAAGATGGGTAGGCATATTCTTGGACGTCTAAACACAAAGTTTTTAAAAATTAAAATACTCACTCATTTTGAAAGTCAAGTCTAACAAAATGTACAATTTTGAAAAGCTGACGAATACAGCTTTTGTTTGGTGTAAATATATACAGGGTGTTGCATTAAAAATAGTGACAAATTTTAACGTTGAAATGGACTATATTTTAAAAACACTATGTAGGACAAGTAACAAAGTTTTAACATAGCACGAAAAAGCTTTTGAAATAGTAAATCGACTGGCGAAAACCACATCCTTATAAGTTCGCGCTGTAAGAGATATTTACAATTAAAAAGGGCACATAAGAATTTTTTGGGATGGCCAAACACAATGTTTTTAAAAATTAAATTATTAACCCATTTTGTAAGTAAAGTGTAAAAAACTAAACATTTTTGAAAAGCGGTAGAATGCAGATTTTGTTTGCTGTACATATATACAGGGTGTTGTATTTAAATTTGTGGTGAATTTTAACATTGAAATGGACACTATGTAGGACATGTAACGAAGTTTTAAAATAGTAAATCGACTGACGAAAACCCCATCTTTGTTGGTGGTTCACTGTATCAAAATATATTTGAGATCAAAATAGGTCAGAATTCTCTGAGACACCCGGTATGTCGTTTCCAAAATAAGTTATCGCAAAAATTCGTAAAAAAAACTTACTAAAATCATTCCCCACTTGACCATCTTTGAGGAGACGTTGAGAACGGGCACTAGGATTCCGTGTAAACAGCACCGCGGCCGTCGATAGCACCAGAGGACGTCGTTGTTGCCGGATGTCAGACGCGGTCGAGGTATCGCGAAGAACTGTCGGCCCCGCTCCACAGAGCCCGGCTCAGCGGCCGCTGGGGTTAACGGTACCCGCATATCTTCACCTGCCCCATGGCGTCTCCGTAGCTGCTTCGGACTAGCTGCCCAACTACGTCACTAGGTTAGGGTGTCCGATTATGCGCGTTTTTTGTGGAGGAATTTCGTGGAGGAATTCGGGCCACGGGCCCGGTGATACGGTACCCGCGCAAGGTCACAGAACCGCGCATGACCCCGGGTCATGGTCGGATTGACGGCGTGAGTCTGTCAGAGCGGGAGGCAATTGTCACATTTGGCGCCGTCTAGAGTTGAAAACAAAAAATACTAAACATTTATAGTCCTTCTAATTTTAATTGAAAATGATAAATACGCCTGGGGAACAAAAAAAGCGGTGCAACTTTATGATTCCATGGGCGTGCATATACCTTTTATAAATTCAAAAATTGTGAAATTATTTTTTTCATTCAAATCAATATAGGAGATTAAAATTAGCCTGCATACAAAACTCTTAATATTTGTAATATAATTTGCTGTAAATAATGCTCATTTAGCCAGACAATCTCAAAAAATTGTCTGTGTTAATAAACCTAGCTGAAATACACGTCACTGGCGCCTTAAACACGTGGAATTTCTAAAGTCGTAAATCATTTTAACGACGTCGTAAAATTTTTATGGCACAGTGGACCGAATGAGTGTTTGGATGTATTACATATAAAGCAATCCTATAGTATACTGGTCGGCATTTGCTGGTTGCCGGCATCGGTGTTGCTGGCATCGCGTTGCCGGCTCTTCAAAATTTTCTTAAGTATAGTAACATACATAAAGTTGTTTTAATTTATAATTATTTTTTCCAGCAATCTTAAACGCTTTATTTTAATGCTAACTAATAAATTTATATCTATGTATTTTTTTTATAATATTTCCAAAAAAACGTCTAAGAACGTCACGAACTAACAGTTTACTGAAGTATGAAGTATACTTGTATAGTGAGCTTAGCAATTTTAGAAAATATATCTGACAACCTTGCTTTTTTCTACCTATTTTCAATTTAAAATGGAAATAGAGTACTTTTGATTCCAATAACACAGGCCGACAAAATTAGGCCGACCCCCTAACCCAGAAAGCAGAATGTATTTTTCCGAAGGTTTTTGATGCGCTGAATCCGAATCCGAGGTCCAAATCTCTCAAGTGGCTCTGGTTTTCGAGATATCCTAACCTAAAAGTGCAAAAAAAGCGATTTTGGCCTATTTTGAGGTTATGTAGCATCGAAATTTTTTTTTTCAAAAAACTATGAACAACATCTTAAAGTACATGCCTTGCCCTTTTAAATGACGTCGAGTTTACTCAAATATCTTTTTTTTTCGCTGCGATATCACATTTTGAAATTTTTAAGTTTGTGAATTTCTCTATAATCACAGGCCGACAAGATTTTAACCCAGAAACCAAAATATGTTTTTGATGCGCTGAATCCGAATCCGAGGTCCAAATGTCTCAATTGGCTCTGGTTTTCGAGATATCCTAACCTAAAAGTGCAAAAAATAATGATTTTAGCCTATATTTCAGATTATGTAGCATCGCAATTTTTTTTTCTCAAAAAACTATGAACAGCATCTTAAAGTACAAGACTTGCTCTTTTAAATGCCGTTGAGTTTGCTCAAATATCTTTTTTTTCGTTGAGATATCACATTTTGAAATTTTTATGTTTGTGAATTTCTCTATATTTGAAAACCCATTAAGGACCACGTGTACATCAAACAGTTGATTGGTTTTTTGATTAGGAACACTGGAAATGTTTGAAATTCAATAGCAGGTCGATGTTTTCTTATGTAAAATGACCTGTTCCTTCAGAATCCAAGGTCAGATTTCGAAATTTTTTTTTAACCAAAAGTCTTCTAATCAAAAAAACAATAGACTGTTTGATGTACCAACACGCGAACCTTAATAGGTTTTCAATTATAGAGAAATTCACAAACTTAAAAATTTCAAAATGCGATATCGCATACAAGATGTGCATAGTTTTTTGCGAAAAAAAAAATTGCGATACTACATAACCTCAAATATAGGGCATCATTTTTTTGCACTTTTTGGTTAGGATGTCTCGAAAACTAGAGCCAATCGAGAGATTTGAAGCTGGGATTCGGATTCAGCGCATCAAAACTTTGGAAAAATACATTCTGGTTTCTGGGTTAAAATCTTGTTGGCCTGTGTAATTGCAACTCAGATTATCCTTCAAGATATTTTCAGCTGCATAAGATATATTTAAATGTCTAGTGAATGACCTAAAATTTGGATTAAATTTGACTTAATGCACTGCCAAAGTCATTATGGCACTTTGACTGATCTTTCCATAAAAAAATAAGGTAGTGATTATAAACAAAAAATATTATTTCAAGTAAATCATTTAATTAGCAATTGCCCGTATAAAAAACTTCCAAAAAATTCTTGATTAAAAATGGTGACACAAGTCAATAAATCATTGAAATCATGTTACAACCGTATTTCTCCACAAATTAAAAATAAGTTACAAATGTCCAATCGATCAGTACCTAAATCATACTGTTTATTGAAAATTCCTGTCAAGGGCTCTAAAGAAAAAAGTTTATATGAAACCTTTAAAATCACCTGTAGCGCACCCTTTAAAAGTTTTAATATAATTATGGAATACCCTGTATATCCATTTGTGTATTCGTTCACAAGTTACAAATGTCCAATCGATCAGTACCTAAATCATATTGTTTATTGAAAATTCCTGTCAAGGGCTCTAGAGAAAGAGTTCATATGAAACCTTTAAAATCACCTGTAGCACACCCTTTAAAAGTTTTAATATAATTATGGAATACCCTGTATATCCATTTGTGTATCCGTTTTTTAAATCTCGAGCAATATGTCAGGTAAACGATAAATTATTTGTTTTGGCTTCTCTACTGTCTACAGTACAAGCCTCAAAATAAGGGAAATAATAAACATTATATAGTTTCGAAAAAGTATATATTTCATTATTTATAATATCATATACATAAGTTACCGGGCAGAGTCAGTTTATTCAAGATTCAACGCAAGTATCTACCAAGCAGCGTGTACTGATGATTTTCTTGAAGTACTCCACTGACGCCTTTGGCGTTCTCGGTCGGTCTGGATCGGTAAAGTCCACGCTGTATAGTCCGAACTTTTCCCTAGAAAAGATCACATGGGTTATTAGATATGTGTAGTTGATTCATATTGCTTATCGTCTGTCGTGACCAAAATGCTGACAGCCTAGTTGCCAGGGATTAAAAAGCGTCCAAAATTTGTATTTTTTGGCGTAGCCTTAATTATTATTTAATCCTATGTATTTTTTTCCCGTAGAATACAATGATAGGGGTCCTTACAGTCAAAAGTGTGAGCTTCATTAGTTATTTAACAATTTATGCAAAAAAACGTGTTTTTTTCACGTTTTAGCTTATACCTCAGTTCCCTGGCACTTTTTGTATAGCACATACATTTAGAAAGTTGTTCTATATTAAATTACCTAAATTTTAAGCCCAACCGGAAGTCGATAGAGTTTTTTTTATTATTGCAATTAGCGTTTAAAATTGCAAAACTCCTTTTCTTTCCAACTTCCTGGCACTTTTGTATAGCACATACATTTAGAAAGTTGTTCTATATTAAATTACCTCAATTTTAAGCCCAACCGGAAGTTGGAAAGAAAAGGAGTTTTGTAATTTTAAACGCTAATTGCAATAATAAAAAAAACTCTATCGACTTCCGGTTGGGCTTAAAATTTAGGTAATTTAATATAGAACAACTTTCTAAATGTATGTGCTATACAAAAAAGTGCCAGGGAAGGTATAAGCTAAAACGTGAAAAAAACACGTTATTTTTTGCATAAATTGTTAAATAACTAATGAAGCTCACACTTTTGACTGTACGGACCACCGCCATTGTATTCTACGGGAAAAATACATAGGATTCAATAATAATTTAGGCTCCGCCAAAAAAATACATGAGAAAAAGCCCTGGCAATTGGACTGTTAGTACTCTCAATACTCACGAATAGCCTTGCATCCATTCGAAGTTGTCCATTAAACTCCACGCGGTGTAACCGAAGACTTTGACTCCGTCATCAATGGCGTCTCTCAAGTTGCTGAGGTAGTCCTGAGATTAGAAAGACTATTAAAAGCAGATGACGGCCTTATATTTAATGGTATTATGAAGAGGTCATCGTGGACTTTAACAGAGTCGTACTAAGGAGGAGCGTGCGTCACAGACACTACCACCAACCGTGATGTTTCATTTTCTTAATTTACTGGGTTAAGACATTTTCATTCAAGGTGGTGAACTGTGTTTCTGTTAAAATCCACACACGACAATCTTACCCTGTAGTAGTCTACCCTTATCGTATCATTCAATGAGGAACCGTCTTCAGAGACTCCATTTTCCGTAATGACGATATCTGGAGAGCCGTAGGTCTGGCTGACCCAATTCAGTTGCTTCCTGATACCCCAAGGCGTAACCTGTGGTAAATATCAACATAATATTCACAATTATCATCATAAAGTGGTGTCGTTTATTAAACAGAAAAGTATTAGAACCAGATGTTGTTGAGCGTAGGGTACCTTAAGCCAGCTGGAAGCGCTGGATGGCCAGTCAGGAGACACGTATTCAAGAACTCCACCGTCCTTGTCCCAGCTGGGAGTGTCGATAGCCGGTTCTGATGTGGCGTTGACCAGGGAAGAGGTATAGAAGTTGACGCCGAGGAAATCGTGTGTGCCCTTGATGTATGCTATCTCTTCGTCGGTGAACTCGGGAAGACGGGATGCACTAAAACCCTCCTTTGCGCTTCTCTCAGCGATGCGGGTCTTCATTACCTCCGGGTAATCTCCGTTGAAGATGGCGTTCGCAAACCAACCGAACTATGAAGAAAAAAGGAGTCCACTTACAGTAGGTAAGTAAAAATATGAGTTCAAAGATCTAAACCTTGACACTACTTACTACGAACTGTCGTTTGGTTTCCGCAGCGGTCTGATCCTCCTCGCTGTCTGATCCGGGTTCGAACCAATTGCTGTCGATAACTATGCCGAGTTTACCTGAAACCAACGGAGCGATAGAAGACGTTCGAAAGAACTACCGTGGTGTTACCGTTCTGCGTGGCCCTGAATTCCTCATCGTAGATGTGCCATGCCTTCGCGTGCGCTCTAAGGACATTGTGGACGCACTTGTAGCTGGAAATGCCGGGCTCCTTGATACCTGGAGCCATGGCACCATACTCGTATCCTAGCAGGCAGGTCTGTTTGGGTTCATTGAATGTGAACCAGTACTGGACGTTGTCGCCGAAGATGTCGAAGGCTAGTCTCGCGTAGTCACCGAATCTATCCACGATGGAGTCGTTCAGCCATCCGCCCTGATCCTGCAGCGCTTGAGGGAGGTCCCAGTGGTATAGGGTCACCATGGGCTCAATGTTGTTGTCCCTTAACTCCTGAAGGAGGTTCCTGTAGTACGTTAGTCCGGGCTGGTTTACGAGACTGGCCTGACCTGAAGTTTAGGTACGTAAGCAACTAGAAAAATTGTGGAATACTAATTTGCTTTTATTATTCTTTTGTTGTAATTTTGACTACATTGTATAAACTTCCTCTGGTAGCGAAACTGCTTGTTAAAAAACTCTTCCCACTTATCAGATGGTTGATTAGCTAGGTTTGTGTTAAATTTAGGTTACTTAAGATTGTTTCCATGGAGCAGCTATGATATTTTTGGCCTTGTACCTGTTGGTGCCACTCTTGACCAAGATATGGAAAGTCGGTAGTGTTGGACTCCCAGATCCTTCAGGAGGGCGACGTCTTCCTTGTACTTGTGGTACGAGTCGCAGGCCACATCACCGTTGGTGTGATCAGCCACCAAGTCTGGATGAGCGTGAGTATAATTGTCCCAAATGTTTTCACCCTTACCATCCTCATTCCACGCTCCTAGAATGTTATAATTTTTTTAACTTAGAAGTATCAGAGGCAGAAATTGTAAGTTGTTTGTTACCTTCTACTTGATACGCTGCAGTTGCTGTGCCAAACATGAAATCGTCCGGAAACAATTTGTTACTGACATCGTCGGCAAAGCTAAATGAAAACGAGTATTGTTAATGTTCTTACTATTGTTTGAACTTTTTTTGTTAGTTTTAACTTAGAGGGCACTTTAACCCAATAATCTTTCTGAAATCCACAGTTATGAACAAAAAACTGAATAATGTTTTATAAAATGATAACCGTGATATCAGAGAGATAAAGCACTTGAAGAATAATACTAAAAATTACTGTAACACGTTGAGATGTCAGAGAGTTTAGGACTACTACATTGTTTTTTTTTGCATCAAAAAGTCCGTTAGGTTGTGTTTCTGTCGTTTTTGTAATTGGCCATTTCAAGGCCATGCAATTATCCCTTAAAGTATGACATAGGACTCACGATTTATTAAGAAGTTATGAGAACTTCAATTTCAACAAATAACTGTACTAGAACGATATTAAATGATTACAGTTTTAATAGCTACATTATTATTTGACTTAGATTACTCCTATTACTTAATTGTAACGAAATATGTAATTTTAGGAAGACAATTAAAACGAAAAACATGCAAACATTAACTGTAACTAAATAATTTTGGATGCTAGAATTGAATATTTTGGTACTAATTTTTGCCAGCTCTTAAAAAAACGACACTATTATAAAAAAAACTTACCATATGCCAAGGATGAGCATAAGAGGCAACAACGTTTTGGAGGACATTTTCACCAATTATGAAATGATAAATCATAGATTTCTTATATAAGTACGTATACGAAAAGGATCGATTTGATTTGAGTGTTTTTCTTATGTGCTGAACGACCATTGAACTTATCTCGTTTTTTAATGATTTTGTTATTGTTAGAAAAAAACATGAAGATGTATACTTGTATCATACTGGGTGGTATCTAAAACCGCATATGTAATATAGGTGTATACACCAGGGAAAATGGAAATAAAGTTTATTTATGTTGTATGTTGATGAGTGGAAAAGTTTTAATTGTTTACTGTTGATTGAAGACTTAACCGTCAGTCAAAGCTTTTGCTTAATGAAGCAGTATTTTTCCGTCCAATTTTTGAAAGGATTACAAATAATATTAATTAGCTGTAATTAGTAATTTAAATACCAGAACTAAATAATAATATAAGCTAATGAAATGAGCAGTTTCGAGCAGTCAATTTTTATGAATTTCTTATTCCACTAATATTTCCCACATGTTAAATTGTGAATTAGTGTTAGTGACCTGTAGACAAACTATTTTCCTACTTTTCTTTCGCTACCTTAACATGCGCGTTTGTATTATAAGCGCAGAGTTAACATTTATTTTTCATAATAAGAAATACAAAAATTTGAATTTCAATGCATAGATAATATTTTACATCCCTTCAAGAGTAGCCTCCATTTTTTTAAGTCGGAAATACACCTTGTGGTATCAAAAATTCAGAACACACGAACGTTGAGTATTTCGGGATCGATACTCGTACCGTTACGCACTCGAAGGTGGCCAACTTCCGATTGAAGTAGAACGGCAGGTATAAAACCTAGGGAGATCGTTTCAGTATTCAGTATTACACGCAGGAAACCCTGCTTCAAAAAGCTATATGAATTAAAACAGAATATAACGAACTTGGTTTTTCGATTTTTGACAAGGATTTTCCGATTCTAACCCACTGTGTGACGAGTCATTTCGTCAGAACATTTCATTTCTATTTTGAGATATTTGTTTCCACACTGATATACATCGAATATTTATGCAGCACTTGAAACAGTAAATATTGACATATCTGTAAATTTTCAAGAACCATTTTATATCATAATTCACTTTTATCGCAGATAACTGTACTCGAAAATGTTCTTTAACTTTAAAAATGTCGTCTAAGTGTTTAAGTATATGTATATATTTCCGTTGAGAGAAAAAACTAGCAATGATACTGTTGAGTATCATATAAAGTACAAATTTAGTCGCCTGTCTTAGGCGACTAAAGGATACATTATTTGTTAAAGATTTAAGAGTACCACTGCCAGATGCCAGATTGAGAGTACCTTATGCAAATGGATAAGTGGTTCTTGAACTTTAAATAAATTATTGTGTTGGCCGTGTGTATTATTTTCAAATCGTGGAGAAGATGCTTGGACAAAGTCTGTTTTTGATAAAATCTTTATCACGTTCAGTTGACACATTCAAAAAGTCAGGAACATATTAGTTGTGTTTGTAAATTACATCTATTAGGCAAATAAAATATTATGAAAGCGATCAATTCAGCCCGTCAAATCTAAATTGACGCAGTCCTGGCCCAATTCCGTATTTTATTTCACTGCATCTTTTAATTGTAAAATAATTTGACGGAAACTCTACAACTTCCCGATGGTTTTGCTGAACCAATAAAATGTATTAGGTACATTATGTTAGATAAATGTACTTTTGTAGAGGATCTTCTCCTAACATTACAGCGGCATATTACTAACGATGTTTCCCATCACAAAAATTTAGGAAACAAAAATTTTTACAAAATATGTTTGCCTCCCCCAAAAAAAAGTCACGAGCCGCCACTGCTAGATTGTTCTGTACATCAGAACTCTGACAAATTCAATTAATGCATATGTTTAATTCACGGTTTTTATAATATTTTTTTAGGTAATTTTTATAGCAAGATAACATTCATATTTAAAAAAAAACAATAGATTGTTATTCGATCAAAGCTTAAATGAAAGCTAAAATAGAGAAGTAACAACATACATACATACATATGGGTACTTTATTTTGCACATTCCAATAAGCAGAATAAGTAGAATCTAAACACACGAATCAACTAAACAACGGGTGCCAATTATATTTTTATAGTAGTCCACTGATTTCTTAGGCGTTCTTGTTCTGTCGGGATCATTGAAGTTCACAGAATAAAAGCCAAATCTTTCTCTGAAACAAAAATACCAACATGATTGAACTGAAACTGGCGTGGATGATGCTGTTGTTCATTCAACTGGTGCCAATGTGAATTTAACTGGATAACAAAGTTAACAGCCTATCTTAAATGCACACCTATATCCTTGAATCCATTCAAAATTGTCCATCAGGCTCCAGGCTGTGTAGCCCACCACTTTAACCCCGTCTTCCATAGCTAGCCTTATGTTGCTTAGGTATCTCTAGAATTAAAATCCTAGATGACTTACAACATATGTTAGATGATTTAAATGTAAATAGCTTTGCTCGATAGATATTATCGAGCATGTAAATAGCTTTGACCTTTGAAGTTGGATGCGGAAAAAATCGTATCCCACAATCCAAAAAAAGGACAGTCGGTTTCTTGACCTTGAAAACATTTAAGGTTAAGAAATCGATCGATTTATTGAATGGTGTAGTATCACTATTAGCCATTTTTTTGTATTAGCCACTGTAGGACAGTCACTACCTTTTTTTGTTCTACACCATAAGATATTGTAATAGAATCTGTACAAATTGGTAAAGAACTTTTGGTTCAGAATTTTAACCTTGACACTTTGAAAGCTGTCAAACGCCAGATCGCATAACAACAATTTTAGACCTGAACCTACCAAAGACATTCGTTTGAATTGACCAAATTTACTATGAGATCAACTTTTTAGTGACGCTTTGTATACCTGGTGATAAGAAATCCTCCCATCATCGTCCAAGCTGGAACCATCGTCGGAATATCCGTTTTCCGTGATAATAATTTCAGGATCGTTGTAGTTTTCTTTCAGCCAGTTTAGCAGCTTCCTGATACTCCACGGTACCACCTGCAGCGTTCAAAGACCTAACAAAGGCCTTCTGAGAAGAAACTGAACCTACCTTTAATCAACTCGTAGCTGTCTCTTCCCAGTTACTAGGTTGATAAGCGTAAACTCCTACGTCATTCTCAACGTTCCTGTTTTTGCCTATTTTTGGCTCCGGGATCGCTCGTACTAACGACGTGGAGTACGAATTGAGTCCCAGGAAAGGGCGCCCGCTCAATTTTCGTTCAGTAGTGCCCGAGAAATCTCAATTGTTTCCGGCTTGTCGAATCTGAACGCGCGCGATCGCTTTCGGTGCGCCCGCTCCGGACCATTTTATTCGTCTTTTCAAGCTCTACAATGGAATTTTTTTTGAAAAATATTTTTTTTTCGTTCCTAAAAGTCGAAAAAAACTTTCTTTCGCACCTTTTTGCAATTTTTTCGCAATTAATTATCACGTTGAGAAAGTGCCGCAACTAATTATTTAACAAAATAATCTACTCCGCCTGGCCTATAGGTACTTACGCTAAGTTGACGCTGAGTTTCAGCTGCAGTTTCGTCTTCGGTGTTGTTAGTTTCCGCTTCGAACCAGCTAGTATCTATTGCAATGGACACTTTACCTGAAAGTGTAAAAAACTAAGTCATCTAATGTATTTTTCATTCTCTATTCAAAACTGCTATGGTTTTAAATTTTATTGCAGAAATTAACAAGAAAAAAAAGATAAGTTTCTCCAGCGTAGGAAATTCGTTAGATTAAAGTAAAACTTTTATAAGTAACACTATTTATTACTTTCAGGTTCTGAAATGTTAAACTGTCAAAACTGTCGTTACTGGTCGAGAGAAAATCCTCACTGGATTACTGGATGAGGGAACTTCACAACCAAAACCCTGAGAAAGGTAATGTTTGGGCAGGAATAATTGGAGAAAATATCATTGGTCCCTTCTTCATTGACGGCAATTTGAATGGAGAAACGTATTTAACGCTACTCCAAAATAATGTTGTACCGACGATGGCAAACTTGTATCCAGCTGAAGGAAACCCATAACTTCCAGGTAATGCAATATGGTGCTAGCAGGATGGTGCACATATTACGAAGTCAATGTCCGGCGATATCGACATCGACATCGATAGGGAGACGTGGTTCTGTAGAATGGCCTGTACGATCACCTGATCTCACGCCGTTAGACTTCTTCCTATGGGGATATGTAAAAAGTATGGTCTACAAAACCGAACCCGACGATTTAGCTGACTTAAGAAGAAGAATAACACTTGCAATTAGGTCGATTACCCCGCAGATGTTAACTAACGTTAGAAGACATTTCTATTTACGTCTAGGATGCTGCCAAGATGCTGGAGGCACGCATTTTCAACATCTGTTGCATTAATAATGATTTGTTTTTTATTTTAATGTAACGAATTTCCTACGTTGGAGAAACTTTTTTTTTGTTAATTTCTGCAATAAAATTTAAAACCATAATAGTTTTGAATAGAGAATGAAAAGACCTTTCTAATGAAGTGTCACAAGCCCCTACTTCCAATTTGAAAATTTAGGGGTTGTAGCTGTCACCTGAAGGGGAATGAATTTGTCTCAGGATTTTCTAAAAAATTGCAAAATAATGGAGCTACTGAATTTATTTCATTTGGCTGTTCCACACTGTATACTTTTAATAGGTGACTAACACTGAAATAAATGTACATATATTGTATTTAAGTTAATCTTTATTGGTTGAAAACACAATAAATTTACGACACGCAAGTGTCTACTAGACAGCGTGTAGTGGTGACTTGTCTGTAGAAGGCTACCGAAGTCTTTGGCGTCCTTGTTCTGTTAGGGCTGCTGAAGTCCACTGAGTAGAGGCCGAACTTTTGCCTGCAACACAAAGTGCAAGGAATTAATTAATTGCTGTATTGAAATACGATATTTGTAGGAAGATAGATGAGTTCGAATTTTGATCATACCATAGGTCAGTTTAAATCGTTTGCTGATCATCAGTTTCATGTGTTGTGATGGAATACTAGGACTAAGAAGATATGACACAAGAACAATAATTTACATTACATTTTTTGGTAATCGAAAATGGTAAATACTTCAATCTTAAAGATTTTTCCAACGACCTCTGTAAACATAGACCTACAGGTATGTTCTACATAGTGTACTTACGTATAACCTGATTCCCACTCGAAGTTATCCATGAGGCTCCATGCAGTGTAGCCAAAGACTTTGACTCCGTCCTCCATGGCGTCTCTCACATTGCTTAAATACCTCTGGAAACATAAGTAGTATCATTTAATAGAAGAATGTAGTAAAAATAAACTTGACATCACTGTATCACAATCACACAACTATATACGACCATTTTGTCAAAAATTGTTTGCCTAGGCATTACTAGAATTCTATACAAGTCTGGGTACCACACTCATGTAAACTTTCTTATTCTTAATTTTGCCATCATCTTTCACAAAGACGTGAAGGTGAGCTAAATTGGATCAAATGAACCCATGAATAATTTTAGAATGTAATGTATCTAGAACCTCATAAGTTCTTGCAATAGCTTCAAAAGTTTTTCGTTTCAATTATTATCCTCATATCACCTGGTAATAAGACTGTCTTTCTACATCGTCCAATGTTGACCCATTGCCGGAGTAACCATTTTCCGTAATGATAATATCTGGGTCATTGTAGTTCTCTTTCAGCCAGTTTAACAGCTTCCTCATCCCCCACGGTACAACCTAAAACACATGATATGTCAAAAATGTTTGTGAAAATGGAAAATTTGGTTTAGACCAACATATTTAGCAAAATATTGTTTAACTTTTCTTTTTGCATTTTTTTGAAAATGCATTTGTATTGTAACAATTAATTCGTCAACATTTTTTGTCACAAGAATTAATGCATCCACAATTTTGTAATATTTAAGTCTGTGCTATTTGGACTATTCATTTGAGGTTTTTTCATTTACAACCCATTACTTAACTCCACACATGAGAAGAAGCAGCTGGTGTATTTTTGACACCATCCAGTTACTGTTCTTCTGATAATAGCCTATATTGGTCGACAAATGACCAGCTACCAAATGTAACAACCAGAATCTAGACCAAACAATTTGCCATCAAATAATAGATCTTATAACTAATCGAACCAAAAGCACACAAATATGACAACTAACTTGGGGATGGAGGGAGTATTACCTTCATCCAGCTTGCAGCGGTTTCTTCCCAGTCCGAAGGCTGATACCCGAAAAACTCCTGAATCCCTTTCCACGCTTGGAGTTTCTATTTCTGGCTCTTCAATGGCTTTGACCAGTACGGTGGTGTAGGAATTGAGGGCCATATAATCGTAGGTGCCGTTGATGTAGTCGATTTCTTCGTCCGTGAAAGCTGGTAGACGAGATTCGTTGTAACCTTCCAGTTTACTTCGATAGGCGACGCGCGTCTTCATGATTTCCGGGTAGTCCCCGTGATAGATGGCGTGCGACGTCCATCCAATCTGTATCGAGAAAAAGCATATAATTTTTTTGATAATAAATAATTGATGATGCAAAGAAAACAGCCAAAAATGTGGTCTGATACTTACGGAAAACTGGCGTTTCGTTTCCGCTGCAGTTTCATCCTCGGTGCTGTTCGTTTCAGGTTCAAACCAGTGGGTATCGGTTATTGAAGTGATTTTCCCTGAGAGTGTGCAATTATAGTGTTACGTTATTTGGTAATTCGGTAATGCTACGATTCTTACCTCTTTGCGTACTCCCTAAACTCTTCGTCGTAAATGTGCCAGGCTCTCGCGTGCGCTTTCAAGATTGTGTGAACGCACTTGTAGTCTGACACTCCAGGATCCGTAATGCCTGGCGCAAATACGCCGGTTCCATAGCCTGGCAGGCATATCGACTGCAACTCATTGAAAGTGATCCAGTATTTCACGTCGTCCCCGAAGAGTCCGAAGCAAATCCTGGAATAGTTCCCGAATCGTTCCACCATGGCCTCGTTTAGCCACCCACCGTCCTCTTGGAAGACCTGAGGGAGATCCCAGTGGTAGAGGGTTACGACGGGCTCTATGCCGTTATCTTTCAGTTCTTTTTATCAGGTTCCTGTAGTACATCATTCCAGGAGCGTTTATGAAGTCGACAGTACCTAGAAATACATAAGTATTCGTAATACATAATTAAAATAGCAGGGCGAAGCCGTGAAGTAAAGCAAACGAAAAAAAAAAATGTTCAAAGCTCTAGAATGAAAGGATATTTGGTGAGGATTTTTTTTCCAAAGTGGTAACTGTTGGTCCCCAAATGTGCCCAAAGAGGGAACACAAGATGATTTTAGATTTATTAATCGAGTTAATACCATATTTATTCACTGAGTTAATTTTATATATTAATATGGTGTTCCACAGGGCTCCACTTTAGGTCACGTATTCTTTTTTTTCATTTTACAGGAATCACAATAAAACTGCAGATATTTTTAGGCAGGAATATTGTCATTTAACCAAACTTACATTATTCCAAAAGTTAATACCTAGTAACCAAGATACAGGGCGTCAAAGTTATAATTTTATTTTTAATTTTCGTGAATAACTTTTTTGTTTTACCATTGTTTAATAAAAGTTTGGTAATTGAGATTGGCATTATTTCTCTTAAGTTTTCTTGTGATTTGTCAGTATCGCTGCTGATTGTAAAGGACAATTCTTTTGGATTTGTCGATGACATAAAACTACCACGAGAAATGCATATAGAAACCGTTAAAGTCAATTGAAGCAATATCTAGGAGAAAAATTGTCTCCACAATGTAGATTTTATATCGTGGTTAGAAATGGACGCGTGCGTTATACTATGTTTATATCCAGTACTTACCGTTGGGTAGAATTCTTGACCATGATAATGAGAATCTGTAATGTTGGACTCCCAGGTCCTTCAGGAGGGCAACATCTTCTTTGTACTTGTGGTAGGAGTCGCAGGCGATGTCACCATTGCTGTTGTTCGCTATCATGTCAGGGTGATTGTGGGTAAAGTAATCCCAGATGTTTTCACCCTTTCCATCTTCGTCCCAACCACCTATGATAGCAAACACAAGGTACTAGTTACTATAAATAATGGGCCATTAAAAAAAAAACGTCGTCAAAGTTGGCCGAGCAAAAAAAAAACTTTTTTCTACTCTTTTATCTTAAGTTTATGACCTTATTGAAATGTTAAGGCTGTCACATTATGTAATGGGTACTTTTACCGAGCATATAAAAACTAAAGAAATAAAAAACTCTTTCAAAATGAAACTGTATTTTAGAAAAAAATAAGACACTGCCAAGCTTCAAGCTTCTACATAACCGCCATTTCCATCTCTCTCGTTCATATCCAGTTGATGTTTTTTTTTAATAGCTTGGTATATTATGGTATATTTAATGTTTTATTGAAATCTCTGAGAATAATCCCTGATTCCTTAGAAAATTGACGAGAAATACCTGATCTAGTTGGGTTGAGTAAAACATTATTCACATGTTTTAGATACATAAAGAGTAAATATCTGTTCTATATTATTTGATAGCCTGATATTCAAAAATTATATACTTTACCTTCTATTTGGTACGAGGAAGTCGCTGCACCAAACATAAAATCATCAGGGAAAAATTTGTCATTAATAATATCATCCGCAAAGCTGTAAACATGCAAACCCACTATTTCCTTTACAATACCAAATTCTTTAAGGTTATTTTTTCACTTACCTAGTAGTTAATAGGCAAGAAAATATAAAAAACTGTACAGGATTCATGTTATTCGTAGTCTATACTTGAAGATGCATGTATAGAATGTTTTTTTAGATTAAGTTTAGTAGTTAAATAAGTGGTTTTTTATCAAGATATGTTCAGGTACAATTGAACTGTTATAATGAGGAATATCCTTTTTATTGTGACTCGTTGGAAGACTAATTGTATAATACGTGATGAATACGAGGTGTGTAAATTAAGTAACGGGACTGATTTTTGAAAATGTTTTTATTCGATGGAATTACAATTCAGTATTGTCTCCCTCAAAATAGCTTCCTTGGGAAACCACACAGCGATGGAGACGGTTCTTCCATTCCTCATAGCAGTGCTGGAACTCATATACTGGAATAGCCTTCAGCTGGTCGGTACAGCCGATTGAATGTTTTCTATAGTCCCAAAGTGACGTCCCTTGAGGTGACTTTTCAATCTCGGGAAGAGAAAAAAGTCACAAGGACCCAAGTTAGGCTGAGGAGTCACAGGAATGTTTTTATTGGCTAAAAACTTTTTCAACTTTTGGCTGAAAAATTTCTGTTGAAACTCTTTCTGGACAATGCCCTGGCTATCAAAAAAGCAAATCAGTATGCATTTGATCTTCGACTTGCTAATTCTTGCTTTTTTGTGTGTTGGAGAGCTTGAAGTGACTTTGATGACTTTTTTTTGGATGGCTCGTTATAATAAGAATATAATAAATTATTGTGGTGGAGCTTCGACAACTAACTCGCCACGAGGCATTACACGTGGCGAAGGTCTCTGGAAGCTCACCGCTAACGATGATAAGGTTAAATTAATAATAAGGTTATATTTGGTTGAAATTTACACGTGTTATATGAAGTCCTTCTTAATACGGCTGGAAATTTATTTATAAAGGCTAGAAGTTTATTTATAAAAGTAGTTATACTAGGTATAGTTTTTGAAATAATTTTATTAAATACAAAACAAGGTATGTATGTATAGATTTATGACACGCAACTGTCTACTAGACAGCGTGTAGTGGCGACTTGTCTATAGAAGGCTACCGAAGTCTTTGGCGTCCTTGTTCTGTTAGGGCTGCTGAAGTCCACGGAGTAGAGGCCGAATCTTTGCCTGTGACAAAAAGTACAAAAAAATCAATTCATAAATGTGTCCAAATAATAAATGTGAAAGTAAGATACTATTCATAGGTAGACAGAAACGTTAACAGGTATTTTTCGTTCTTTACATACCTTACAGACCGTTTGTATATTTCTGCAACCTCTGGAAGTACCTAGTCAGTAGTTTTATAAAAGTCAGTTTTGTAAATGGAAGTGAAAATCTCTGATGGAGTATATAAACACCTGAGATACTTACGTATAACCTTGCATCCATTCGAAGTTATCCATTAGACTCCAGGCAGTGTAGCCAATGACTTTAACTCCGTCCTCCATGGCGTCTCTAACGTTGCTTAAATACCTCTGGAAACAGAAAGAATATAATTTTAAAGAAGGTGGAAGGATACAAAAACATTTTAACCAGAGAGTGTGCTAATTATATTCAGACCTATGTTATAACGACCCATTAAAAAAAAAAACGTTATCAAATCTGGCTATGAAGGAGGGGAGAATGGAAACTGGATATTTTCGGTGAGAGCTGCATATGACTTCAGGCAAGTTTCTCCAGACTCAGTTATTCATTTCGATCACTTTAGTCGGTCAGTAAAAGGTTTCCTAAATTTGTACCGGCAAACTGGAAGCGTCAATGGGAAACAAAGAGGTGGCAGACCCAGAGTAAGGGCAGAAGAAAACGTTGAAATTGTTAGGCAAGTGATAACGGACAATTCAAGAACATCAGTAAGCCATCTGAGCTAACAAGTGAATCCGCCTTATACAACGTGTCAAAGAATTTTCAAAAATGATTTGGAGCAAGACTACAGTTTCTCCAATGGTTTATTAACAATTGTAACAATAACTATGCTGTTATCGAAAACGTTTTTTTTTATTGATGAGGCTTGGTTCCATCTTTCGAGCTATGTTAACTCTCAGTATATGGGACTTTGGAGTGCAGACAACCATCGCTTTTATAATGAAACATACTTACAAAAAAATCGAGTGTGGGCAGAAGGAGGGGATTGTTGGACCTATTTTTTAGATTACATCTTAGAATTGATTATGTTTTTTTTTTTAGTGGATCGTTATTATAAGACTACAAGTTACTCTAATAGTCTCAAGCAATTTTTTTTGTTAATAGTTCCCACACACTAACTTTCTTGAAGAGAATACAGGGTTTGTCCGGAAAGTAATGTTAGTGAATTTTTTTCCCGAGACTGTGCGCGCCAGCCCGCGCTTTACGTGCTGGGATTGTGGTGGGGGATCTGGCAACAAGACCCAACAAGCGTCAGTTGGCTACCGGTCGTTGTAGCGGTCGCATCACTCGTTCTTTGAGAGTCGTTACAGTGACCCGGTGCAAGAAAAAATGCAACGTTCGCTTGAGCAACGGATGGCAAATTTTCCGGTGGCACAAAGCCTTCGCAGAAGGTCGGGAAGATGTCAACGACGAGAACCGCGCTGGACGGCCATCAACCTCCAGTTCTGACGACACGTGTGCGTGACTTGTTGAATACTGACCGTCGTCTGAGTGTCCGTTTAATTTCCGAAACATTAGACATTACGAAAACCATTGTTCACGAAATTGTGTCGGAGTCTTTAGGAATGAGGAATGTGTGCGCGAAGCTCGTGCCAAAAGTGCTAACAGGCGATCAAAAAGCGAGGCGCGTCGAAATCTGCCAAGAACTTTTGGACACCTGGGAAGACAACCTTGATGACGTCATTACCGGGGACGAAAGTTGGGTCTTTGAATACGATCCGGAGACGAAGAGGCAAAGTGCGGAATGGCATACATCGAACTCCCCTCGCCCCAAGAAGGCCAGGATGTCCAGGTCAAAGGTCAAGACAATGCTGATTGTCTTTTTTGATTGCCGGGGATTGGTCCATCATGAGTTTGTTCCGCAGGGGACAACCGTAACCGGAAAGTTTTACGTCGAGGTGCTGAAGCGGCTGAAACTCAGTGTGAATCGCGTCCGCCCAGACATCTCAAAATCCTGGAAGCTTCACCACGACAATGCGCCTTCGCACACCTGCATCCTCGTGGCCGATTACCTCGTCAAGGCAGGCATCATCGTTGTTCCCCAGCCTCCCTACAGCCCCGATGTGCCCCCCCCAGACTTTTTTCTGTTTCCGCGCGCCTCAAAACCCCAATGAAAGGACAGCATTTTGGGACGGTGGAAAACATTCAAAAGGCTTGCACCAACGCTTTAAAGGCGATTCCGGAAAACGACTGCAGTGCGGCTTTTGATGCGTGGAAGACCCGCTGGAACCGATGTGTGGACGCAGGAGGAATGTATTTTGAAGGTTTCTAAAGATTTGTACACATAGAACCAATAAAAACCATTTTTCAAAGCTCACTGACATTAATTTCCGGACAAACCCTGTATTTTGATGGATCGTGTACTAATACGTTAAAAATTACCTTGTAACACGATAGCCTCTCTGGATCATCCAAAGTCGATCCATCGTCGCTGTACCCGTTTTCTGTAATTATAATCTCTGGGTTATTGCTATTCTCCTTCAACCAGTTTAAAAGCTTCCTCATTCCCCAAGGTACAACCTAAATATATCAGAAATGCTTAAACTACTCGTGCTTGAAGCAAAATGTGTTATCAGAAATTTTCAATAGAGCGGATAAATAATTTTACCTTCAACCAGCTTGAAGCAGTTCCCTCCCAATCGGAAGGTTGATACTCCATAATCCCCGAATCCTTTTCGTAGCTTGGAGTTCCTATGTCCGGTTCTGGAATAGCTTTAACGATAGTGGTGGTGTAGGAATTAAGGGCCATATAATCATAGGTGCCGTTGATGTAGTCGATTTCTTCGTCCGTGAAAGCTGGTAGACGAGATTCGTTGTAACCTTCCAGTTTACTTCGATAGGCGACGCGCGTCTTCATGATTTCCGGGTAGTCCCCGTGGTAGATGGCGTGCGACGTCCATCCAAACTGAATCGAGAAAAAAATGCATGCAAAAATTAAAGTATGCATAGCAAAGAAATGTTTAAAAAACATGTACTCCTTTTTATTTAAAAAGAGTTTCCTTAAAAATAAGTATCGCATTTTAAAACATGTAGAAATACACTTTAAACAAACATATTCTCATTTTGACATATTTTTGTTTTAACCAATTTTTGATATGTCACTGTAAATAGTAGAATATACGAGGTGTGTAAATTAAGTAATGAGACTTGTAATGTAGCGCCCGATCTAGCAACACTGCGGAGACGGGACATAGGTAGGTAGGTAGGAAGGGCGGTAGGTTTTTTTGATGGTTCAAGGCATTCTCAGAAGGAAGAGAGTCGATTGAACTACGCAGCGGAAGGCCTTCATCTTCAAGAACCGATGAAAATATAGAATATAGTCGATAGAATACGGGGATCTTGTGCGTTCACATCATCGTTTGACGACAAGAATGATCGGGGAAGAGTTAAATTTGAATTACACCACTGTTCATCAGATTTTGACTAACGAATTGGGGATGAGAAAAAATTGCGCAAAAATGGTTCCAAAAAACCTTTCGTAGGAACAAAAGAAGATCAGGAGAGAAAGGTGTCTTTTGGAATCGATTGAAAATGATCTCCAGTTTATGGAACGTGTTATTACTGGTGATGAGACTTGAGTGTTTGAGTATGACCCGGAAACCAGGCGCCAAAGCAAGGAATGACACACTTCAAGCTCTCCAAGACCCAAAAAAGCAAGAATGAGCTAGTCAAAGATCAAATGCATGCTGATTTGCTTTTTGATAGCCAGGGAATTGTCCATAAAGGGTTTGTGCCTCCAGGCCAAACAATAAATCAACAACTTGATGTTGCATCACGACAATGTGTCTTGTCACAAACCCATTTCAGTAAACGGGTTTTTAGCCACTAAAAACATTCCTGTGGCTCCTTATTCGCCTGAATTGAGTCCTTGTAACTTTTTTATCTTCCCGAGATTGAAAAATCGCCTCAGGGGACGTCATTTTGGGACCATAGAAAATATTTAAAGGGCTGTAGCCGACCAGCTGAAGGCTATTCCAATATATTATTATGAGTCCCAGCACTGCTATGAGGAATGGAAGAACCGTCACCAGCGTTGTGTGGCTTCCCAAGGAAGTTATTTTGAAGGAGACAATACTGAATTGTAATTCTATTCGAATAAAAGAAAATTAAAAAATCAGTCTCATTACTTAATTTACACACCTCGTATACTTAGTGACAGATGATCAGAATGTAGCGTAATACTCACGCCAAACTGACGTTTCGTGTCAGCCGCGTTTTCGTCCTCAGTACTGTTCGTTTCAGGTTCATTCCAGTTGGATTCGGTCACCATGGTGATTTTCCCTAAAAGTATAGAAAAAAATAACAGAATGGAGAGCAAATTATATATATATATATATATATATATATATATATATATATATATATATATAAGATATAACCACACTACAGAGCTTATACATTACCTATACAAGGCACTCTAGTTGTATAAAATTACATTCAATACCATTTTTTTCCTTAAATCTGACATACAACTTTTTTTTATTTTGTTGGAGCCTAAAATCTCCAATATAATTACTTTTTTTCTGAATTAAAATCAGTGCAATATCTTTTCCAGTACCATTTTGCGTGGTCCTGAACTCTTCATCGTAAATATGATAGGCTCTGGCGTGTGCTTTAAGGATTGTATGGGCACACTTGTAATCAGACACTCCAGGATCCTTGATGCCTGGTGCCATGACGCCGGATGCATAGCCCAACAGGCAGATAGACGTTATTTCGTTAAACGTAATCCAGTACTTCACGTCGTCTCCGAAGAGTCCGAAGCAAATCCTGGAGTAGTTCCCGAATCGTTCCACCATGGCCTCGTTTAGCCACCCACCGTCCTCTTGGAAGACCTGCGGGAGATCCCAGTGGTAGAGGGTTACGAGTGGCTTTATCCCGTTGTCTTTCAGCTCTTTGATCAGATTCCTGTAGTACGTCACTCCAGGTGCGTTAATAAAGTCGACAGTACCTAGAAATGCATATTCGTAAAACGTAATTAATGTAGCAGTGACGAAGGAGTTGTGTAAAACAAAGGAGACAATATTAGGGGCTCTGGAGGAAAAAGAAGTGACAATAATATTTTGTTTCGAAAAAGGCTTGCCTCAAATTTGGTAAGCCACAGGATAAACCTCAAAATACGACAGGATAAATAAGTTATCAATACGGTTAAATCTCTATATAAATTTGGTGTCCCACAGAGTTCAATTTTAGGCCCTGCACTTTTCTAGTGTTATAGAAACCCGATTTAGATAATTGTCTAAAAATGCGACCACAAAAAAGAATGATATAAACTTTTAAAAGAAATTTACGTTCATTACGTTTATTCATTATAAACATCTGCTATTGTTCATTTCACTACTTTTTTCCGTCCAGGGAAGTTTTGTGATAACACGATTGTACAGTTTTAAAATAATTGTTTGTTCCACTGAAAGTAGGTAGATACTACAACATTTCTGAAAACGAATCTGAAATTTCAAGATTTCGCTATTTTTTTTGAAAAGAAACGTGTGTTTAGCCAATTTTCATCTTTAGTGCTAGCATAATGAATCCAGTTTATACCTGTGGGTAGAATTCTCGACCATGATATTGAGAATCTGTAATGTTGGACTCCCAGGTCCTTCAGGAGGGCAACATCTTCTTTGTACTTGTGGTAGGAGTCGCAGGCGATGTCACCAGTGCTGTTGTCTACTATCATCTCAGGGTGATTGTGGGTAAAGCGATCCCAGATGTTTTCACCTTTGCCATCTTCGTCCCAGCCACCTGAAACAGAACATATGCGATATTTGACCAATTTAGAATGAAATCATCGTGATTTAAATTGATATTCGTCCCTAGGGATTTTATTAAGATTGTGAATACTTTAGAAAAAATACATGACGGACACTTTTTGTGTCATTTGTCATAGGTGGAAATCGAAAGGTTAGGTTATTGAACAAATAACTGAAAGTTCAAAATGACACCTCACCTTCTACTTGATACGAAGCAGTTGCTGCCCCAAACATAAAATCATCCGGGAAAAATTTGTCGTTAATATCATCGTCATCGGCAAAACTGCAAATATATGAACGCAGGTGTAGATAGTTTCCAGTAGTTTTATTTATCTTATCTTATTAATAAGACGAATTAGCAAACAAAAGCATTATTCACTTACCTAGTAGCTAGTAGATAAGAAAAAAATAAAAAAGAACAGAGCATCCATGTTATTCGGAGGTTGATAAAGTAATATAATTATATAAAAATAATTGAAGGGGTCACACAAAAAATACTTGAGATATTTAAACTCGAAAAAATAAGTGGTTATTTATCTGTAGATGTTCATATACAGTTATAATTTTTGCATATTATGTAATTTCCAATTATTTGATAATTATTAATTTAAAGTTTTTTCCACTCTTCCACAATTTAAAGTATCATCCGAAAATTATATGACACAAATATGTAATTCTTTTTTTAGTTTATAAAATAAATTTTATCATGTCAATTAAAATCGAACTATGTACTTGCGTGATTGAAACTGAACTGACCTGGTGAATACAAAGAGAAAGAAAAATATCGTTATCGACTTATATGACTGATTAAGAAAGTCAATGGTCGCATCCAGCGGAGGAGACTGTAGAAGATACATTCGCTAATATATACTTTTAGTAGCACTTTTCGAATACGCTAGCATAAACAAATATTATATAACAGCAGACCATCTGCGTGACCCATTCCACACCGCCTTCCCTTCCACACATTATTTCTTCGCTGGTAATATTTACTATACCTAAGTCAACATGGGCCAAATCGGTAGCGCTGTATTGTCATTGAGATTAATAATCCTCTGTTTGAATTAACTCTAGATATTGCCTTAGAATAGATATTTTTATTTTAGCAAACTTATATTTCTGAATTTGGTGAATTTTGTAGGTTTTTCTATGAAACCTTTTCAGGTCAGGGTATACTCTTGCGCTGAGATAATTGTTTCTCATTATGGTTGGGAATTTAAATATGATTTTGATTCTGAAATAAACCAATAAAATATAAACATAATAGTTATTCATTTATTTAAACAATGCAAAATGACAGATATATCGGAAATCGCGATAAATTTATGTAACACAAGTGTCTACTAGACAGCGTGTAGTGGCGACTTGTCTGTAGAAGGCCACCGAAGTTTTTGGTGTTCTGGTTCTGTTGGAGCTGCTGAAGTCTACCGAGTAGAGACCGAATTTTTGCCTGCGCAAATTAAACAGCTCATTAGAATAATGAAAATGTAAATAGCTAAAATTTGACATACGGCAATGCAACATTTAGGCAACTTGCGTAGCATGGGGTCGCCTATTTCAATAGCGCTATGGTAGCTGGTGCCGTTTCTGCCAAGCTTATAAATAAGATATTTTTATGGTGGCACTTCACTTGGCGTAGCGTATTCGTATATTAAATTTGTTGTATTTGCCCAAAAACGGCCATGTGTAGAGAAGCTATTCGCTATATTTGCTTTATTTGTACAAATAACGCGAATAGCGCTAACAGCAAATACGCGTTTCCGTCCACTCGTCGGTGTTCAATCACGCATCAAAGAAGTCAAATAAGGCGAATATTTGCGGTAACCATCCACACTTGGTTCCACCAGCGCCATGTCTGTCATGGCTTTTTAGTAACTTTGTACTTATGTAGATTTTGCATTGGTAATAAGAAGCATTCAGGTAATAAGCTGCTGTCGCTGTCAATACGTCCGTCATTGTATTCACTGGTTCTGAATATTCAAACATATTTGGCATGTTTGAGTGTTTTGCTGTATGTGTGGATGGCATGTTTGGAATATTTGCGAATACATCAAATGTTTGGACAAACACAACGATACTCAAACACAAATACGCTACGCCAAGTGAAGTGCCACCATTACACGAAGATGGTAACGATAAAATATGTCTTCTTCATGAAAAACCTTACCGGCTATTAGACAGGTGCTATATGTCTTTATATACAGTGCATCCGTAAAGTAGTGGATAAAACCGTACGGTTTTTTAAGCAAAAATTGTTCGAACAAAAGTTATAAAACACACATGAATTATTACTGTTTGATAGGTATTTTGAGTTTTTTTTGGCCACTCACCAAAAGGCTATGACGTCATGCTACGGCTTTAAAATATTTTTTTTTTCGACAATCCAAACATAGAAAAAATAAAATGTAAATAATGGAAGGTGACAACAATGAAGACAAGCATCTAGTTAAACAAGCGAATTTCAAGGATACTTACGTATATCCTTGCGTCCATTCAAAGTTATCCATAAGACTCCAGGCAGTATATCCAATGACTTTGACTCCGTCTTCCATGGCGCCTCTCACGTTGCTTAAATATCTCTGGAACCAAAAAAGGTTATACTTTTAAAGAACTGTTTATTTTATTGTTAATCGTTACCTTGTAATATGATAGCCTTTCTACATCATCCAGTGTTGATCCATCGTCTGAGTACCCATTTTCTGTAATAATAATCTCTGGGTCGTTATTGTTTTCCTTCAGCCAGTTCAATAGCTTCCGCAACCCCCATGGTACAACCTAAAAAAACATAACTAGAATGTTAAAACTTCGAAGAAAAAATATTTTTTAGAAGTCCAACAAATGTTCTATAACTTTCATGTCCTACTATTTGCTCTGTCAATTGTGTAATATGCGTCCGTTAAAATTAACAAATAATAATATAGTGAGTAGATGTGGTTGCGAGTAACAATACTCTTATTGGCTAGTTGATTCTGTGACGCAATATCGGCCCTGCCCACCTTCAAGAACGCCACGACAATTGGTTTATTCGCTTTTAGCATTTGCTAAGATGACGTGAAGCTACAGGTACGTATTTTATATACAGCGTTGGAAAATGCACATTGTGCTAGTAAAAATTGTTGTGGGCGGGGCCACCGTCAAGAGTCGGTCAAAGATAGCGTGGTTATAACCCGTGTTTTACCGCCAACGTAATGAACTGGGTCGACTGGATGTGGTTTCTGGTGACATATTTCCCCCTATTAAAGTAGCGACAATGACCAATGATGTGTAGATTTCGCCCACTTCTTAAGTGACAGGCGTTCGTCAAATAAACGTGGACTACGATACGCTCTATACGGGTATTAGATCAGTTAGAAACGCGTATTTCAATTTGGAATGGAAATTCTATACGTTTGTTAGGTCATGTCTATTAGACGTTGAATAAACGTTACCTTTAGCCAGCTTGAAGCAGATCCTCCCAATCGGAAGGCTGATACTCGCTAACGCCAATATCATTGTAGTAGTTTGGAGTTCCTATTTGCGGCTCTTCAATGGCTTTAACCATTGAGGTGGAGTAGGTGTTGAGGGCCATATAATCATAGGTGCCGTTGATGTAGTCGATTTCTTCGTCTGTGAATGCCGGTAGACGAGACTCGTTGAAACCCTCCAGTTGACTTCGGTAGGCGATGCGAGTCTTCATAATTTCCGGATAGTCTCCGTTATAGACGGCGTTCGAAACCCATCCAACCTATATAAAAAAAACTTGTGTGAATATAAATGTATATATACATATGCAAGTGGAAACAAGAACAAATGTTTATAAACTGCGAGCAAAATATTTTGTTTTATATCAATATGGAGAGAAATTTTATCGTAAAAAAGGATTTTCAGTTTTAAATCAAAAGAGAATAATTATTGGAGTCTCTAAGGTATTTGCTGATACCAAACCAAAAGACCTAAGTTTTTGTTTTAATTATGTTTTTTTTTTCTATCAGTGTATAGAGTGGAAAATATGGAACAATACTAACGGCAAACTGACGTCTCGTTTCCGCTGCAATTTCATCTTCAGTACTGTTCGTTTCGGGTTCATACCAGTTGGTTTCGGTCACCAATGTGATTCGTCCTAAAAATATTGAAAAATGGAACCAGCTCCAAAGCTAATATATACGTTGGAACGTTCTAGAGCTATTCCACAAACAAAACAGTTAACGGACAGATAAACAGACGAATAGACTGAGAAATAGACAAGCTTTATTTTAGCGCAAACTTGAAATTTTGACGTTTTTGAATGTTTTAGGTTTATATCGGGTTTATACCTGCATAAGACAATGCATCGTTCCTAAAATTATGTCACCAAGATTATACAGGTACACTCAACATCCACATATCCGAACTTTTCCGTTCCGCAAACTTCCACATTTCCGAACTCTCGTCATCTTGGGATAACCGAACTGCTGGCGCATGCGCGAAGGGTTTTTCTGGCTCATTCTAGTACTTCTAAACATTCTCTGTGTTTTTCGAGGTTTTTATGCAAATGTAATACATACATACATGTGTACATGTTAATAAAATAACGTGTTTTTAAACAAAAAAAATGTAAGGTGCAAAGGAGAGAGTGATGCAGGTACCTAATTATTTTGTAATTCAAAGTAAAGGTTTGTTTTATTGAACATTTTGTTGACGTAACCTATAATAATTTAAAACTGAAATGAAAAATGATGAGAAAATATGTATTTTTAAGAAAACCGTGATACAAAACAAACATTATTGTACTGTTTATTTGCAGAGAAAAGAGCCTGCTAAGAGGCTAACCTTGGAGCAAAAGCTGGATCTGATAAATCACGCAAAAAATGGTGTTAAAAATGTTGATCTATGTAAGATGTACAATATTTGTAAATCGTCGGTGGCAGAAATTCTTGGGAAAAAGAAATTTACTTGTCGGAAGTTGAAAAAAAGACGAAAATTGAGTGGACGGATTGACACAAAAAAGTGCACCGGTACTTATGATACGTCATTTGAAATAAGTGTTTTCCACTGGTTTGACAAAGAAGAACTCTTGTAGAACCTGTCTCAGGTGTGCTGCTGAGGGAGGGCGATTTCCTCTTTGCTGAATTCTGTGACAATCGAAATGTTTGATAACAATCGCATTATTGCGTTTACATTTTTTTTCTCATTTCAAATTTCGCGGTTTTTTGTCGTCAACCAATCAGCGACAAGTTCGGTTGTGTGGAAGTACAAGTTCGGAAATATCGTGAGTTCGGAAATTTGGAGTTCGGATATGTGTATGTTGAGTGTACATACTGCCACTACACTATTAAGAACTTGAAAACAACAAATAATTGAATTATAGGTTACTTACTATGGTTCTAGTTTAGGAAAAAAATCTAGATTAGTGATTTGTTTGAAAGTGATTTATTTTAGTTACTAAACTAACGTCACACGATCCTCCTTTACCTTCTTGCGTGCTCCTAAACTCTTCGTCGTAAATATGATAGGCTCTTGCGTGCGCTTTCAAGATTGTGTGAACGCACTTGTAGTCTGACACTCCAGAATCCGTAATGCCTGGTGCAAATACGCCGGATCCATAGCCTAATAAGCATATCGACTGCAACTCATTGAAAGTGATCCAGTACTTCACGTCATCTCCGAAGAGTCCGAAGCAAATCCTGGAGTAGTTCCCGAATCGTTCCACCATGGCCTCGTTTAGCCACCCACCGTCCTCTTGGAAGACCTGCGGGAGATCCCAGTGGTAGAGGGTTACGACGGGCTCTATGCCGTTGTCTTTCAGCTCTTTGATTAGGTTCCTGTAGTACGTCACTCCAGGTGCGTTAATTAAGTCGACAGCACCTAGAAATGCATATTCGTAAAACGTAGTTAATGTAGCAGCGACGAAGGCGTTGTGCAAAACAGACGAAAAAAATATTCGGGGCTCTGGAGGAAAAATAATTTATAATAATATTTTGTTTCGAAAAAAGGCTTGCTTCACGTTTGGTAAGTCACAGGATGTACCTCAAAATAGAACAAAACAACAAGTTGTCAATACAGTGCGGAACAGCCAAATGGAATAAATTCAGTAGCTAAATTATTATGCATTTTTTTAGAAAATCCTGAAACACGTCAATTTCTAATTCTAAAATGACATCTTGCGACGTAAAAATGTCATCCCTAAAGTTAATCCCCTTCAGGTGACAGCTACAACCCCTAAATTTTCAAATTGGAAGTAGGGGTTTGTGATCCTTTATTTGAAAGTTGTTTTCATTCCCTGTTAATAATAACAAAAAAATAAATGTCTGTAATTGCCGGCATTCTATGCTATAAGATAAAAGCTTACTAATTAATAAGTACAATGTTTAGCTTGGCAATCGAACGACAAAAACGAGCAAGCAGCAAAAGACAAACCTGAAATTTAAGAAGTTGGCCATTATCAGTTTTAGTGAAATTACCTAGAAACGTGCTTGTCATTGTAACAGTAGTTAACAGTTATCAGTGTTAAACTTTTTGCTTTAGGTTTCGTGTTGCAAATCAGAGAGATGGTTCACCTAACAGAAATGCATGATAACGATATGAAATAAAAATAACGATTCTGCAGATGATTGGTTACGGAGACAGAACACGAACGCAGGCCGAAGTTGTTCGCCTATTTCAAGAAAAAATATCGGGAGTTGCCGCCGATATCTAAAGGTACCATAAATAAAATAGAGAAGCGATTTCGGGAACGTGGACTTGTACGGCAGCTAAAGAAAAATCCTCCCAATAAACTCAGTGATGATCAAAAATGTAATGCTTATGCTTGAAGAAAATCCACATCCGTCGACTCATTAAGCAACTTCAGCATTAAGTATTAGCCATTCCTCGATTCTCCGCGTATTGACAGAAAATCAGATGCACCCATACAAACTGGTACAAACTAATGAGCTCGCGGAAGACGATTTTGATGGACGAATTCTTTTGTGAACGAATGATGCAAATGATAGATGACAATTCTTTACAAATAGAAAATGTATTATTTTCGGATGAATCTATATTTACACTTCACGGCCATGTTAATTGTCAAAACTGTCGTTACTGGTCGAGAGAAAATCCTGACTGAATGAGGGGAACTACACACCCAAAACCCTGAGAAAGTTAATGTTTGGGCAGGAATAATTGGAGAAAATATCATTGGTCCCTTCTTCATTGACGGCAATTTGAATGGAGAAACTTATTTAGCGCTGCTCCAAAATAATGTTGTACCGACGATGAAACTTGTATCCAGCTGAAGGAAACCCACAACTTCCAGGTAATGCAATATGGTTCCAGCAGGATGGTGCACCAGCACATTACGAAGTCAATGTCCGGCAATATCTCCACACAATCTTTCTAAATCGCTGGATAGGGTGACGTGGGAGAGGTGATTCTGTACAATGGCCTGCACGATCACCTGATCTCACGCCGTTAGACTTCTTCCTATGGGGATATGTAAAAGTATGGTCTACAAAACCAAACCCGACGATTTAGCTGACTTAAGAAGAAGAATAACACTTGCAATTAGGTCGATTACCCCGCAGATGTGAACTAACGTTAGAAGACACTTCTATTTACATCTAGGATGCTTGCAAGATGCTGGAGGCTTGCATTTGGAATATCTGCTGCATTAATAATGATTTGTTTTTTATTTTAATGTAACGAATTTCCTACGCTGGAGAATCTTTTTTTTTCTTGTTAATTTCTGCAATAAAATTTAAAACCACATCAGTTTTGAATAGAGAATGCACCTTTCAAATTAAGTATCACAAGCCCCTACTTCCAATTTAGGGGTTGTAGCTGTCACCTGAAGGGGTTGAATTTAGGGATGACATTTTTACGTCGCAAGATGTCATTTTAGAATTAGAAATTGACGTGTCTCAGGATTTTCTAAAAAAATGCATAATAATGGAGCTACTGAATTTATTCCATTTGGCTGTTCCACACTGTGTAGTAGTAATCAAGTAATGATTGTGTACAGCCAATTTTCATCTTTAGTGTTAACATAATGAAATCAATTTTTACCTGTGGGTAGAATTCTCGACCATGATATTGAGAATCTGTAATGTTGGACTCCCAGGTCCTTCAGGAGGGCAACATCTTCTTTGTACTTGTGGTAGGAGTCGCAGGCGATGTCACCAGTGCTGTTGTCTGCTATCAGCTCAGGGTGATCGTGGGTAAAGCGATCCCAGATGTTTTCACCCTTCCCATCTTCGTCCCAGCCACCTGAACCAGAAAATATGCGGTATTAGACCATTTGATTTGAAATAAAATGACGTTATCGTGACATAAATTGATATTCGCCTCTAGGAATTTTATTAAGATTGTGTTTATTTATGTACTTTATATTTTAGAAGCAGACCAACTATGTTTAACGATCTTTTCTAAGTCATCGATAAATATGATTGCCACATATTTTATATACAGTATTCTATATAGAGAGACATCCAAAAAAAAAACGTCATCAATTCTGGCTATGAACGAGTGAGATGGAAATAGCGGTCATGTCTAAGCTTTTCGGTTATGTCAAACTTTTGACAAGTGACTGTCGCAATTTGTAAAATAGACAATGGCTGTCATATGATGTGACAGTCTTGACAAGTAAATAAGGTTATAAATTCGATTAAGAATAGAAATACCTCTTTTTTTCTCGGCCAACTTTGATGACGTTTTTTTTGGATGGTTCTATATATTATAGAAACCAAACCAATCTTTTTTTAATAAAAATATAAATATACCTCACCTTCTACTTGATACGAAGCAGTTGCTGCCCCAAACATAAAATCATCCGGGAAAAATTTGTCGTTAATATCATCGTCATCGGCAAAACTGCAAATTTATAAACGCAGGTGTAGATAGCATACCGTTTTCGAATAGTTTTATTTAATTTATTTTATTAACAATAAGTCGAACTGTATTAAATCTCTAAAAGAACATAATTTTTACTTACCTAGTAGCCAATAGATAAGAAAAAATAAAAAATAACAGAACACCCATATTATTCGGAGGTTGATAAAGTAATATAATTATGTAAAGGTGGCCACTGATAATAGTTGAAGATATTTCAACTGGAAAAATAAGTGGTTCTTTATCTGTAGATGTTCAGATAGTTATAATATTCAATTATTAAGTTGTTTTTTCACTCATATGAATATTCCAAGTATTTGATAATTATTAATTTCAAGATGTTTTTCCACTCTTTAACGTATCATCCGAAAATTTTGTGATACAAACATTGTTTTATTATTTAATTTATAAAATAAATTTTCTTATCTCAATTGAAATCAAACTATGTACTTCAATTCTCGACCTTGATATTGAGAATCTGTAATGTTGGACCCCAGGTCATTCAGGAGGGCAACATCTTCTTTATACTTGTGGTAGGAGCGATGTCACCAGTGCTGTTGTCCACTATCACCCCGCATAGTGCGGCCAATTCCAAAAAAACCTGGCCAAAACCTCCCAAAAAAGTTTATTGTTTTGAATTTTTTTATTGTTGAGTTGACAATAGGGGCCCTTGTAGTTTATGTATTCACTACTATTAGTCCTTTATTGCTTGTATAGACTCCGGTAAAGCATTCGAAAACTCGCCTTCTCTGAAGCCATACGCATTGAAGAAAATAAACCCGTGTTTCAATAGTTGAGAAATCTTAAAAATACGGCAAATTTAAATAAAGCCAAATGGATTCTACTTCTAAAGGTGGGTAGAAAATAATGAAATATTGTGCACTCTATATTATTAAATCGGAAAATTATGAGAGAATAATCATTAAATGAAACTTTTACACGATGAAGCAGACAAAAAGCTTACTTATTTGTTGGTTAAGTCCGTGGCACCGCGCGACACCGCCATAAAACTTATTAGGAATTGTATATCAAACTATAACTTATTATATAGAACAAATTTCAGCTGCACCTAGCTGCCCCTCTGCGTTTTTTGAATTTTTTTCGGCAAGGTCTCCTGTATAATGTGGGTTGTACTATCCGATAAATGTTGAAAAACCTGGTCATATGTAAATCGCTATTGTACATTGGGCCTGAATATAATAGAAAATATTCAGACGCAAAATATTAAAATTTTTCACCATTTCAAAATTTTAAATTTTTCGCATTTTTTCCAGATTTCTAATTTTGTTTTTTCAAATTTTTTTTTCAAGATTTACTCATCTGATATTAATAAATATTATTATTCAGATTGCAATGATTTTTCGTAGATATTACTACGATATTTCCGATACAAGAAAATTTATGTATTTACCTTAATGAAAGTTAATATAGATGAGAATCCGCTACTAAAAATTGAACATTAGCTTTCCTCGAGAAGTGAGTCAAAATATTGTATACCGAATGACCTTAAAAAATATATTACTTCCTAAATTTCTAAGCTTAGAGGCAAATGGCATTCAGCTAATCGAATAGAAATATTTTTGGAAAAAAAATGAAGAATGATCACAGATGTTTTCGCCCTTTCCGTCATTGTCCCAGCCACCTGAAATAGAAAATAAGCGATATTTAAAATTTCTAAGGTTAAAAAATTAATATGAATTACAGACTTGACAATTTATTTATTTTACAGCCTTGACAATTTATATGGTTATAAACAAAAAAATTAAGAATAAAACTGTGACTCTTTTGGCCCGGTCAAGTTTGATGACTTTTTTTTGTAAACGGCTCGTTATATTTGTGAGATAATTATAAATGTATATGGTATGAAGTGTTTGTGACTATTGTTTTTTTTGATTGTGCTGCAAATGTTTCATAACAATAATAAGTATTTAGTATAATAATAAGTATTAAGTGTAATCAAAAGTATTTTAGCAGATATGAAGCAAAAATGTGTCTCATTACTCAAGTAGTATTCATCTAGTAAGATAAAGACGAGTGTTTTTTTTAATTTGAAGTACGATTTAAAATGATTGTTATCTAATGGTGGGTTCATGCAGAAATTTTTAGTAATAAGAATAAGAATAGTAATAAGCATAAAGTTAAACCTTCGTTTTATAATGACCCAGTTCATGCAGCAAATCCTTATTTTTAAAATTATTACTAAAAAATTATGTTTACTGCATGAACTGGGTCATTACTAAAACGAAGGTTTACCTTTTATGCTTATTACTATTCTTATTCTTATTACTAAAAAATTTCTGCATGAACCCACCTTTAATTGTCTTTTAGGTCCTGATTAATATATGCATATTTCCAATATTTGCAAACAGACCTTTTCAAATACCGACGACTATGTGTTAGCCAAGTACAGATGTTTAAAATGCCAATAGTATCGTGAAAAAAAGTTTAAAAAAGTCGTACTTTAAAAAAAGTCGTGTATTTTATGGTGGGTTCATGCAGAAATTTTTAGTAATAAGAATAAGAATAGTAATAAGCATAAAAGTTAAACCTTCGTTTTATAATGACCCAGTTCATGCAGTAAACATAATTTTTAGTAATAATTTTAAAAATAAGGATTTGCTGCATGAACTGGGTCATTATAAAACGAAGGTTTAACTTTTATGCTTATTACTATTCTTATTCTTATTACTAAAAAATTTCTGCATGAACCCACCATTAGTTACCTGGAATATTTCTTATTTTTCGGTTGTCATCTATTTTTAAACAGCGAAACTAATAATGGAATGGCATTCTAAACTGTTTGTACCAATAAAGGGTACTGTTTTACCATTAGTGTTTCAAACAGTAATTTATTATATAATATACTATAATATATAATAAATATATATAATAAAAGTATATTATGTAATAAATGATAAAATATTTATTTTTATTTATATTTTGTATTACAAAAAATATGTAGACATCTTTCTTTGCATTTATAAGCTTCTAGACGTTCATCAACAGATGGACCCAGTATATTCAGTGTCTAAAATTAAGTTTAAATGCAGTGTATGGATAGACATTTATTTTATAATATACACACACTGTGATTTATGAAATTTGCATTCCATTCTTATCATGGAATATACCCTTCCGTTGTAGATTACGATAGAATTTTACTATTTAGGTAACAATTCTATACGGCAAGCAAAATATGACATTGTATCTCACAGGACTATTTAGGCTCGCCATCTATTCAGATTGTTATCAAGCAAATGCCACGTTATAGTTGTAACCGTCTTCATAATGGGGGCTAAGTTGGAAAAACCAATAGTAGATGGCAGCGTTACCGCTATCAGCTTTATTTTGCAAATTAATGGTGGGTTCATGCAGAAATTTTTAGTAATAAGAATAAGAATAGTAATAAGCATAAAAGTTAAACCTTCGTTTTATAATGACCCAGTTCATGCAGCAAATCCTTATTTTTAAAATTATTACTAAACATTATGTTTACTGCATGAACTGGGTCATTATAAAACGAAGGTTTAACTTTTATGCTTATTACTATTCTTATTCTTATTACTAAAAATTTCTGCATGAACCCACCATAAATAAAAAGGCCCTGAATTTTAAGAAATGTAGTGATATTCAAGAAAAGACGAATAAATATTTCAAATGATCAAGGGTTGAGTTGATTTACGATTTTTGTAGAGATAGAAAGGGATAAAAAGAATTTTACCAACATGGGAGGGTAGACAGCAGTGAGAACTTAAACTAATGTGGGTTAATCATTATTTTATTTGGTTTTATTAATCCCGTTATCGAGTTATTATCGATTATGTTCGAAAATATATTATTTCTTCCGGCATTTGCCGTTACTTTAAAGTAATCATGACAATGCATGCCTCTTTGGCTTCAAAAATGCCTGCCTTTTAAAACATTTAAATCTCAATGCGGTACTGCGGTAATACGAGGTGTGTAAATTAAGTAATGAGACTGATTTCTTAATTTTTTTTAAATTCTAATAGAATACAATTCAGTATTGTCTCCTCCAAAATAACTTCCTTGGAGAGCCATATAGCGCTGGAGACGGTTCTTCCATTCCTCGTAGCCGTGCTGGAACTCATATACTGGAATAGCCTTTAGCTAGTCGGGTTACAGCCGTTTGAATGTTTTCTATGGTCCCAAAATGACGTCCCTTGAGGTGATTTTTCAATCTCTGGAAGAGAAAAAAGTCATAAGGACTCAATTCAGGCGAATAAGGAGCCACAGGAATGTTTTTAGTGGCTAAAAACCCGTTTTCTGAAATGGGTTTGTGACAAGGCGCATTGTTGTGATGCAACATCCAGTTGTTCTTGATGTTTGGTCTCACACGCATCAGCCCTTTTCGTTTAAGTTTTTCAAGAACCTCTCTGTAAAAGTGTTGATTTACTGTTTGGCCTGGAGGCATAAACTCTTTGTGGACAATTTCCTGGCTATTTGGGCATTTGGTCTTCGATTTGCTCATTCTTGCTTGTTTGAGTCTTGGAGAGCTTGAAGTGTGCAATTCCACGCTTTATCGCTTGGTTTCCGGGTCGTACTCAAACACCAAAGTCTTATCACCAGTAATGACACGTTCAATTGTGTGATTCAAATTTAACTCTTTTCCGCGATTTGAACGCACAAGGTCCGGTATTCCATCGACATTTTCATCGGTTCTTGAAGATGAAGGCCTTCCGCTGCGTGGTTCTTCTTCCTCTTCTTCGACTCTCTTCCTTCTGAAAATGCCTTAAACCACCGAAAAACCTGGGCTCTTGAAAAAACACTGTCTCCGTAGACGTGTTGAAGTTTTGCTTTGCAAAGTATCCGTTGCGCTGTGTCCAAAGTGTGAAGCAAAACCTGATAGCACACCGTTGCTCAAAATGAATGTCACTCAATTTTAAAACGCGCTAGAAAAAACCGGTTTACGAAAACAGTCACAAAGAACAAACAAATTACTCTAACAAGTTCAAACTTGTACTGAAAGTGCATTACATGTTAACCTACCGCTCTTCCAAGTCCCGTCTCCGTAGTGTTGTTAGATCGGGTGCTACGTTGCCAGTCACATTACTTAATTTACACACCTCGTATTAACAAGAGATGCGAACAAATTTTTCAAGACCATGAGCGTGAGAATCTTGTTTACGATTTTTGTGTAAACACAACGTACCGACTTTACGAACGACAGTCACATTTGCGGTATTTTTGTCGCTATTCATACTTGTAAAGAAACAACCCCTTAAGATAGTCCCAGCCTGTCACATCCGGTAAATCTGGATCCTCCTCTGGCGAGACCCTTCACGTCCAGGTTCGCTCCACAGACGAACTCCTTAGACTACGAGGTCCTTTGGCCGTCATGTCTTTATCAAATTTCGTCCTGACTAAGTTACGTAACTTTGAACACATAAAAGACGACGCCGGTCCCTTTGGGCCGTCTTTTCATAATGTACGTAATTGAATCGGCCCTTAATTAGGGCTAATGCACGTTAAATTACTGGCGAGGTGATGCGGGCACGAACTGGAAGTTATTATAAATAAAATAGACGTGCTTGGAGATAGACTGGAGCAAGATGTGTAGACTGAGGTACTCTTCTTCTCCCTATACGAGGTGTGGCTATTAAATAACCGAACTGCTGTCATAACACCTTCATTCGTTACCAATTAGAGTAACAACTTTTTCGCCTTCAATGTACTCCCCTTGGCGATCTCTACATCGCTCCATACGACTTTTCCATTGTTGAAAGCAGTGCTGGAAGTCCGTTTCTGTCAGCTGGTTCAGAAGCTCTGTCGCTTTTGCTTTAACCGCTTCCACACTTTCGAATCTTGTCCTATTCAGCGCTGATTTGACCTTCTGAAATAAAATAAAGTCTAACAAGCCTGGATCAGTGTCAATGTTGTTTAGAATGTCAGCGCAAATGTTCATTATTGATTCCTTTTGCTGGGGAGTGAGGAGTTTTGGCACCATTTTTGCGCAAACGTTGCGCATGTTGAACGATTCATAAAAAATCTGGCGAACACGTTCTTTGTCGATTTCTGTTACTTCAGCAAGCCCTCGGATGCTTAGATGACCATCTTCGCGGATTAATTTACAATTTTTTTTTTAAGTTTTCGTCCGTTTTTGACGTTGAGGGCCCTCTGGGGTGCGGATCGTCTTCGGTCGTTTCACGTGACTCTTTAAACCGTTTAAACCATTCAAAATCCTGTGTGCGGGATAAACATTAATTCCCGTACACTTCTTTTAACATTGCATAAGCTTCTGTAAAAGTTTTCTCCAGTTTAACAAGAAACTTGAGATTAACCCGTTGCTCCATCTGAACACTTCTGAACCAATCTGAACACAGAGCGACCTACTGGCTTGTCCAGCGGGCTCTGGGTGGGGAAAGTATCACCAGACACAGTTCTGTTCAAACTTGTCGCGACACGCTCGCAGCGCGCTGGTAGCAGCATCAGTTCGGTTATTTAATAGCCACACCTCGTATGCATATGTATTAAGTATTGTAATTTTGATTTCAAGTTCGTTATGGAAAAAAACGTACGTCGACTAAATTTTTTCAATTATGAGTGACATGTAAAATAATTTTTGACAGCTTCAGGCAATTTTGTATAATGATTTTTACCTTGGAATCTGGTGGCCTGGGTCGAAATCCCAGCAACTTTTTTTGCCTTTATTATGGCAATGGCAATTAAAAATATGCATGTTAATTGAAGAAACATTTCAATATAAACATATTTTTACAAAAATGGTTGGAAATAGCCTCCGTGTTGTTTTAAGCATTTCAACACACTTTTTTAATAAAACGAAAATGTTTTCTTGGAGATGACTTTTAAAAGTACCAGTGCTTTAAATCTACAATGGCTGCATGCAGTGGACTTATTATTAAATAATACTTTTAACTTTTATTTCTATTAATGAATATGTATAATACGAATAATTTGTGACACTAATTTTTATACTACTTTGAAGAAAATATTTTTTTAATTTTATAATCTTTGTTCAGCGACTTCCAAACTTGTATGTGTCGTTGATTAAAACTTAAGATATTTACTCTCCAAAAATCTCATTTCTTCCTATTTTGTATCATTAGAATTCCTCACGTTAATTTTAATATTAGGAATAGAACGAATAATTATGTGTCACTGTATGTTTGAACAGACAAGGCAAACATTGAGGTCAAAATTTGTCGAGGGCATGTTATATAAAAAACGGTAGCCTCTGGTTTGATACGAATGTGAGTTGTATAATTTAAATTCTGACGCTAAATACATATGATCGTAGCATTTTATAATGTAACTAAATAACCGGTCAATTTTTATTATATACCAAACGTAGCCAATTGTAAATTTGAAATATCAAATTAAATAAAACGATTGAATTAGGTAAACTGTTTACTAGCTTTTATTTTGTTCCAACTATCCGTTAAATAATTTTATTATGAAATTCTCAGCGATATTTGTGATATTATGTCACGCGATGAAAACAATTAAATCAGTTTTTAAATTATTTTAAAATAGAAATTATTTTTACTGCTGCCTTCGAAGTGTTGTGGAACCAATTATTACCTGATGATAAATAAATAGTGTTATATATACTAACAAGCACTTGATTAAGAGTTCTATTGACAGTCTGTTGCCTTATGGGTAAATGTAATATAATTCGTTTATTCGTTCCACGCTTATTGATATTATTTATTGAATTAATTTTGTCACCTTTATTGTTTTTATTGCGTATACCTATCTAATCCAAATTAATATGAACTCATAATATGGTTCAGGTAGGCCAACAGGCAGGTAGTAGCTTAGGATAGTAATCACTGTTATATACAGGATGTTTCCAAAGAAGTAGTACCTATAAATTATTCAAATAAATATATAAGTCAAAATAAGTCGATTGAACCAATTATAACTCATGTCCAATGTTGTAGATACAGTATCCTACAAACTCCCAAGACATTTAGGCCATAAGCTTGATCTGTTTTAAATATAATTTTTTTGTTCTTTGTGACTGTCTTCGTAAACCAATTTTTAAAAATGAGTGGCATTAATTTTGAGCTACGGTGTACTATCAGGTTTTGCTGCAGACTTGGATACAGTGCAACGGATACTTTTGCAAAACTTCAACACGCCTACGTAGACCGTGTTTTTTCAAGAGCCCAAATTTTTGGGTGGTTTAAGGCATTCTCAGAAGGAAGAGAGTCGATTGAAGATGAACCACGCAGCGGAAGGCCTTCATCTTCAAGAACCGATGAAAATGTCGATAGAATACGGGATTTCGTGCGTTGAGATCGTTGATTGACGACAAGAATGATCAGGGAAGAGTTAAATTTGAATCACACCACTGTTCATCAGATTTTGACTAACGAATTGGGGATGAGAAAAAACTGCGGAAAATGGTTCCAAAAAAACTTTTGCAGGAACAAAAGGACATCAGGAGAGAAAGGTGTCTTTTTGGAATCGATTGAAAATGATCCCCAGTTTATGGAACGCGTCATTACCGGTGATGAGATTTGGATGTTTGAGTATGACCCGGAAATCAATCGCCAAAGCATTCACTTCAAGCTCTCCAAGACCCAAAAAAGCAAGAATGAGCAAGTCGAAGATCAAATGCATGCTGATTTGCTTTTTTGATAGCCAGGGTAGAGTCCACAAAAATTTTGTGCCTCCAGGCCAAACAGTAAATCAACACTTTTACAGAGAGGTTCTTCCAAAAACATTGAAAAAGGGTCATGCGTGTGAGACCAAACATCAAAAACAATTGGCGCATCACGACAATGCGCCTTGTCACACAGCCATTCCAGTAAACGAGTTTTTAGCAAGTAAAACATTCCTGTGGCTTCTCAGCCTTCTTATTCGCCTGACTTGAGTCATTGCGACTTTTTTCTCTTCCCGAGTTTGAAAAAGCACCTCAAGGGACGTCATTTTGGGACCATAGAAAACATTTAAAAGGCTGTAACCGACCAGCTGAAGGCTATTTCAGTACCTATATGAGTTCCAGCACTGCTATGGGGAATGGAAGAACCGTCTCCAGCGCTGTGTGGCTTCCCAAAGAAGTTATTTTGAAGGGGAAAATACTGAATTGTAATTATATTTGAATAATTTTTTTAAAAAAAGTCAGTCTCATTACTTAATTTACACACCTCGTATATTTTTTATACCATCATACCAGCATTTGGTTTTGATATTGCGCAAGATATTTAAGTTATAAGTTTTTGTATTTCACCTGCAGTTTTTTGCCACTATAGCAGTCTATTTAGATTTAACAATCATTCTTCAGTGTATGATGTGGGTCTTCTTACGAATAAAGGAACATTTTTAATTCCTCCAACTGTCACTATTACCTACTCCTCCTTAATGCGGTTCTGTTAGGGTATACGATTTTTCTACTCTAATAAAGAGATTAATTAAAAACGGGTATTAACTGAATATACCAGATTTATTCGTTACTTAATTTTTACACTGCAAAAAAATCACTTTATGTAACTTGTTGCACAAACATCCAATTTCCGTTATAATTTATCGCTTGCAGAGATTGTCTCGTCTACAGTCTAGTAACGATAGTTTCATTGATATTAATACATTTTCTACTTGGTTACGAAAATTAATAAATCAACTGCGGTAATGAAGAGAAATATTGGCCTCTCAGCAGCTGAAACGTAATTTAGAAGATTAATGTCGCAAATTATAGGACGAGACTTGCAGTACGACGTTAATCTTAAATGTATATCCTCCTTGGCACAAAGAGATCGGGTTCCAATCAGTGGCGTGTCTGTTCTGGAACTCAAGGAGAATCCACCCTTTAATCCTCGAAGTGCACGATGATTTTCTTAACGAAATATGAAGTGGTAAGTCTTGTGATATTTTTTATGTGAATAACGAAATTGGAATTATTAACAAACAAAAAATATGAATATTAATTCTGCTTTCCTCGATTTGATATAAAAAATGGACAATTTTTATGTTGGAGTAATAGAAGTTAAGCTTAAATCAACGATCGCACTTTTTTCCCTTCAAATTTTCGAGACTTTTTTGAGATTTTGAAAAAATATTAGTTTGGACCAGTTTTATAACGTTTTCTACGCAACTACCTTTTTTGACGCGACGTATACATATATTATTTTAGCGGCGCCGTTTCAAAACTGTCGGAATTGTGACTATAATTTCTTGACTCCCATTTTTTGTTTAAATACGCTTCTTGAAGCCATGCTGGAGGCATGCATTTTGAAAATTTGCTGCATTGATAATGAATTTTGTTTTATGTAACGAATTTCCTACGCTGGAGAAACTTATCTGTTTTTCTTGTTAATTTCTGCAATAAAATTTAAAACCATAGCAGTTTTGAATAGAGAATGGAAAGACCGTTCAAATGAAGTATCACAAGCCCCTACTTCCAATTTGAAAATTTAGGGGTTGTAGCTGTCACCTGAAGGGGGTTGAATTTAGGGACGACATTTTTACGTCGCAAGATGTCATTTTAGAATTAGAAATTGACGTCTCTCAGGATTTTCTAAAAAAATGCATAATAATGGAGCTATTGAATTTATTCCATTTGGCTGTTCCACACTGTATATACGCGTCAAAAAAGGTAGTCGCGTAGAAAACGTTATAAAACTGGACCAAAGTAATATTTTTCAAAATCTCAAAAAAGTCTCGCAAACACTTTTTCAACTTCAGCAGTCATTTGCAAGGTAAGCATCAGCACTTTGAGACTTCGGGTTGGGCTTAAAATTTAGGAAATTCAATAGGCTACAACATTTTATATGCATATGCTATCTAAAATATGCCAAGGAACGGAATAAGCGGAATTTTTTTTTCACAATTTGTTAATTTAAATTATTAGTGGACGGTTTCAGCTCTACGGACCCCGCGCATTGTGTTCTACGCAAAAAAATACATAGGGAACCGTCAAAACTAGCCCTATATCTTTCAAAAATACATAAAGGCAGTTGAATGTTATTTAGAATCGTAATTTCTAACTGTAGAAGGCAAAAAACTATTTCTCGTCTACTCCAGTTTTTTTTTTGTAGGTATTGTACAAGAAGGTTTTGTAGGTATTGTGTCAAGAGTCAGAAGAAGTAGCTAGTAGTAGTAGAAATCTAAACAAGAATACCTTTTCTCTGTCCCAATAGATGAAAAATATATGTTTCTATTTCCCTAAATAATACAGTGAAACTAGCGTCCTCTAGGAGCAACGTTAAAATAAGCTTAAAATTCGAAATTTTCACACAAAAAAAAAAAAAACATAAAACTACCAATTTACAGATTTATGCTATCAAATCTTTTTCAATTATTGAGAAATTTCAGAATAAAATTTAAACTTTGAACACGCTTTATCTCTTAAACCAGCTATATTGGTATTAGGCATGTTGAGATCAATCATAATATTTTGGTGTCTAATATCTCCAGTTTAGTCTTGGCCCATTCTTTCTGACTTGTCCTGTATATAGGGAAGAAACCGCGATTCTCAGATATATCCCCAATGATTCACACCACCTTTTTCAACATAAAATGGCAAGTTTTAATTTTCTAATTCACCGTTTGTTAAATTTCCCCCTCAGTAAAGAGATGTTTGAACATGAGAAAAAAATAATTAAGGATATAGCTAAGAATAACGGTTACTCAGTTCATTTAATAGATACGTTAATAAGGAAGCATAAATTTAAGAGAGCCCTGTACAGATCCACGACTTTTCGTAGAGATACTGACAATTCGAAATTTATTTCGTTACGATATGAACCTAAATTCACCCGCGGACTAAAGTTTTTCTAAAAATAAACTACAGACGCTTTTGCGCAACCCCAAAGACACAATCGACAATATTGAATATTAGCAAGAAAGTAAAACTAAACAAAACTGATTCAAAATTAACCACATGGTTACAATTACCGAATTAAAATTTCAATTCTCAATTGTAAAACTGGGCGTTGTCTATGACGGAAACAGCCAGAAACCGGAATCTCGAGACTAATCTCGTTTATCACGCAACCAGCTTTACAACAGTCGTCGAGAAGATGATGACCGCCGTTCGCCCGCCAACTTTACGCCGTTCCGACAATAATATCTCGGCGATACCATCTTCGTAAGTCGTCGGCGAGGCCGTTAGTTTTACGCGAATCCGGGGGGCCAATTACCGGAGATGGCCGCCTACCCCTAAGACGCGGCCGACAGCGTTCCCCGAGGACCCGGCAAGGACCCCGGCAATCCGCAAGACTGCCTCGCCAGTTTGAGCGGTAATTTATTCATGGCAGTCCTCGACATGACCGTTCGAATTGGCCTGCGAGAGATTTCGACTCGGATTAGCTCCAGTCATAATCATTAGGGCCCGTAGGTTAATAATAGACTCCAGGACCGGTCTTAACGCGACTGGAATATTGTTATAACGAGCCATACAAAAAACCTGGCATCAAATCTGGCTATGAACTATGATTATGAAAAAGAAAATTGGAACTGCTATCGAGACAACTGTATCCCCATGTAATTTTCGACTCTGAATCAGAATCCGAAGTCAGAAAAAATCGTACACCCCCAAAATCAACCCCTAGCGTTAAAAACACTCCCTAAACAGGGTAAAAATGACTTAGCGCTTCACGAATAGTTTTAAATTTCAATAACTCTAATTAAAGATTAAATATAAACATTCAAGTATATAACGTATAAATACAGAGTTAACACTACTTTCCATTGAAAATCATGAGTGGGTGAAAATGCACTGATTGCAAAAAAAGCTTATGATGCCCACTTTTTTTTTTTTTGGAAAAAATGAGTGCATTAGTTCCAATGCGATATTAAAAATTTACCCCCATAGAGTGGCGGAAACTATCCCTAAATTTAAATTACATGTAAAATCGAGGAAAAAATGTTGTCATCGTGATTTATATTTTAATCGATGCTAAAATTGGCTAAAGATATGCAGCACTGCAGTTTGGAGGTGAATACTTGCATTGCATCAAAGTCATTCGGTGACATCCCCATGAGAGGGTGAAAATTACTCCTCACATAACAAGAAATTCAAAAAATTGTTGCAGTAGTAGAAAAGCTCAAAACATCAGCGTTTTCTTATTTAAGAAGAATCTTTGACAACGTACTTGAAAAGTACCCATATTAGGAAGTAGCAAAAATTTACCCGTAGTCTTAATTCAATTAGATCCACTAGCACCACCAGAAGTGGTATACCAGCTATCATAGGTGTAATCATAACAAAAACTTAACAACACAATAGAGCAGTGGCGGTGCGTGATATTTCAGTTACCCATATCTTGAAAACGACGCATGGGACCCACTTCACTTTTTAGGTGATGACTATACACCTTTTACAGAAAGGATTTATACTGAAAAAAATCGTCAGCAAAGTTTGCGAAAAAATTTTCAAAAACACTGGAGCACTCCCTGGGTTTTCAGTAACGCTCTGTGGGATATTTGCAGTATATTTTTTTTCATAATCTAGAAACAAATATGAGGAGACGTTTTTCGATTTGTTTCAAAATATTTTTTTTTCAAAAAGTTATGGCCATTTTAATTTTAATTTAATAGGAACATTTTGTTTCCCAAAATTAAAATGGCCATAACTTTTTGAAACAAAAAATATTTTGTAACAAATCGAAAAACGTCTCCTTATATTTGTTTCTAGATTATGAAATAAAATATACTGCAAATATCCCACAGAGCGTTACTGAGAACCCAGGGAGTGCTCCAGTGTTTTTGAAAATTTTTTCGCAAACTTTGCTGACGGTTTTTTCACTATAAATCCTTTCTGTAAGAGGTGTATAGTCATCACCTAAAAAGTGAAGTGGGTCCCATGCGTCGTTTTCAAGATATGGCTAACTGAAATATCACGCACCGCCACTGCAATAGAGGAAAAAAAGGTAATAACAGAAAAAAACGAACGCCCCAATAAAGACCCCAACCTGACGTATACTTAATCCCCAGACCTTCAACCCTCGTGTGCGGTTGTCAATGCGCCACCTACCGGCTGGTCAAAAAGCTATATAGTCAGAAAATTCTATAGATGTTTTTCTGAATTTTTAGACGATTCTTTTTAGGGGCCATATAAATAGTAACAGTATTTTGAGAGAATTCTTTTTAGGAGTCCTCTAGGCAACTGTAATTTATATTTAGGAGTGGTTTCCACCACTCTATGGGGGTAGTTTTTGAGCATCGCATCGAGACTAATGCAGTTACACACTGTTTCTAAAATAACTGGGCATCGTTTCAACATAGCATCGGTTACCGTGTGTATGCAAGTTCTTTTTCTTGTGATTATGGTCCCTTTGCCGATTAGTTGGGCTACAAAAATCACCATCACATGAATAAGGTAAGACCTGTTTAATATTTCTGAACGCACTAATAGTGGTATCCTGGGGCCGCCCCTGGTAAAACACGTATCTATTATTAACCTCCGAGCTCTAATAACCATGTGGCGTTCGGCGGTCGGCCCCGCTCGCCCCCACGCGCCCCCCCCGAGGTCGTTATTTCCTCTCCTCCGTCGGGTCGAAGGAGAATTTTATGGTCCCAAAGCGCCAAATCGCTATCTTGCCAACGTGCAATCTAATAATCGCTTATTACGACTCCACGATGCTTACCTGGCGATCTGGAGCGCGATCTGATAGGATCTGGTCTCGGATCTGGTTGTATTTGTGCGAGCATTTATTACATAATAGACCGTGTGTTCGTCAGACATCAGCCGGTTGTGAAAAGGGACCAATTATACACTTTCTCAAGTGTAAAATTGGACTATTCTAACGATTAGCATATGTGGTAGAATCTTATAGGCGATAGGCGATAGAGACTTATAGGCGTCAGAAATTAAGAAGTTAGCGCCATTGCGGTAAATTTTGGAAATAATTACTGATCCATTCCATTACACTCGACATCGACATATCCGAACTCCATATTTCCGAACTTGTACTTCCACACAAACGAACTTGTCGCTGATTGGTTGACGACAACAAACCCGCGAAATTTAAATGAGAAAAAAAATGTAAACACAATAATGCGATTGTTATCAAACATTTCGATTGTCACAGAATTCAGCAAATAGGAAATCGCCCTCCCTCAGCAGCACACCTGAGACAGGTCCTTCTTCTTTGTAGAAACCAGTGAAAAACACTTCTTTCAAATGGCGTATAATAAGTACCGGTGCACTTTTTTTGTGTCAATCCGTCCACTCAATTTTCGTCTTTGTTTCAAGTAAATTTCTTTTTTTCTAAGAATTTCTGTCACTGACGATTTACAAATGTTGTACATCTTATATAGTTCAACATTTTTACGTGATTTATCATTTCCAGCTTTTGCACGAAGGTTATCCTCTTTGCAGGCTCTTGTCTCTGCAAATAAACAGTACAATAATGTTTGTTTTTATCACGGTTTTCTTAAAAATACATATTTTCTCATCATTTTTCATTTCGGTTTTAAATTATTATAGGTTACGTCAACAAAATATTCTATAAAACAAACCTTTACTTTGAATTACAAAATAATTACCTGCATCACTCTCTCCTTTGCACCTGGAAACATGTTTTTTGTTTAAAAAACGTTGTTTTATTAACATGTACATGTGTATGCATGTATTACATTTGCATAAAAATCTCGAAAAACAAAGAAAAGTACACAGAATGAGCCAGAAAAACCCTTTGCGCATGCGCCAGCAGTTCGGTAATCCCGAGGTGACGAGAGTTCGGAAATGTGGAAGTCTGCGGAACGTAAAAGTTCGGAAATGTGGATGTTGAGTGTATATCATGATAATGGTTTATTTTAACACTGAATTTAGAAGTCTGAGATTAGTTCCTTTTTTTCCATAGGCATATTTAGCTTCCTGCTACAACTAATGAGTGAAAGGAGGTACCTTGTGCAGAGTTCGGCATTGTGGAATTTCGCGGAACGGAAAAGTTCGGATATGTCGATGTCGAGTGTACCTACTTCTCTGTTGTTAGGTCGTGCTTAATGTGCTTATGTTTAATTTGTTGCTTCATTTTATGATTTTTGTGTGGCATTTTTTTATTTTTTACCTTAAGGAGTTTATAAATTGTTGGCATAATTTTTTATCGGTTTTCTGTTGATTTTTAGTTTTGACAGTAATACGAGGTGTGTAAAGTCGCACGTCCACGGCCCATTTTTATTTAAAAATAATGAATTTCACAAAAATTACCAGAAATCACCTGTGACTGACACAATCTAATTGTGAAATTAATGGCTACCGCGGCAACAACAAATTTTTATTTATTTTTTTAGGGCAGGTTTATCGATTTTCCGAACATTTAGTTGTCAGTTGTCAATTTTTATATTTTTTGGCCATAAATTCATAACAAAAAACAGAACTAAGCTAATAATAATTTTCAGCATAATATTATCTTGCAAATCTATGTAATTTTACATATTTTAGGTTTTTTAAGCGTGGTTGTAAATTTTTGCATGGCAGGGAATAATATTTTTTGAAAAAAATGCGTTTTTCGGAACATATAGTTGTTAGGACTCGTATTATACCACGAAAACGGGCTCTAACACATTCAATAATATGCTTTAACCTGGTTTAAAGCCTTAATAACTTTTAAGTAGGCTTGTTTCGTTAGACCGCGAAGCTTGACAAGTTCTTAAATCTGTCCGCCAACTTTCGGCCCCGCGGGTCCAAAAACCGGACTAAGACGGATCTAAAGTTGGGCGTAAGAAGATGGGGGTAGTCGGGCAGCTTTATTTGCTTTATGCCCAAATTAGTAACTAAACGTGGAAAGCTTACGTGAGCTTTAGAGTTGGGAAGTTGCAAGTCAGTGCGACTATAAAGTATAGGAGGAGCTTCTGCCCGACTACGCTTTATTACATTTTGGGGCGCAAACACTTGTCGAACTAATTTAACTTGTTATCTATGGCGCTCACCGCCATAAAACCCTCGGCGTGGAATTTTTACGGCGTGTAGTATGTCTGGGTGGTTATTGGCCACAGCGGTTTTGAGGAGACAAAAAAATGCGATGAAAATGGATCCAAAATTCGGTTGTAAGGAATGTTTCTAGGTCATTTGTAGCTTTAAAATCTCGAAAAATTAAAATGCCATCAGCTGCTCCCTTTATCGAGATATCGATATTTTTATATTCTTAAACGTAAATTCACGGTTTATACGAGGTGTCTAATTAAGTAATGAAACTGATTTTTTTTCATTTTTTTTTTTTTATTGGAATAGAATTACAATTCAGTATTGCCTCCTTCAAAATAACTTCCTTAGAAATCCACACAGCGCTGGAGACGGTTCTTCCATTCCTCATAACAGTGCTGGAATTCATATATAGGAATAGCCTTCAGATGGTTGGTTACAGCCGTTTGAGTGTTTTCTATGGTCCCAAAATGTCGTCCCTTGAGGTGATTTTTCAATATTGGTAAGAGAAAAAAGTCACAAGGGCTCAAGTCAGGCGAATAAGGGAGGCTGAGGAGTCAGAGGAATGTTTTTACGGGCTAAAAACTCGTTTACTGAAATGGCTGTGTGACAAGGCGTATTGTCGTGATGCAACATGTCACAAAGGTGTTGTTTTCCTGTTTGGTCTGGAGGCACAAACTCTTTGTAGACAATTTCCTCAATTTCCAATATCACAATATCATTCCAATATCAAAACTTCCTCATTCTTGCTTTTTTTTGGATCTTGTATGTAAATGGGGATCATTTTATGAAACGTAATTATTGTAATGTAGTTTATTTTTCATGTTTAGATAGGTTAACAAAATACAGACTACAAAAAATGTAAAATACTTGTTGCAGATTCGCATTTAAGTTGAAAAAATATTCTTATATCACAAATAAAATAAATGAATTAAAATGGTTAAAGTTGGAAACCATGTATAAATATAATCTAATTACTTGTGTACACAACATTCTTTTGACCACCTCACCCTCATACCTCTATGAAAAAAAAATAGTTTTAGAAGAGACGTCCTTACTGCCAACTTAAGACACGTAGATAAACTCACTATTCCCAGATATTCCACAACATTATTTCGTCGTTCGTTATCTAAAACGCTGTTATGTACTACAATAAGATCGATGACCATCTTAAACAAAATCCTGTAAATAAAATTCACAAATCTGTGAAGGAGTATTTGTTATCAATTCAGATCAATTCATAGGTTTTAATCCGTTTATTTTTGTTACTAATAAGAGCATTCAACTGGTGTTTGAATAAATTGTTTTATTTGGTAAGTTTTGTAATTATTTTGTATTTTTTATTACCGTATATTCATTGTTATTTTAAATGGTACTATGTACTTTTGTTGTTTAAATAATTACTCATGTCAATTTAATTTTATGGTAAATGGTTAAGTTGAGTAGCGAAAGCTAGACTTGCCTAATTTTAAGAAAAATTTTTTGTACAACATTGTTCCTTAATAAAGACAATTTATTATAATTATTATTATTTTCAATCGATTCAAAAAAGTCAAGATACCTTTCCCTCCCGATGCCCTTTTGTTCCCGCGAAAGGTTTTTTGGAACCATTTTTGCGCAGATTTTTTCTCATCCCCAATTCGTCAAAATCTGATAAACAGTGGTATGATTCAAATTTAACTCTTCCTCGATCATTCTTGTGGTCAACCGACGATATGAACGCACAACATCCCCGTATTCTATCGACGTTTTCATCGGTTCTTGAAGATGAAGGCCTTCCCGCTGCGTGGTTCATCTTCAATCGACTCTCTTCCTTCTGAGAATGCCTTAAACCACCGAAAAACCTGGGCTCTTGAAAAAACACTTGCAAAAGAATTCGTTGCGCTGTTTCCAAGTCTGAAGCAAAACCTGATAGCACACCGTTGCTCAGAATTAATGTCACTCATTTTTAAAACGCACTAGAAAAAAACAGTTTACGAAACCAGTCACAAAGAACAAACAAATGACTAACAAGGTAAGGTACATTAAATCAGATTGTACATTTTATTTTCTCACAAAAAAATGGAAATGAGAATGCATATATTCAGCCTTAAAATTCTGGCTAAACATTAAACTTGAAGCTCTTTTTCAATTTTTTAGAGAATTTGTGACTTTCTAATGGGAAAATACTGCCTATTTGATTAAGTATTTCACTCTAAAATAAAATTAAACAAAATATTCTTATTAGTAACCAATTTTTCTGTACAGCTGTAGATTTCCAGGCAAATCTCTTTATCTAAATTTAGATAAAAAAATAAAAATAATTATTGGCTAAATAGGCCTAAAATGTTTTGAAACGTCGACTTTTTGAGTTTAAGGAAAAAAATTGTACCTGTCGGTCTGTCTGTTAATCTTTTTTATGTATTTTGTTCCAAGCATCTTAACCCTTCCAGACCCTATGTTCATAATTAAGCATAATTAATTAAAGTATTTTAATATGCAAATTAATTTACCTTTAGCATTATTATTAGGCTGGGTAAGGCACATTGTTTAATTAATTAATATTTTAGTTTTATTAAATTAATAAATTATTTTACACATTATCAGTGGCGGTGCGTGATATTTCAGTTAGCCATATCTTGAAAACGATGCATGGGACCCACTTCACTTTTTAGGTGATGACTATACACTTCTTACAGAAAGGATTTATAGTGAAAAAATCGTCAGCAAAGATTGCGAAAAAAATTTTCAAAAACACTGGAGCACTCCCTGGGTTCTTAGTAACGCTCTGTGGGATATTTGCAGTATATTTTTTTTCATAATCTAGAAACAAATATAAGGAGACGTTTTTCGATTTGTTGCAAAATATTTTTTTTTCAAAAAGTTATGGCCATTTTAATTTTAATTTTATAGGAACATTTTGTTTCCCAAAATTAAAATGGCCATAACTTTTTGAAACAAAAATATTTTGTAACAAATCGAAAACGTCTCCTTACATTTGTTTCTAGATTATGAAAAAAAATATACTGCAAATATTCCACTGTGTTCCAGTGTTTTTGAAAAATTTTTCGCAAACTTTGCTGACGGTTTTTTCACTATAAATCCTTTCTGTAAGAGGTATATAGTCATCACCTAAAAAGTGAAGTGGGTCCCATGCCTCGTTTTCAAGATATGGCTAACTGAAATATCACGCACCGCCACTGCACATTATTATAAATAATTGATGAATATGATTTGTATGACTTGTAAATGATAGTTTTACAATTTTTTGTTTCTCTGGACAATAATAAATCGGGTCTCAAAGGGTTAAGCATATAATAAATTAATATCAAAATTGATTTTTCACTATATAACTGGATTGACTCAAAGATGACACAAATTATACTATTACTTAAAAAAACAGTAACAACAACATTATCACAATAATTTCCATGGTATGCTATTGAAAAATCAAATGATTTGTTAAAAGATATATGTGTATTAAAAAAAAAACAAATAACTAAAAAACTATTAAATATAGGTATAGGGAATGCTAATATAGATCAACGTATAACATAATATTTGGCCCAAATTGCTTGTTTTACCTAAAAAAAAGTTAATACGTTTTCAACCCCCTCACTGCCTTCCATTAAGCTATTAGAAGCCCCGAAATTAATAGTTGCTAAAGTATTTACCGATCGGTCGAAGTTGGCTATATATCAACATGGAATTTAGATCTTATGTTAATTATAGCTTGTGGCCGTCTCAATATTCATAACATTCGGTAGGGCCTCCTCTTTACAATTAGAGATAGTTTGCCAACTTGTAAGTTCTGCGACCCGGACGAGCCCTCGGAGAAGGGCCGAAGGGTCGGGACCGCCATTCCGCATCGCATTTTTATCCAATGCCGGGGCCCGATATCGTAAGGGCCCCCTTTATTCCTTTATTGCCTGCGAATTGGGGTCGAGGTGTATTGAAAACAAGCGAACCGCGACTAGCCCCAGTCTGGAGTCTATTTTTTTACACGAAGGGACGATCCATTCGTAATAAAGTTCTAAAAATCTAAATAAAGACGTCCACAAAGTGTTCAACGTTGCTCAAATGTTATCACTACGATCCCGATGAATCCAGTGAACCTGGAGCACTCCCTGGGATCTCAGTAACGCTCTGTGGAATATTTGCAGTGTATTTTTTTTCATAATCTAGAAACAAATATAAGGAGAGGTTTTTCGATTTGTTACAAAATACTTTTTTTTTTCAAAAAAGTTATGGTCATTTTAATTTTGGGAAACAAAATATTCCTATAAAACTCGCTTATAACGAACGTTTTATTCCAAATTTTTTTAGTGTTCAAAACTTTACAGCGTTTTTCCCACAACTCGCGTTTTTAAAGTCGGTGTTCCTCATAACTTCAAAACTACCGCACCGATCCTTTTGAAATTTTGAACACTATTTCTGCACATAATTTACGAGGTAACGCTGGAGAGCTTTTCTTCAAATTTGTTAATATTTTTTATTTTACAGTAACAAATTAGCCGATCTTTTTCGCAAAAATCGCGTTTTTCACTTCAGTGTTTTCAAAAAGTGAAAAATAGAAATTTCCAAAAATCCTCCCAGCGTTACCTGGGGAAAACGAGTATCTAACGAAAGAACTTTGATTTTTTAATTTCAGATGATCCAGCACCGAGTTATGATGAACACCGCAATTGTACTTTTTTCCGAGACGCTTCCGAATAATTGCTGTCATTGCCGTATTTTTTAATATTTTTTTCATGAAAATTTTACACGATATTCTTCGAAAGTTATACTTTAATGTGCCATTGGTTTTAATAAATAGATTTTAACTGTGTCGTCAAAAAAAACATCACACAAATGTGCCTTGTTTTGCCCGAATTAACGCTACCCCCCCCCCCCCCAAGGTGTAACACCACTGTTACAGCCTAAAAAAACGTTTTTTTGACGATTTTTTTTTCGGAATGAAGGAAATGTAGTAAGAAAAAACGCTTTAAGGGTGTTATTAGTCATAAATTGAGGCACAAAAATTTTTTCTTCCATAAGTATTGCAAAATGGCGGCGCTAAAGTTATTCTCCGAAGACACGTTGTCGTCGAGGCGCTTCGCGGCACGCAGCAGAACTGGTGCAAATGTTGATTTGGAACAAAAAAATCCTCTTAATCTACATGAATATAGCTAGTGAAACACGTACGGAATTTTTAAAATATTGATTTTTGCGTAATTGGCATGTTTGAAGAAAAAAGTCAAATTATTGACGAAAATAAACGGACATTTATTTGTTTATTAAAATTGTTTAAACTAACTTAGAGAAAAATCCCATGTGTTTCAACTCAAAATGTTGTTTTAAAGACGTGATTAAAATTTCAAATGAAAATATTGAAAATTGTCGGAGTTATGCTGCGTGCCGTTTTGAAAATCGTATTTCTACAAAAAACGCATTTAAAGTTTTAAAATGAGTTGTCGACAAGAAAAATTGAGAAATTCGACTGTTTAAAATATTTTACCGTTAATCTGCGATCCCGGAACCATAAAGCTGCACTTCCACCTTGAAATAGTTCTCCTCGTCTGCTTTTCTCGATGATTTAATTGCCGTATCTATCTAAGAATGCTCAATGTATTTGATGCACGTAGCATCGGCTTCCTAGTAAAAATTGTAAGACTGCACACCGATATCTATCTTCAGGATTTTCATAATTTGTAATATGATAAAATTACTATTTTTTTTGAACAAAAACAAAATTTTAACGCAATGTCACCATGGTTTCCGTAAAAATCATCCGACGGAAACAACTAGCGTTCAAGTTATGCAATATGTTTATGAAGAACTAGACAAAGGATCGCATGTCGCTGGTCTATTTTTTGACCTTAGCCGTGCCTTCGACACTGTGGGGTTGCAATTTATCTCTACAAAAAAATGTATAAATTACGTTTTAGAGGAGTTTTTCCTCGAATGGATTACATCCAATTTATCTAATCGCATAATGCGTGTAAAAGTTGAAAATACATATTCTAAAGATCAGGTAGTCAGTCTTGGGGTTCCACAGAGTTCCGTGCTTGGGCCTCTTATTTTTTCTTTGTATGTTAACGAATTACCAACCCACATGAGGAGAAAATTAAAAATGTATGCGGATGATACATCTATAGTCATATCAGTACGAAATCCTGTGGAGTTACAGGACATGATCTCGGAGGAGATGAAGCAATTCAATATATGGTGCACTAAAAATGTATTGATATTAAATTTAGAAAAAACAGAACGTGTGTACTTCTCAAAACATCGCAATAGACCCGCAATTTGCCAAGATTTATAGCTCTCAGAGAAAATAAAATTCTTAGGAACACTTGTTGACGGTAAATTTTGGGGAAAGGACGAAATTAAAAAAATTTTTTTTTCATGTATGAAACTTGTCGCCTTATATTTTAGATTCAAAAAAAGCCAAAACGCCTTAAATGCCAAAAAACAAAAAATCGATTTTTTTGAAAATTCTACGGTGGAGTTAACCTTTAAGACAGTGGGTGGAATTTTGCTTCGAGAACAGACTGCTAATCGATTTAAGACGTCAGCAATGCTGTCGTCGTCAAAGTGAGCGTGCTGTTGACGTATGTAATGAAGGGAAGACCGGCCTGTGGACGCAGAATGCCCCACGTCATCGCACAAAATTTAATTCACGTTCTGTACAGATACATTAATCTTATTAGCAGCAGGTTTGCGTCCGATTTCCTTTCCGAAGCTAAGGAGGACATACTCAAAAATATTTTCTGAAGAGTGAAACGGGTGAAACAATGTTCATCGTCCCACTTTTGTATATTTTTACACTAGGACTTAGATTAATTTACTGTGAATGTTCCACTACAAAATATTTTTTCTAGTTTTTAATTAGATTTAATTTTAATCTAATTTTAATTTAGTCTAATAGATCTATTAGATTTACTTTACTAGAAAACTAGAAAAAAATATTTTGTAATGGAACATTCACAGTAAATTAATCTAAGTCCTAGATGTGTCATTATTTAACACAATACAGATACACATTTAATACGATACTCATAGTTTGTTTTCGAAAACAAATACTTTTTTTATTGAAATATTAAAAATGCAGGGTGTGTGAGAAAGAATGGGACAAGACTAAACTGGAGATACTAGACACCAACATATTATGATTGAGCTCAACATGCCTTATACCAATGTCACTGGTTTAAGAGACACAGTGTGTTCAAAATTTAAATCAACAAAAATACATTGAACCATTTAAATGCAAATAACTTAAAAAGCGACAGATTTAGACGACCTAAACAAGAGTATCTTTTTCTTTGTAGAGTTGAGTGTTATTTTAGATTCTCGACTTGTTTTACACAACAGATAAAAAATATGTTTAATTTACCAAAATAATACGATGAAACTAGCGCCCTCTAGGAGCAACGTCAAAATAAGCTCAAAATTCGTAATTCTCACACCAAAAAACATAAACTACCAATTTTCAGATTTATACTATCAAAACTTTCTGAGTTATTAAGAAATTTCAGAATTAAATTGAAATTTTGAACACGCTGTATCTCTTAAACCAGCGACATTGGTATAAGGCATGTTGAGCTCAATCATAATATTTTGGTGTCCACAAGCTCCAGTTTAGTCTTGTCCCATTCTTTCTGACTCACCCTGTATACATAATTTTTCATCTCAAAAAAAGTACTTAGTGTTTTTTTGGAATGGTATTTGATTTATAGCATGTACACATAATACTTTAAGAATATGTCTAATTAAAATTATCAAGTAGTCGTAGTAAAAACTAACATATGGTCTGATTTGTCTGAATGATATGAGTTGTATTTATTAATAAAATGTGTTGTATTTAAACACTTGGTTCTCAAATATTAATTTTAGGAACAGACTGCAGCAATCCATAGAAGACAGTGGCCATCTTAGGGATGTTACCTTTAAAAACTAAAAATGTTATTACAAATTTCCACAAAAATGTTTTTAAAATGTTTAATCAATGTTTGTTTCTAAACATCTATATTTTTTCTTCACAGTGCACTATGAAAAACCAAGCAAACCTATTGTCGGGCCAAAAAAGGGTACTATTATACAAAGAGCTTTGACCTAAAATATTGAGCCAAAAAAAAAAAAAAACTCCAGAAACGTTTCATCCATTGTCACATATCGCATGAAAAAAATCTTTTTTATTTCGCCTAAACAGTTCCAAACAGAGTTCAGAATCATCAATACGTTGTTGTTTTTGGTCAATAGTGAGCTAACGCCGTACCCACTTCGAACAGAGCTCTCTCATGGACAAATGCTCAAGTAAAATAGTGATTACACTGCCTTGTGATATCTTTAAGGTGTCAGCTATCCCATGCAAATTCACTTTACGGTCTTCCAAAACGATTTTGTGCACTTTTTTATGTTTTCTGGAACCGAATTTGGGTGACCAGAGTGTTCATCATCGGTGTTTGTACTGCCGCGATTAAAATCAGCAAACCACTTCTCTACCATTTGTCTCGATGGAGCAGAGTCCGAATAACACTTGTCAAGTCATTGCTTTGCTTGAATGGCATTTTTCCAATTAAAAAGCAATGCTTCATCAACAAACGAAATTCAGATTTTTCCATTGTCTACAAAATTACAAAAGTATCGTCACTAAAACAACTGTAACTTGTAAACTAATAGTCGCAAATTCATGAAAGTTTGACACGTATGGGTTGAAGCTTGGTACTGTTTAAAAATCGTAGGAGTTGTTAATAGTGGCGCCATCTATATATCATCCCACGAACTTGTTAAGTAATGCAGTATATCATGGAACTCATTGCGAAACTCTTTTAAACAATATTCCATTGAATATTTTCTATCCCCTTCTACATTTCACAATTTCTAAAGTAGTACGATTCGAGTATAAAAATTGTGTGTTCTTGAGAAAATATATTCGCATAGGAATTATTCCAAGTATAACGTATAAATTCTACTTGTAAAATAATGAAAACGATTTAATGACAGAAAGACTGACCGACAGTTGGCACTTGTAGTGACAATTGAATAAAAAGCACCCGCAACAAAGAAAGACATGCCTTCGTATTTCCATAAACCACTTCTTTTTCTTTTATCGTCCGTTATTTTTACTCGATTATTTTGATTACGTAAAATCTTTCCGTTGCCTTGAATAACATAACTTTATTTATATAGTACCCAATATATGGTGCATTTATTGTGATCAAACCGATAAATTAACACAAGAAGATCATAAAACTCGCCGTAAAGCAACTGCAACGATAAAAGTCGTCGCACAAAGGCGTATTTTTTAAAATATTAGCCATTTCTCTGGAGATGTCTGCCGGCTGTCAGGCCATTCCCGCCCTTATCCGCACCCCTCGTAAAGGGGTTATTATTCCCGTTTTGGATTCTTCTCGAGGGTCGTATTTCCGATACATAAACCCCTATCTTTGGCGACGATCCGAAGGGGAAGACGAAGGGGTAGAAAGATTACTTCCCTTAAAGCCCGGCCAAATTCGGTCTCCTCACCCCCTCGCGTCTACTGTGCGTACGTATACGGAGTGCCGCCGCCTTTGTGGCAGTCTTATGTAAATAATTAATAAGGAATTTGACGTATGCAGCTGGAATTATTGCCGAAATTGTGTATTAATCTAAGATCACCCCTTCTAGGGGTGGATCGCAGTTGTTCTGCTCTCGAAGATTTCGAGTAAGTGCTTTGAATACGAATATGTACTTGAGTTGATCCGAATTAAGTATGTATACACAAGTTGGTAATAGTGTTTATTAAGGTTGTGCTAAGTAGTTGCCTTAGAAACGAATTCATACTTAATACAAAATAAAAACCGATGCATATGACTAGCATATGGATGGATTCTTTGTGTTTGTTCATTGTCAAATAACTTATTTTTTCAGCATTAAAACTAGAAATAATTTAAAAAATTTATACATTTTGGTTCATAAATATCCAACTAGATACAGAAAAGAGCAGGAAAAATTCGTAGTATAAGTTAGTTAACACGTTTTTTTTTTTAATGAGAGGAAGAAGTAGTAGAAAAAGGCATACGGAAGTTTTGAATTTAAAAAAAAAATATGTAAAAAGATCAAAGATTTTATAAAAAAACATCATTTGGTTCCAAATAATGCAATGTTACAGTATTTGTTACCCGCTTGGTAGGATTACGCTTACTAGGTGATTTTAAAAGTTCATTGTTTTTTGCTTTTTGTGAAATAGAATTAACCATAGAAATGTTCAAGTTTAGGGCTGGTGCTACACGCCAAAACAATACATTGGACTTTATTTTCAATTAATATTTTAATTTTATGATTAAATGACCTTTCCAACAGCTGTTAAGGGTAGCACTGGGCCATTATGGTCTCGTTCTTTATCAAAATAGCGTATTAAAGATGGTACTAACTCTTGGCAGCAGCTATTTAACTGTTTCGACATTTCGCAAACGGAAGTCTCACAATTAGAACATTTTAATTGATCTGAAAACAAGTCTTTCAGTCAAAGATAAAAGTTAAAAGCTCAAAAAAAGACACAAACTACTAGTAAAGCCAATATGAGATTCAGTTTAAATAATTTTAACTTGTTAGAGTCATTTGTTTGTTCTTTGTGACTGTTTTCGCAAACAGGTTTTTTCTAGTGCGTTTAAAAAATGATTGACATTCATTTTGAGCAACGGTGTGCTATCAGGATTTGCTTCAGACTTAGACACAGCGCAACGGATACTTTTGCAAAATTTCAACACGCCTATGGAGACAGTGTTTTTTCAAGAGCCCAGGATTTTCGGTCGTTTAAGGCATTATCAGAAGGAAGAGAGTCGATTGAAGATGAATCACGCAACGGATGGTCTTCATCTTCAAGAACCGATGAAAATGTCGATAGAACACGGGATCTTGTGCGTTCAGATAATCGGTTGACAACAAGAATGATCGGGGAAGAGTTAAATTTGAATCACACCACTGTTCATCAGATTTTGACAAATGAATTGGGGATGAGAAAAATCTGCTCAAAAATGATTCCAAAAAACCTTTCGCAGGACACCAGGAGAGAAAGGTTTCTGGACTTTTTGGAATCGATTAAAAATGATCCCCATTTTATGGAACGTGTCATTACTGGTGATGATACCTGGGTGTTTGAGTACGACCCGGAAACCAAGCGCTAAAGCATGGAATGGCACACTTCAAGCTCTCCCAAAAAAAGCAAGAAGCTTCAAGATTTTTTGATAGCCAGGCAATTATCCACTAAGAGTTTGTGCCTCCAGACCAAACAGTAAATCAACACTTTTACAGAGAGGTGCTTGCAAAACTTCGAAAAAGGGTCATGCGTGTGAGACCAAACATCAAGAACTGGATGTTGCATCACGACAATGCGCCTTGTCACACAGCCATTTCTGTAAACGAGTTTTTAGCCAGTAATACACTCCTGTGGCTCCTCAGCCTCCTTATGGGCCTGACTTGAGTCCTTGTGACTTTTTCTCTCATCATTTTTTGACAAAAATAAAATGTATCTATTAAATGCTGACCTGAATGACTGGTTTAGAGACATTTGCGTTTAATATGTTCAGCGCAGCAACAAAGTTGTTCTTTGCGTTGCGTTAAATACACCGCAATATTTTTACCAGAAGAATCTGCAGTTTTGCCATGTGCCCTTAATATTAGGCCACTCTGTATAAGATTAACATGGTCTGGTCTATAGTACAGACATTTTTTTGTACGCCTATATAACACAGGCCCACAAAAAAAAGCTTGTAGTTAAAAGTTGAGGTACCATGCGGTATGTTTTTTGGCATGCTAAAATCCGAGGTCAGTATTCACCCATCACCCTTAAATTTTGACATAACCTCAAAATCAGACAAATGCGTTAAAACAGAAAGACACCAGATTGAAATCAGTTTTTATCGACATTGTGAGTTTTAGTGCATTAAAATACCTGGGGATATGTATTTTATTAATTTTGAATTTTTATAAGAAATGAATTTTTGACCCTTTGGGAGGTGTAATAAAATGCTGGGGGTGGGTGTGGGGGCGATTAGGGGGTTGAAATAAGTTTTGATCGATATTAACAGTTTTAGTGCACCGAAGTACCTAGGAATATGTATTAATTTTGAATTTTTATAAGAAATTAATTTTCAACCCCCTGGAGGGTAAATGGGGGTGCCGAACGACAAGTGGACAACTAAAACTCATTTTTATTGTAAGATATTATTTTAGCACACCTAAATACGTAATATAAGTAAGGTCTACCTGCTGGGTTTTGAATCTTTTTTTTTGTGGGCTTTTCTTTTTAACGTATTTGTAAAGTAAGTGATTTTGAAGTTATGTCAAAATCTAAGGGTGAATTCTGACCTCGGATTCGTTTTTGGCACACCAAAAAACTGACTTTTTTTTGTGGGCCTGTGTAATCAATTAATTAATTATCATCGACGTCTTTTCTACCCCACTTCATCCGAACACAAGCCGAAGTGTCTTTCGTGCCCGCTCAAGTGTTCCGGCAAATGCCCGGAATCCTGACCCTTGTAACTGTTATTAACAGATGAATCATACGCAAGGGGCTGCTGATGTGGGGGGCGCGTAATCAGTAGAAATAAACGGTAAGACGAGGCTGGCGTCCCTCCGCAATCATGGCGGATCGGTGGGGTGGCCGTGCACGCGATGCCCTCCAAACAGTCCGGGGATAGATAAGATGCTGCCGGAGATGACTTGGGAGAATATGGAAACTGCTCGGCCCTCGGATAGCTCCGGGGTAGTCGTAGGTATGATTTATTATTTACCGCCAGATATGCTGCTCGGACATTTTTGATCAACCGAGGTTATTGAGTGGGTCGATAGTAGAGATAGCACTAAACCATAAATGTCAGCGTCGGACAGTGAACAGAGATTGTTTATATTAGGAATAATTCACGAAAAAGTACATACTTTCAGTTAGTCTAGCTGAAGGATATGCGACTCGTGTAACGTTACGATTCTCAAAATTGACTACTTTTACCGAGATAATGTTCGGCCGTATAGAGAGTAATGAATTAGTTCCATGTCGCTCAGTCTCTATTTGACCGGCGGCGGAGCTCGTTAAGGTATGAAGTTTTTTCAAAACAGGCGATTTCATCGGTAAGGTGATGTACTTACTTGTATTTTATAATGCTGATTAATAAAATGCAGCGATCCTCATCATTTTCTTATATATTCTCGCAGATTTACCGGACTTGTTGTCATTATTTTAACAGTATAGTAACTTGTTGTTATTATCAAGGAGTATATAACACATAAAACAACGCAATAACAGCGTGATTATGATCACGCATTATTTGTGTAATGCGTGATGTTATTTTCCTGAAATTTGTCATTTAACTTTCTGGTCAATCTACATTTCCATCTGTTTTTTTTTGCACAAGGTAACATCTATAATATTTGCGTTTAAATTTGCGTTATAGTTCTTTCTTTGCTTGATTGCTGTCTTTGTCATTAACTATCGATAACAGTTGGGTCTTCGCCAAAACGAAGAGATTATATAAAAAATAGTCAATCTTTAAATGGTAACGTAACCTCACTTTGTTGAAAGTTGTTTCTATTAATGTGTTCAAACCTATTCATAAAAGTAATCATGGAAAGGGGTAAGAACAAATGTTAATGTACTAGGTACACGAATTTGCAAGATATTTAAGAAATAAGATGTTATTACATTTTATTCCATATGACGTATATTGACCCATTACTTCAGTGATCCCTTTGCCCTCTTTAGTTAAAGGTTGTCTTAAAACAAAGAGTTCTCAAATCTTAAAAACACTGTTACAAATTGTCACACGCGTAAAATATACTAAGCTAAGCACCACCATGGGATTTACCTAGCGCATGTATACGAGGTGTGGCTATTAAATAACCGAACTGATATCATAACACTTTTTATTCGTTACCTATTACAGTAGCATCTTTTTCTCCTTCAATGTACTCCCGATTAAAGATCTCTTGGCGATCTCTAAACCGTTCCATATGACTTTTCTATTGTTGAAAGCAGTGCTGGAAGTCCAATTTTGTCAGTTGGTTCTGAACCTCCGTCGCTTTTGCTTTAACCGCTTCCACACTTTCGAATTTTGTCCTCTTCAGCGCCGATTTGACCTTGGGAAGTAAAAAAAGTCACAGGGGGGTAAGGTCGGGCGAGTATGGTGGATGTTCCAACACAGTAATGCCGTATTTTGCAAAAAACGCCTTCACAGACAAAGAATGGGAGGAGTTTTGGCACCATTTTTTGCGCAAACTTTGTGCATGTTGAACGATTCATAAAAAATCTGGCGAACACATTCTTTGTCGATTTCTGTCCCTTCAGCAAGCCCTCGGATGCTTAGATGACGATCTTCGCGGATTAATTTACCAATTTTTTCAATGTTTTCGTTCGTTTTTGACGTTGAAAGCCGTCTGGGGAGCGGATCGTGTTCGGTCGTTTTACGTCCCTCATTAAACAGTTTAAACCAGTCAAAAACTTGTGTGCGGGATAAATATTAATTCCCGTACACTTCTTTTAACATTGCATAAGCTTCTGGAAAAGTTTTCCTCAGTTTAACAAGAAACTTGAGATTGACCCTTGCTCCATCTAAACACTTAACATTTTTTTCGACGCGTCACTGGTACATAGACTAATTAGAACGACTGGTACAGTTAAACTGAGCGACCCACTGGCTTATCAAGCGAGCTCAGGGTGGGGAAAGTATAACCATACACAGTTCTGTTTAAACTTTTCGCGACACGCACGCAGCGCGCTGGTAGCTGCATCAGTTCGGTTATTTAATAGCCAAACCTCGTATCCGTCAAAAATTTGTACTAAACGCTTCTTAGGAGAGTCACGGACGAATAAATGATCAGCAGAAAAAAAGTAACTACGTCTATGACATGTATATGTTTTTAGTGTTGCCAGGTAGTGTTTTTTTAAAGATATCTTTTAAATATATTTTAAAAATATGTTTTACTAATTAAGTATGGTCCGAACTTTGATCGTTTATTGCTATCTCTAGCCGATAGATAGAGGTTTTCGAAATTACGCGACTTAGTTTTAGATGGAAAACGTTGCGTGGCAAATACAATAGACAATAAAGTTAAAAATGTTCCTGGTAATCTTTCTATAATGCGTTTCAAATGTATTCAGCCTCATTTTCACCCTCTTACAGAAAAATGGCTGCCATTTTTTCACATATGACTCCTTGTACTGTTCACTGTAATATGTAGAGGCCGGCGAGACAGTTGCAGTGACGTAGAAAACAGGGTCGGCTTGAGGGTGGTATGTAAAATATTTTGTCGTTATCCTGACGAAACTTTGTTACCTTCTTCTAAAATTAGTCCCTAGATTAACCCGTTTCGGCCGAAAACGCCACTCCCGGTACATCGCTTTTCAGCGCCTCATAACTAATACTATATATTATTATATATAAAACTATAGACATATTTTTGAACTTTAAAACGTGCCCGTTCCGATGGTGTCCATGAAATTCCTCCAAAAAATTATTGATTCTGAAAAAAAGGCAGTTTAAAAAAAACACGATTTTTTTGCAGATTTCTTTTTAATCAAATTTTCAAGAGATTTCCGGTCTGCAATGGACCTGGAACCTCACTAACAGGTGGAATAAATGTTTGAACTTTAAGTATACGTGGTTTAAAGATCGATTTTTTGCCTTATGCGTTCAAAATGGCGCCTGAACTGCAATATTTTTGCATAAAAATTCAAGAATTTTTTATTGGAAAATGATGCACTTTTTACAAAAAAATTGTCAAGACTAAAAAGTTCTTGAAAACACCCAATGAATACACTAGAATTTTTCAAAATTTTTTGAGCAATTATTTGGATTTTGATAATGGTCAATTTTTTCAAAATTTAAAAAATTGCTTAAAAAAAGTCTGAAATGCAAGTGCATTCCTTGGATGATTTTAAGAACTTTTTATTCTTGACAATTTTTTGTAAAAGTGCATCATTTTCCAATAAAAAATTCTTGAATTTTTACCCAAAAATTTTGCAGTTCAGGCGCCATTTTGAACGCATAAGGCAAAAAAATCGATCTTTAAACTACGTATTCTTAAAGTTCAAACATTTATTCTACCGGTTAGTGAGGTTCCAGGTCCATTGCAGACCGGAAACCCCTTGAAAATTTGATTAAAAAAATGTGCAAAAAAATCGTGTTTAAAAAACTGCTTTTTTTTCATAATCAATAATTTTTTGGAGAAATTTATAGACACCATCGGAAAGGGCACGTCTTGAACTTTAAAAATATGTCCCTGTCAAAGTATTCTGTCTGCAAATAGTATTACTCATAACTAATAGACGATTAGCAGGAATGAGCTAGACTCTTTGGTCGTTGGACATAAAACCTCAATAAAACCTCAAATAGGTACCTCAAAATCTTATATATCTGTGAAAGATGAAGTCAAGGGTAGGATTAATGAGATAAGGTCTAATACAAATATCCTGCTAAGTGTAAGAAAATGTCGAACAAGCTTCTATGCATAATCATAACAGTATAAAAAAAGTCGCTTCCCACTGTCTGTCTGTCCCTATGTATGCTTAGTTCTTTAAAACTACGCAACGGATTTTTATGCGGTTTTTTTTTTTAATAGATAGAGTGATTCAAGAGGAAGGTTTATATGTATAATACATGCATAATATAGTAGAGAAACACTGATAATTTTAGAGGTTTCTAATGTGCTGTCCTAAACACCGTGCGAAGCCGGGGCTGGTCGCTAGTAATATGTAGATTTATGAGGCGCTGAAGAACGATGTACCGGGAGCGGCGTTTTCGGCCGAAACGGGTTAAGTGTATGTTTTTTTTGTATTCAAAACCGATCGAACTCAAAGCTGAACACGCCGGATGACTTCCTCGCGCGTCTTGCGCCTCCACGGCCGCCGCCGGCCCACCCCACAACTCTGGCAGGCCCCCGAGAGCGTCTAACTTAACCGCCATCTGAATTATTCATCGTGCGGAATCTCGAAACTGACGCGGCCAACTCTGATGATTTATTCGACGACTTCAACAAAGCGAGAGCGGCCCCTCGGCGGCCGGGGGCGGTTTTCCTCCTCTCTCCGGGGCGCCGCGCCGTCAGGTTGGCATCTCGGCTCGCGACCGGAGGCGGCGGCCGGCGTCGCGGCGCCGTAGATATAAGAAGGCGTTATTTATTGCCGCGTTTTTCAATGGGAATTATGGGAAATGCCGGGGGGATGAATCGGGGGAGGGGCCCGCGGCGATTTTTTTGCTGGTCGTAAATTTTAAAGCGGCGTATTTTGTATAATAATAAGGCTCCGAACTGGAAACATAGACGTAAACTAGATCCCGACGTTTCAAGTGGGGATTCTGCAGCTGTTCAAGTCGAATTTTTAAATTGAATCGCTTATTTCAGAAACAACCTAAGTCACATTTTGTCCAAATTGAGTATATCACACCAACATATACTTTTGGGGGTAACACCAGTGGCGGCTCGTCAGGGGAGGCAGAGGAGGCAGTGCCTCCCCCTGTGAAAATTGTAAATAAGTTTTTTTTTTTATAAACCTACTATACTTTAATTTTATTTAAAAAAAAATAATATTTAATATACTACCTATAATACTTTAATTACCTTTCATTTTTAAATTCATATATCGGGTAAAAAATTAATTTATGAAAATAAAAATATTAATAAATACATATATGTCAAAGGAGTTCCTGCACTATTATTTACAGCATATTAGCCGTCATAAAAGACACAGCGCCTAGTCTATCGCCGTGGTGGCAAGCCTCCGATGCCAATGTTTTCACATAGGTATGCATTTATAAGGAATTGGGAAGCGCAAAGCTTCGCAACTACCTGAGTTGCTAACAAATTTTACCCTTAACTTCAGTGGCATTAAAGGTCATTTATAAAACTGCTTAGCGGAGGCAAACACGCCCACCTCCCACCTCTCACACGTGACAGCGCAGAAAGCTAGTCATTTGATTTCATGAACCCAACGACCTAACCTATAAAAACTATCTTTTAGTGTTCTATGTTTTGAAAATTTTTGTTGGAAAGTGCCGTTATTCTTGCCGTTTTTTTTAAGTGTTTTGAGTAGTATAGGAGGGTAATAATTATTGAAAGTGTTCCATATTACTAACGTAAGTCATTATTTGAACATCTTATTTAATTAATTATACAAAATCATAATGGAGGAAACTGGCGGGTGTAGCAGTTTGTTTCATAAAAATAACAATACGAGTTGTTATGACACTCAAATATTCCAACCTGCAATGATACTGTTGAGTATCATATAAAGTACAAATTTAGTCGCCTGTCTTATGATGATAAATTATTTGTTAAAGATTTAAGAGTACCACTGCCAGTTCTAAGTAAAACTTTAATTAATCAGGGTAAGCCGGCTCGTAGTTTTGTTAATAAGTGCTATGATAAATGCAAATGGCTAAGCGGTTATTTAACTTTAAATAAATTATTGTGTTGCCCTTGTGTATTATTTTCAAATCGTGGAGAAGATGCTTGGACAGACTCTGGATTTGATAAAATCTTAAAACTTTATCTCGTTTAGTTGACACATTCAAAAAGTCAGGAACATATTAGTTGTGTTTGTAAATTACGTCTTTTAGGTAAACAAAATATTATGAAAGTGATCAATTCAGTCCGTCAAATCTAAATTGACGCAGTCCTGGGAAAAATCTGTATTTTATTTCACTGCATCTTTTAATTGTAAAATAATTTGACGGAATCTCTACACCTTCCCGATGGTGGAAAATATATTAGGTACATTATGTTAGACAAATGTACTTAATATATTTTATTGACCAAGTAGAGGTCCTTCTCCTAACTATGCGGCATATTAGGGTACTAACAATGTTTACCATCACAAAAATTTAGGAAACAAAAATTTTTACAAAATATGTTTGCCTCCCCAAAAAAAAAAGTCACGAGCCGCCACTGGGTAACACATGCTTAATTCAAAAAGAAGTCCCCTAAACATCCTTGGTTATATGGCGAATTAAAATATTCGTTTATTTCTGAAACCACCTTAGTCCCGGACTTTATGTGTTTCGGCACTAAACTGTCAGTGGTCATTTTGAACTTTTAACTTAACTTATAAAAGTCAAAGCAGTAATAATGTCGACGTTCCATAGTTTGTTGTTATTGCTGCTTATAAAAAAATGTTTTATTAAAAAAAACATACTTAATTCTGTAACTATTATGAACAAATATCAACCAACGACCAGTGCTAAAAACACTAATGATGGAGATCCTGCTACTAAAAGACGTAAAGGAATTAGAAATTCGGATAAATATCAGCGTACTGTTATCAGAAACTCTAGGGTTGAAGAAAATTATATTATTAATATAGTATATTAAACAATAAATATACTAGCTAGGAATTATTATCATACTAACAATACATTATTATCATATCATTTTTTATTTGAATTGAATTAATTTTATTTGAATAAAATTATTATTTAGATATACTTTTTTTTACTTTTTTAAAGATAATACATTATTTAAACATTTTCAGCAGCAGGCTCTAAATATTCAAAGCAGTTTCCTGACAAAATAACCCCCCAAAATTACCAATTTTTTATGTAAGTACTGAATATGTAGCGCCTTCTATGTTCAGGAAGCAAAACTACTCACTCAGCATTTCTTGTCGAAGAAGAACATCGCCATTAAAACAGTTACCTACTCATAATTCAAAGTTGATTTACTTGAAATTGTGCATCTTATAATAATACAATTTACACTCAATATGATTTATGTTCTTTTTTTGCCAATATTGTATTAATCATCCACATATTCTAGTAATTAGTAGCTTACTTTAGAAATAATACGAATCAATATAAAAATCTTAGACATTGTAGAACACTGTAGTAGGGAAGTAATATGCATGTAGGTATCTATTTAAAAACTTGATCGCATTATTATTGAAAAAAAACGGAATCTATAAAAATTGTTTACAACACATTTTTTCTTCGTTGTTATAAAATGGAAAAACAAAAAAAATAAGTTTTTTTTTAAGATTAGTATACGAGGTGTGGCTATTAAATAACCGAACTGATGCTGCTACCAGTGCGCTGGGAGCGTCTCGCGACAAGTTTGAACAGAACTATGTCTCGTGGTACTTCTGCACCCTGAGTTCTCTGGACAAGCCAGTGGGTCGCTCAGTTTGACTGTAGCAGTCGTTTGAATTGGTCTACGCACTAGTGACGCGTCGAAAAAAATGTTAAGTGTTAAGATGGAGCAACGAGTTAATCTCAAGTTTCTTGTTAAACTGGCGAAAAATTTTACAGAAGCTTATTCAGTGTTAAAAGAAGTGTACGGGAATGCATGTTAATCCCGCAAACAAGTTTTTGAATGATTTAAACGGTTTAGAGAGGGACGTGAAACGACCGAAGACGATCCGAGCCCCGGACGGCCCTCAACGTCAAAAACAGACGAAAACATTGCAAAAATTGGTAAATTAATCCGCAAAGATCGTCGTCTAAGCATCCGAGGGCTTGCTGACAGGAATCGACAAAGAATGTGTTCGCCAAATTTTGCATGAATCGTTCAACATGCGCAAAGTTTGCGCAAAAATGGTGCCAAAACGCCTCACTTCCGAGCAGAACGAATCAAGAAAGCACATTTGCGTTGAAATTCTAAACAACATTGACACTGATCCAGGCTTTTAGACGCGGTGATTCTGAACCAGCTGACAGAAGCTAACTTCCAGCGTTGCTTTCAACAATGGAAAAGTCGTATGGAACGGTGTAGAGATCGCCAAGGGGAGTACAAGTTGCGAGAGTTGGGAGTACAAGAAGGCGAAAAAGTTGCTACTGTAATTGGTAACGAATAAAAAGTGTTATGACAGCAGTTCTGTTATTTAATAGCCACACCTCGTATCACAAGAAAGATATTTTGTTAACTCTGTGTAGCCACTAAACTAGAACTAAATTATCTAGTCAAATTTTCAGTTAGATGAATGAGTTATGCAACAAATAAAACATTATAGTGAATGATATCGAAATCATTCGAAACAACTTTTAGATGCTTGAAGGTATAGATTTTGATTAAAAAAATGTCTTCTCTACGGCATAATGGATACTAGCCTTTAAATACAGTAGCTTTTACCTACTAAATTAGCTGGTAAAAATAGGTACCAGCTTAATAACAAAAATTGAATTAAATTTTTCTCTCAAACAAAACTTCAGTAAAAAGGAAAACGCCGAAACTGTGCCACCAAATCACCTACAAAATACTAAAACCGACTATTACCTTCCTTGCAGGTACACAAGGCACTTTCCAAACACAACAAGCACACGTTCCACGATCATCTCGCGAGTAACATCGACAGGAAACTAAAGCCACCCCACAAAAAATATTAAACCGCGACTCCAACGGTTTTTCCAAACTAGTTTCTTTGATAAAGGGCATCATCTCGCACCGCGTAAATCCCCGTAACGCAGTGGACAGTGGTCACCGGTTGCAGAACTGGTCCAGCGGGTCTACGGACGCAGCTTCCCGCGGGAACATCTGCCGCGACACGCGTTTGTTGAATCTGCGGTAACCACCTGAGGAACTGGTTCCTAACCGACGGGGAATTTTTTTTTATCGATCATCGAGTTCTATCCGAAGGTATTTCAAACACATTACAAGCATGTACGCCTTACAAAAGCACGTATTTGTACTAATGGAAAATATTTTGATGGAGAGCGTTGATTCCACACAAAAAAAGTTTCTGACCTGGAGGTCTTACTATGTGTACTATTTGTGTTTGGGGTCGCTGAATCCGAATCCGGAGTCAGTTTCATCCCAGCACGTCTGGGTTCGGCCATAACCTCAAAAAAAACACCCTCAAATTTGCTGTATCCGTTAAAACCACTAAACCTATGGCTCCGAAACCTTATAATCCTATAAGAATAACCAACTGACCCCACAACCTAATAACTCCGTAACCCCATTGCCACATAACCACATAACCCCATAATCACATAACCACATAACCCTAAAACCCGGTAAAAAAAGTTTCTGACGTGGGGGTCTGACTATGTGCACTAGGTATATGTTTTTGGGGTCGCTGAATCTGCATCCGGGGTCAGTTTTATCCCAGCACGTTAGAGTTCGGCCATAACCTCAAAAAACACTCTGACATTCACCATATCCGTAAAACCATAAACCCAATGGCTCTTAATCCTCATCATACTATATTACAATAACCCAATAACCCCACAGTCACATAACCCCACAGCCACATAACCACATAGCCACCTAACTACATAACCTTATAACATGATGCTGTAATCATGTAATGCAATCTCTCACAATGAAACTGATTTTACAGTTCTCAAGCAAATATAGGTACACCATAAAGAAATCTATAAATAAATAAATATGTAAATAAATTAATGATTCCCAATAAATAAATAAATCTATTAATGAATAAATAAATCTCTGAATAAATAAATGAATCTGGTAATGCAACATTACGTAATCCAACGCAATGTACAACCATTGGGTTATTGTATTATAGGATTATGATGTTTCGGAGCCATAGTGTTTGTGGTTTTAACGGATATAGCAAATTTGAGGGTGGTTTTTGAGGTTATGGCCAAAACCCAGACGTGCTTGTATGAAACTGATCCCGGATTCGGATTCAGCGACCCCAAAAACACATAGTGTGACCCCCAGGTCAGAAACTTTTTATAACTCCGTAAATATTGAACATTTAGATTATTCCTCTTTCCAGTATTCTCTCAATATATTATACTTTCGAAATAAGAAAAAAAAAAAAAAAATCAATTTTTTGAAAATTGTAAAGGGTTTTTCTCCCTTAAACACCTTCTTAGCAATAGGCAATTCATTCAGGTAACATACATATATGTGAGTTAAGAGAAAGGTAACAGTGTAAAGGCATTAAAGAAAGGTGTGTAAATTAAGTACTTAATGAGATTGATTTCTTAAATTTTTTTATTCGAATAGAATTTCAATTCCGTATTGCCTCCTTCAAAATAACTTCCTTGGGAAGCCACACAACGCTGGAGACGGTTCTTCCATTCCTCATAGCTTCTGGAACTGGAACCTATATTGGAAGAGCCTTCAGCTGGTCGGTTACAGCTGTTTTAATGTTTTTTATGGTCCCAAAATGACGTCCGTTGAGGTGCTTTTTCAAACTCGGAAATAGAAAAAAATCACAAGGACTCAAGTCAGGCAAATAAGGAGCCACAGGAATGTTTTTACTGGCTAAAAACCCGTTTACTGAAATGGCTGTGTGACAAGGCGCATTGTCGTGATGAAACATCCAGTAGTTCTTGATGTTTGGTCTCACACGTATGACCCTTTTCGTTTTACAAGAATCTCTCTGTAAAAGTGCTGATTTACTGTTTGGCCTGGAGATACAAACTCTTTGTGGACAATTCCCTGGCTATAAAAAAAGCAAATCAGCATGTATTTGATCTAAGACTTGCTCATTCTTGCTTTTTTGGGTCTTGGAGAGCTTGAAGTGTACCATTCCATGCTTTGGTGCTTGGTTTCCGGGTCGTACTCAAACACCCAAGTCTCATCACCAGTAATGACAGGTTCCATAAAATGGGGATCATTTTTAATGGATTCCAAAAAGTCAAGATGTTCTTTTGTTTCTGGGAAAGGTTTGTTGGAACCATTTTTTGTGCAGACTTTTCTCATACTCAATTCGTTACTCAAAATTGGATGAACAGTGATGGTGTGATTCAAATTTAACTCTTTACCGATCATTCTTGTCGTCAACCGACGATTTGAACGCACAAGATCCCGTATTCTATCGACATTTTCATCGGTTCTTGAAGATGAAGGCCTTCGGCTGCGTGGTTCATCTTCAATCGACTCTCTTCTTTCTGAGAATGCCTTAAACCACTGAAAATCCTGGGCTCTTGAAAAAACACTGTCTCCGTAACTGAAGCAAAACATGATAGCATACCGCTCAAAATTAATGTCACTCATTTTTAAAACGCACTAGAATAAAAAACGGTTTACGAAAATAGTCACAAAGAACAAACAAATGACTCTAACAAGTTCAAACTTGTACTGAAGGTGCGTTACATATTAATCTATAGCCCTTCCAAGTATCGTCTCCGCAGTGTCGCTAGATCGGGCGCCACGTTGCCAGTCTCATTACTCAATTTACACACCTCGTATTTCTTTTTTACCAGGGCCAAAATAAAAAAAAGAACTGTGTAAGAAATTTAATTATTGTATGTTTTACAAACAAAAAAAAATCTCGTTGAGATCTTTGGTTTCTTCACCTTTAGCACGTTTACTTATAAAACAACTTAGTATACCTACCTATACTATAAAAAATACTAATTAAAAAAAATTAGTTAGAAAGATCAGGAAAATTTTGCCTACGATTGTAAAATGTGGGACAAAAACACTAAAAAAAAAACAAATTCTTTGGAAAAATGAAAGAAAACATGCTCCACATAAAAATATACTCGTATTTTGACAGGCCAAATACATTTTTTTGTAATTTACGAGTAGAATTTTTATCATGGCTCATCTTCTTTTTTTTACCAGGGCCACTCGGCCCTTTGACTACGGTCCTGTATCGAAATACATCTTATAAGAAAATTACAAATAAATTTCTCAACTAATTAATACTGGATATTGCGTGTAGTCAGATATTTCAAAACAGTTTATTTATTAAGTGAGTTTTAATGCTTTTTTTGCCATTCCGCAAGGACATTCAGACAAAATCCTCGGAATAATACTCGCCACACAGGCCGAGGAGTGTATTTAGCGGAATCGGCCTGCCTTTGTTCCGTTTCGCGGCGGTGTAAAGCGCTCTTGAATAATTTGCCTAACCTAACCTAAAGCCGTCCGTCACACAAAAGACCTGCTCTTCCAGAGCAGCCGGTGTGAACGGGACTCGCTTAATGTCGGCCGGGGGACCCAGGAATTACGACCCGGCGGCGATACTCTCTTTCTCCGCCGGTCTCGGCGTCCCTCGCGATCGCTATCCGAAGGAGGCCATGTTATGGGCGGGGCGAGCGCCCGAACCTCCCCCACCGCCTCCCCTACGCCCCCTCCAGACGTTTTTCTAGCCCTTGCGGCAGCTAGCGCTACCCCCGTCTAGTGGAGAAAAAACGAAGAAATGCGCGCAGTTTTAATATTTTTGCCTAGTTAGGCTACCGCGTGCCAGATGGCGATCGCCGCGTAAAAACGAAAGAAAAACGTTCGCCGACTTGTTGCTCTCCCAGGTGCCGCGGCAACGAAAGGCATAGTGGCCCAATCAACGGGGAGAAAACCGGTCACTAATTGTTATCAGCAAACAAAAAATATGGTCGAATAGAGAAATGAATTCTAAGAAAGATAGCGTTTTTTGCTACTCGAGTTTTAATGGCGAACATAACCAAAAAAATTCGCAAAAGTCAAAAAAACGTTTTTTTTTGCAAATAAAAAAAGCATTAAGTCCTACACAAGAAAGTTAAATTAGAAAGTTGTAGGTCTTAAAAATGCGCGTCGAATGAAATTTTAACGAAAAAAATCGGTTGATAAACATGTGAGAAAAATTAAAAAAAAAGTAAAAAAATCGCGCTTTCGTATTTTTGTTGTATAAATTCCAATGTTGTTTAAACAGACTTCTTGTTAACTACAAATATAGCCCAAGACAAGCGGAAAATGATCCTTTTTTTCAAAAATCCAAAAAAGTTTTATTTTTTCGAGTTATAATGATTTAAAAAAAATACGTTTTCAGAAATCAGCTTTTACAGAGGCAAAAATGATCGTAAAGAAACGATCCTGGGCTCATTTTATTCGCGAAGACTTGTACTTTCATGCTATGAAAAAACCAAATCACCTTAATTTAATTTTTGCATAAAAAAATGCATTGTAAAATTGTATTATTTTTTTCGAACCGAATAACTTTTTTAATTTTGGTTTTACATTTTTGGCCGTTGCATATTTGAAAACTGGCATTCGAATTTCGAAATTCGATTATTCGTGTTTTCAAATTATTCGAAAATGTTCGAATTATTCGTCAACTTTTCGAATTTTCCGAAATTTTTAAATAATTCAAATTTCTCAGAAAAATTTTTGAAAAAAAAATTAAAACCAATTTTTGTTTTCGATTTTTTCCAACGAGTAATGTTTTTGAGCAAACAAATATGGATTGTCGCCAAAAAAATCATATTGAAGTCGAAAAAATGCATGAAAATCGAAAAATTGCTTGTTATAGTGATTTTTGGCCTAAACGATAAATTTAAACCTTCGGGCCACTAAGAAAAAAAATCGCAGCGCTTTGCAACTTTAAAGGTTTTTTGAAGACATTTAAAGAAGGAAGAGAGGGTGATTTTTAATGATACAACAGACAAATAGAAATTAACGGACGTTTCAGTAAACAACGGCACAGTGATTAGTTCGTTGAGCAACCACCAGATGGCGTAACGCTTATATTGAACTCCCTATAAGTATAGGAACTAGAAATACAAGAATTTGTGGCGATTTCTCATTGCTTTCTTTTTTAACCCGTACAGTTTCAATTTGTTTGCTTAGTTGCCAAAAAAGTACATTATGAGAGCATGAATAATGACGATGGATATAGCTAGATACTAGATATTCAAGATACCTACATTATTGTAAAATTAGCCGATAATTGGGTGGTATACAGTGCTTATGAAAATCCAGTGCAACAGGTCTGCTATCCGGTTTTAACGCACCAGTTACAAAATGTACCACCAAATGGCCACATTGGTCAGTTGCTTCGCCTGTACTGAAATACATATAGTTGTCTGCAATTTTGTAACGAATTTATTACACTACGTCCCTGAAAATCTCGGCAACGTACCTGTTTCTCAGTGTAGTCGAAGAAGGTAATTTTCGGTCCTTGTATTTTTCGAGAAACTACCGTACAATGCGCCAAAAGTAACTTTGCCCCTGGCCGCGGAAGATAAAAGCTGACGTTGGGCTCATTTGAAACAAGTTCATCAGAAAAGTGCAAATAGCCTATGTACTATCGCGTGTTGATATACGAGGTGTGTAAATTAACTAATGAGACTGGCAACGTAGCGCCCGATCTAGCAACACTGCGGAGACGGGACTTGGAAGGGAGGTAGGTTAACACGTAATGCAATTTCAGTAAACGTTTGAACTTGTCAGAGTCATTTGTTTGTTCTTTGTGACTGTTTTCGTAAACCGTTTTTTTCTAGTGCGTTTTAAAAATGAGTTACATTAATTTTTGAGCAACGGTGTGCTATCAGGTTTTGCTTCAGACTTGGACACAGCGCAACGGATACTTTTGCAAAACTTCAGCACGCCTACGGAGACAGCCTACGTTTTTCGGTGGTTTAACGCTCAGTTTAACTTTAATTCTCAGAAGGAAGAGAGTCAATTGAAGATGAACCACGCAGCGGAAGATCTTCATCTTCAAGAACCGATAAAAATGTCGATAGAATACGAGATCCTGTGCGTTCAGTCGTCGTTCAGTCATCGTCGGTTGACGACCAGAATGATCGGGGAAGAGTTAAATTTGGATCACACAACTGTCATCAGATTTTGACTAACGAATTGGGGATGAGAAAAATCTGCGCAAAAATGGTTCCAAAAAACTTTCGCAGGAGAGAAAGGTGTCTTGACTTTTTGGAATCGATTGAAAATGATCCCCATTTTATGGAACGTGTCATTACTGGTGATGAGACTTTGGTGCTTGAGTACGACCCGGAAACCAAGCGCCAACGCATGGAATGGCACACGTCAAGCTCTCTAAGACCCAAAAAAGCAAGAATGAGCAAGTCGAAGATCAAATGATTGCTGATTTGCTTTTTTTGATAGTCAGGAAACTGTCCATATAGAGTTTGTGCCTCCAGGCCAAACAGTAAATCAACATTTTTACAGAGAGGTCCTTGAAAAACTTCGAAAAATGGTCATGCGTGTGAGAGTAAACATCAAGAACAACTGGATGTTGCATCACGACAATGCGCCTTGTCACACAGCCATTTCAGCACTGCTATGAGGAATGGAAGAACCGTCTCCGGCGCTTAGTGGCTTCCCAAGGAAGTTATTTTGAAGGAGACAATATTGAATTGCAATTCTATTCGAATAAAACAATTTACAATAATCAGTCTCATTACTTAATTTACACACCTCGTACATACATAGATTGAGGTAAAATATGTTTTATCTATAATGGGAGTTTCGCTTAGGTAAAGTCCGAATTCAGCTATTGATACATTAGCGTGTAAATTTGCTTATCAAGTGCAGAACATCATTATACATCGTGTATTTTAAGGTAGACAAAGACAAACAACAAATAAATAGAAACTTATAGTTCGTAACTGGGTTGTAATCAATTTAACTTTGGAACTGATAGGGTGAAATTGGCATGTAAATGGTTTGCGTAGGGCTTGCGACCACATTAAAGGGAGGGGCTCTAGTGCCCGCGGCGTTTTTTCTCAAAACGCTAAATTAACTAACTGATCTAGTAAATTTCGGACGGAGTTTCACAATCGCGTTTTCGATACTTTCTCTACACTGGGAGAAAATGTAATTTGGGAAATACAACTTAAGGAGTAACACTACCTTGTGGGAACAAAATCAAGGCTCATTTTCTCGAATGTATTGCAGAAAGGCAAAACGGTTTATTGAAATTCGTTTTTTTATACATAATTACACATCTCTTAAAGTATACAACAATATTTTTTTAAAGTCATTTAAAAAACAAAATGGCGGCACGACAGTTCTCGGAATGAAACATATTTTTGTATGATCTCCCTGGCCGTAAACCTACAGGTCGCAATCGTGCATCTAGAACAAAAAACCAAAAAAGATTTTGAAATTATATCGAAAAATGTAGTCAACGACCGTAGAACTTTTCAAAATATTGATTTAAAGAAAATGGCGCCAGTTTAAAGAAAAAAATACATTTTTTCAGAAAAAATCTGCCGAAAATCAGTTATATAATCGGTAAATTTTCATAAAACAAAGGGGTCTACGGGCGTTCACTAGAAAATTCAATCTTTCAGCTACAGTTAAAATTTCATGTCGGTTGGTTGAAAATTGTAGATGTAGATAGCTTTACGGCCAGCTCGAAAAACATGGTTTCGAGAAAAACGCGTTTAACGTTTCACGTTTTTCTGGCGTTAGCAGTTGGTCTAGCTTGAAAATTCGAGTAGTAGAGACATTTAACGGTATCATTTTGACGTTTTATCCTACTGACATAGGTATACTATGTTTACTAGGGTGATTTTTTTTCAGTCCCCACTTGAAATTTTGTTGAATATGTCGAAAAAAAAATCCCTGAAAGTTACAGCCCTTAATATTAATTTTAAGTACTTTCCCAAGGCGTGAAAAGATTTTCCATTTAAAATACACGTAAATCGAATTTTTTTTTCAAATTTCTGTAACTCAGTCGCATTTTATGCTATTACATTGGTATTGGTCGCGATTTACCCAGAATAAAACACTCTACAAAAGTGTCCATTGCAGCGAAAATGTAACTTATACTGGTGAGTTGGTACAGGTCGCTGAAGTTGATTCCTACCCAAAATTCTCGTTTTTTTTGCTGTTATCTCCGAAATTATTAATTTTACCAAAAAATGTAAATAAAAAATTTGTTGGAAATTTAATTTACTACAAAAAAAGGTAATACACATAATTGCTGAGATTAATATACCAAATTGCTGATATTAATATTTCTTGAGATATTAGACTTTAACTTATGAGTAGTACAACATTTTTACGGTTTATCAAAGCAAACTTTGCTTCGATGATTTTGTACTACTCATAAGTCAAAGTCTAATATCTCAAGAAATATTAATCTCAGCAATTTGGTCAATAGGACCTTTTTTTGTAGTAAATTAAATTTACAATAAATTTTTCATTTACATTTTTTTGGTAAAATAAATAATATCGGAGATAACAGCAAAAAAACGAGAATTTTGGGTAAAAATCAACTTCAGCGACCCGTACCAATTCACCAGTACAAGTTACATTTTCGCTGCAATGGGAACTTTTGTAGAGTATTATATTCTGAGTAAATCGAGACCAAGACCAATGTGATACATTGCATAAAATGCGACTGAGTTATAGAAATTTTCAGGCCCACAAAAAAAAGTGTCTGGTTCTGGGATGGAGACTTACTTTTTCTTATGTATTAGAAAGTCAAATGCAAGTATGTTCATGTGATTACTAAAGAGTTTCCACTTAGTCTTGATTTTAGACTGATTCAATCCACGTTATTCACGATTTTACCGTTAAAAACGCAATTTTTACAAATTCTTGAGGATGATCTTTGAAATTCATTTGTTAAACCAACTTTTTCATAACACATTCGGGTTTAAGAAATTAAGATACATAGGAATACGGTATTTTATATGTGACGCGAATCGTATTCCCATTTCTTTCAAGCTTTTATTACAAAAAACATCGTTTTCAGCAGTTTTTTGAGGTTATCTCCAAAATCCATTGGTTAAACCTCTTTTTTCATAGCAAATTCGGAATTCAGCAGGCCAAAATACGTAGAAACAAAGTGTTTTTGATGTGAAGCAAATATTTTTTTTGTTCTTCTCAAGCTTTTACCACCGAAACACGTCGTTTTCGACAGTTTTTTGAGGTTATCTTCAAAATTAGCTGCGAAACCCCAATTTTTTATGACGAATTCGGATTCAGCGGCGCAAAATACATGAAAATAAAAATTAGTCTTCATCCCAGAACCAGATACTTTTTTTTTGTGGGCATTTTTTTTGGTCTTCTCAAATTTTACAACCGAAACACGTCGTTTTCGACAGTTTTTTGAGGTTATCTTCAAAATTAGCTGCGGAACCCCTATTTTTTATGATGAATTCGGATACAGCGGCACAAAACATAAAAAAAAATAGTCTTCATCCCAGAACCAGATACTTTTTTTTGTGGGCATTTTTTTGGTCATCTCAAGCTTTTACAACCGAAACACGTCGTTTTCGATAGTTTTTTGAGGTTATCTTCAAAATTAGCTGCGAAACCCCTATTTTTTTATGACGAATTCGGATTCAGCGGCGCAAAATACATAAAAAAAAATTGGTCTTCATCCCAGAACCAGATAATTTTTTTTTGTGTCCTTTTTTTTGGTCATCTCAAGCTTTTACAACCGGAACACGTCGTTTTCGACAGTTTTTTGAGGTTATCTTCAAAATTAGCTGCGGAACCCCTATTTTTTATGTCTCTATCCCAGAACCAGACACTTATTTTTGTGGGCCTGTGTTATTTTTATCATAGTCGACCACTTTTGACGTCTGTTTTCAGGCTCTTCTGTTTTTGAATTTCTGACCCCCGAAACAAAATATTTTCCGAAGGAAATCCAAAAACCGATAGTCTCGAGCTCTCGCCAGAGATTCGGCGAACACCCCCTACAAAGCGCGTCAACTTATTATGTATTACTAAACATATCGATCGTGTTCATATTTCATCTAACACAGCAGTTCCTTTGTGCGCATTTGGGAGGCGCGGGGGGGACGGGCGGGCCGGGGGTGGCGCTGCTGGGGGCGAGAGGGCGCGGGGTAGGCGGCGGGCGGTAGAGCCGGATCCTTAGAAAGCGGAGAGGTCCTTAGAGAGAAGCCGTGCAGATATCCTTGAGTCCGGTATTGATCGGATCCGTCTTTCGTGCCGACGTCCCTTCGCCCCCGCTACCCCGGCCGCCCCTCGCCCCTCCTCGGCGGCTTAATTCCGACCCCTTCGCCTCATTACACTCTTAGGTCTGGCGCGCGATTTCCATCCTTACGGTATCTGATAATGTCCACCATCACGTCCGGCCGTTACATTTATGGGTCATCATCGTCCTCCTGCATGTACAGAGCGAACGGTACACCCCGCAAAACGCGACGCGGGGGTGGTCCGTTGTAGCGCTTCTGTATAATTGAATTCCTAAGAAGATTCCGCCGCCGACGAAATTACACTTTGTCCGGAATATCGGGGCCGTTTACTTAGAAACGCTCCGGGAAGCGGTGGACGGAGTTGCAATGGTCATTGGCTGCTTGAAGAGTCAGAAAGTCGGAGTATTTTCAGTCGGCACATGGCGAAAGGATGGGAGTTCAATTTAAGATCAATATGACGAATTTATAAGCTTTTCATTTTCAGCTTCCAGATTATCTGGAAAGCAGTAGATGGTGTTCATAATGATGATAATTTTTGGAGAACCAACTCCAGGGGATGCCAGTATTAAAAACGTGGCCACAAAGTTCGAAGCTTAACCCAAAGTTAAAACTAAATTCTAACCTACACACTTGCACTATTTATACTTAATTTGTCGCCACAGTTCACTGAACCGTAATATATGTCTTTGTTTATCAGAGCAAACAGTGGACTGGTGACATTTCTAGTTAATTTTAAAATATTTATGTCTATCTCATGGTTGTTGTCAAAAGCATGTTGGGAAACACAAGATTTTTCCGTTCTCCCATATTTCAAATGAGCCATGTGTTCTTTAAATCTAGTCAAAACAGATCTTTTTGTTTGCCCAATATACTTTTGATCATAGTCTTTACAACTTATTTTGTATATTCCTGACTTTTCGTTATTGTCGATTTTGTCTTTGGGGTTGCCCAAAAGCGTCTGTAGTTTATTTTTAGACTTATAAACCAAATTGATATTGATATTTTTAAAAACTGTGTCTAGTCCGCGGGTGAATTTAGATTCATATGATAACGAAACAAACTTCGAATTGTCAGTATCTCTACGAAAAATCGTGGAATTGTACAGGGTTCTCTTAAATTTATACTTCCTTATTAACGTATCTATTAAATGGACTGAGTAACCGTTATTCTTAGTTATTCTCTCTCTACTGAGGGGAAAACTTAACAAACGGTGAATTTGAAAATTAAAACGTGCCATTTTATGTTGAAAAGTGTGGCGTGAATCGTTGGGAATATATCTCTTAATTACTAATATAATAACTCAAATACATAATACATAATACCCACTCCAGGACCAAAGTTAAACTCCAAACTATCTTACAACATTCAACTTGAATAGGATAGGAGGGAAATAACCAATTGTTAGTCAGGAACACTGATGTGGTACACTGACGGGTTTAAGACGAGTTTATGCTATAAGTCTGAAATATAGTAGAACCGAACCACTGGGGAAATTTGAAACTTTGACAGTATTAGTAGCTACCTGAGCTTATTTGGAAAGCTATAGACGGGGTCTCTATCATCAACAATAATTTGAAGAACCGGGAAATCAGTGTATATCAGTATATGGGAAAAGCCTGGGAAGGTCTGAGAATTTATTTGAAAAATCACGATGACGAATTTATGATACTTCTTCCTCAGTTATCTGAGGAAGAAGTGAACGGGGTCCCTATAATAATCAAAAACTTGGGGAAGTCAGAGTATTTCAGCGCATGAAAAGAGTCGGGGAATTCATTTGAAAAATCACTATGACGAATTTGTGAGATATTTTCAGCTACCTGAAATAACACAGCCCCACAAAACAAAAAAATGGAACTGCTATCGAGACACCTGTATTCCTATGTAATTTTCGACGCTGAATCCGAATCCGAAGCCAAAAAAATCGTACACCTTCGAAATCAACCCCTAACGCTAAAAAACAGGGTAAAAATGACTTAACACTTCATGATTAGTCTTAAATCTTAATAATTCCAATTAAATATAAGTTCAAGTATATAACGCATAAATATAGAGTTAACACTACTTTCCATTGAAAATCATGAGTGGGTGAAAACTACCCCTCACACAACAGAAAATTAAAAAAAAAAACAGTGGTTGCAAAAAAAGCTTCGATGCCCAGTTATTTTAGAACAATATGTAACTGCATTAGTCTCGATGAGATGCTGAAAAACTACCCCCATAGAGTGGCGGAAACTACCCTTAAATTACAGTTGCTTAGATAATTCCTAAGAAGAATTCTCTGAAAATACTATTACTTATTTATATGACCTCTAAAAAGAATCGTCTAAAAATTCAGAAAAAACATCTATATAATTTTCTGATTATATAGTTTTTTGACCAGCCGGCAGGTGGCGCATTGACAACCGCATACGAGTGTTGAGGATCTGAGGATTAAGTATACGTCAAGTTGGGCTCTTTGTTACGCTTCATTGTTTCTGTTATTACCTTTTTTTCTCTGTTATATTGTTAAGTTTTTTTTTTGATATGATTGGACCTATGATAGCACTGATGATTGGATCTAATTGAATTAAGACTACGGGTAAATTTTTGCTACTTCATAATATGGGTACTTTTCAAGAACGTTGTCAAAGATTCTTCTTAAATAACAAAATGCAGATGTTTTGAGCTTTTCTAAAAGGTACTGCAACTATTTTTGAATTTCTTGTTATGTAAGGAGTAAATGTCATCCTCTCATGGGGATGTCACTGAATGACTTTGATGCAATGCAAGTATTCACCTCCAAACTGCAGTGCTGCATATCTATAGACAATTTTAGCATCGAATAAAATAGAAATCACGATGACATTTTTTACCCGATTTTACTTATAATTTAAATTTAGGGGTGGTTTCCGCCACTCTATGGGGGTAGATTTTGAGCATCACTGCATTTTTTTAAGTTTCCTGTTGTATGAGGGGTAGTTTTCACCCACTCGTGGGGGCGATTTTCAATGGAGAGTAGTGTTAACTCTGTATTTCTGCGTTATATACTTTAGAATTATTGAGTTTTAAGACTATTCGTGAATCGTTAAATCATTTTTATTGATTATGGGGATGTACGATTTTTTTTTGACTTGGGATTCGGACAGCGTCGAAAATTACATTGGGATACAGTTGTCTCGATAGCAGTTCCCATTTTTTTTATGGAGCTGTGTAATCAACAACCTGGAGAGGAGAATCTAGAATCAGAGTATTTCAGCGCATGAAAAGAATCGGGGAATTCATTTGAAAAATTCCTATGACGGATTTGCGAGATATTTTGATCTACCTGAAATAATCTGGGACGCAGTGGATGACCTTCGAAGCAATTAACTATCGTCCTGGAGCAGATTTAAACACAATCCTTCGTCGAGATCGGTACTAACGGATACATTTGATTTTCCATTCGCTGTCTCGTCTTGAGACCTCGGCGCGGGATCGAAGAGCGTCGTAGAAGGCCTCGCTTCCGTGCGCTCCGCGTGATCGACGTGTAGTTTCCGGTCCGACGCCTCGGCTCACATGAGCGGTTCCTCCAGGAACTCCCGCCGACGGTCGGCACCGGCCCTAAGCTGATTACGTGCTTTGTGCAGCCACTCTCGCATGGGCGGCCACTTTTTACGGGGCGCCACTACAATCGGTGGCATCTCGCCGCAGAGGCCGCCGCCGCCGCCACCGCCGCCACCGCCGCCCGCCGTTCTGGCCGAACGGATTCGGGAAAGATTTCAGACGAACGTACGTTTTAAACCGGAACATAAACGGATATACTGACAATTAAAATAATCTCGTGTCCGAGAAACTTGAAGAATTGCTCTATCAATTTCAGTTTCTTCCCTAGGACCAAAAAATATTGAGTCATGAGTAGTCAGGATCATTTTTGTGCATAGGAATTTCAAAACATTTATTTCTGCACATAAAAACAGGGTTAAAGTTTATCACCCTTGCTTTCTAGTTCTTTTCGGCGGGAACATTCCGATACATGGCTTCGCGCTAACGTGAATAATACCGACAACATGTTTGACCCGCTATAGGAGTCGGAACACCTGCCGTTTTTAGAATCAGGTCCGGCTCGGAATCGTTTCCGAAATATGTACATATCATTTCGTAGAACTTCGAGGTATGCAGAGCATTTTTAAACAGATAAGGCTCCAGCAAGTATTGTGTGTCATATTGCGTATCCGTTTTACACCGGGACATAAACGGATACATAGACACACACTTAAAATAATCTAGTGTCCGAGAAACTTGAAGAATTGCGTCATCAATTTCAGTTTCTTCCCTAGGACCAAAAATATTGAGTCATGAGTAGTCAGGATCATTTTTGTGCATAGGAATTTCAAAACATTTATTTCTGCACATAAAAACAGGGTTAAAGTTTATCACCCTTGCTTTCTAGTTCTTTTCGGCGGGAACATTCCGATACATGGCTTCGCGCTAACGTGAATAATACCGACAACATGTTTGACCCGCTATAGGAGTCGGAACACCCGCTGTTTTTTGAAGCAGGTCCGGCGCGGAATCATTTCCGAAATACATATCATTTCATACGACCTCGAAATATGCAGATCATTTTTAAACAGATAAGGCCTCAGCATGTATTTTGTGTGTCATATTGCGTGGTGAATGAATTTTGAGCGAATGAATCCATTAGAGCCAACGCTTGAAATTAACTATTGTGTGACGTCATACGTAAAACAAGGTTACGTCAGACCGCTGGGACCTTCTATGTTTAAAAATATTCTACATATCTACCAGTTTATAGATCAGAAACCTCCTACGAGTATATATAGGTATATAAATATAAATGTTTTAGTTATCTATCTAATATCTTTACATGTTTTTATGTCATTACTTGGGCCGGAGGGGGGGGGGGGCTAGGTTGTACATAAAGCTAAGAGGGGGGTCTTAGCGGAAATCTAAAGAGCAACGTTGCCAGCACTAACTGTAACTCTTAACTCTGCTTAATAAAAAAAGTCTTTATAAAAACCCTATATTTACAAAATGCATTGACGTACGATCAATTAACATAAGCCAATGTAATTTTCAGACCGCGTTTCGTATCGTATGATAAAGTTTACTGTTATTTTTTTTCAACCCAACTACTGTGAAATAATTTTAAACAGTTAATATTACTTTAAACAGCTGTGAAACAATTTTAAAATATCTAATTGGAATATTATGCTGCTATGACAACAGTGAAACAAGGCAGAACGAACGGTCCAATGGTTCGGCTTCGGCGTACAAAATTTTGGCGAATCGCAGACAGAACTGCATCTGCGCATGTCAAATTCAAACTGCGCCAGCGCTCGGGGACTAGATGTTTGTTGTCGTTTGGTTAATTTATATTTTATATTAGTATGATAGTATGCTAATAGTTGTTCGAAGGAGATGTACTGGCGTATGTGTTTTAACTTACACACATACAATCTACAATTTCAGCCATTGCCTTGGCAGACAATGTTGGGTTGTCATTGACGGTAACCAAAATATTTATGTCCCTCTGTTCGACCTCGTCATTTACCGGAACTGCATTTTTTTCTGTGGGATCTAGGTGAAGCTCAACCATGTTTTTCGAAATTTTTAACGATCCGATTAATAGTTGATATCGTCGGTGAGGGCTTATTGGGAAATTTTTCGTTAAAAATGGCTTTAATATCCCTTACAGACCGACCACAAAAATACCATTTCATTATTTGAATTTTTTCGTCAATGTGATAAATATCCATTTTTATTTTTATGAACGTATGTAGTGCTTCTACAATACGCTCGTAATAACGCACTTTTCTAATCAGGCACTAGACGAGAATAAAATATGAAATGGTATTTCAAATTTTAACTCAAACAGCCCTACCGACAAACCGGATGCCTTTCATACGCCTGCCCTAGCGATTGGATAGCGATTGGTTTTCACCTCATGTTTACATCTACTTAACAAAGAAGTTAAATTATCAAATACCCTTTATTCGGCTATGTGCGCATTAGGGTCCCTTTTACTGTATAGTTTTGGGTATATTATTGAGCATTAAAATTTGGTTGTTTTATTTTATGTAAATTAATGAAGTAAATTAAGTAAATTAGTTAATAACTTTATTTTATTTTATTATTATTTTTTGTTTTAGCTCTAGGTTAAGTGAAAGAGTAGCCTTGGCTAAACATCGCCTACTTGTAATCGTATTTTGTTTGTTTTTATTTTTTTTTTCTCAATAAAGACGATTATTGTTATTATTATTATTATTATCTATTCCGTTTCCACAGAGGCGTTTGTATACTAGTGGTAATAATTACTTTGTATGTTAAACATTTTTTGGGAGGTAATTGATCTGATGGCGTAATGGAAAAACAGCTACTGATCAAAATATCTGGAGCATGTATTGGATATCTTGTTAAGGTAGTATCACTCATACGCACAACATTTATTCAGTCTTTCCGACCCGTCGACGCATCAATTTACCTGTAAACTTAATAAAAAAAACCCCACGCTTGCGGTTTACGGTTCACTGCTCAACCCCCCTCGTAACGCTAATGCTAACGGCTTAGGTTTGTCCTTGCGATTATAGAACAAAGGAGAAAGTAGACCGAGTTCTCGGACGGGATTCAAATTAGTCACGGTGCAATTTAGTTCAAAACAAAAAAAAAAAAAGAAATACGGTCCGGATCTACTTTTCTATTTAGACAACAATTAAAAGGATTTGACGTGTGAGTGACGTTGGATACCGATCAGATGATAGATTTTCGTACTTTATCGAGAACGTGGAAAAATTCCTGGTGGATTTTTATAACTACGTAATACGAGGTGTGTAAATCAAGTAATGAGACTGACTTTTTTATTCGAATAGAATTATTACAATTCAGTATTGTCTCCTTTAAAATAACTTCCTTTTTTACTGCCTAAAAACTCGTTTATGGCACTGAAAGGGCTGTGTGACAAGGCGCATTATCGTGATGCAACATCCAGTTGTTTTTGATGTTTGGTCCCACACTCATGGTCCTTCTTCTAAGTTTTGCAAGAACAAACTCTTTGTAGACAATTCCCTGGCTATCAAAAAAGCAAATCAGCATGCATTTAATATCTGACTTGCTTATTCTTGTTTTTTTTGGGTCTTGGAGAGCTTGAAGTGTTCCATTCCATGTTTTGGCGTTTGGTTTCCGGGTCGTACGCAAACACCCAAGTCTCATCACCAGTAATGACATGTTTCATAAAATGAGGATAATTTTCAATCGATTCCAAAAAGTCAAGTCACCTTTCTCTCCTGATGTCCTTTTGTTCCTGCGAAAGGTTTTTTGGAATGATTTTTGTGCAGATTTTTCTCAATCCCAATTCGTTAGTCAAAATCTGATGAACAGTGGTGTGATTCAAATTTAACTCTTACCCGATCATTATTGTCGTCAACCGACTATCTGAACGCATAAGATCCCGTATTCTATCGACATTTTCATCGGTTCTTGAACATGAAGGCCTTCCGCTACTTGGTTCATTTTCAATCGACTCTCTTCCTTCTGAGAATGCCTTAAACCACCGAGAAACCTGGGTTCTTGAAAAAACACTGTCTCCGTAGGCTTATTGAAGTTTTGCAAAAATATCCGTTGCGCTGTGTCCAAGTCTGAAGCAAAACCTGATAGCACACCGTTGCTCAAAATTAAGGTCACTCATTTTTAAAACGCATTAGAAAAAACGGGTTTACGAAAACAGTCACAAAGAACAAACAAATGACTCTAACAAGTTCAAACTTGTACTGAAGGTGCATTACATGTTACCTACCGCCCGTCCAAGTCTCGTCTCAGCAGCAATAATTTTTTTCCAGCAACAATTTTGTAGGGAAGTTCTGCATTTCGCTAATATTTTTAGTTTCTGATCAGAATTCGTGGAAATTACGTAGGACCTTATATTTTAACCTAAAAAAATATCTGTTTGATAGGCGGGTTCTCGAAAAATTTTGACAGGAGAAAAAAAATACTGAAATATGTGTTTTTTGAACATGACCAAAATTTGGTTACTACACGGTCAAGCGGTATTTTTATATAATTTAATGGGTTTTTAATTGGTGGTTTTTCCAATTATTGCTATTTTAATAATAATACAGTGCATTTTAATTTCTGATCACATCTTGTGTGAAATTTAATTTAAACAAATTTTTTGCTCTAAAATGATAAGTTTACGAATTATCCAGAAGAGAAGGAAAAATAAACACGTTTACCTCAGCGATTTTTTTTATTACTTAAAGATCATTTCACGGACATTCAGAGACAACCTTTCCATCTGGCGCACTTCGAAATGATCATTTCTTATTCCAGAGGCATTCCAATGAAAATGCGGGATAATTTGGAAAAAGTCCAAACCGAAACAGATTACGGCTCGGTCTATACGTAGATAATGGAAGTGGGAGCGAACGGTCGTGTGACTGGCAAAGTTCTTTGGCGCTGATCACGAGTTTTAAGTACAAAGAGCGTCGGCGGACGGACGGACGGACGGACTCCTTTGTGTCGCGCGCGGGTCATTAGCTGCGCGTCAGCGCGGAACCGACGATGAGCATTCTTATACGGTACACTTGTCCCAAAGCCCACTGACTGACTCCTCTCGTTCTCCGGCCGGCCGTTTCAGCGCCGTGCAGTTTCTTTGACTCGTTAAAAATAACGCGGCTACGCCGGACGACGAGCAAAGGCTAAAGATAAAAAATTATAGAGGCGTCCCTTTAAAGAGAGAACGAAGGCGGATCTGAGAAAAGCGGACTTTGATTGTTCGTTTGTGAGGCGCCTGGGTGAGATAAAAAATTACGTGGATCAGATCAGAAGCCTAGATTGGCAAGTCAAGCAGTTAGTCTGGCCCTTCGAAACGGAGCAAACAGACAGCGGCTCAAAATGTTTCGTTGTGTCGTTGGAATGTTTGAGGCTCAAATTCTGATAACTTTTGTACCAGAGTATTGATTTTTTTTTGCTTCTGATAGGATTGCAGCTTGTAAAATTGTGCGTCTAATATGTTCAAGCTTTTGACGGTTTCCTAAGTATTTTTTTTAAGTTAATTTAAGTTTTCGCTTATATACTTTCGTTCCTTGGCATATTTTATATATCATATGCATTTAAGAAGTTGTAGCCTATTGAATTTCCAAAATTTTAAGCCCAACCCGAACTCTCCCCGTGTTATTGTTTTTTTCACTATTTTTTTACTTCGAAAGTAGGGCGACTATGATCATGAAATTTCTTGGAAGGACTGCTATTTGTAGTATGAAGTTATAAAAAAAAAATCAGCTCGATCCGTTATTAACTTTTCGAGTAATTAACGATCGAATTTTTTTGCAAGCCTTAATTAACAATGACGCCATTTCTTTGTTTATGGTACGATATTGACCGGGTTGGGCTAGAAAAATCATAAATCTCTTCAAGTTTGCGAGCCTTTTTGAGATTTTGAAAAATATTAATTTGGGCCACTTTTATGACGTTTTCTACGCGACTATCTTTTTTGAGCCCTTTTTTTATTAAATTACGCGTCTTGAAGCGTACTTTCAAGATATTATAGTCACATTTATGATTTTTCTAGCCCAATCCGGTCAAAATCGTACAATAAACAAAGAAATGGCGTCATTGTTAATTAAGGCTTGCAAACAAATTCAATCGTTAATTACTCGAAAAGTTATTAACGGATCGAGCTGATTTTTTTTAGTAACTTCATACTACAAATAGCAGTCCCTCCAAGAAATTTCATGATCATAGTCGCCCTACTTTCGAAGTAAAAAAAATAGTGAAAAGTGCCTCTACAAATTTCATTATCATAGTCTCTTTACTTTCGAAGTAAAAAAATAGTGAAGAAAAAGCACTTTTTCAACTTTAGCAGTCACTTGCAAGTTAACAATAGCACGTGGAGACTTCGGGTTGTGCTTAAAATTTTGGAAATTCAATAGGCTACAACTTCTTAAATGCATATGCTATATAAAATATGTCAAGGAACGGAGATATAAGCGAATATGTGAAAATATACGATTTTTTTTTCACAAATTGTTAATTTAAAAAATTAGCGGACGGTTTCAACTCTACAGATTTCGCGCATTGTGTCCTACGCAAAAAAAAAAATACATAGGAAACCGTCAAAACTAGACCTATATGTTTCAAGAACACATAAAACTCTCTGCCTACTGGACTATTGCTTGTATGAAAATATATCGCTAAAAAAGTAAAAGTGCAAAGTTTTCAAAGAACTTGTGACTCAAAGTGCCTAGACTCCTATTAAAGGAACATCTTTACAGTATCAAACAAATCTGACATGATTAACCTGATTAACTGAGCCATTTTGAAAAAAAAATCTTAGGCTTGAAAAATTAAAATTAGTTTGGAAACCAAAAATATAAAAACTCAAAAAATTATGTCGCATATAACTAAAAAAAATCACGGGTTAATATGCCTTTAGAACCCGCTGTGTTTTATTAAAATTTCATGGACAGTGATTTTTTACGAAACTTATAGTACTTAAGCATGGTAGAGTTTACATTTTTGTATGTTGTTCTCGGTTCAACTTAGAACTAGAAATGTTTCATGTGTAAGATTTTTTTTTTAAATGGCCCAGTTTGATACTCTAAATTTATTTATAAATTTATAATTGAAATTAAATTTATTATTTCCGAAGAAAATGGTATCAAAACCCCAGGATATTAATAAGAACTTGAAAAATAGTGTTCTTCCACAAAAAGCAATTAAAGAAATTCATGTTTGGGGAATTCAGGCTCTTCAAGCGATTATGGAAAATATTGTGTGTATTAATTTTATGGCGATGGGTGGTGTGGTAAGTAAAGCACTTTAGTCGGCCATATGTACAGTGATTTATTTTACATATTTACAAAATATGAAAGACCGGAGAAGTCCGGTAAATCGCGGAGATAGACTCCGGTGTGGAGCCGATGAACGGTAAAGATGAACTGTAAAGAGGGACTGCCGGTGAGTGACTGTCCTCGCCGGAAAGTCCCCTAAACGAACAACCAGATACCGACCTTTTTAGGTAGGTTCCCCGAAATCAGTCTCCAATAAACAGTTGTAAACTGAATTAGGGGAAATCCCAACCGCAGGTCAATTTGGGAAAACCAAACTATTATGCGGGTGTCTTTAACAGAAATCAAATAGGCTGTATAACGTATTTACATAAATCTACAAACGGTACATGCCGAAACGTGAGAATTAGGGTTTTACAGAAATTTACCTAAATAAGTAGATTCGTACCTACCACGTACATAATTCAACTAAAATTAGACCCTACCTATTAAATAACAATAGACCCTACAATTTCTTCCCTAGTTCTTTAGACAGTCAGCGTTTCATTAAAAAAAATCGGGCCAACTTTTTGGGCCAAATAATTGACCCAACACCATGAGAAAATCACGTAGCATGTGATGAGAGTCGCCTCAATCCACTGCCGACGAGAAGCCAATTGTGCGAATTATTTGATTGCAGCAGTCCCGTGTCAGCTGTCGTAAAACCTCCGCTGCATGGAATATTCTGTGAAGAGTCTCGTTTTTGCAAACTTCAGCGGCGACCAGAGTTGGGCGTCAACTTTTATTGCCAACCTCGACAAGTCGACAATATGTCGAGAATGTAGACAATGGGTAAATAATGAAAAAAAGTTGGGCAATTTTTATTTCTTGATATTTTGGTGTGGTTTGTCGTATTTCAGACAATTCTTATCATTCCTTTATCGAAAATGTGGTTTTAAATGAACAGTGGTCGGAATATGACACACATTTGAAGATTTTAAATTTGATTTACATATAAGACCCTTTTAAAAAAAAACTGGATCAGCAAGGTTACAAAGTCACAAGTAACTAAACGAACTTTTTTTTTTGCACGACATATTTAATTAGAGTCTATTGCTCAACGTTTTGCCATTTCTTGCTTCAGATTTCGGTTGTCATTTGGCATACGAGGTGTGGCTATTAAATAACTGAACTGATGCTGCTACCAGCACGCTGCGAGCATGTCGCGACAAGTTTGAACAGAACTGTGTCTGGTTTCCCTACCCTGAGCTCATTGGACAGGCCAGTGGGTCGCTCAGTTTGACTGTAGCAGTCGCTTGAATTGGTCTACGCACCAGTGACGCGTCGAAAAAATGTTAAGTGTTTAGATGGAGCAACGGGTTAATCTCAAGTTTCTTGTTAAACTGGGGAAAACTTTACAGAAGCTTATGCAATGTTAAAAGAAGTGTACGGGAATGCAGTTTTATCCCACACACAAGTTTTTGAATGGTTTAAACGTTTTAAAGAGGGACGTGAAACGACCGAAGACAATCCTGGCCCCGGACGGCCCTCAACCTCAAAAACAAGAGCATAAGAGGGCTTGCTGAAATAACAGGAATCGACAAAGAATGTGTTCGCCAGATTTTGCATGAATCGTTCAACATGCGCAAAATTTGCTGCTCACTCCCGAGCAAAAGGAATCAAGAATGAACATTTGACATTCTAAACAACATTGACACTGATCCAGGCTTGTTAGACACGGTGAGACTCAAGGGGACAAGATTCGAAAGTGTGGAAGCGGTTAATGCAAAAGCGATGGAGGTTCTGAACCAGCTGACAGAAGCGGACTTCCAACACTGCTTTCAACAACGGAATAGTCGTATGGAGCGGTGTGGAGATCATCGAGGGGAGTACATCGAAGGCGAAAAAGTTGCTACTGTAATTGGTAACGAATAAAAAGTGTTATGAGACAGTTCGATTATTTAATAGCCACACCTCGTATATCGGCTCTGACCCATAGACATTCTGGTCCACCGTTCTGTAGTTATGGAATTTGGGCTTTTTATAATTACTGATTATTATCACATCAGCTGTATAGGTAACATGTATTAGTAGTATTAGCACTTTGTTTATTTGTACGAGTTCTGGGAATATTTTAAGTAGTTTATTGTATTGTTGATATTGTCGATATTGTTTATATTCTCGACGTATTAAAAATTGTCGACCTCGACATCAAAATCGACGCGTCGAACATTACAATTGTGGCGTGGAAATAACAAAGGCGCTAAGTGCCATTTTTTCGCAATTGAGATTTTGCTGTAAAATGATCCTATGTGCTAGCATGTACATATGTCCTGAGAAAAGATCTAAGGGCCAGCTTTAATATTATAGTAATAATATGAGAAAACAGATGACTCCGTAGGTATCCACCGAGTCTGTTTCCAAAGAAAGAGGGCAAGTGCCATGTCCCATATTAAAATAAGAACCGCATGATGGTGTTTGAAATAGTTCCAGATAAATTACATGATATTATAATGTTTAGTACACATACAGAACGTCTTTCCGTTGTCGACATGACAAAACTGAAATTTTTCGATATCCAAGCTTCTATTCATTCGATTTTGAACTTAACGTCAATATTAGCAAAGCGGTTCATATTAAAGTTTGTAGAAACCATCCAGGGGTGTTATTTACAAAAGAAAGCTATTCTCATCTTGCTCCCTGGAATGAAAATGTAGTTCTGATGAAAGGTAAAACTGTTTTTAGATTTGAAGAAAACAACGATCTCCCAATTATTAGACACAAACAAGATAGAAGATAGTAAGAAAAAAAGCACCTAGATAACATGTTATATTTTCTGCAAAACACCAACAATAAGCTTTTCTACAAAAATTACAAAAATAACTGAATCTTGAATAAGACACTTAGCCCCTTTCTATATTTTTGATCAGAAAAGTGTTTTTATATTTGTCAATTTGAAGTTGTATTGCTTTAAGAAATGAAGATTGTTTAGAGAGTAAATTTATCTCTAAAATTTTAATTTTTCACGTTTGAAATATTTAAAATATAAAAAATATTCACTTTTCTTATCATAACTCGATTTGTTGATTTTGGCACTTAACACCTTTGTTATTTCCACTCTTCAATTGTCGACATGCCATTGTCGACGTCACCCATCTGGTGACGACTCATTTCATTATTAGTTTGTCGGCCTATGATGAGGATAAGTCTGAATAACGGTTTCATCCGCTAGGTCGACGCGTACGAACATTGTGGCGACCTTTCCCAAACGTCCGGCCCGAAATTAATAACTAATTTCTTTGGCGCTGGTCCGGGTATTTGTCACTGTTTTACTGGGGCTAGTTTCCATATTGATTGCCTAGAAAGTAGTGGCGTATGCATAGTCGGACGGCGGCCGACGCGTATAGCCCCGGCTCTAACGGCCTGCGTCGGGGTAATTTACGAGCAAGACAGACATTTTTGTCGGATCGGGACCCGGGAGTGTACACAGCAACTAATATCCGCGCTGTTCGGAGTGAATAATGATGCTGGTGTTTTGCGTCGCCAGGGTCGTCGGTACCAGCGCGGCGCAGCCTCGTCGAAGCAACGCAAAACAAAAGCCGCTCACGGTTTGACACGCAACTGAGCACCGAAACACTTTGTCGTACTCTACGCGCGTTTCGTCAACCATGTCGACATCATCAGGAGATTATTGAAGAGTTTTAATAACACAGGCAGACAAAATTAGGCCGACCCTCTAATCCAGAAACCAGAATATATTTTTCCGAAGGTGTTTGATGCGCTGAATCCGAATCCGCGGTCCAAATTTCTCAATTGGCTCTGGTTTTCGAGATATCCTAACCTAGAATTGCAAAAAAAGCGATTTTGGCCTATATTTGGGGTTATGTAGCATCGCAACTTTTTTTCTCAAAAAACAATGAACAACATCTTAAAGTACATGCCCTTTTAAATGACGTCATTATTAAAATTTCAATTCTTTACTTCTCACTCAAACGATCCATTGTTTATTTATAAATCGTAAAAACGCAAAATAAACAAAAAATTATTGAACACAAATACAGAAAATAAAAAATGACTTAAATGTTACGAGAATATCTTAAGGTATTTTGATTACCTTGATTTTTTTTATTGGTTTCAAAGAGTTAAATTTAAACGTGTTTTTTGAGAAAATGTCTTTATGAAACTGTATCAAAGTTTTAGTGTATAGTAAAGAGAAAAGGCTGTTTTGTCAGATACTGAGAGAAAACCTACGTGTTGTCATTTGAAAAAATAAAATTAAAAAAAAAACTTTTATTCAGGACATTCCATACCAAATTTCGTAAAAATCACATATCAAATAACAAAGTAATTTGACAGTTCGGGGACTTTGCACTAACTCTGTATAGTTATCACATATAAAAGATAATTAAATTAGCTGTCGAAGAAATGTAGTTTTCTTTTTAAGCTTTATATGCGAAATTTATATGGTAACGTAGAAAACCGACGTCGCACCCCGTCAGCAAAACCGCTAGGGACGGCCCTGCGTCGACCCCCCCACCCCCTAGGACTAAGTTTGAACGAAACGTCTTTTTACGTTCTGAGAACATTTTCTTGCATCGATCGCCGGGACGGACGTCTGATTGGTGCAAGGGCGGGCCCATCCCCACCGGAATTTCATCCCTTAGCTGGCGAAGTAAGTTGCCGACTTCTCTCGATATTCCGTCGGCGTTGCCGGCTCGTTGAATATTTCGCAGATCGCCGTCTAACCGCTTATCGATCGTTGGCCGAAAAATATAAACCTGTTGCTAGAAAAAATTCCGGTGCTGGCTATTCGAAAAACAACGACAGCATTTTCGTCGAGCTGTCTGTGACAGATTTATAAATACATAGGTACTTACCTACAGTTAGGAATGAAAGTCGTTATTTACCTATTTGTTAAGGGTTATTTAAATTCTGATAATTTTTGTACCATATTATGTTTTTTTTTACTTCTGATAGAATTAAAGCTTTTTCAAAAAACCGTAAATAACTCCGAAAATATTAAATCTTTTTTCAAAGTAAGGATTTAAAAAAAATCCTTAGACATGAAAAATCATAAAAATTAAAAACATGCTTACTATAGTTTTCGTCATAATCACTGTTCATGAAATTTTAATAAAATATAGCGAGTTCTGGGGGATATTAATTCGTTATTATTATTATTTTTTTAGTAATGTGTGGCATTTGAATTTCTATATTTTTTGTTCAATTTTGACATTTCTTCATGTCTAGGAAAAAATTTTCAAAAATAGTTCAGTTAGTCAGATATATAAAGATTTCCCTTTCATATGAGTCCAAGAACTTTCAGAAGCAAAAAAAATCAGTACAAAAATTATTAAAACTCCTCAAAAGCAACCCTCAAAAAGTGGGTGTATGATGATTTTCGTTGATATCTGAATCTACATAAAGATACCTATATCCTTTAGATTCGTAACGATGTTAAAAATAAATAAATTCATATTTCACCCATTATACGTCTTCATCTTTTATTCGTTTCTAATAATCTGGTGTACAGTTCAAATTTTTATATGACTATTTTTTCAAATAATTTTTGCGTGGCTCTTCACTTAACTACTTTGAATGCATTCTTTATATCTCTGTTATAAAGGAAAATTGATGAAGAACATTACCAAAAATCTGCTCTAGAACTAGAATTAAAAAGAAGTAAAAATATATGTATATCGTAATGAATATTTTTTTGTCCGATGATAAGTTTGTTGTGCTTGTGAATTGGTGAAAATCGGGAAGGTTCTCTTGAAAACAGATGCTTTTTCCAAATGGTCTTTTTAGAGCAACGTTCAACTCACCACTAGAGTTAATTAATTCGATAAAAATCCGGAATTAGAGGAAGACGTAGACTCACTATGTCATGTCCTCTCAATGTAAGTTCAAACGCACCATAAGACCAACACAATCAATTATAATAAGTAAAATGTAGCGATTGTGCATCATTTCTTGATTGTGCAGTTCAATGTTTCCTCGACACGCAGTGTCTAAATGACCTACAGTGTTTATTTTTCGAAGCAACGTAAATTGAACATATTTTTTCAGTATACAATGTTCAACAAGTGCCTACACCCTGTATACGCTCGTCGAAAGTAAAAGAGGTGCCAAGCAGCCACATACCAGCGTACGTTTAAAATAATTTGGGTGAAACAAAGGTCAACAATAGATGCTTACTTGAACGCATAACTGATGTTCGCTTTTAAGCCCGTCATTATCGACAAGACGTAAATACAGTAAAAATATATGTACATCGTAATGAATATTTTTTTTGTCCGATGATAAGTTTGTTGTGCTTGTGAATTGGTGAAAATCGGGAAGGTTCTCTTGAAAACAGATGCTTTTTCCAAATGGTCTTTTTAGAGCAACGTTCAACTCACCACTAGCGTTAATTAATTCGATAAAAATCCGGAATTAGAGGAAGACGTAGACTCACTATGTCATGTCCTCTCAATGTAAGTTCAAACACACCATAAGACCAACAAAATCAATTATAATAGGTAAAATGTAGCGATTGTGCATCATTTCTTGATTGTGCAGTTCAATGTTTCCTCGACACGCAGTGTCTAAATGACCTACAGTGTTTATTTTTCGAAGCAACGTAAATTGAACATATTTTTTCAGTATACAATGTTCAACAAGTGCCTACACCCTGTATACGCTCGTCAAAAGTAAAAGAGGTGCCAAGCAGCCACATACCAGCGTACGTTTAAAATAATTTGGGTGAAACAAAGGTCAACAATAGATGCTTACTTGAACGCATAACTGATGTTCGCTTTTAAGCCCGTCATTATCGACAAGACGTAAATACAGTAAAAATATATGTACATCGTAATGAATATTTTTTTGTCCGATGATAAGTTTGTTGTGCTTGTGAATTGGTGAAAATCGGGAAGGTTCTCTTGAAAACAGATGCTTTTTCCAAATGGTCTTTTTAGAGCAACGTTCAACTCACCACTAGCGTTAATTAATTCGATAAAAATCCGGAATTAGAGGAAGACGTAGACTCACTATGTCATGTCCTCTCAATGTAAGTTCAAACGCACCATAAGACCAATACAATCAATTATAATAAGTAAAATGTAGCGATTGTGCATCATTTCTTGATTGTGCAGTTCAATGTTTCCTCGACACGCAGTGTCTAAATGACCTACAGTGTTTATTTTTCGAAGCAACGTAAATTGAACATTTTTTTTTCAGTATACAATGTTCAACAAGTGCCTACACCCTGTATACGCTCGTCGAAAGTAAAAGAGGTGCCAAGCAGCCACATACCAGCGTACGTTTAAAATAATTTGGGTGAAACAAAGGTCAACAATAGATGCTTACTTGAACGCATAACTGGTGTTCGGTTTTAAGCCCGTCATTATCGACAACGCGGCAGGCCAAGTGAGTCGCCGGCTCCACTCTATATTTCATTCATGGCGGGTGTTTTTCCGTTTTTATCGCACGTTTTACGGCGACGCAGGCACGTGCTTTTAATGGAATTCCGCACGGTTGCGCATACTTTCGCCTCAGTCGGACTAAGAAGGGGAATTCGCGTGAAAGAATGGAAAAACTAGGTCGTAGTTCAGCTAGAACTGCGACGAGTGGGGCTCACGAGAGTCGTTGCCTTTCTATTTTTCAACCCTTGCGTACATTTTGTTCATAAATATTATATATATTATTTTTTTTATTATATAGTTTTCATGTACATGTACATGTTGCAGAAAACCGTTGTAAATTAAAATGTATTTTGTTCTTACGGAACACCCTCTATATTATATCACTAAATAATTGGGTTCATCTGCCTGATTACGAATATATACAGTTTATTATACTTATTTTAAAAATCTAAGCAAAAAAAACGCCTATTTCGATTTTACATGTAGTAGGCAATGGATTCAAATATGGGCTTGCAATTGTTCGGACACCTTACAAAATTGGCTGAATTAGAATTCAATTAGAGGTTGTCTACTTGAAACTTGAACTTGAACTATCTCTAAACTATACAGTTTTCACCCTTTGAGGCCGACAAGGGTCCAACATTTAACCCAAGCTAATGAACAAGAACGTTTGACATTCTTCAGAAATGTGTTTGAAAAACTAGAAAGCAATCAAAATTTCTTCTAGAAAATATTGTGAAGTGATGAGTCTGTTTTAGAATTGCAGCAATTTCAAATAGGAAAAACATGCATTACTACCATAACATATACTACATTCCTTACAGTCCCAAAATGTTATAAAAAAAATAAAATTTTGGGTCCAATTTTTTTTAACCATTCTATGGCCGGTGATCTTTGCCTTGACAAGCTACAGAACAACATTGAACATTTAATCGATGAATTACCTTTAATTGAAGCGCATAAAATTGTTTTTCAGTAAGATGGGGCACCACCCCATAATGTTGGCTTAGTAATTTTTGTTTAATGAAAAATATGAAACCTGGATTGAAAATGTGGAACATTTAAGTGGTCGCCGAACAGTTCAAACCTAACGCCTCCTAATACCTTAATACCTAATAAAAAAATTTTATTTGAAAAATAATATAAATCTAAAAGAATACAACAATGTTGCATTATTAAAAGAAATTATACGAAATGGCTTTGAAACAATAAATATAAATTCACTTTGGATAGTCATTCTTACCTAATAATTTGAAAAACTAATTTTCAGTGTTATATTGCAGTAAAAAGCAAGACAATTTTTATTTCTTTGGATTTTGTGATATACCCGAACAATTGCATGTCCATTCTTCAATCCATTGCTTACTATCACATATGAATTTATTCACTATGTCAGAAAGTGGTAGTTTTTTAGGCGTTTGCACGCGTGACATTTTATTATTAACATAATACTGACGCCGACGACATAAACACCTCGAACATAGTAAGAATAAAGCTAGTCTGTCAGACGCACAGTGGGACAAAACTGTAGTGTTTTACCCAAATCACTCTAGAGATCGTAAAATTAAAGATTTTAAGATGCTTTTTTTCTAAAATGTTCGTTATGAATTTCTCCATAAATTCCTCTAGCCGGATTTTTGAATTTCATTCCCAATATTTTTATATTTCAATCTAAAAACGTAGTTTTATTGGAAAATATGGGTATTTCCAATGAAAATCAGTGTCAAGGTCTCAAATGTATAAACATTGTTGACTTTTTAATTTTAAAATTTCATTTTAGAAATAGCCAAATGATATTATCCGATTTACTTTTTTTATTGTTCAGAGCTGTCAAATCAACTGTCAAAAATAAAATAAACGTATTTATTAAGTTAAAATGTATAATTTTAAAGAAAATATATATAATAAATTTCTATTTACGTAATTTTCACCAAAATTTAAATATTACAGCTGTCAAAATAACTGTCAAATTACTTAAGATGCCATTTGTTTATTATTTTCAATACTTAAAGATTTTAATAGTTCACTTTCTAACGACTTAAGGTACACTGGGCAACGAATGTATATCAAATATATTATGTTGGATTACATGGATTAAGAGGGCATGATATGAAGAAGGCATTGGGTACCAAGAATACGACTTAATGTAAAGTTTTGCAGTTTCCGTGTAATAGTTTTCAAATTCCTTGACGTGTATAGGATGTTCTAAAAATATTTCTTCTTAAAAAAAAATTGAAATATTTTATGATGATTTCAGATGTTTACTTTGACATTTGACAAAAATTTTGACAGCTGCCATCTAACATAGTATATTTATTATTAACTTCTTAACAAGTATCCTCTGTATATATAGAAAATGAATATTTTAGTTCTTTGAATTTTAAAAATACTTAATAAATAGTTTTTTCAGTGAGTTTACTGAAAAATTACAAGTGTCAATAGTATAAAGATTAAATAAATATCAATTACGGAACTAATTTGTATCAAGTGCTATATCCTTTTTTTGTGTAGAAACTAGACTATTTTGTTATAATGAGGGATACACATGCTTATTTTTGATTTTGACAGATATTTTGATAACTATCATCTAATAGGTATTTTGATGAATATTCATTTATTCATTCCTTGCCTAGTGTTCCTTAAATCCTTAGAAAATGAACTATTAACAACTTTAAGTATTGAAAATAATAAATAAATGGCATCTTAAGTAATTTGACAGTTATTTTGACAGCTGTCATATTTAAATTTTAGTATAAATTACGTAAATAGAATAGTTTTAAAGTATGTTATATGTATTATCTTTAAAATTATACATTTTTTTCTGTATGACTTAAGATATACGTTTATTTTACTATATTTGACAGTTAATTTGATAGATCAACAATAAAAAATAAATCGGATAATATCATTTGACAAATCATTTGGCAATTTGTAAAATGAAATTTTAAAATTAAAAGGTCAAAAATGTTTATACATTTGAGACCTTGACACTGATTTTTCATTGGAAAACCCCATATCTTCCAATAAAAATACGTTTTTAGATTAAAATCATAAAATATTGGGTATGAAAATAAAAAATCCGGCCAGAGGAAATTATGGAGAAATTCGTAACGAATATTTTAGAAAAAAAAGCATGTTAAAATCCCTATTTTTACGATCTCTAGGGTGATTTGGGTCAAACACTACAGTTTACAACGTACTACAATACAACGTACCTACCTAAAAATATGTTTTCAGATCCTTTTAGTCGTATATTCGAATATTAGATGAAATTTAATATTTCATGTCTTCAATAGCTGACTATTCCGTTGAATATTGTACGAGCAGAATGGTTAATTCAGATTTTAATTATTTATCTTCGGTGATTATTTGTTATCCAGTTTATTATAATTTAGGTATCTTGTTCAGGCGCCCATTTTTGGTGGCGCTGCCCGCTTCTGAAGAGTCTATGAACGATGGAAACGGTCCCCACCGAATGATATTAAAGGACCTACGTTTCACGTTTACCTCCTAGCGTTCGGGATAACCCTTCCGATGGGATGGAATATCGGCACTTCAGCTCTAAATAACGCCAATTGCCTATTCCCAAAAGCACGGTCGCTTAGAGAAGTTCTAGTACACAAAATCGATATCTAGTTACATGTTCCAAAAGGCGGTAATTACTTACACTGAACAGGAGCTGTATTTGACAGTCAGAAAATGTCTGTACTCTCTTGGCAAAGCGTCGTTGTAAAATGTTTATTAAGCTTAAATTATTTTTATTGCAGTAGATGATCCTAAAAAGAATGTGGCTCTAATTGTAAGAAGGTTGTCGTTTTTCGAGGTAAATACAATTTTACTAGAATTTAATGCTGTTTGAGTAGTTTTCTCGACCTTTTGAAGTACTTTTCTTTTTGCTGTAACATTTTTATATAATGTTTAAATCCAGGTCACATGATTATTTAGGGCCATAAAACAATTTCACATTCCACCAGGTACGATTGTACTGTACACTTTATAGTTGGTACTATTGGAAGTTTTGTTCCAAAGAAAAGAGAATGTGACAGAACTTTGCTCTCATTTCTGGAATGAACAAAGTCTTAGTACGAGGCGAGGTGTGTAAATTAAGTAATGAGACTGACTTTTTTTAAATTTTCTTATTTGAATAGAAATACAATTCATTATTGTCTCCTTCAAAATAATTTCGTTGAGAAGCCACACAACGCTGGAGACTTTTCTTCCATTCCAGATTCCAGAGGCCACGATCTGAATAGGTTTAAATCATAAAAAAAATGAAAAGGGTACGAAGTCATTAAAAAAAAATGTACGCGAAAAATTACGATTTTTTTTTATTAATTTTAATTTTTTCATGGTTAAATATTTTTTAAGAATTTTCACCAGGTACGACTTTATAGTTGGTACTATCGGAAGTTTTGTTCCAAAGAAAAGAGAATGTGACAGAACTTTGCTCTCATTTGTGGAATGAACAAAGTCTTAGTACGAGGCGAGGTGTGTAAATTAAGTAATGAGACTGACTTTTTTTAAATTTTCTTATTTGAATAGAAATACAATTCATTATTGTCTCCTTCAAAATAATTTCGTTGAGAAGCCACACAACGCTGGAGACTTTTCTTCCATTCCAGATTCCAGAGGCCACGATCTGAATAGGTTTAAGTCATAAAAAAAATTTATGCGAAAAATTACGTTTTTTTTATTAATTTTAATTTTTCCATGGTTAAATATTTTTTAAAATTTTATTAACCATAACCATTTGAAAGAGTATCCTTAAAAACGTAGGGAAAGGTAGTTTGGAACTTTGTTTTTCTCAAATTCATTGAACGGCATCAACTCGAACTTCACTGTCGAAATTCTGTTATGTGGGCGTTAATGGGTTAATATCACTCATTTTTAAAACGCATTAGAAAAAACCGGTTTACGAAAACAGTCACAAAGAACAAACAAATGACTCTAAAAAATTCAAACTTGTATTGAAGGTGCATTACCTACATGTTAACCTACCGCCCTTCCCAAATCCCGTCTCCGTAGTGTTGCTAGATTGATCGCTACGTTGCCAGTCTCATTACTTAATTTACGCACTTCGTGAAAAATCACAAAAAATAAGTATAGTGATTAACAACAAGATCACATAGATTCTTCACTAGACACATCACTACATAACTTTTACTTTTCAAATTAAAAGGCTATCGAGTTGGCACTGATTTATTGATATGTCAATATATCTTTTATTGACGTCAATAAGTTGTTTAGCTACTTTTTATTTTTCAAAATATTGAAGTTTCCTTAATAGTAACTGTGATAGTTACACTTGTACTTGATAATGAAACAATTCTATTAATTTTTTTACTTTGTTTATAAGTCATTTCTGAGTTCAGAGTAAGTAAAACATGCTTTTTCATTTTCTAAAACGTTCGATTTTTTTTTTTATTTGCCAACTCCCTCGCCTTCTTAGTTTTTGAAAATGAACTGGAGAAATTCTCGTCGAAAGACACCATTGACAGGGAGTAAGCTTAAAACTAAAATTACAATAGAAAATAATTTTACATTTTATTGGCAATATTTTCTAGTTCTATTTGTCATCATGGTATCAAATATCTAGATCTACGAGTACATATTTAACATCTGTTTGCATTTTACTGTTTTTTTTTTATATATATATTTTTAATTATTTGGTTTTTAATATTTTGTGTTTTTTCAATAATTTTAATATATCAAATCACTTGATATAAATTTTTTCAACAGTTTAATAAATACTCATCTATTTCTACTTCTCATAATTGTTTACGATCTTTTGGGGGCCAACTGATACCCACATGCTCTCATTTCGCTCCGTTTTCTCGTAGACGGCCCTCATATGGACACATCCAAAAAACGTCATCAACTCTGGCTATGAACGAGAGAGATGGAAATAGCGGTCATGTCTAAGCTTTTCGGTTATGTCAAACTTTTGACAAGTGACTGTCACAATTTGTAAAATAAACCATGGCTGTCATATGATGTGACAGTCTTGACAAGTAAATAAGGTTATAAATTCGATTAAGAATGGAAATACGTATTTTTTTTCTCGGCCAACTTTGATGACTTTTTTTGGATGTCTCTATACATAGGCAAGCATAATAGACACTCAGAAACGAAGTCTTAAAGGCCATTTTCCCTCGACTTTCCGTTCTAATTATCCGACTGTTTGTGGTACTTTCCGAATTGCTTGTTTGACGTAGTTAGCGGAGTTAATGGAACCGTAATGATCGCATCGAGAAGGTACGTTTCTATCGAGGCAGCGCTAAAATTCTAATTGCGTTCGACATCTTGGTCTCAATCTATGCTCGGGTGGGTCGGACATGATGGGGTGCTGGCGCAAAATCGCTCGGATGCCGTGATTTAGGTAATTCTGTGAAGCTCGGAGCTGGCGATTCACATGAACACAAAATGAAAAAAATATTGTCAATGTAATCGAATTTTCATCTCACATTGTCAGTGACAAAATTTAGTGGGTTTTTTATTACTTTTGTCTTTGGTCAATGGACGTAAGTTTTTTTTTTAATTAAATCAATGTTTGGTCCGGATAGCTTGTTTATTCAACTTCAATTTGCTTTTTTTATGTTTTCTTTACGTCAATTTGTCTGACTTTTAGTGAAAAAAGGATCATTTGGTCTTTGATCATCGATATCCCAGCAACCAATGACCGCACAGAGTATGTTAGGGCAGTTTCAAAAACTGGAATAAACCACCTACAAGAACCTTTAACAGTTTTTTTAATTTTTTTTTAAAACAAATGTTTTCACCCTAAACATTGATTTAAAGAAAAGAGAAAAAAGTAACGTTTTTCGTTTTAGCGAATCTACCGTATTCACAAATATTGATGGGCAGGCTAACGTTTCCAGGTTTTTTAAAGCTTAATATACCCCCAATAGCCCTGTACATTTTTATCCATCCATCGAACCGTTTTCTTGAACAGATGGATCAAAGTTTTACAAAAGAATTAAATGAACAAGTGTATTGTTTCTGAACATTGTGTTAATGAAAAAAAAAAACATCTATGAATTTAAGTGCTTATTTTATTTTTTTAGAATTTTCTTCCTGTCATACACTAAACACTGTATAGACAAATATATTTTGTATTATTTTTGAATAACTCTCGAAAATAGCTGCTTTTTCCAAATGGGCTTTTAGAGCAGCGTCCCACTCCAGGATCCGGCTCGAAGGACCATCCTGGTTTATACACGTATACATATTCACGTGTAAACATTCGTATCTATAGGTATATATTAATTCTAAAATGGCTTAGACGCGAAATTATATACCGACATTTTACAATGTTGTACAAATTCTCTGCCAGTCCGCGGATAATAAACAGAACAATACGCAGTCCTAACGATAACATTAATTTAGAGTAATAATTCAAGAGCGAGCACAATAAAGCGTCTCATAAAAGGGAAGAGAAACAGTAATCTTAAACTTTATAGACCGGACTTAATGAAGCAGTTGTAAATACACTCAATTGGTCGCGCATGTCGCTTATGTCTGCTCGTATCGTCTCCCTCGACACGTACATATATGTACACACGATTTCAGCCCGTACCAGTGGCGACTCGTCAAGCTCTCTTGCGAAGAAGGCTTGGAATTAAAAAAAACCATCTAACTCTAGTAGAATGCAGGCTCAAAATCTCCATTGAATGGAGCTACTATGAGATCAACGCTTTCAACTCTAATAGCCAATTTATTTATGGAATAATTTGAAGAGGGGGTCGTACGCAACAGTCAGAAGAAACCAATGAATGACTAAGAATATGAAATTCGGATTCAGCATGTCCAAAATCATGAAGTTTACTATTAGATCGGGGTATTTTCCATCTACAGATGATTTTAAGCTAGGTACTGAACTATTTTTTTTTAATTTCTAATTATAGTCGCCATTTTATGGCCGACATTTTGAATTTCGAAATTTTTCAAAAAATGGCCATCGTTTATTCCACAGCTCTTGAGTATACGAACATTTTGAGACATTAAATCTATTTTTTTCCTTGCTTCTACTTTTGGAGAGAACGGTGTCCTGGTTGACATGGAACGTCCCACAAAAAAAATATGGTGCAACCTTTACATTTTTTTAGTACAGTCCTGTTTTGTCGCCAAAAATTCCGACGTCTAAAATTATTCCGTTCTTGCCCGGTTTTCAGAGGGGGACCCCGTTTGCCGGGTCGCCGCTGGTTCGTATGTTACCGCGAGCGGAACAAGAACGGAATAGCACCGGCATGTGTGAGGGAGAGAGCACGCGACCCACGGCCGTTTACGTGGAGCCATCTAGATTTACCGCGGAGAGAAATGATGTGTACTAAATATAAATATGCAGCGAGCCGGGCGATATTGCTCGATGCAACCGTTGTCGCTCGGAATTCACTACGAATGCCGGCAAAAAAAATAATCAGCTCTGGAATGCAAAGGTTTATGGGAATGTTCTACGCGTGCATTGAACGCGTTTGTCCCGAAGTTTTCTTCGAATTTTTGCAGAGTTCCCCCATTCGGGTGTTCGTACGACGTGTTAGCTGGATAAATAGATTTCTTTTCCTGTGCTGTATGACTCGGATCATTGTCAATTTAAAATTGTCATAATTATGGCCAGTGGCGACTCGTCAGTGGAGTCAGAGGAGGCAGTGCCTTCCCTGTGAAAATTACAAATAAGTTTATTTTTATATAAACCTACTACACTTTAATTTCATTAAATAAAATTAAAATTTAAAATACTACCTATAACACTTTAATTACCTTCCATTTTCAAATTCATATATCGGGTAAAAAATTAATTTCTAAAAATAAAAATATTAATAAACATAAGTCAAAGGAGTTCCTGCACTATTATTTGCAACATATTAGCCCTCATAAACCACCCAGAGCCTAGTCTATCGCCGTGGTGGCAAGCCTCCGATGCCAATGTTTTCACATATGTATTTATACGGAATATGCGACTTGCAACCATTTGCGTTGCTAACAAATTTAACCCTTAACGCCAGGGGCATTAAAGGTCATTTAAAAAACTGCGTAGCGGAGGCAAACACACCCACCTCCCACCTCTCACACGTGACAGCGCAGAAAGCGAGTTATATGATTTCATGAAACCAACAGCCTAACCTACAAAATTTAATATCTTTTATTGTTCTGTGTTTTGGAAATTTTTGTTGGAAAGTGTCGTTATTCTTGCCGGGTTTTTTGGAGTGTTTTGAGTGATATAGGAGGGTAATAATTATCTATTGAAAGTGTACCATATTACTTACTTAAGTTATTATTTGAACGTTTTATTTAATTAACTATACAAAATTATAATGGAGGTAACTGGCGAGTGTAGCAGTTTGTTTCATAAAAATAACAATACGAGTTGTCATGACACTCAAATAAATATTAGAACCTGCAATGATACTGTTGAGTATCGTATAAAGTACAAAATTTAGTCGCCTGTCTTACGAGGATAAATTATTTGTTAAAAATTTAAGAGTACCACTGCCAGATTAATTTTAAATAAATTATTGTGTTGGCAGTGTATATTATTTTCATATCGTGGAGAAGATGGACAAAGTCTGGATTTGATAAAATCTTAAGACTTTATCTTGTTCAGTTGATACGTTCAAAAAAGTCAGGAACATATTAGTTGTGTTTATGAATTACATCTTTTAGGCAAACAAAGTATTATGAAAGTGATCAATTCAGCCTGTCAAATCTAAACTGACACAGTCCTGGCAAAAATCCGTATTTTATTTCACTGCATCTTTTAATTGTAAAATAATTTGACGGAATCTCTACACTTTCCCGATGGTTTTGCTCATCCAATAAAATATATTAGGTACATTATGTTAGACAAATGCACTTAATATATTTTATTGACCAAGTAGAGGTCCTTCTCCTAACTATGTGGCATATTACTAACTAAGTTTACCATCACAAAAATTTAAGAAAATAATTGGAAAGCAACATCGGTGTTTGTACAAACCGCGTTTACAATCATCAAACTGCGCCTCTACCATTTGCCTCGATGTAGCAGAGTCCTAATAACACTTGTCAAGCCATTGCCTTGCTTGGACGGTACTTTTTTCCATTCTCCCATGCTTTATCAACACACGAAATTCAGATTTTTCCATAGTTTTGAAGATTACAAAAGTAGCGTAACTAAAACCACTATAACTTATAAACTAATGGTCGGAATGAACTGAAATTTTGACACGTGTCGGTTGAAGATTGGTAATATCTAAAAATCATCGGACTTGTCAATAGTGGCGCCATCTATATATCAACCTACAAACTTATTGAGTAATGTACTATAAAGCGTAAACACTTGCAACGAAAACGCCATACATATTTATGTAAATTAGCGAAGAGGAGGAATACACTGGTCGGGCGAGTTAAATTCCCGCCAGCGGGGCCCCGGGTGTCCCGAAGAAGATTCCGGGAACACGCAGGATAGTGTAGGAATAGTGCGGATGAGTAATGGATATATCGGAACATAAAGGCTTAATTTTGCAGGAGGGTTATTGTGTAATAAAGCATTGTTCTCCGGAGATACGGACTACAATACGGCGACCTGTCTATGAACCCTGCCCGCTGCCTCTTCTTCGCCGCCTTCCCCGTCGGCTTAACTACTTCCATTGTGCCTTTTGTGAGGGCCCCGCCGTCAGCGCGGTGTCAGCGCCATCCTAGGCCCCGCAGATAATGCGACCGCTAGAACTGCTACTCCACATCGACTACATTAATAGCTAAAGACCTCGGTGTCATCCTCTTCCGCGTATTTAATAATCTCCAACTAGCCCAGGACGTCGGAAATGATGTAGTCGCGAGTTTGTGGAAGATAAAGAAGAAGAGGAAGATGAGGAAGACGAAGAAGAAGAGGAAGAGGAACAGGAAGAGGAAGAGGAAGAGGAAGAGGAAGAGGAAGAGGAAGAGGAAGAGGAAGAGGAGAGGAGGGGGGGGGGGGGGGGGGGGGGGGGGGGGGGGGGGGAGAGGAGAGGAAGAGGAGAGGAGGGAAGGGAGGGGGGAGGGAAGAGGGGGGGGAGGGAGGGAGGGGGGGGGGGGGGGGGGGGGGGGGGGAGGGGGGGGGGGGGGGGGGGGGGGGAGGGGGGGGAGAGGGAGGAGAGAGAGGGGGGAAGAGGAAGAGGAGAGGAGGGAGAGAGGGGGGAAGAGGGAAGGGGGGGGGAAGGGGGGAGAAGAGAGAAGAGAAGAGAAGAGAAGAGGAAAGGAAGAGGAGAGGAAGAGGAAGAGGAAGAGGAAGAGGAAGAGGAAGAGGAAGAGGAAGAGGAAGTTCAAAAATTGAGTGTCAGATATGACCACAGATCTACTACAACGAATTTACTACCTACTACAAGTCCTAGTCCTAGTCCTAGTTGACTAGTTGGTTAAGTGGCAGGAACACATTAACTGGAAGGTTTGTGGAAACCTTAAGTAATCAGTTTTATTACTGAATTTGCAAGGTGGATATACAGTTTTCTTGTTTTTCATGCGTATATGGTGGCAGTGCCAGACAGCACAATTACATATGTTAAAACTGTGTGGCCAGTTATAAATTAATATATTTCTGGAAACAATTAAAATATAGTAAAACACTTGACCAACAACAGACGACAAATAACTTGCAATTTTGTTTCCAAGGTTACTACAAGAAAACTGTTTATCGGATTGTTGAAAAAGTTGCATGATACATCTTTTAAAATGGTGATCAAAGAATTCTTAGGAAAAAAGTGATAACTAGGGTTGGTCGATCGTGCCGCTTGACGTGACGTTATGGCAGACTCTAGCATTATTATTAGTGTGTTCGAGGTGTTTATATCGACGGCGTCGGGAAAAAAATACAAAAAAAAAAAAAAATTGCCCCAACCAAACCCCCCTTCCCCTAGGGTCAACTCCAGTGATAACTATAGAGAAATAGTTTCCAAACTTTTGATTAATTATTACCTATCGCAAAAGGGGTATTTGAAGATCTTTCTGGATACACATCTTAATTTTTTTTTTGATAATGTAAGAAAAAATCTATTTTTGCTTGTTTAAATGTGAATGGAGATTTATAAGAGAAATTCTTTAAAATTTATACAAAAAGAAGAGTACTGTTATGATATATTTTTGTTTTAAAACTGTAACAAAAACTATTTGTTACAATTAAATTATAAGATGGGAATAGGTCTAGGTACATTTTGACAGTGTGACGTGGCTGAACTTTTTTGACAATAAATTTGGATTTAGCGACCCAAACACCCTCGAAATTAATTACACAGGCACACAAATTAAAAAAAATTCAAACCCCGGGTCCAAACCACTCATTTTTTACATATTTTTGGTTGCTGCCTCCTAGTACGGGGTTAGTTTTGGTAGATCGTGGTAAATCGTGGAAAAGATGCTTGGTCAAAGTCTGGATTTAATAATAATCTTAAAAATGTATCTGTTCAATTGACACATTCAGAAAGTCACGAAATATTAGTTGTGTTTGCAAATTACGTCTTTCAGGCAAATAAAATATTCTGAATGTGATCAATTCAGCCCGTCAAATCTAAATTGACGCAGACCTGGCCGTCAAAATGCGTATTTTATTTCACTGCATCTTTTAATTGTAAAATAATTTGACGGAATCTCTACACCTTCCCGATGGTTTTGCTGTACCAATAAAATATAGACAAATTATGTTAGACAAATGTACTTAATATATTTTATTGACCAAGTAGAGGTCCTTCTTCTAGCTATGCGGCATATTACTAACAATGTTTACAAAAATTTAGGAAACAAACATTTTTAGAAGATTTATTTGTCTCCCCAAAAAAAAAGTCACGAGCCGCCACTGTCGATATTTCTATAAAACTAGAGGGTGAACTAATATTGTTGCGCGTTCGTTTACGATACAGTGCCGTTTAACGAACAAAAATCGAGCAATCCGCGGCCGAATCATGCGACAAGCGCCCTTACGGCCTGCCCTACAAGCTCGAGAATCCCGCGGCACGATCTCCAAGTCCACAGATTCTTCAGGCACATTCTTAAAACAGCGCTGCGGAGTATCGACTCAAGAGCCAAGGAGGGGGTCGAAGGAGAGACCCTAGGAGAACGACAAGGACGGGAACACGTAAGAGCGGTGCTCCGGCAGGCAGCCAAGATGGCGGCCGTCCGGGTGAGGTCCCCCGGCACATCGGCTTACCGCGGGCAATAAGATTTGCCCCCGTACAGTTCTGGTCATTAATATACATGAGAGGAGAGCCGGGGCTCGGGTCGACCGTACAGTCGGGTTGCAGAGCTTGCAGCAACCGACAAGATTTCCCTCAGAAACTTCATTTTATATCTCGACTTTATTCCGCTCTGGTAAATCCGCACGGGTTCACCATCCCCCCCTCGGTGTAAAGAATCCTCCGTATGAACTCCAAAACAATGAACGGATACTATTTTTAGACGTATAACAGAGAGAATAAATCAGATTCTGATATAAATACGTAGCTAGATTGGAAAGAAACAGTTTCTTTTGTAATCGGTGTAAAAGATCACAATTTAATCAACCTCTACATCAATGGCAGATCGTGCTGGAAAAATGTGGGGTTGCAAATGAATATTTTGAGTAGAGTTGGCCGAAATATGCTGCCGGACATGGCCGCATGAATCATAACATGATACATGTAATACAAGAAAGTAACTAATATTAAATATGCGAGGTATGTAAATTAAGTAATGTGACTGGCAACGTAGCGCCCGATCTAGCAACACTGCGGAGACGGGACTTGGAAGGGCGGTAGGTTAACATGTAAAGCATCTTCAGTACAAGTTTGAACTTGTTAGAGTCATTTGTTTGTTCTTTGTGACTGTTTCCGTAAACCTGTTTTTCCAGTGCGTTTTAAAAATGAGTGACATTTTGAGCAACGGTGTGCTATCAGGTTTTGCTTCAGACTTGGAGACAGCGCAACGGATGCTCTTACAAAACTTCAACACGTCTACGGAGAGTTTTTTCAAGAGCCCAGGTTTTTCGGTGGTTTACGGCATTCTCAGGAGGAAGAGAGTCGATTGAAGATGAACCACGCAGCGGAAGGCCTTCATCTTCAAGAACCGATGAAAATGTTGATAGATTACGGGATCTTGTGCGTTCAGATCGTCGGTTGACGACAAGAGTGATCGATGAAGAGTTAAATTTGAATCACACCACTGTTTTGACTAACAAATTTGGGATGAGAAAAATTTGTCTTTTCACTCAGCCGTGTCAGTAAACGAGTTTTTAACCAGCAAAAACATTCATGTGGCTCGCTTATTCGCCTGACTTGAGTCCTTGTGACTTTTTTCTCTTCCCCTAGATTGAAAAATCACCTCAAGGGATGTCATTTTGGGATCATAGAAAACATTCAAACGGCTGTAACCGAAGCTGAAGGCTATTTCCAGCAATATATGACTTCCAGCACTGCTATGAGGAATGGAAGAACCATTTCCAGCGCTATATGGCTTCCCAAGGAAGTTATTTTGAAGGAGACAATACTGAATTGTAATTCTATTCGAATAGAAAAATTAAAATAATCTCATTACCTAATTTACACACCTCGTAGTAACAAAAGCAATAAAGTCACAGTGTATAACAATATATGTATGTAAAACTTACCCTCTTAATTAGCTTGACGATGGAAATTGGTTAAAAGTACTGTCAGGAACTGGAGAAGATTCGTAAAAAACATTGTAGCATCACATAAGTTTCAATAGTTGTCTCCAAAAGTTCGCTGTGATGAAAATATGTGCTTATATTTTGAGAACGATCTTTCGACATCTGATGTAATGCAGGCATAATTAAAATATTTAAATAATTCATAACAATATTACAAAAAGTAGAAAGCGTATTATTACCTTGTTGGAAGAGACAGAGTCGACACAATGATCTTTGTTTCATTTTCCCAGTTGTCGGAAATGTCGAAATTGTCGGAATCTTTTGTATCTTTAGAAATTTCTTGTTGCATATATTCAACATTGTTTATACAATTCCATTTTGTATTAAAACAGTTGCTTTCAAGGGTCCCTTTTGAAAATAACTGTGACATTAAAAAATGCAAAGTGGCATTCATCTCATTCATCAAAAAAGTTTCAGCTCGATCTCTGCTACTGTGTAGGTATAATTTTGGAAGGGCCTATTCCTCAACCGAGGTGTCAGATTGATGTCGAAGTAGATCGAATAAAAAAAATGATGATCCTGCGACAGAGGAATTTTATTACCTAGAATATTAATTAATTGACGACCCTAGTCCCTTTTCAGACCAGGTATGCGTTTATTGGGAAATAATAGCCATTGAATACTAGCCACAATTAGTTACATATATCATGAAAATTCATAGCGTCCATGGTGACCTCATTTTTTATTCACTGTAGTACATTTTTTGTAACCCATGTCGGATAATAAATCAACCATTTGAAAATATGTATTTACCTAAAGTGAATACATAATTAACAACTAAAAAGAGGTGACATCTTGTAGGATATTATATTTTCAATTCAAGTTTCGAGCCATACCAATTGGTCTTATTAAAGTTGGCTAAGAAAAAAAAAGATGTACATATGTATGTACAGGTTTTTGGTTTATATTTTGACATCTACCCACTGGGTTTATTATGCCAAACAGAAAAAAAATCTTATATAAAAGTTTCAGTATTTTTTCTCTGTTATCTTTTGAGGTTCTCACAATTAATAATTGGACATGAAAAAGCCACAAAACGAAACAAATATATTTTTTTAGATGGAACACTGCATATTTTTTACTTTTATGGCCAGTTTTGATGTTTTTTTTTATATTAATTATCGTATCTTGAGTCTTCATCTTCACCTCATTTCCGTAAACACATGTATTTCTATTATCGCCAGAGAAACCCTGTTTCAAGTTTATAAATCCATCAAATGAGGATGAGATCGATCCATCTGACGCCATCTGAGTTTTCTTTTACATCTGTGAGTTAATGATGTCTCATCAGAAACGTTTCTAAATCCATTCGTGAATTTATGATGAATGTATAAAATCCATCTACCTTTTTCTTTGGAGTTTTTGATGGGTAAGGAATGGGAAATAAAAATGGTAGTCTCATGGTTGTTTTGTGCTTATAGCTATGTTTGTTCTGTGGAGTTTCATTCTTCTTTGATGTCTCAGAAGAGTTCCTTATTTCGACATAATTTAAATTCACCTTAATTCAACAATTACTAACGTCAGCGTTGTTTTGTGGCCTTAGAAACTCTAGGAAACCGTCGTCAGAGGAAACCCCAGTTTCTAAATCCATCAGATGAGGATGATACTTATAGGTGAGATCCATGAGATCGATCCCTCTGGTGCCATTAGTTTCATCAAGAAAGTTTCATTTTACATCAAACGCGTTTCTAAATCCATTGGCAAATTTATGATAAAGGCATCGAATCCGTGTACCTCTTTCTTTGGTGTTTTTGATGGATAAGGAGTGGGAAGTATAAGTAAAGGAAGTCTCATGGTGGTGTTACGCTTATGCGATTTTTTTTCCAATGGATTTTCCTTCTTTGATGTTTCAGTAGAGTTTGCCGTATTTCGGCAGAAATTAAATACACCATCACTAACGTCACCGTTGTTTCTGATGAATTTGTGTTCTTAGAAATTCTCGGAAACCTTCGATCAGACAGCTACGTACATACCAGCTGCGTATCTATTAGCTGGCTATCAGCTAATAGACCACCATTGGCATCCTACACAGGTGATAAGTGTCACGTGAGTGACATGTAAATCTGCACTATTGGAGATCCTCTGGCTACTGGATTGTGCGGTGTATTAATGCCGGGGGTGTTAAGGTGTCGCAAAGGAATTTGAGGGGTCGTCCACATCACTCAGATGGGTCGGCTGTGTGGCGGACCAGGCTTATATCGTCGCACCCCTCGCCCCCGATCCCCCGCAGACTAAAGCGGGAATCATTTATAAACTATACCTATGTTTTACTGCTCCGCCCGTCCTTGCTATTAATTATTATCTAGAGGGTCGTAGCGGTGGAACTGTATCGTTTCTATTAGCTCTGTTCTCTTGGTTTTGAGAGAATTAAGCTCCAGGTTTTGCATCATGCAATGACCCCCCGCCCAAGGTAAACTACTGAGGATCAATTGGGAATAAAATTTGATAAAAAATGAGTCAAACTATTTACTTAGCTTGAAAAACAAGCGAAGTAAATAAAAACATAAGTTTCCTTTTTATCACTATTTAAATGTCTGTGATTTGATTGTAAATACAATTATGCGGCATCTATGGATTAATTCGTTTAATCAATATTTTTTCAGTTCATGTGTGGTATGTATAATTTTATAGTTTGAAGGTGTAGGTTTAAATATGTGTCTATATTTAAGTTAATTTAAATCGTGAATGAAACCATAAAAAAAAAAACAAAAATGTTTGGTGCATCACGATTTTAGCATTAAGTATTTTAAATCTAATATTTTCAAATATTACTTCTACAATATACGAGGTGTGTAAATTAAGTAATGACACTGCTTTTTTTTAATTTTTTTTATTCGAATAGAATTACAATTCCGTATTGTCTCCTTCAAAATAACTTCCTTGGGAAGCCACACAGCGCTGGAGACGGTTCTTACATTTCCATATACTGGAATAGCCTTCAGCTGGTCAGTTACAGCCGTTTGAATGTTTTCTATGGTCCCAAAATTACGTCCCTTGAGTTGATTTTTCAGTCTCGCGAAGAGAAAAAAGTCACAAGGACTCAAGTCAGGCGAATAAGGAGGCTGAAGATCTACAAAAATCTTTTTCTTGGCTAAAAGCTCGTTTACCAAAATGGCTGTGTGACAAGGCGCATTGTCGTGATGCAACATCCAGTTGTTCTTGACGTTTGGTTTCACATGCATGATCGTTTTAGAAGTTTTTCAAGAACCTCTCTGTAAAAGTGTCGATTTACTGTTTGGCCTGTGGGCACAAACTCTTTGTGGACAATTCCTGGCTATCAAATACCAAATCAGGATGCATTTGATCTTCGACTTGCCCATTTTTGCTTTTTTTGGGTCTTGGAGAGCTTGAAGTGTGCCATTCCATGCTTTGGCGCTTGGTTTTCGGGTCGTACTCAAACACCCAAGTCTCATCACTAGTAATGACACGTTCCATAAAATGGGGACCATTTCCAATGGATTACAAAAAGTCGAGACACCTTTCTCTCCTGATGTCCTTTTGTTCCTGCGAAAGATTTTTTGGAACCATTTTTGCGCAGATTTTTCTCATCCCCAATTCGCTAGTCAAAATATGATGAACAGTGGTATGATTCAAAAACCCTTCCCCGATCATTCGTGTCGGCAACCGACGATCTGAACGCACAAGATCCCGTATTCTATCGACATTTTCATCGGTTCTTGAAGATGAAGGCCTTCCGTTGCGTGGTTCATCTTCAATCGACTATCTTCCTTCTGAGAATTCTTTAAACCACCGAAAATCCTGGGCTCTTGAAAAAAACACTGTCTCCGTAGGCGTGTTGAAGTTTTGCAAAAGTATCCGTTGCGTTGTGTCCAAGTCTGAAGCAAAACCTGAGAGCACACCGTTGCTCAAAATTAATGTTACTCATTTTTAAAACGCATTAGAAAAAACCTGTTTACAGAAACAGTCACAAAGAACAAATGACTCTAACAAGTTCAAGCTTGTACTGAAGGTACATTACATGATAGATAACCTTCCAAGTCCCGTCTCCGTAATGTTGCTAGATCCAACGCTAGGTTGCCAGTTTCATTACTTAATTTATACACCTCGTATGCAGTTACAAAATAATTCTATTTCCGCTCATACCCTTTGATATTTTAATGATATTTGGAAGGAAATTCCTTATGAAAGAATGATGAATGAAAGGAATGGTTCAGTTTATATTAGGTGTCACCTGGGTAAGGCCTTTTGAAAGCTTTAGCGAAGCTGCAGCAATACCTTTGATCCTCCATACGGAGATTATCTAAGTATAATTGAAATCTCTGATATATTTTATAACATGTGTGAATTAAAAAAAAACTTTGACTTTATTAGATGGTCGTAGTGTGTCTTAATCAAACAGTATGAGACTTTCTTTCTACTCAACTCACCTTGCGACGAATTTTTAACCGTCAACAATGCAGAAAGTTAAGAGCCGCGTAGGTCGCGTTATATACGAGGCGCGTTCATAAAGTAAGGGCCGTTTGGTCACAGAAAAAAATGTACTCATAAGAAACAAATTTTATTGTCATATTTAGTTAGGTACAATCTTACTTTACTTCTCTACATAATCGCCGTTCACTTCTAAGCATTTTTCGTACCGCTGCACCAGCTTCTTTAACCCTCTGCATAGAAGCTTGCCGCCTGAGAGTTGAACCAGTTGACAACGGCGTTTTTGAGTCCCTCTTCGGTTTCAAAACGTTGTCCACCGAGCCACTGTTTAAAATGCAAGAAGAGGAAGTAGTCGCTAGGTGCAAGGTCGGGACTGTACGGTGGGTGGTCAAAAAGTTCCCAACGAAAATCTTGAATTTTCTCATTGGTTTTGGCAGCAGTGTGAGGACCGCGTTATCGTGGAGGAGGATTATGCCAGATGACAGTTTCCCGCGGCGTTTGTTTTGGATCGCACGTCTCAATTTTTTGAGCGTTTCGCAGTACACGTCAGCTGTAATTGTTGTCCCACGTTCCATGAAATCAACCAAAAGAACACCGTCTTTGTCCCAAAAAACTGTAGCCATCAATTTTCGACTTGTGTATTGAGTTTGCTTAAACTTTTTCGGTTTTGGTGAAGATGAGTGTCGCCACTGCATCGATTGCAGTTTTGTTTCTGGGTTGGCGTAGGATACCCACGTCTCGTCCCCAGTAACAATGTGAGAAAACAAATCATCTCCATCTTGTTGATAACGGGCCAAAAACTTTCGTCCACTAGACATTCTTTGCTCTTTGTAGTGGTCGGTGAGCATTTTTGGTACCCACCTTGCACACAATTTGCGGTATGCGAGGTTTTCTGTGACAATATTGTAAACAGTAGTGCGTCCAAGTTGAGGAAATTTGTTAGCCAGGCCACTAATCGTCAATCGACGATCAGATCGCAGTGTTTGGTCCACTTGTGAAACGATTTCATCGGTCTGGATACTGGGCCTGCCACTCCGCTCTTCGTCATGGACATTTGTTCGGCCATTTTTAAAATCACGGCACCATTGTCTAACCTTTCCTTCACTCATAACTGTAGGTCCGTAAACCAGGCATAACTCCCGATGAATTTCAGCAGCCGACGATCCTTTTGCACATAAGAAACGAATCACAGAACGCACTTCACAGTTGGCGGGATCAACGATTTTCGCGGCCATTGTTCTTTGCATTCGCGGACAACGATACGACTTCAGAATCAAAACAAATGACGCTGTAGCTTCGCAATGAGTCAGTAGATGGCGCTGCAGTAGTAAAACTGTGCTTCGAAGCGCCAATATTTATATATAAGCAAACGGCCCTTAGTTTATGAACGCGCCTCGTACATTATTAATGTTGAAACTGGTGCGAGCTTGACATTTGGAAGTCGACGGTGCGTCCGCAACCCCCGGTGGCTGGTTGGCCGGGTGTTGAACAAGAGTAACTCCTTTCTGGTTATTAATGAAGGTTGCAAACTCCTTTAATTAATTTCGCACTGTTATACCGCGCATATTAATCAATACAGCGCCGGACGTTCTCAAGTTATTTTGCCAGACGAGCGACCCTCCCGGAGCATAGCATTTCCACCGGCGTCGGGTTACTTACAAATCGAATTTTAAGGAAGAAAATCCCCTGCTGTCCGATCCATCTCATAAATAACATTGTTCCGCATTTTGAAAATGTTTGTCTCTCCCTGATATTATTTTGGGTGTTTAGAGAAGGGAAGAAATATATAAAATATGAGAAACCCAAACCATAAGCAATCTAATCAATTTTTGAAGATTAAAAAATAACAAAACAGCAATTTTTTTCTTACAAAATATGATCCTGGAGTGGGTACTGGAACCTTCGGCGTAGAAACAAAAAAACTGGACGTTTTCCACGAAACACCGAACTACTAAAATCGAAAGTCGAAAGTCGAAAGTCGAAAAATCGAAGTCGAAAAAAATCGTAGTAGTTACTACGATTTTTTCGACGCGCGTTTCGCCAACAAAGTTGGCATCTTCAGGAGAAGATTATAACTAAATTCTAGCCTACACACTTGCACTATTTATACTAAATTTATTGCCACGGTTCACTGAACCGTAACTGTCTTTGTTTATCAGAGCAAATAGTAGACTGGTGGGTATCGGACCATTGTCCTTATTCATACTACTGTTACACTTAATGATTTCTAAACTTTCAAAAGCATCCAACTGTCTACTGTTTGTCAAACAATAGACAGTTGGATGCTTTTGAACAGTCTACTGTTTGTCAAACAGTAGACAGTTGGATGCTTTTGAAAGTTTAGAAATCATTAAGGGTAACAGTAGTATGAATAAGGACAATGGTCCGATACCCACCAGTCCACTGTTTGCTCTGATAAACAAAGGCAGTTACGACTCAGTGAACCGTGGCAATAAATTTAGTATAAATAGTGCAAGTGTGTAGGCTAGAATTTAGTTTTAATCTTGTCCTGAAATCTTCTCCTTGGTTGGCGAAACGCGCGTCGAGAAAATTGTAGTAGTTCGGTGTTTCGTGGAAAATGTCCAGTTTTTTGTTTTATTGTTACAAAATATGCTTTTATACATTTTGTATCGAAAAAATATAATACAATCAATAAATTATTTTGTTGTCTTTTTTTGTTTGTATTCGCCAGGATTTGTTTTATGTTTGAGGGCCTAACAGTGGTCCGCTAACATGTTTGGGGTCCATTTTTCGCTATACCGCTTCTCCATTTGAGTGAAATTGTTAAGAATTGGAAATAATTTCAAATGGGAGTGAAGGAAATTCAGCTTAAGTGACATGTAATCTAACGTCTTGTAAGATTGGATACGTTCTTCAACTAGATTTTTGTAGTTCTCCAATTTCTTGTTACCTAGGAAGTTGCTACATACCTTTTGAAGGCAGTCCACGTCCTATTTTCTTTTCTCGAAAGTGTAGTTTCAAAATTTTCGTTTTTAAAAAGTCCTTGTATTTGCGGCTCAACGAACATTCCTTCTCAAGCTTTGTCTCACTTATACGCGCGAATTTCCGTCTCAATGATATCCTCATGCGCATAGGGGGTAAATAAATTTTCTGCTGCTTTACTAAGAGTTCATTAAGGACGTTTTTCAGACCGGGCACAATGTTTTCAAGTAACCGCCATTATTTAACGACATAATGTTGGTTTCTGGCTCTGCTATCCCATTCGCATAAAAAACAACAATATTTGGTGTAGCCACTCTGCAGACCTGTATGTAGTGCAACAACATTTAGATCGGCACAGATATTCCATTTATGATCTTAGTATTTTATGCTTTGAAGTAATATATGCGTGTTCTTGTTCTTTCATATTTACAGCATAACCCACAGGAACATATGGTTGTTCGTTTCCAACGTTTTCAACGACAAAACTGCCTTCTGCCTTTCTTCGAGGACTCAATAAATACTCTCCATCCTTATACCTGTTCTATAATCAATCAAAACATATTCTCTAGATTTTGCTACGTGCTCTAGATTTTACGACGTGATTGACGATAATTTACAGGTCAGTATAAGAGTAACATAGGTAGAAATTATCGAAATAACACATTAGTTTCGCGGGAAGGATTTTCATGCAGAACAGTGTAATTTTATCGAGTTATGACCAAAGTTGAAAATATTTTGAGTAAAAGTAAATGGGGCAAACAAAAATATAAATTTAAACTAGATTTAAAGAACACATAGAAAACATATATAGAAATCTTGCAATGCGCAACAGATTTTTAACAATAACCAGTTTATATTCAATGTTGCTTTATCAACACTGTCAAAAACTTGAGAATTTTTTTGTATTACTTAACTAGTATCAATTATAGAATATATAGGTGGGAAAATGAAAAAAAAAATACAGATATATATTGTTTGCATGTTATCAAAATAAAATATATTATTACATCCCTATTTGATTATCAAAAACCAAAAAAGGTACATCTACATCCCTACATTACAATCCAAGAAAAATCTAGCTTATTTGAAATAATCTTTAATGGTTATTTGTTTTGCATATTTAATTTTATTAATGAATATTTCTGATTCGCATTCAAGAAGAGCTTGAGAAATATTCCTAACGATGTTTAAATTGTTAGAACTTAAATAATAGCTTTCAAGATCTTTTAATCTTTTATATGCTTCTGAAATATTGCTAATACTAACTTCCTTTTTCTCAACCTCGGTTTCGATTGGATCGTTGACTTCTTCAATACAATGAATAATATAAACATTTGGATTTTCACTATCAATTAATGAACATGTTCCTATATTTACATCAGTAAGACTAAAATTTGGAAATGAAAACGCTAATGGTATACGAGATGTGGCTATTAAATAACCGAACTGATTCTACCAGCGCGCTGCGAGCGTGTCGCGGCAAGTTTGAACAGAACTGTGTCTGGTGATACTTTCCCCAGCTTGAGCTCGCTGGACAAGCCAGTGGGTCTCCCAGTTTGACTGTAGCAGTCGTTTGAATTAGTCTACGCACCAGTGACGCGTCGAAAAAATGTTAAATGTTCAGATGGAGCTACGGGTTAATCTCAAGTTTCTTGTTAAACTGGGGAAAACTTTTACACAGGTTTATGCAATTTTAAAAGAAGTGTACAGGAATGAATGCCTATCTCGCACACAAGTTTTTGAAGGGTTTAAACGGATTAAAGAGGGACGTGAAACGACCGAAGACGATTCGCGCCCCGGACGGTCGCGAATTGGTAAATTAATCCGCGAAGATCGTGGTCTAAGCATCCGAGGGCTTGCTGAAATAACAGGAATCGACAAAGAATGTGCAAGCAAAAGGAATCAAGAATGAACATTTGCGCTGACATTCTAAACAACATTGACACTGATCCAGGCTTGTTAGACACGGTGACACTGAAGGGGACAAGATTCAGCTTCTGTAAATGACTGACGCCGTGTCCATAGGTTGATAATAGGAGGTGGTATTTGGAGGAAGAAAAATGGGTTTCATGTTCTCTAATGAAAATCGAGAAATAACAGTATAGTCATTCTATTTTTACTTGAAAATGATAAATACGCCTGGGGAACAAAAAAAGCGGTGCAACTTTATGATTCCATGGGCGTGCATATATATTTTATAAATTCGAAAATTGTGAAATAATTTTTTTTCATTCATATCAATATAGGAGATTAAAATTAGCCTGCATACAAAACTCTTAATATTTATAATATAATTTGCTGTAAATAATGCCCATTTAGCCAGACAATCTCAAAAAATTGTCTGTGTTAATAAACCTAGCTGAAATACACGTCACTGGCGTCTTATACAAGTAGAGTGCCTAAAGTCGTAAATCATTTTAACGACGTCGTAAAAATGTTATGGCACAGTGGACCGAATAAGTATTTAAAATGTATGTATTCGATGCATACTCTCACATCGCACAATAGTCTTTTGGATCGTTGGCCAGTGTGTAGTCTAATGGAGCACCGGCCAGCGCGTTGCCGGCACTTCAAAATTTTCTTAAGTATAGTAATATACATAAAGTTGTTTTAATTTATAATTATTTTTTTCAATCAATTTTAAACGCTTTATTTTAATGCTAACTAATAAATTCATATCTATGTATTTTTTTAAAATATTTCCAATCTAGCTTTCTAAGAACGTCACAAACTAACAGTTTACTGAAGTATGAAGTATACTTGTCTAGTGAGCTTAGCAATTTTAGAAAATATATCTGACAACCTTGCTTTTTTCTACCTATTTTCAATTTAGAATGGAAATAGAATACATTTCTTAATGCTCTTTTCATATTGCTGTCAAAACGTTTTAACCATGCAGACATAATATCCAAGGTCATCCAGGATTTCTTCTTGGAGATCCACTCTATTGGCAATTTGACCACATTTTTTATACACAATTTATAACTAACGGCTTTTCTTTATCTACTTTATTGCAATTTACACACTTTTCACCGCTTATATTTTTCGAACAAATTGTTTTCATTCTTTACAGTTCCTTCTATTCCTATTCCGATCGCTACTGTTTATCAGTGTCGGTGGGTGTCGAGTTTCCAGCGACATCGTGTCGAGTTACTTGGGTTTGTTAAGAGGCTATTCAGTGGTCTTGATTACAGTTAGGAGAAAAGAATTTTGAAAAAAAGAGTGTTTAGTTGTATTAGCTCCAGTTTGCTTCACCGGTAGTTAACCTTTAGACTGCCGGCTGGCTCATATATGGGACAGTAAAAAAAATAATAATTTTAGTGATGAATACAGATATTATAGTGAATTTTTCCCATTTAATAGGCTCTCTGATCTCTAAAGGATACAACTGAAATTCTTTCTAGTCGATCGAGGTACCCAAACTACCCCTAGCGAGGGGATGAAATATTTAAAAACTCGTTATTGAACTTGTATTCGTTATTGAACTTTTTACTGAATTTTTTTAGACAATAGCCTGTAAAATCTGTAAAATGTATCATATATTTTTCGGCAATTGATTGAGATGCCGAAACTCCTACGAGGGGTGAAATTTTCAAAATTAGGTGGGTATGCGAAGACTGTAAAACTGAAAAGTACCCTAAAATTTAGCAATTGATTGAAATGCCGAAACCACCCCTAGCGAAAGGGGTGATATTTTCAAAATTCTTTATTGAACGGTTATTGACTTTTTATTGGTTATTTCAAAATAAAAATTTTTTACATAGAAAAATTATTAGTTATTTACTTGAATTACTGTATTTAGGATATAAAATTTTTTTTTAGTGATACTTGAATATAATGTGTTCGATTGAATTCGAATGTAAAACATTGGATTTCTACCCATAACTATATAAATATATAACTATGAAAATATGTAAGTCTAGGGATGAAGAAAAAAATATTATTTCAGTGTAACTGATTGCTTTTTTCACGTTTTTGAGTGGTTTTATTTGTGACTGATTGTGTAAATTACTATATATTTATTTTTATTATATTTATTTCAAAATACATTTTTTTTTACATAGAATAATTATTAGTTATTTACTTGAATTACTGTATTTAGGATATATAATTTTTTTTTAGTGATACTTGAATATAATGTGTTCGATTGAATTCGAATGTAAAACATGGAATTTCTACCCATAACTATATAAATACCAAGTATAAAAATATATACGTATGAAAATATGTAAGTCTAGGGATGAAGAAAAAAATGTATTTCAGTGTAACTGATCTCTTTTTTCACGTTTTTGAGTGGTTTTATTTGTGACTGAATATATTTTAGAGTGTTTTGGTAGCTTATTGCATTATAATATCAAGCACATTCGGTTAAAAATAAATATATAGTAATTGACACAATCTGAAAATTTTTAACATTGGCCCGACCGTTGCCAGCCGGCCTGGCTCATATATGAGCCACCCGTGACCTCGACAACTTCTCTAGATGTATTAGATGTTTATATATATAAACTTTGCCCCTCAAAAAATATCCATTTATAAGGGAAAAATGCCGGCAGTCTAAAGGTTAAAGAAAATTGCTGATACACAGGGTTTTCGTTTATGTTTTGGTACTTACCTGTGGCGTTTATCATACGAGAGAGAAAAAACTGCTTTATTAGAGTTTTAGTACACTTTTATATTATCTATTTAGTTGTAGATGTTTACGGTAAGATTTGTATTGTTATCTTTGTACATCTAAGGGAAAAAATCAACAAAAACGGATTCTCTTCGTAAATAGAACAGCAATAAAATTTGCATCGTACATCAATTTTTTGTAGCGAAACCGTAAGATTGACAAACATTTTGCAAGAGACAAAAACTATTTTAAATCGAACAAGCTATTCAGCAAAATAATTGGTAATCATAGCCATTTTAATAGTACAAGCAGAATGCTTTCTACAGTCTTTAATATGATTTTAGGAAGATTTATGTTTTGAAATTCACTTCGTTAGCGATAACCTACCTAATTTACATAAAAACGTTAAAACATCTAAACTCGTTCTAAACCTAACGAATTTTTCTCAAGATCTCAAAACGCCACAGCATCCAACCTGTACGTCTTCTCGCTGAACGAGTTCCATGAGAGAGGTCGACGCGAACGCCAAAGGTCACATCTTGGTCAGATCTCTATTAAACTTCTTTCGCTCGAGGAAAGGGTGCATATTAATCAGGTATGAAATAAAACCCGCGCTGTCCCCGAGTATCACGTTAGTCTGCCCTTTAGGGTCGGGAAATCTAACGTTAGATGGATGTTTACGATAATCTTGGATTTTTGTTTCTTATAAATTGCTATCAAGGTGAAGAGTTCAAGAAATATCAGATCTTAATCTGTACTTCATACGAAATAAAAACGGGTGCACGCCATCAAACACGTGATTAAGTTTTAGTGCGCACTGCTGCCAGATTGTTATAAAATTATTCAGTATTTAGAAATAATTTTAACTAGCATATAGATGGCTTCTTTGTGTTTGTTTGTTGTTAAATAACTTATTTTTTTTTCCACATTAAAGAGAGAAACAGTTTTAAAAATGTATAGTCCTTCTAATTTTAATTGAAAATGATAAATACGCCTGGGGAACAAAACAAGCGGTGCAACTTTATGATTCCATGGGCGTGCATATATCTTTTATAAATTCGAAAATTGTGAAATAATTTTTTTCATTCAAATCAATATAGGAGATTAAAATTAGCCTGCATACAAAACTCTTAATATTTATAATATAATTTGCTGTAAATAATGCCCATTTAGCCAGACAATCTCAAAAAATTGTCTGTGTTAATAAACCTAGCTGAAATACACGTCACTGGCGCCTTAAACATGTAGAATTTCTAAAGTCGTAAATCATTTTAACGACGTCGTAAAAATTTTATGGCACAGTGGACCGAATAAGTATTTGGCATGTATTACATATAAAGCAATCCTATAGTATAATGGTCGGCATTTGCTGGTGCATTCGCGGCATCGCGTTGCCGGCTCTTCAAAATTTTCTTAAGTATAGTAACATACATAAAGTTGTTTTAATTTATAATTATTTTTTCCAGCAATTTTAAACGCTTTATTTTAATGCTAACTAATACATTTATATCTATGTATTTTTTTTTAAATATTTCCAAACTAGCTTTCGTCACGAACTAACAGTTTACTGAAGTATGAAGTATACTTGTATAGTGAGCTTAGCAATTTTAGAAAATATATCTGACAACCTTGCTTTTTTCTACCTATTTTCAATTTAGAATGGAAATAGAGTATATAGTTTAAAGGACATTGGTTGGTCCATAAATATGCAAGTACAAAAATAGCAGGAAAGTATTGGCTGTAAAGTTAGTAAAGGTTTTTTTTTTTAATCGTAGGAAAATTGGTAGAAAAAGCAAAATAAGTTTTTTTGAAAATTATTGAATAAATTAAGAATTTTCTCACAAAACCGTTCGGTTACAAACAGTGTAGTGTCATTTTTTGTACATAATACATACGAATATCACTTTTATTCAGTATCACAGTATTAGTAACCCTCTTGGTAGGATTACGCTTCTAGGTGTTTTAAGAGTTCACTTGTTTCTTTTTTTTTTTTTTTTTTTTTTTTTTTTTTTTTTGTGAAATAGAATTCTAGTTTAGAGCTGCTGCTATACGCTAAAACAATATATTGGACTGCCGTTTTAATTAATATTTTAATTTTATGTTTAAATTACCTTTCTAACACATGTTAAGGATAGCAATGGATCATTATTGTCTCGTTCTTTTGTAATAATGTATTAAAATAATGTATTAAAGATGATACTAACTCTTAGCAGCAGCTGATTAACTGTTTTGCTATTTCTCAAACGAAAGTCTGACAACTATTACATTTTGATTTGGAATTGGAATCCCTACACCAAGAAAAATGTTTTTGTTTTGAAAATAATAGAAGATTTTATCCAACAAGACTGCTTCTTTCTTTCAAAGAAATAACATTTTTTGGAATGAAAGAAACTCTGTCTTCTGTGTTGCTTTCGGACTTAATTTTCCACATATTCATTTTGCGCCAGTTCCATATAAGTAGATACAATACCAAAACGAAACATGAGCCGCGGGAGTCCGACTGATTAAATTAAAACTTCGGATATGACTTTGAATGCCCAAATCAACACTAAATTACCGGGCGTTTCGTAATTCGATAACGCACCCTGTGCAAGTCGCTCATTCGTCTCTTCTAGCGCCAACGTAAATTATGTATTATTGTATCGTATCCCAGTTGTAACAAGAACGATATGAACTAATTGCCTGCAATTTAAACTATCAGACTTTGATATCGGGGAAGTTTTATTGGCCTTTAGAAAAACGGGTTGCTCGTGTCTACTCTTTGATTTGCGTTTTTATCGTTCTCGTCGAAAGGAACGAATTTCCTCACTTCCTTCCTTCAAATAAAAGGTTATGATAAAAGTCAGGGATATAACTTAAGTTCTTACACATTTTACGAAACTGGAATGATTGCAAAAAGGAATTGGAATCTAATTGCTGCAATAATGTGATTTTAGTGTATACAGTGCCCGCCATAAAGTTGGAACCATATGGGATTTTTTTATAATATTAGAATTTTGTAACAAATTTTGGCGACAATCAGTTCTGCTTGCAAAATAACTTGAAATGACTTAATTTTGACAGCTGTCATATTTAAATTTTGTTAAAAATTACGTAAATAGAAAATTTTAAAGTATGATATATATTTTCTTTAAAATTATACATTTTTTTTGTACAACTTAAGAAATACGTGTATTTTATTTTTGACATTTAATTTTGCAACTGTCAAAATTAAAAAAAGAAATCGGATAATATCATTTGACAAATCATTTGGCTATTTGTAAAATGAAATTTAAAAAGTCAAAAAGAAAATTAAAAAGTCAAAAATGTTTATACATTTGAGACTGACACTGATTTTCATTGGAAAACCCCATATTTTCCAATAAAAATACATTTTTAGATTAAAATAATAAAATACCAGGAATGAAAATCAAAAATCCGACTTGAGGAATTTATGGAGAAATTCATTACGAACATTTTAGAAAAAAAGCATCTTATTGTGCGCCGCACGGTGATCGATTTTCATCGAAAATTGGACAAAAATCTATATTCAAGCCAATTTTAAAGCAAAATGGACGTTTTTGGGCTCAAATTGTCCTTTGAGCAATTGTCTACAATATGTGATACCGCTTTTTTCGATTAAAATAATTGGCCGACCTTGCCAGATCTCCAAAATTGGTGAATTTTCCAAAAAAAAAAGATTTTTTTCGCTGCAACTTCATCGATAATCAAGCTACAAAGTTAAACAATTTTTTTCTTGAAAGTGAAAAAAGCTTTAATTTGACTTTTTAAACATTAAAAAGTGTCACTCGGATCAAAATTTACAAGGGTTTAAATAGACTCATTTTTAGCGATAACAAAAATATATCGGATAGAAATCGGACTTATCTTTGGATCTAAACAACCTTTCTCAACGTTTTAAAGCGCAAATTAAAGTTGTTTACACGTGTTTTTCATAAAACTTTTAGTTGGAATTTTACCTCGATTTTGCATCGAGCTACATCTATAATAATAAAAACGAAAAAAACCGCTAATTTTCAGTGAAAACAAAACCATTTCATTTCGGTTTTAGTTTCGTTTATTTCTTAATAACAAAAAAAATAAATAGGTAACTTGAAATTTTTTTTAAATCGTTTAAATTTTTTTTTGTATTTTTGCAATATATTTTGTAGTAATTTTTTTATGTACCTACTTTTGAAGTAAATTGAAAAAAAATCGAAAAAAAAACGAAACAGTTTCGTAGAAGTCCCTGCTCAGAAATATCGAATGCATGTTACATGACCAGATCTTAGCCAATGATTTCTATTTGAGGCTCAATTTCAGGCCATCAAAATTTTAAGATAGGATAAACGTATATTTTTATTTTTCATCATATTATGATACGTTTAAATTATATTGTGACAAAACGTGTTATAAAATGTATACCAGTAAAAAATGAAATGTTCCATAACATTATTATAACACAATCATTGAGACAAATTCATTTGTGATTTGCGGCTACGAACGTAAAACTTGATGGAAAGTGTTTCGGAAAAAAAGTATAAGTAATAACCAGACTTACAAGAATATAATTTTTTATTAGCGTAAACGAAAATTTTGAGAAATTATGAGCGAAATTGAAAATAAGCGGTTTTTTCGTTTTTATTATTATAGCTGTAGCTCGATGCAAAATCGAGGTAAAATTCCAACTAAAAGTTTTATGAAAAACACGTGTAAACAGCTTTAATTTGCGCTTTAAAACGTTGAGAAAGGTTGTTTAGATCCAAAGATAAGTCCGATTTCTATCCGATATCCCTTTGTTATCGCTAAAAATGAGTCTATTTTTAAACCCCTGTAACTTTTGATCCGAGTGACACTTTTTAATGTTTAAAAAGTCAAATGAAAGCTTTTTTTATGCACTTGATTATCGACGGTTGCAGCGAAAAAATCATTTTTTTTTTTTGAAAATTCACCAACTTTGGAGATCTGGCAAGGTCGGCCAATTATTTTAATCGAAAAAAGCGGTATCACATATTGTAGACAATTTCTCAAAGGACAATTGGAGCCCAAAAACGTCCATTTTGCTTTAAAATTGGCTTGAATGTAGATTTTTGCCCAATTTTCGATGAACATCGATCATCGTGCGCCGGTTCTGGCTAGCCGATCGGTGGCCGGACTCTAGTAGTGACACTGAAACTGAGGGAGGGTTTAAATATTACAATTTTTTTGCTGCTATTTTAAGATAGCGAAGGGAGCCCATAGCTACACAAACGTGGGGGCTGAGAGACATTAGGAACGTTACATTTCCAGAGCAAAATTGTTATTTTACACGGATCGCTAAACGGCCGGAACGGAATATAGATAATAGAGGACCAATAGAGCGAAACTATACGAGGTTATGTGGCGGGGGATCAAAACTGCGTTTCGGAATACATATTCAAATTCCCAAATGAGAGCCAGGCTCCGAATATATTTGCTTTGGGCTCCTACGTCTGTGTACGCACGGCCCTTGCGACCGCGTAGATTCTCCTAGATGAACCGCCTTTGATATTGTAATTCCCTAATACCGACTTCATGATTTATATCTCCCGCACTACGGATATTAATTTCTTATGCCGAGCCGTAAATCGCAATTAGTCTAATTGTTATAAACGGAATTAGAATCTTTACTTTGCCCGAAAGTGGAAATTCCGCACGCGTATTTACGTATTTACCTTCTTGTAAGGGATATTAATGGCCACACGTAACTGAATTATTAAACTACAGTTTGTAGAGTTCGAATTTAATTCCTGTAATAATACGTTGCCGCAACGTTTTGCTCGAAGACATTCCAAGGGATAAAACGAGGAACAGCGAACTGCCAGAATGTATAAAATCATTTCAGCGGAGAATATTTCCTCGAGTCAGGGTGGCGCTAGAGTTTTGACATTTCCGTTGTTCATCCTCTTGATCTTCAGTGGAATCTCTAAAATATGATGGTGTTACTACCTTCCTCTCGTTAAAGAGCTCACTGGACTTGACTCTTCAGGGCATTAATGCTGGTTAAAACCAGTCCCCAAGTCAGTATCCGTTCTCCCTCTTGATATTTGTCGAATTTTTCATAACTTGTAGTAATTCCTTGATGGTTATCTTAACTTTTTTGTATGTTGCTTAAAAACTCCTAACAGTGGTAGATATACAATATGAACAATCTGGAAACAGTTGGGTTACGAATTTGGAACGAAATAACGAGTGATGACACAAATTTTGTTTGTCACTGACGTAACCGAATCAAGTACGGTATATGCAACAAATAGTTAGTACCCTAATAATGATATACCTATTTGAACGAGTACTTATATAACATCGATATAAGTAGAAGAGCGTATACGAGGTGTGCAAAATTAAGTAATAATACTGGCAACGTAGCGCCCGATGTAGTAACACTGCGGAGACGGGACTTGGAAGGATGGTAGGTCAACATGTAATGCACCTTCAGTACAAGTTTGAACTTGTTAGAGTCATTTGTTCTTTGTGACTGTTTTGGTAAACCGGTTTTTGCTAGTGTGTTTTAAAAATGAGTGACATTAATTTTGAGTAACGGTGTGCTATCAGGTTTTGCTTCAGACTTGGACACAGCGCAACGGATATTTTTGCAAAACTTCAACACGCCTACGGAGACAGTGTTTTTCAAGAGCCCAGGTTTTTCGGTGGTTTAAGGCATTCTCAGAAGATAGTCGATTGAAGATGAACCACGCAGCGGAAAGCCTTCATCTTCAAGCACCGATGAAAATGTCGATAGAATACGGGATCTTGTGCGTTTAGATCGTCGGTTGACGATAAGAATGATCAGGAAGAGTTAAATTTGAATCACACCACTGGTTATCAGATTGTGACTAACGAATTGGAGATGAAAAAAACAGGAGAGAAAGGTGTCTTGACTTTTTGGAATCGATTGAAAATGATTTACATTTTATGGAACATGTCATTACTGGTGATGAGACCTGGGTGTTTGAGTACGACCCGGAAACCAAGCGCCAAATCATCAAATGGCACACTTCAAGCTTTCCAAGACCCAAAAAAGCAAAAAATGAACAAGTCGAAGACCAAATGCGTGCTGATTTGCTTTTTTTGATAGCCAGGGAATTGTCAACAAAGAGTTTGTGCCTCCAGGCCAAACAGTAAATCAACACTTTTACAGAGAGGTTTCAGTAAACGAGTTTTTAGTCAGAAAAAACATTCATGTGGCTTCTCAGTCTCCTTATTCGCCTGACTTGAGTCCTTGTGAATTTTTTCTCTTCCCGAAATTGAAAAATCACCTCAGGAACGTCATTTTGGGACCATAGAAAACATTCAAATTGCTGTAACCGACCAACTGAAGGCTATTCCAGTATATGTGTTCCGGCACTGCTATGAGGAATGGAAGAACCGTCTCCAGCGCTGTGTTGCTTCCCAAGGAAGTTATTTTGAAGGAGACAATACTGAATTGTAAAATAATTCTATTCAAATAAAAAAAATTAAAGAAATCAGTCTCATTATTTAATTTACACCTCATATACCTCCGAGTGGGTACTGGAACCTTCGTCGTAGAAACAAAAAACTGGACGTTTCCCACGAAACACCGAACTACTATACTTTTCTCGACGCGCGTTTCTCCGACTAAGTTGACATCTTCAGGAGAAGACTAAAACTCTTTTAGTTTTAATCTTCTTTATTAATTATTAATTAATCTTCATTATTAATTAATCTTAGGAGTTCTAATATCTTCTCCTGAAGATGCCAACTTTGTTGGCGAAACGCGCGTCGAGAAAAGTATAGTAGTTCGGTGTTTCGTGGAACCCGTCCAGTTTTTTTTTACCTCATATATAGTTATAAAGTATTAATATATTGTTTTTTTTTTAATTATATGTAATATAATTATAATATTAAATATAAAATATATTTTATATAATATTTCTTACTTTATTACATGTATTAATATTACAACGAACCATCCAAAAAAACGTCATCAAAGTTCTTAAGTCTGTAGTCTTATTTAATTGCCAAGGTTGTTACATTATGTGACAGCCACTTGTCAAGTTGTTGTCAAAGTTTGGCAACAACAAAGTTTCGCCTCAAGCTTCGACATAACCGCTATTTCCATCTCTCTCGTTCATAGCCATAGATTCACGTTTTTTTTGGATGGCCGATGGCTCTTTATTTGACGCATCTTTATTAATCTTTGGAGCGCCGGGGTTTTTGGCACTTTTTTTTTGCCTTAAATAATCTTAGTGATTTAGTCCTACTTTGTACATTCAACCCCCATGCAGTACAAACTTCAAATAGCGTCTTATATAAGACCTTCCGGCAGCTAAATATCCGGAAAATTTGTAATTTTTTAAAATTCCAAGTAAATGCTTCTGTGGGGTTTTCGAGGATAAGGAATGCGATGATGATAGTAATTTTTGCGTTACCCTTCAAAAACCACCCCTTTCTGATTAGAAGCTACCCCTTTTTATCATTTTTCTCGGACTCTGCCGTAAGTATCTAAAATATTACTTTGTAATAAGTTTTTGAGAGTAGAAAATTCTCCAAAATCAGGAAAGATGAATTTTGTTTACAACAATAAAGTATATAATACTTTACCCTTTTCAGGGGAGAGTACGTATTGCTCCTTTTTTCTCTCACTGGGTAAGAAAATTATTTTATCAAATTTTAAACGACGTTTCAATTGAACTAAAAAAAACTATTCCTGAAATAGATACTTTACAAGAATAGGTTTGAAAAAACATAGTAGGCTGTCACTAGCCAATCGTAAGCGTAAACACATTTTCCCTCCGTCGATTCAAAATCGGATTGGTTTTTATGGTGATTTTGGAATCATTTTGCCGTTCAGTGGGTGACTGATTGATGGTTTCTCCTTCAGTATTACCCGAAGCCAACGACGAGGACGTAGAGAGACTTGTGTGTGGCTTAATTTTTTTTTGTTTTTTACTATTTTTTTAGAGTTTTTAGTGTTTTTTTTTTAGATTTTTAGAATTTTTTTTTGAGTGTTCAGTATTTTCAGTTGATGCTAAACGAGTAATTTATTACGCGTTGTAAAAGTATTTTCAAATATCGTCAGAAACACCCCTGGAAATAGCAACAAGAATTGGTTTTCATTCGTTTACTATCAGAAACGTCCACGAGATATTCCCCCAGGGGTATCTGCCACCGTTCATATTGCAAAGACACATATGAAATAAAAAATGAAATTATATTTTTACTCAAAACTCAATCTTAAATTGATCGGGGTACGGGATCGGGGGTCATTGATTGATTGAATCGGGGTACTTTTTTAGGGGGTGTCAACCCCAAAGCTCGTAATCGTAATCAACGACCTCCAAAAAGCAAAGGCTAGTAAGTTTCGTTGCAATTTAAGAATGATTGTATGGCCTATGGAGAGCGTCTTATATCAGATTTTCCGGCGCTCCAAAGGTTAATGTGTTAAAATTGAAATGATATATTAGAATCTACGAGCAACTGGGCACGGTACGTCGATGGATCGCAGCTCTTGCCCGCCTAACTAACATCGTAATTACTTAGATGGCATCGATCGGCGCGGGGGTCCGGCGATGGAGCGAAATTGGTGTAAGATGGGGTGCGAAGCGGGGCCGACCAGGAGGCGGAGGAGGGCACGATGGCCGCTGACACGGGTAAGGGCGTCTCCTGATCTGTATTGATCCCGGTCGCAGGATGTAAGAAGCATCCCTTACATCGCCCCCTCGCCCCCGCGCCGCGCCGTGCGGCGGACCTGGGGCGATTCCCTCTAATTTAGCCCTGCAGTGCTGCAGGAAAGTTTCTTAATAAATGGGAGTCGATAAAAACCGAGCTGTTCCCAGTTTGGTACCGGAGTCTGGGTGTGACGAAGAAGGTTCCCTATTCAGGACATTTATATTTTGAAAAGCGACAACTTATTAACAAAAAAATGACATTTGTCTAGAATCAAAGTTGAATCTGTAAATCTTTTCAGAAAAAAAAAATAAAATTTGCCTACTTTACAATTCCATAAAAACCTAATTTTTTCCAGGTAATAAAGGTGGGTCATCAGATGGTTTCTATTTAAAATTGCTGTTAAAATTACGTCGTTCAATTTTGTAAATGATGTTGCTTTATTCAAGAAAGTATGCCTTCCCATTATTTATGAAAAACAATTTCAGTTAAATTGTTTGTGGATCGTTGGAGTAACAATGGTCCTTAACATGTCCCCATAAAAAATAGTCCAACGGTGTTAAATCTCAGCTGCGCGATGGCCAATTAATGTCATTAATTAATAATTAATGTAGCAAAACGGCTGGCATAACACCGTTACCGAATTTAGTATGCAAAAGATCGATTGTTTCACGGATTTTGTGGCACGTTGCTCCATCTTGCTGGGACCAAAGCTCGTCCAAGTCCAAATCGTCCAATCGCGGCCACAAAATATCAGTTAACATATCTCTGTAACGTATTATATTTACTGTAACGCTGTTACCATCTTCATTTTGAAAGAAGTACGGATCAATGATGCCACCACTCCAAAACCCACATCAAACAGTCACTCTTGCAGGATGCATTGGCTTCTCTATGACTACGCGTGGATTTTCGGAACCCCAAATCCTACAGTTCTGTTTGTTAACATGTCCTCCAAGATGAAAATGAGCCCGAGAAAATGATTTGAAAACTTATATAAAGCCCGCACGGAGAAGCGATAACGAAGTGGATGGTCATTTTTCTTTACCTCTTGAGTAAGTTGCAACTTGTAAGCAAATAATCCGAGGTCTTTATGCAATATTCTCCTCAGAGAAGTGCGACTGACATTAAGTTGTTGTGCTCTGTGACGAGTTGAGGTTCTTGGGTTTTCACGCACACTTTGGGCAATAGCAGCAATTCTTTCAGCTGTGCGCACCGGATGAGCACGTGGATGACTTCTGTTATCCATAATCATGCCAGTTTCATGAACTTTCCTTAAGAACTTTCTTACACCAGGCGCTGACGGAGCTTCATTTCGACCAAAAGATGTTCTCAATTTTCTCACTGTTTCTGCAACACAGTATTCACTTTGGAAATAATTTTTCAATATTTCCCAACGTTGTTCAAGCGTAAAACGATCCATTTCTTACATATATGTCAAATGTCAAGCAAGTCAGTGTCAGCAATGTAGAAATGACACTCAGTTTAAAAAGAAAGCAATAGATGGCCCATCCTATATAAACTTTTTTTTTATTTATTTAAAGGGCATCAAAAACTGCTTTTACAATTTTTTATACTTCTGAAATTCAATAGAATCTGAATCCATAGCGTCATCAGGACTCGTCAAAACCCACTATGAACAAAAAATATACAAGGTTTTTCTTTTTATATCATCTCGAAGTTGAGTGAAATATCGAATTTGACTGGCGCTAGATGAGTCAAGTGTGCCATGGAATCATAATAAGACAGTTGAGAATGGCCGAAATTGTTAATATTTCGAAAAATCTCACTAATAAATTATGTTCCTAATGACATTTTACGCCTATATACAGATTTTGAGCGAAACATTTTGATATCCAAAAAAAAATTTATATTTTCGAAGTTTTTGATTCACTCCCGTAACTAACTGACTTGAAAACATTTAAAACGCTTCAAAGCAGTATAGAGTCTGCCATTGCAATTCATACTGTGCTAATAATATTCGTAGGTATCGTTGGTTTTGAAGATTTTTGATATTCTCAATCGAAAAAATGAACTCTCTGGATTATTTTCCAATTTCCAAAAAAATCACTCATTATTTTTCAACTGTTTATTTTTATTAAACTTTATTTTGGTACTACAAAAGTGGTTTTATTACAATTAGACTATCTTAACACGAAACTACTACTTAAAAATAACAAACATTAATTAAATCACTTTAAAAAAGAACTTACTATGCAAAAAAATCAGTGATCAATGAAGGTCGTTCGAATATAAACTCAATAACAGACGATCATAGAATATGCAATAATTGTCACGTAATGCAAAACTTTTCTGTTATCATGCTCAACCTGCTTCGTAATTTTAGTTCATGTCATATTTTCTGTAATAAACAAGTAAAAATTCTTAATTACATTTAAATACATGTGAAATTTTCTTAGAGAATCGCAGATCTACAATTAAACTATTGTTATTTAAACCTACACATTACAACCTACTGCAAGATATTTCAGGTAGCTGCTAGCTTACAAATTATTAACCCCTGACCTCTGACTGATATTAAATGATTCAATTTGGAGAAATACTCATAGGTATACAGAATATTAGAAACCAGGCCGTATTAAATTATTCAGGTTACCACTCGGTAGGTTTAAATTTGAGACGTGTTCGGTTAAGTTTTAAACGCGGAGTTTACGAGCAGTCTATTAATAATAACTTGGTACGCGTCCAGTTTCTGTGGACAGTAGCGCACCTACAAGTTAAGATCGACGATACAGGATATACCAGTCGAAATGTTGCAAATGGTGTAAACCTTATCGCTCGCGTTTACAAGGGGAGGTTACTAACCATGACCAGTTAAAGACTTACTGTTTTTCAAAGTCATGTATTTTTTTAATGACAACGATTGAACATAAAGTGAATATGAAAAACATAATAATTATCGTCATTAATAGTAACATTAGAATCATTAATATTATCATTTCCACGACACCCTAGTGAAAAAACAAACAATTTGTAAGAAGTTATAAGCAAATTTTAAATTTTAAATTTAAAAAAAGGTTAATAACTAAATAACTATTAAATACGAGGTGTGGCTATTAAATAACCGAACTGCTATCACAACAGTTTTTATTCGTTACCAATTACAGTAGCAACTTTTTCGCCGTCAATGTACTCCCCCTTGCCGATCTCTACACCGCTCCATACGACTCTTCCATTGTTGAAAGCAGTGCTGGAAGTCCGCTTCTGTCAGCTGGTTCAGAACCTTCGTCGCTTTTGCTTTAACGGCTTCCACACTTTGGAATCTTGTCATCACAAGTAATCACCGTGTCTAACAAGCCTGGATCAGTGGCAATGTTGTTTAGAATGTCAGCGCAAATGTTCATTCTTGATTCCTTTTGCTCGGGAGTGAGGAGTTTTGGTACCATTTTTGCGCATGTTGAACGATTCATGCAAAATCTGGCGAACACAATCTTTGTCGATTCCTGTTATTTCAGCAATCCCTCGGATGCTTAGACGACGATCTTCGCGAATTAATTTACCAATTTTTTCAATGTTTTCGTCCGTTTTTTTGACGTTGAGGGACGTCCGGGGTGCGGATCGTCTTCGATCATTTCACGTCCCTCTTTAAACCGTTTAAACCGTTCAAAAACTTATGTGCGAGATAAACATCCCCGTACGTCATTCCCGTACACTTCTTTAAACATTGCATAAGCTTCTGTAAACATTTTCCCTAGTTTAACAAGAAACTTAGGATTAACCCGTTGCTCCATCTGCACACTTAACATTTTTTCGACGCTTCACTGGTGCGTAGACTAATTCAAACAACTGCTACAGTCAAAGTGAGTGACCCACTGGCTTGTCCAGCGAGCTCATGGTGAGGAAAGTATCACCAGACACAGTTCTCTTCAAACGCCTCGTATAGGTATAGGGAATACTAATATACATATATGTATGCAAAATTTAATTTTACATTAAAATGTAAAACTAAATATGCGGTATTAAAAAAAATTGAGTTTGGATGGTTTGAAGTTGGGCTAAATGGTGGTCCTATTTTAATCACCCTGTACATAATTGAGAGATACTAAAAATGCATTGCTGCATAGACTTAGTGTTCAACTAAAGATAGTGTTAATACTGATACTTGATATCCTAAAATGACCACTATAGATAGTTCCAAAGGTTATGGCGCTAATGAACAAAATTTCAAAGAACCGGAAATAACTCAAAATCGGTAAAAGACAGGTGTGGGGAAATCTTTTGAAAATATACTTTAAATAACGTGTAGAATCGAAATGGAATAAAAAAGGTACTATTCCATTTAAAATAAGGTTAAAGTTAATGCCCATTTAGGTATAACGGGAAGTGCATCCATCTTGAAAATATTTTCATCAAGTTCGAAGAACGATTTCGATCAATCCACCCTATTTACTGCTGTGTTTAATTTGGAGCAAAGGTTCGTGATTTTACACCCCCAAAATGGCGGACTAATGTTAACCAGTTTGACGTTTATACAAAATAATTTTTTTTCCATAGGCTACTTCATAAAATAGGGTAATACGGTTTAATCATTGTTGTCATTTTACATATTTCGTCATAATTCAGAAAATCCTTATCCAAATGTGCTATAATTATATATATTTGTATTCAGAAAAGAACCATAAATTGAAATTTACGAATATACAGGGTGTTCCATTAAAAAAAACATATTTTTTGTTACACCTCGTATATTTTTCAAAAATTTCAAAAACCGTTAGCAGATTCGGAACTACGTTTCTGAATCTAACAGACGAAAAGAAAATCGTTCAAAACCACTTTTTGAAAGAACCAAATCGGCCAGAAATAACAAAAATAAAAGGGGGTTAACATATATAATACTTACCCTGTACATAGCCAATTTTGATGACGTTTTTTTGGATGTTTCTTTAGATAATACAACACCAAACACGTGAAAATAATACGAGAGTGTTAATAAAATCCATACGTCTCCCCCGTAGCTACGTCATAGGAGCTCAGAGGAAAATCCCCAACGAAACAATAACAAAGATGAAGTAGTTTAATTTTCGCGCGGAGTTCTTGTATAAATTAAATCAGGAAATGAATTCCGCCGAGGACAAACGCGTCTCGGCCTCGTCCGCAGAGATACTTCCTCTCCGTTCAGGCGATTATTTATCGGGCGTTTTCCGTTCGTTCTTCTTCCAGTTTGACCCGCGGTCCTTCGGCCACTCCGCGCCGTCTTCTATGCTAATCCGACGCCTTTATTTTGGCGCCATTGTTCAGGCGAGGACGTAAATTAGACTAATTTATGCTTTTAATTGTTTCGAGGCGCTCTAACCTTGACATACGGGGTGTCCAGGAAGGCGCGAGCCATTTCTCGGATGCTTACCGCTGGGAGAAAGGGGCGCTCAGCTTAAGGAGGATATTGCTTAGATAGTAAAAATGTAATTTTGTAAGACGTATGTTACGTCTTACAAAATGGTTTCATCTCAGTGGGTATGTGAGAAACCTTATATTATGCATATAACTTTGATCGACTTCAAGGAACAAAAAATAGGATTAACACTACTCCTCATCTTCTGGAAAATTATTCCTTTTCTATTCGAAAAAGATGTCAGAAATGTTTAGAACAATATGGGGGCCAACCTCAACAATGTTTGTAATAAAACATTTGTTTTAAAACGTTTTTCTTTAATTGAAATACTATTTATATCTCGTTATATATGTATATAAAAAGAAATATAGTTGCTGGAATCTTAACTAACTGGAATCTTTACAACAGATTTAAAGGCACTACAGCAAATCACTTATCCCTTTTTACTTTTCACCTAGCTCAAGCTGTCTTCATCTGTCATCAAGTCAGCCAAATTCGAAAAAGATTAGTAAAACCATATATTTTTCTTTCCACAGCTAACCTGATGTTACATCAAGCCATAAAAAAACCGTCATCAAATCTGGCTATAAACAAGAGAGATGGAAATAGCGGTCATGTGGAAGCTCAAAACGAAACTTTGTTATTGTCAAATTTTTGATAAGTGGCTGTCAGAATTGTAAAATAAATAATGGAATTGTATACTTATGAGGACTACAGGGAACTGGAAGCGTCAATCGGAAACAAGGAAGTGGCAGATCCAGAGTAAGGACAAGAAAACATTGAAATGGTTAGACAAGTGATAACCGACAATCCAAGAACATCAACCACCCATCTGAGACAACGTGAATCTGCCCTATAGAAAGTGTCAACGAATTTTTAAAATGATTTGGAGCTCCATCCATATAGACATTATAAACGTTAGAATAAAAATCAGTCCATTACAACAGCTGAGATTCTAAGAAAAAAAATTGCATAATTTATCAAATTTACACTCTTTTATACAGGATTTTCATATCCTCAAAAAATATTCCGTTCTTGGCATATTCAGATTTGAAAGCAGCAACCTCAAAACCCCCTAGAAACAGACTTTCGGCGTAAAAGTTGCTTATATTTTTTAATTAACGTTTTGCACCCGTTTCAACCTCTATTTTTCTCAATTTTCACATTTGAAACAAATTTTATGCTATGAACACGTTAAAGTTTGAAATCAGCAACCTCCAGAACACCAGGAAATATAATTTTGGAATAAAAGTTGTGTATTTTGTCACATAAACATTTTTGCACCCCCTTCAACCCCTGTTATATTCGATTTTCACCTCTGGGGTACATTTCCTGCCTTTGGAATGTTGAAATTTGAAAAAGCAACCTCGAAAACCCCCAGAAATATATTCGTGTAATAAAAATTGTGAATTTTGTCAAATTTTCATTTCTTACCCCAATATCATCATCACAATAGTTATATCTATAATAACCAACCTGGCAAACTAATGGTTTTACAGGAGTAATTTCTGCACGTACTTCTTATCATCACATATCACGGTTGAATTTACCTTATTTTAGAGGCGTTTATCACTGTATCTCAAAATTTTGAAGGTGTATTGACTTTTTTGAGGTTAGATTCGAATTCAGCGTCGAAAAATACATGGGGATACTAAAGTCAATATCCAGGATCATGACTTTTTTTTGTGTAGCTCTGTAATCTGACAGCCTTGACAATTCAGGTTATAAACTTAAGATCAAGAATAGAAATAGGTACGTCTTTTATAACGTTTTTTTTATGGCTTTTTATTTAGTCAGGCATGTGTATGGTAGATCGAAACAAAATGACACCCAAGCTCCTTGAGTTATTTATGTCGAATTACTGCAATCGAGTGAACCATTGAACTAAAAAAAATGTAGCGAGTAAAATGAATTTAGCGAGTGTTTCTTCAGATTGACGACCGCTTAACCGACTCGTATGTAGCCTAGATCTTCGCCTCTTCAAATATTTTCCGAAAGGGGTCTGAAAGTATGTCTCTGTTTGTTTAGGACCGCTGTCAGTGCCACATAACGCAGCTAGAGTTTTACGTTATTTGAGTTTATACAATCAAAACCTCTATAAATGAGTCTAGAATCAGCACTGTGAGCGATCGCGTGAATTTATGGGGAATAGGAAGGGAGAAGGATAAACAAGGACTTTAGGACTGTTCCCTGTCTGTCACTAATCACGTCTTTGTTCGGAGATCCTTAAAGAATTATTTTGACTGTTGTATTTCGGTTACAAACAAACAAGAAGGTTACATTAGGTACTTTCTTTGGGCTTCTCAGAAAACTTTTTAAAACAATATGTTGACGGTCCATTTAATTAGATTCCTTGGATTTTTAACAGTAACATAGGTCTCTAAGTTTAGTTATTTATTTTTATTTATTGCACTTGTTAATTTAAATTGGTCCTGCGGCGCTAAAACCCTGAACGAGTTTTTTTTTTTAATTGTTAGGTATGACTTTTTCATATAGTTTTTAGAAAAGGAAGTCGATAAAAAAACAAAAAATGAGCAGCATTAAGTTCCTTATAAAATTATCAAACTTAATTTTAAGTTTGTTTAATTGCCAATTTAACAGTTTTCCTGTCTCTTATATTTTAGTTTCCAAGATAGCAATACATCCATCACCAATTCTGGATACACTGTATACGATCAATGATTTAACACATTTTTATGCTTATATGACAGTATTTACTTTAGCAACATTTTTTTTGCGACTTTTTTTGACCTCATTTAGGAGTCGAACAATTAAAATGGTAGAAGAATTTATATAATGATGCCATTATCAGCCTATATATGTAGTTTTAAATTATTCACCATTCACTGTCAGAGCAGCTAGTCCTTTCACGCAAACTTTGTAAGATTGATAAAGACTGAGAATTAATAACACTTTTGCTGCAAAAAAAAAACAAAGAAGGCGAAAAAATAAAGGAAAGATAAAACGTCGTAATAACAAATAAATTTACGAGGTGTGGAAATTAAGTAATGAAACTGACTTTTTTTATTATTTTTTTTATTCGAATAGAATCACAATTCAGTATTGTCTCCTTCAAAATGACTTCCTTGGAAAGCCACAAAGCGCTGGGGACGGCTCTTCCACTCCCCATAGCAGTGTTGGAACTCATATACTGGAATAGCCTTCAGCTGGTTGGTTACTGCCGTTTGAATGTTTACAATGGTCCCAAAATGACGTCTCTTATGATGATTCAGTCAATCTCAGGAAGATACAAAACTCACATGGACTCAAGTCAGGCCAATAAGGAGGCTGAGGAGCCACAGGAATATTTTTAGTGGCTAAAAACTCCTTTACTGAAATTTACGCAAAAATCGTTTACTGAAGCCATAATAAAAAAAAAAAGGTTTAATAAAGTACATATTTATTTTAATATACTTTTTATATTTATTTATATTTCGAATTTTTGGAATAAATTAGATACGTCCATGATGTTTCCAATCTTGTAGGCGATCTAACAACACGCTCTCTAAAACTTCTAACCCTGCTAGCTAGGCAGAGGGAGGCACTCCTCTCCGAGGCGAGTATCGATTGAGAGCTAAGATGGCGGGCGTGTTAGGAGCACATCTTAATTCGGAAAGGGCCCGTCGGTTCGTGTCCATTACCACAGTAATTAAATATATGCAAATGCATTCCTGGATTATCCCCTCGCTTTCGGCCCTTCGCATTCGGAACAATGAAACGTGTATCCCCTACAAAAGTACAACGTCACTTCCAACCCGGCTTGCAATTTCCACTTTGCAAAAGCGCCGACTAAACGGGGGTTCAGGGAGGGGGTTGGAGGTATCTCCGTTTTGTTACGTTAGTTTCAAGACCTCAGGATATAAGACTGATGGATAAATTCGTAGAAGGTTTATTAACCAAATTCAAAATAAATGTTGCCTGATGTATTAAAAATATACTAGGCACAGAAATTAAAGGATATAAACAAAATTGGGGAAAAATGGTCGTAGAGAAAAGATAAAAAAAAGGAAATTGAAGCTCCAAGTTTTTGGATCTTGAGTTTACTTTTTTTAGCGTCAGCAGTTTTTGAGTAATCATAAGAAAACCATAGAAAAACAAGTTTTCGAAATTTTGACTTGTCTTTTAAAATGTCTATGGACTTCAAAAAATTTTTTTTTCGATAATTTCATCATGAAGTTCTAGAAAATTTTTCATTCTAATTTATTTTACTTATTTTTGATCCCTGTACGATGATTTCTCGCACAGTTATCGCCGTTCAAAGCAAAAACGTAATTTTTGACTTAAATTAAAGTAGGGTTTTGAGGTTAAACTGCAAAGGATCCTTTACAGATTGTACGAAATGTTTTTGCTCAGAAACTTGAAAAAAAATTGACCCTCTAATGTTTTCAAAAGTTTGACCGTTTACAACAAGAAAACGGTTCGTTAGCTCGTAACTATTTAACTTTGCATGGTTTTTGGGGGTATATTCAACTGTAAAAGGCACACGCAGCATTAGTCATTTCATGAAGATTTTAATTTCAGCCGTTGATGTTCTGAAAAACCATCAATTACACGTTTTTTCCTGGTTTTTCAAATTCATGTCAAGGATAAAAAAAATTATCCTCAAAAATCGCAGCAGAACTTGTAGGGGGTTTATTCTAGTTTTCAGAACTGCCCTTAGATTTTCTGTGCTACCGTTGGTTGCTGAGATATCGTCGATCAAAGACAAATAGGTCCTTTTTTATTTAAAGTTCGATATCTCAGCAACAAATGGTCGTATCGAGATTTAAAAAAAAAGCAAATTGAAGCTGAATAAACAAGCTATCCGGTCCATAGCATGGCTAAGTTAGAAACATTTTTTTTCAAGCTCGTGGACTTGAAAAAAAAAGCAAAAAATTCGCAAAATTTTCTTCTCACACTACTTCCTAAAATTGTGCGAAACATGTAGCTCTAAAAAATTTTTTTACCGAAATATCTCAAAACCAGAAACTTGAAGCTTCAAAATGCTTTTTTTAAACTTCGATAAGAGCATTTTTCACTGAGAAACAGCATTCTGAAAAATCACTAAAAATTCGGAAACATTTTTTGACCCTGAAATTTTTTCAATTAGTGTAGATGTCCATTAGGCAAGGTAGACATCTATTGTAATTGGAGTCGGAAAAAAAACGGGCATCAAACCGTTACCGTTTGAATTATGAAATCGAGGCTTTTTGCGGACGCGGTGGGGCCTTTTTGCCGGCCCGCAAACACTGCCCCGCTCCCAGCGGCGGCAATTACTGACGCCTTGAAGTTGTGCCGACCCTTACTTCGGGCGGCAAAACACAGGGGGCGCCCGCAAAACAAAGACGCGGAGGCGGCGGCGGCGGCGAGGCGCTCTCTGTGTGTATGTGTATAATTTAAGCAAAACGACCGCCGATAAGGACTACGTGTGTAAACTATAGCTAATCTAACTCAATAAACTTTATAGTGGCAGGAATGGGAACCGAGATAACGACAAGGTCGCTAATCCAGGTTACTAACTTGGCTCTAACGACATCTATGACTAGTGTGATTACGGGCGAGGACTTTAATAACGGTCGCCGCTGGCGGGGTACCCGGAGGGACGCGGGGGGCGAGGGGTTTTACCATCGGGAACCTGTCCAAGAAGTAATTGGATTGTACCAACGCTTTAAACGAAAATTTGAACAATTTTTCCGCGACACTAAACCGCGATACTGTATTGAATTCGTCAATCACGTTGCCATCATCAAGAGATGAAGATTAAACCAGTGACGGCTGTTGGAATTTTATGTTCGCGTGTCTTCGTAAGGAAGCATGGGAGCTGCACCAGACCTTAGGTGGTTATTGCGAGACCAAAATGGAAGACTGGAATAACAACAAAACCTCAGACGATACGATTTTTTTGGAGCACTCGCAGAAAATCTTGAAGACGGGCTGCAAAATTTTTGTGAAATATTTTTTCCACGATGTGGATTTATCATGTGGATATAAATACTTTTTATTCTTATAGTTTCTGCAAAATTTTCATTATTATCAGGAAGTTATAGCTATTGCAAAATATCAGAAACAATTGCAAATTGCAAAAAGACACAAAAATAAAAATACTTTGAAGTTACCTGATTAAAAAAAAAACATCGTAAATATTTTCCGTTTCCAAGAGTTTATGGGGGTGTGCCAGATTTTTGACTTGATTATCAAATTTTCTATCTATTTTTTTTGGTAAAGAATTTCAAATTGCATCAACAATCACTGCTTAAACTAGCGTTACACTTACACTATTTAAATAACTAAAAAGTACGTACCATATGGGACACTTTTTATTTCTTTTACCTGTAGGTGAAAACTAATTTCAGAAAACATAATTATTTTAAAACCAAAAAAAAACACCTCAGAAATAGTCAAAAATAGTCAATAGTTAAATATTGAAAAAAGAGAAAAATTGTTTAAACCTCATTGAGACCAGTTGTTCAGAATTTCACTTTGGACCTACATATATCAAATCTGAAGTTAATATTCCATTTTTTTTTTTCTGAGTTATCAAGTCTGGTACAGTTTTTATTTAATTTAATTAAATTCAATACGTCAGTAAATCATGTAATAAGATAAACAAAATATTGCATATGAACACCTAGCTAATCAACAAATTGCAAAAAAAAAAATGTTTCAGATAATGCTTGAAAATTATTGGTTTCTTTTTAATCTAGACTATGCAGTGAGGAGCTGAAGTTTGGAATAAAATTAAAAACTCAGGTTTTATTGATATTTGATCGAAATGCTTCGACACGTCAATTTTTATTTTCAGTTTAGAGTTTCTCAAGAAATATTGAAAGTATACAGGGCGTTCGAGTTTCATGTAGCGCTGTCAATGTTAGTTTTTTTTTTAAATCGAACACCCTGTATGGTTTTATATTTTTGAGAAGACCTTTAACGGACAATCGAATCGAATCGAATTTCGTTCAAATATCAATAAAACCTGAGTTTTTAATTTTGTTGCAAACTTTAGCCCCTCACTGTATATCCGTTAATATAACTAGAGAGTTTATAATGTTTTGTGATTTTATTATGATTGATGATTAATATTGTTTACGTTTTTTTTTAAATTCATTATTATATTATGTTTATATTTTCATTCTAATTAAGATCTTAATCAGAAAATAAATGCATTGTCATTTTATAGACTAATTTTCAATTATAAAATACCTACTTATCTACTATTTTTACGTCAAAAAAAGTTTTTGATGGTTCACAATGTAAAAAAAATGAAACTTACTAAATCGTGGCATATTGACTACAAACTTGATATACATATAGGTCCAGAATGAAATTCTGAACAGTTGTCGAGATGCAACATTATGAAACTCAGCATTATAAGCTCGGAATTTAATATCAATTATGATAATATCATATTAATTATGAGAATAGATTTGGTAAAGTCCAGAGTTTTCTGGGTTTCCTCAGGCCTGTAAAGCAAATGCCTTACTGAAATAATCTTAAGCAGCTCGCAGGGCGCTATGGCAAATATTAATAATAGCCACCCCTTCTCCGCACTAATCTTTGAGAAGACCTCTGGGGTTTCTCTTCGGGGTATGGTGACTATTATTGTGATTATTATTATACAGAGTGTTTAAAAAAGACGCGGCAATATTTAAGGGGGTGATTACCCAGGCCATTCTATAAAAAAAGTTCCTATAAAACATTGGTCCGCAAACGCTTCGCTACCGATCTCCAAAAGCGTTTGAGATATTACGAAATTTTAAATTATTACGAAATATTATGAAATTTTAAGCGTGTCAATAGTTATTATGGGAGACGCATACTTTGCAATACAAAATGATTTTTTAGTCTTACCAGTGGCGCGCGTATCGGCATGTCACTGGCTATTTTTAAAGGAAAAAATAGGACGCCGCTGATTTTTCTAAAAATAAAAATAATTTTTCAATTCCTTGTTCAAATATGATGAAAAAGCTTTCCTCAGATTTTCTTTTTTTTGAGTTTTTTGAGTAAAAAAAATAAAAACCATTTTAGTACGCGCCCAAATCCTATACTGTTTTAATTTAGAAATTCAAATTATTGTTTGTTGTTTGTAGAAATACTAAGGGGCTGATTTTATAATATTAAAATTATTAAGTCAGGGGGCACTTTAACCAAATTTATTGATGAAAGAATGTACAGCGCTGACTAATTTTTAGTGTTTTTAAAATTAAACTTCAACATCCTGTAGATCGGTAACGAAGCGTTTGCGGACTTATGCTTATAGGAACTTTATTTTATAGAATGTCCTGGGCAATCACCCGCTTAAATATTGCCGCGTCTTTTTTAAACACCCTATATAAATTTTTTTCAAAATTTGTCACCCGGCCCCCTATGAAATTTCTGCGACCCCCGCCGCTGGCGGCCGAGAGTGGGCCGGTCCGTGAGCGCGCAGAAGGCCCCACTTTAATGTCGCCGATTATACGACGGCGAAAAACGGCACTTCGGTCGGTTATTGCTTGAGTTATTTGTTGCCATTTACTTTTACTGCCTGCGTATCCGCCATTCCAGCGGACGTCTGTATTTGTGCGCCGGCGGCAGGATCACAATGGACCCGCCGGAGATAAGCTTCCGGGGTCGGCCGCGTTCCTACTGGAAAGGGCACCTCTTGCGCCTCAGTGTTTGTTCGAAAGTTATTAAGCAGAATGTAAAAAATCTCTAAAATATCCGGATTTTTTTTCATTTGCTTCGAGTACTCGAGAACCATTGAACCAGCAGTGTAGAGATCGCCAATGGGAGTACATTGAAGGCAAAAAAGTGGCTACTGTAATTGGTAACGAATAAAAAGTGTTTTGACAGTCAGTTCGGTTATTTAACAGCCACACCTCGTAACAGCTTTTGCACAATAAATTTGTAATCCGACCCTTTGTGAAAAAAAAACTGCTATTTTTAAAAAAATTATAGACCCATAAAAAAAGCCTTGAGCAACTTGAACATTTTTTTTTCGTATAAAAGAGCATTCAAGCCCTTTTTGAAAATTTAAAATCCGTTTATTAGGAGAATTTTGGAAATCAATTGCCAATGTTGAATAAAGAAAACTAGTTTTTCAATAAACGAACTTTTTTTTTCGATATACAGTTTCCTTTTTATTGACCAAAGACATTTTTATCAAAAATTATAACTTTAAGTTATAACACTTTTTTTGCACAAAATCAATAATTCGAAAGATTGTTCAATGACTAGACAATTTAATGTGATAAATAAATCTTTAGTTTTTTTGTTTCAGATGACAGACGATTTAAATTTTTGCAGTTATGGACATTTTTTTACTGGCCTTCGAGAAGATTGGTTGTATCTTTTTTGCTTCTAAATATCGTACGAAAAAAAATACATCATTTCTAATACAATATGCTTTTTTAAATGTATATACAGGGTGTTTCAGCTTTTTTAACGCGTGACAGAAGTTTTAAAATTAACACAAAAAGCTTATATAATCATAGATAGTCAAAACTTTTCGGGTTTAAAGTTTTTTCTAAATATCGTAAACATTTTTCAACGTATTGCATTAAAAGTTGGTATACGGGGGTTTTTTGATATGAGAAAATCTACTATGAATATCGTTTTACTGTAGCCGCTAGAGGGCGATGTGTATAGTACTCTTTAAAATGATCATAATCTTTGTATTAATGTACTTTATGACCTTTTTAAAAAAAATAGTATTTCCTGTGCTTGTGCTTTTCTAAACAATAGAGGTATATTTGTCAAAATCCGCTAAAATTTGTCGTTTTTGTGATATTTCGAATTTTATCGTTTGATGCAATCTTATTTATTGTGCATTAATTTTAAAAGTTTTATCATGTGTTAAAGTCCTGCTACAAAAAAATTAAACACCCTGTATATATATTTAAAAAAATGAAATTTGTTGCTTGAAAAAAAACAAACACAGACTTTTGACACAGACAGACTTTTGACTGTTAGTCTAGGTTCACAAATAGACAACTATGTTGTACTTACCACAAAACTAATTAATAAATATTTCTTTTTCACATTTTTTTTTATGAAATAGTTACTCATAAACCACACATAACCTCACATTTAAACACGACCACGACCGTCACTTGGAAAAAACGGCCCGTAACTGAATATACTATTTTCCCCAAATAACTGACGGAGCAAGTCACTTGTTCAATACAGCTTCTGGAAACCCGATCCTGTTTACGAAATTAGAAATGCAAATGATGCTGCGACGACAATGATCTTCGACAGAAGCCTTCCTCAGGGGCTGGCGATTCTCGTTCGGATAATGACGTGTGTCAAAGGTCGCGGCTATAAAGAACGCGCCAGGTTTGGTCACTCCGGTCCAGCCCTGGATGCTGCTCTCCCGTGGGAAAAAGAAGTTGGGCTCATGGATTTAAGAATGTAGTTTATGAAGTTTGGTTTAAATACACTAGTAACAAAAATTAAAGGATATTAAAAAAAATTTCACCCAACTTTTTGGGTGATTTTCAACAAGGGATAACTCGGAGAAAAATGGTCGCACAGAAAATTAAAAAAAAAAATGGAAATTGTGGCCTCAAGTGACTAATTTTCAGATCTGGACTTAAAAATTTTTTAGCGGGAGGGGTTCTCACGTAATCATCCGAAAACCAACAAAAATTTTTTTTTTCAAATTTTTGCTCGTCGTTAAAATGGTCTGTGGACTTGAAAAAAAATTTTTTTAATCATGCGACCATAAAGTTCTTTTAGACAATTTAATCAGCTTTAATTTGACCTCTTAACGAGCTCCGTACGATGATTTGCCGCGGAGTTATCGTCGATTAAAGCAAAAAAAATCCTTTTCAACTGTGACAATCAATTACTCAGGAACTAATGATCGTACGGAAAATGGAGGTGGGGTTTTGGAAACTGCAAAACATTCTCTATAAGACACAATCGGGGGCGATTGATAAAAATAATTTTTTTTTTGAAGCGATAATGTTGGCTGAAAAAAAGTTAAAAATTTGTGAGTTTAAGGATATTTGGAAAAATTGGTATAACTTTGGATATAGTGGATGAATGAAGGATATCGTCGGTAATTTTTTTAACCTCAAAGTGTCTCCAAAAAATCCTCAAAGTTGCAAAGCGCTGTGATTGCGTGTTGAAATTAAGTGTTCGAAATGCCGTCCATCAACTTCTTGGCAATATGCAAGTCTGTGTACAAATTTTTCTTGTACATTCTGAATGACTTAATGACCGGGGTAATGGATCCCATTTCATCTCTAATGCGATCTCGTAGTTCGGCTAAATTGTGTGGTCTTTTGCAGTAAACTTGAATTTAAATAAGCCCATAAAAATAATCAAGTGGTGTAAGATCAGGGGATCTCGCGGGCCATTCTATCGGTCCTCGTCTGCCAATCTACCTCTGAGGAAAGATGACGTCTAAATATTCACGAACTGAGTGCGCATAATGCGGGAGTGCTCCGTCTTGCTGAAACCAGAGTGTGTTATCTGGAATGTCAGGATCATTCTCGTTTGGGAAAATTACTGCAAGCGCTGGAACTAGATAATTTTGCAAGAACTCCAGATATATTTCTCCTGTGAGAGTTTCTTCAAAGAAGAAAGGCCCTTTTATCCTGTTTGCGACTATTCCGGCCCACACATTTAATTTCTGTGGATGTTGAGTATGTGCTTCGATGATCCAATGAGGATTCGTCCGACTCCAATACCTGCAATTTTGACGGTTCACTGTGCCGTTTAGACAAAACGTGGCTTCATCGAAAAAAAGTATTTGCTGCTGTAAATTTGGATTTGTTTGACAAAGATTCATCATAGTTTCACAGAATTGCAGTCACCGGTTGGGGTCGTCTTCGTTGAGTTCTTGCACAAGATACGTCAAAAAACTTAATCTGATAATTATTTTGCTTAGCAACGTACTTTTTTGCTATGTTTTATTTGTGTTCAGTTTTATCAGAAATTTTCGTTTATTTATTGTGAAAAATATATTTTTCATTTTGTAACATTCAATTGTCATTTACTCAAAAATTTTGTTATGTAAGGTAGTAACATTCTTATACCGTTAAAAAAATAGGGGGTTGCCATTTGAAAAATAAGTTGATGACGTCATTACTCAAAAACAAATGACATCTGAAAATAGACGTTCCCTCAAAAATGTGTGTTTTTATTAAACAAAATCGACCTGTCCGAGGAAATTTTCCAAAAATTTTTTGTTTCACATTTCGATGCTTAAGAAACAATACCTCGTATCTCCATTTTTACAGAATTTGACTTTATTAAATTAAATCGATATACAGACTAATATTTAACTGTTACCAATAGCTGGCAAGTCCAAGACTATTAATTCAAATTATACAAAAACAAAAGACCAGTCATTTCAATGTAAACATTTGTGTAAGTTAATATGTTTTTTGTGTCTCCTGTAAAATTGTCATTTTGGATATAAGAGGTATTGTTTCTTAAGCGTCGATTTACTGAATTTATTCCATACTTTAGGCGCGCACTGTATATCTGAATTAATTGTACCTCGTGTTTTGAATTATTACTCTTAGAACTGTTAAGTTATGAGATTACTATTGTTAATAAAATTAAATTACTATCATTGTCATGATATAATATATAATTAAAAAAAAGTACAACAAAAAAACTAAAAATGTTCTTCTTTTCAATCTATCCGCCCACCCGCCAACTTTCTCAGAATGCAGAGGCTTTTACGAACAATCTTTTTTTTTTTCAGAGTACAAAAAGGTAATAAGGCCCCTCTATTACCCCGTATAAGCTCGTTACTAATACCACGGACGATGTAGTTGAAGTGTACACAAAATCTAGTATGCCACGGACGCATTTCGCAACAGCAAGAATTCTCGATGGCTATGCGGCGCATAGCTGCAGCTGCATTTTCTCCACGGCAACCGGCAGCGGATTCCGCGCCGCTCGCTCAGCTGTAAGAACTATTCAAACATTATAGAGTGCTAGGTTAATATACGCCGACGCTTTATTAGATATAGCGTTTAACATCGGCAAAGTAAATAACAATAACCGTAATGGAGCCGGCCGAGCATTTCGATTGTGAACATGGCCGAATACAAAGTTGGTAGCAAAAACGTACATCGTCGATTGACCCAGTCGTTTTGTTGATTAGCTGCAATAACGACGAACACAATGTCTCCACTAAAAGCGTTGTAACTTTGATAATACATTTAATTGACACACATTCTAGATGCTAAAACTTATCTCTATACGTTTTAGAATGCATGAAATATCATTATAGCTGTGGTTCTTCATAAATTACACAGATTAGCAGAAATAAGTAGCCTGTGCTGAGATTGGACAGCATTATCTTTAAAAACTGAAGCAAATATGTACGTTTTTCAACTGCTGTGAACTATGGAAACGAATATGTCAAGCAAAAAAGTGGTAGATATAAACAGACCAAATGAACTCACCGAATACCAACATGAAGTGAAGTGTTATAGAATTATTTCGATAAGATCCACATTCTCCGCTCTAACAGCCACACCATCAAAGTGTGAATACTGATACCACAGAAACGGTTTAATTGGCCTTTTAAACAGTAACAGAAGGTCAAAAGTAAGAGTTAGTAAGTTAAGTGTCGTTATTTGTTTTCGGAAAGAGCAAAACTAGTCCGAGCATTATATTTTGGACATAACAGGACGATGTCTACAGGATGAGATTTTTATTTTCATATGCAGGGTGTACGAGGTGTGTAAATTAAGTAATGAGACTGGCAACGTAGCGCCCGATCTAGCAATACTGCGGAGACAGGACTTGGAAGGGTGGTAGATGTAATGCACCTTCAGTACATGTATAAACTTATTAGAGTCATTTGTATGTTCTTTGTGACTGTTTTCGTAAACCGGTTTTTTATAGTACGCTTTAAAAACGAGTGGCATTAATTTTGAGCAACGGTATGCTATCAGATTTTGCTTGAGACTTGGACACAGCGCAACAGATACTTTTGCAAAACTTCAACACGCCTTCGGAGACAGTGTTTTTTCAAGAGGCCAGGTTTTTCGGTGGTTTAAGTCATTGTCAGAAGGAAAAGAGTCGATTGAAGATGAACCACCCAGCGGAAGGCCTTCATCTTCAAGAACCGATGTCTTGATTTTTTGGAATTGATTGAAAATGATCCCCATTTTATGGAACGTGTCATTATTGGTGACGCGACTTGCGTGTTTGAGTACGACCCGGAAACCATGCGCCAAAGCATGGAATGGCACACTTCAAGCTCTCCAAGACCCAGAAAAGCAATCTTGCTTTTCAATCAAACGCATGCTTATTTCCTTTTTTTGATAGCCAGGGAAGTGTCCACAAAGAGTTTGTGCCTCTAGCTAGACAACAGTAAATTTACACTTTTGCAGACAGATTCTTGAAAAACTTCGAAAAAGGGTCATCCATGTGAGATCAATCATCAAGAACAACTGGATGTTGCATCACGACAATCCGTCTTCTCACATAGCCATATTAATTAACAAGTTTTTAGCCAGTATGGCTCCTCAGCCTCCTTATTCGTCTGACATAAGTCCTAGTCACTTTTTTCTATTCCCAAGATTAAAAAAATCACCTTCAGTGACGTCATTCATAGAAAACATTCAAAAATCTGTAATCGACCAACTATTGAATGAAGACTATTCCAGTATATGAGTTCCAGCACGGCTATGAGGAATGGAAGAACTATTTCCAGCGTTGTGTGACTTCCCAGGGAAATTATTTTGAAGGAGACAATACTGAATTGTAATTCTATTAGGATAAAAAAAAATAAAAAGTCAGTTTCATTACTTAATTTACACACCTTGTATATTGTATTGTATTCAATCTGAATTTTTCGTCAATGTAACTTAATTCAACACAAGGGTGACAAATTACAGGAAGGAGGAAGGTGTACAAAAAATCGAGTTTGATACGATTTTGACCGTGGATACTGAAGCACATACATATATAGATATGAGCGGTCGTCATTTTATTTAATACATAGTGTCTTATTTTTTCGAAGATATAGTTTCTTCTTCATAAAGTTTTCTGTTTCTGTTTTTTTTTTATATGCCTAACTAGTTTTTATATGCCTTGCAAGTACCCATCCCATAATGTGACAGCCTTGACAATTTAATGAGGTCATAAACTTAAGATTAAGAATTGAAATACGTCTTTTTTTGGCTCGGCCAACTTTGATGTCATTTTTTCTGAATGTCTCGTTATTTTTACCAAACAGTTTGCAGTTTTGCTGTGTCCATTATTAATTCACAAATTTTTGCTGCCGAATTTCAGGCAGACATGTGGGTATGTTGTTTCGTACGAGACCATTACAGGAGAAGTTACGTATAATGTCCACGGTAAAGGTCCGCCGTGTAGATTACGCAGATAAAGAACGGAACGGTCGACTGCTCTTCACCGCCGTACCCGGGGCTCTATTCTTGTTAAGTAACTACATAGTTGCGGTCTCCTGTCCTTAATGTGGAAAGCTGCTCGCCATGTTATCTACGAACTACCGTAGTTTCGCCTGTATTAAACTGCCGCTGCAGACATAAGATTTTCAGTAAGACCGCGCTTTATTGGAACAATGCCGACGTGCTGCTGGAACTGCAGAATAGAGCAGATGCTAAATTTTCAGTAAATAATTTCAGCAAAATTAAGGTACGTATTCGATGGTATATTTTCAAAAAAAATCCGGAAGTGCCAATGGTAAATTTGATAAAGTGTGACGGAGGTGCCATCTGTAAATGTTATAAAAAATGACGAGAGTTGCTACGGTAAAATGAATGAATTTTTTCACCCTTTCTTGTTAAAAATGACGGGTGCCAATAGTAAATTTTACCAAAAGTGATGGTGGCGCCAATAGTAACAAGATAGTTACGCAAGTTCGTACCAGCGTTGTTTCGCCCATATTAAACTGCCGCTGCAGACATAAGATTTTCAGTATTGTGCCAATGGTAAATGGTAAATGGTAAATATTATAAAAAATGACGAGAGTTGCTATGGTAAATTGAGTGAAAAATGTTTCACCCTTTATTGTTAAAAATGACGGGTGGCCAATAGTAAATTTTACCAAAAGTGATGGTGGTGCCAATGGTAACAAGATAGTTACGCAAGTTCGTACCAGCGTAGTTTCGCCCATATTAAACTGCCGCTGCAGACATAAGATTTTCAGTAAGACCGCGCTTTATTGGAACAATGCCGACGTGCTGCTGGAACTGTAGAATAGAGCTGATGCTAAATTTTCAGTAAATAATTTCAGCAAAATTAAGGTACGTATTCGATGGTATATTTTCAAAAAAAATAATCCGGAAGTGCCAATGGTAAATTTGATAAAGTGTGATGGAGGTGCCAACTGTAAATATTATAAAAAATGACGAGAGTTGCTATGGTAAATTGAGTGAAAAATGTTTCACCCTTTATTGTTAAAAATGACGGGTCGCCAATAGTAAATTTTACCAAAAGTGATGGTGGTGCCAATGGTAACAAGATAGTTACGCAAGTTCGTACCAGCGTAGTTTCGCCCATATTAAACTGCCGCTGCAGACATAAGATTTTCAGTAAGACCGCGCTTTATTGGAACAATGCCGACGTGCTGCTGGAACTGCAGAATAGAGCAAATGCTAAATTTTCTGTAAGTAATTTCAGCAAAATTAAGGTACGTATTCGATGGTAAATTTTATAAAAAAATCCGGAGGTGCAAATGATAAATTTGATAAACTGTGACGGAGATGCCAACTGTAAATGTTATAAAAAATTACGAAAGTTGCTACGGTATATTGAATGAAAAATTTTTCCACACTTTGTTGTTAAACGTGACGGGTTGTCAATAGTAAATTTTACCAAAAGTGATGGTGGTGCCAATGGAACAATGGTAGCAATGGTAGCACACAAGTCGACAGCGTAGCTTCGCCCACTACTGATTTGCAAACTTAGATTTTCAGTAACACCGCGTTTTATTGGAACAAACCGCTGTAGGAACTGCATAATAGGGCAGGTGATAAATTTACAGTAAATAATTTCAGCAAAATTAAGGTAGGGTTTTGGTCAGTTTGATGAGCCAAATTGATGGTAAATTTTACAACAAAAAAATCCGGAGCTGCCAATGGTAAATTTGATAAAATGTGATGGAGGTGCCAACTGTAAATCTTATAAAAACTGATGGGGGTGGCTGTGGTAAATTGAATGGAAGGTTTTTCACCCTTGGAAAATTTAGTAAAAAATAACGGATCGCCCATAGTAAATTTCACCAAAAGTGACAGGGCCAATGGTAACAATGGTAGCTACGCAAGTTTATAATGGCGTAGTTTTGCTTCTATTAAACTGTTACTGCAGACATACAATGTTTAGTAAGACCGCGTTTTATTTTGACAATATTGACGCGCTACAGAAACTGCAGAATAGAGTATGTCCTAAATTCACAGTAAATAATTTCAGCAAATTTAAGGTAGGGTCAGATACGTAATCGATGGTAAATTTTATAGAAAATCCAAAGGTGCCAACGGTAAATGTAATAAGAAATGACGAGATGTGCTGTAGTAAATTGAAAAAAAAAATGACGCAAAAGCACCCATGGTAAATTTTGCTAAAAATGACGGCGTTGTACAGAGGTAAATATAGTAGTATAAAAATTTTACCAAAAATGACGGGCGTGCCAATGGTAACATTTATCAAAAATGACGGTGATGTTGCTAGTAAATTTTGAAAAAAATGACGAAGGCGCAGTTTATAAATTTAATCGAGAGTAAGGTAGGTGGCGATGTGCAGTGTTACCAAATGGTCGAAAAGCTGGTCAGAATTCGAATTGTAAGCTAATATTCAAGGAAATTTATATGCTAACGTTTTCGAGGTCAAGGAATCCAAATCTAAATTTTCAAAAACAAAATGGGCCACAAAAAAATTACCGACCGACTGTCAAAAATGACGTCACTCTTGCGAAAATCAGGTCGACATTAACAAATTTTCGTTAATATTGGATCCATTTTTGGAAAATTAGTTCTCCATTTTGTGCCCACATTTTGTTTTAAAAAAAACTAATTTACAAATCCGTAATCAACGACCTCGAAAACTGTCTTGTAAAAATTTTTGTGAAATTCAGATCCATTTTTAAGAAATATGTCGCCCATCTTGTGTCCGCCATTTTGTTGTCGAAAAGTTAAATATTAAATTCATAATCAGCAACCCCCAAACAAGCGACGGCGGCGCCTGTGGTGAAATTTATAAAAGAATAGAAAAGAAAGAAAAAGACGGAGATAGTAATAGTTTTTTTTTAAGCAGTGGCGGCTACGAATGTTTTTTTTATAAAAAATGGCGGAGGCGCCGAGTATAAAATTTAATAAAGGCACTGTATATCAAATTAAGTATATTTTAATACTTTCCGGCCGCTATTTTTTTAAAAGTACCACAGTAATTAAATCCCCAAATATTAACTGTATTGAGAAATTACTTCCCCGCTTTCTACTCCAAACAATAACCCTTTAAATAAAATGCGCGCCACATCGAAGGCAACGTTTTCGTATCTCTCTTCTGACAACTTCTAATTAATTAAAAAGTATCCTCCGGAGATTGCGAAGTAATTCCAAATTGAAGTTTAAAAAGCTTGTTTATCTCATACTGGAACGACTTTGTCGCTTTAATTAAATAAAGTGGTCGCACGGAGCACTTTTATTTCGCATAATTCGATTTAAAGCGTCGTTGCACAACAACGAATTAAAGAACATAGTGACTTCGAGGGTTTAGAAGAACATGGAGTACGTACGAGATGTGTAAATTAAATAATGAGTCTGAGTTTTTATTTTTTTATTCGAATAGAATTACAGTTCAGTATTGTCTCCTTCAAAATAACTTCCTCGGGAAGCCACACACCGCTGGAGACGGTTCTTCCATTCCTTACAGCAATGCTGGAACTTATATACTGGAACAGCCTTCAGCTGGTCGGTTACAGCTGTTTAAATGTTTTCTATGATCCAAAATTACGCCCCTTGAGGTGATTTTTTAATCTCGGGTCGGTCTCACACGCATGACCGTCTTTCGAAGTTTTTCAAGAACCTCTCTGTAAAAGTGTTGATTTACTGTTTGGCCTGGAGGCACAAACTCTTTGTGGACAATTCCCTGGCTATCAAAAGAGCAAAGCAGCTTGCATTTGATCTTTGACTTGCACATTCTATTTTTTTTTGGGTCTTGGAGAGCTTAAAGTGTGCCATTCCATGCTTTGGCTCTTGGTTTCCGGGTCCTACTCAAACACCCAAGTTTCATCACCAGTAATGACACGTTCCATAAAATGGGGATCATTTTCAATCGATTCCAAAAGTCGAGACACCTTCCTCTCTTGATGTTCTTTTGTTACTGCGAAAGGTTTTTTGTAACCATTTTTGCGCAGATTTTTCTCATCCCCAATTCGTTAGTCAGAATCTGATGATCTGATGATTCAAATTTAAATTTTCCTCGATCATTCTTGCCGTGAACCGACGATCTGAACGCACAAGATCCCGTATTCTACCGACATTCTCATCGGTTCTTGAAGATGCAGGCCTTCCGCTGTGGTTCATCTTGCAAAAGTATCCGTTGCGCTGTGTCCAAGCCTGAAGCAAAACCTGACAGCACACCGTTGCTTAAAATTAATGTCACTCATTTAAAAAAAAAACCGGTTTACGAAAACAATCACAAAGAACAAATAAATGACTCCAACAAGTTCAAACTTGTACTGAAGGTGCATTACTAACCTACCGCCCTTCCAAGTCACGTCTCCGCAGGGTTGCTAGATCGGGCGCTACGTTGCCAGTCTCATTACTTAATTTACACACCTCGTTGACCTCGTACAATTTCGTATATTTTCACAATTGGTGTCTTAAAATAGATAATAATAAAACACTACAGAAAAATCATAAAACAAAGAAACAAATTGAATATAAGCACATTAAACTCGATGTAACGACAGAGAAGTAATGGCATAGTAATTAGTTCTAAAATTTTCCTCGGTGGCATCAAAATCTTCATCATCTTCAGTGAGTTTCTGAGTTAGAATCACTTTATACGGATGCATTTTATTTTTGTATAATACGCGGAAAATCGAAGAATGCCTATCATTCAGTATTGAAGTTATGATTATCGACCCGAATAATGTGGATTTTCTTCAAACTCAAGCATTACCTATATATGTACAATTTGAAATCACTATTCATTGTGAGTAGCTTTAAATTCATTTATTTAGTCCTAAATTTATTTACAATTAGACGTCTGTTGTGGCCATCTGTGGGTGAGTAGCTGTATCACCACTCCTTGAAAGGACTGACAGAAACAAGCTCCCTGTAATTCTAACCGGAGACACGCATTACAGAAAACTGTAGGGCTAGCTCAGCAATCGCCGTTCTATTCGCCGGTTACCCCCTAGAAAAATATCCAACCCTTTCCACCGCTCGCCCTAGCGAAGTAGGGGGAGGCGACTTCTTTCTTTGTCTGTTCGTCGGCTTCGTCGAGAATTAAAACTCCTGTTACGTGAGGCAATCGCGTTGCACGGGTTTTATTTTCGTATTATTGGTCGTTAAATGCCTAGCTTTCGCTTTCGCCATCTGAATGAATGCATATTTATGAAATGGGATTTACTAGAGGGACAACAAATGAAAAAAAAGGCGTTTGGGGTAAAGCTGGAGGAGCACGCGCTACTGGGAATTTGAGAATCAAGGGGGTGACTTTTTATTTTTTTTTATAACAGCGACAAAACGTCTGTCCCCCCGTTGTCGAGGATGCTGAACACGGTGGTGGAGTTCAATATCCCTTGCAACCCCCCACCAACCTCTCCACCAGCCAAAACTCACTCCCAAAAGGGGTATTTTTTTATCAGCGGCAAAATGTCTGCCCCCCCCCACCCCGTTTCCGAGGATGCTGAGCACTGTGCTGATGTTGAAGATTATTTTCGACCCCCACTAACCCCTCCACCGGTCAAAACTCACCCCCGAAAAGGGTATTTTTTTTTATATCAGCGGCAAAACGTCTGTCCCCCCCGTGGGTGGTGGTGGATGATTTTTTTTTCAAATCCCTTCAATCCCCGAATCAATAAATAAATCACCCCTTTCGGGGGTGAGTTTTGGTTGGTGGAGGGGTTGGTGGGGGGGTCGCAAGGGATGTTGAACACCACCACCGTGTTCAGCATACTCGAAAACGGGGGGACAGACGTTTTGTCGCTGATATAAGAAAATAAAAAAATCGCCCATTTCGGGGGTGTTTTGAATGGTGGAGGGGTTGGTAAGGGTCGGAAGTCATCTTCAACACCACCACCGTGCTCAGCATCCTCGAAAACGGGGGAAAAGACGTTTTTTACAAGGAAATTATATAGGGGGTTGGTTTTTGGTCGTTTTGGGGGGTTGCGCAATCCCAAAACGCATTCTGACACAGGCATCGTGTTCAGCATTCTCGAAAACGGGAGGGAGAGGTGCTCTCGATCCGGGTAAATCGAGATCATTTTTTCAGGTTTTTTTCCGACTCGCAAACGCCACTATTATAGCAATAAGCAAAAGTAATTAAAAATGTTCATAACTTTTCTTCTAACACCCCCAACTGACTAAGGGGTCGTTATTAAAGTTCAAATGTTTATAATGTACAGAGTAACACAGAAATTAGAGACCCTGTCCCCTACAGGGTGTCTAATTTCGTTATTTTTTAATGTAAAATTTTGTTTTTTGGGTTGTAAATTATGTAAATATTGATTTGTCGATTGATACAACTGAAAATGTTTATCCATTGCATTAATCTTGTACAATTTCGGACTAATATCCTTTTGAAATAACGACAGAAGGTTAATTCTACGTGGAAAAATTGAAAGACAATTAGAGTCACAATCACTTAAAATAAAAATAATTTGCTCTCATCTTAGTTTTAACATTGTGCTATTTTGCTACTCAATACTAAAAAAATATTTATGTATATATATAAAATATGATGTTCATAATAGCTTAGTAGTTGTTTTTCGATTTGACAGCCCACTATATTTTAAAAGATTTTGGATATCATGTTTATGGGTGCTTAGACTTTTTGTTCTTTTTTTTAAATACTGTTTAACTGTCAGTGAAAAAAACATTAAATTTGCCATTGTTATATACGGTTGAATAGAGTATTTTAAGGCAAGATAATTAAGGCATTAAGACTAATATAATATTAATTAAATTAAATCAAGAAATTGCTATTGCATGTCCCCAGTGTTACCCTGTATGATCAAGTCATCAAAATTACTTTCATATATGCTTTGAAATAGATCGTGATAGTAGATCTCAAATAGATCATTTTTAGATATTCTCTGTAGATTCTACCGTTTACGAGTTATTTATAAAATTTGAAAATGTCGTTTTTCAGTTTTTTCAGGAATATTCTGAAAACTTATAACATCCTATATACGTCACACGTAGGCACACTGTACACGTAGGTATTCAAATAGTATATATTTGATTTAAATACATATTTTATTAGCAACTTCATTGTACCATGGTGCTATATTATATGCTATGTTTAGTCGTTTCGCCTGACAGTCTGGCAGACTCTAGCATTATTATCGAACACACTCGAGGTGTTTATGTGGTCGGCGTCGGTATTACCTTAACAATAAAATGTCAGACTTATAAAAGCCTAAAAAACTACCATTTGCTGACAAAATGAATAAGTGAATAAATTCATTGGTGATTTCGAAGATCTATTTTATAGGCAAGATGCATATTTTGTAAACAAAATTTTGTTTACGGATCAGGTGACATTTACTCGGATATTCAACAGAAAAAATCGTCACATATGGGCTGATCAAAATCCAAATGCCAATTGGGTGAGGCACAGATATAATGAGAATAAGAAGTGGTACAGGGGGTTGTTAACACCCTGTACGCGAGAAATGACATCATATTCATATTAGGCTATTCCAAAAACCCCCCTACACCAATTTTATGTGAAACAACTTAAAAATTGACAGAATTAGCAGAAAAAAAATGAAATAAAATATATTGTTTTCAAGGCCCATAACTTTTTAAGGAAGCACAATGGTACTAAGGTAAGTTGAGCTAAATCAAGTTATTTTGACCCAGTGAAGCTATTCCTGAAGCATGGCCGATTCTTTAGGGGACACCCTGTAGAAGCATATATTTTCAGTACAGCGAACAAGATTCTCGAAGACAACTATAGAAACTTATCTGATGCCACAGTGTTTAGGAATATTCTCCAGTTTGTGTTAATATTGCTAACCAAACAACGTCGTTAAGCTAATTGAGAGGGTAAGTTTTACATAAATACATATATGGTTATAAAATGTGAATGTATTGCTTTTGTTACTATATCTAATATTAGTTACACTCTTGTATTACATGTATTATACAAGAGCCTGCAAATGGTTAAATCTTTTCCACCGAAAGCATTCTTAAAACAAAAATGGGAATGATCCATGTCGACGAATATATATCTATGTAAGTCTCCCATTTTTATAAAAATATGCAGATCCGAGACGGTGCATTCATCAACTTCATAAATTAAAGCATCGAAGTAATCTGTACCAAGCTCATAAATATGTATACGTTCCTGAAGTTAATATTTATATCAGATAATTTTTATAGAAAACCGCCCAACCGGCGAGTAGAATTTTCCTTGAAATATTCATGAACTGCCCACCACTTATTATGAGGGAGATTAGTGGTAAACAAGGCCAAATTGAGTTGCGCCAGTATGCGCCAAAACAATTCTATAGTTTGAGAATATAAATTAGATTTTTAATAGACGCTTAATAGAAGTTTAAAGTATACATATAGGTACAGTATTTTACAACAGAACATTAGGAAGTTTCCTGCAGAAAAAATATTCGTGTGCTGGAAATATACAGGGTTTGTCCGGAAAGTAATGCGAGTGAGCTTTGAAAAATGTTTTTTTATTGGTTCTATGTGTACAAATACTTTCAAAATACATTCCTCCCGCGTCCACACATCGGTTCCAGCGGGTCTTCCACGCATCAAAAGCCGCACTGCAGTCGTTTTCCGGAATCGCCTTTAAAACGTCGGTGCAAGCCTTATGAATGTTTTTCACCGACCCAAAATGCTGTCCTTTCATTGGGGTTTTGAGGCGCGGAAACAGAAAAAAGTCTGGGGGGGGGGGGAACATCGGGGCTGTAGGGAGGCTGGGGAACAACGGTGATGCCTGCCTTGACGAGGTAATCGGCCACGAGGAAGCAGGTGTGCGAAGGCGCATTGTCGTGGTGAAGCTTCCAGGATTTTGAAATGTCTGGGACGCGATTCACCCTGCGTTTCAGCCGCTTCAGCACCTCGACGTAAAACTTTCCGGTTACGGTTATCCCCTGCGGAACAAACTCATGATGGATCAATCCCCGGCAATCAAAAAAGACAATCAGCATTGTCTTGATCTTTGACCTGGACATCCTGGCCTTCTTGGGGCGAGGGGAGTTCGACGTGTGCCATTCCGCACTTTGCCTCTTCGTCTCCGGATCGTATTCAAAGACCCAACTTTCGTCCCCGGTAATGACGTCATCAAGGTTGTCTTCGCAGGTGTCCAAAAGTTCTTGGCAGATTTCGACGCGCCTCGCTTTTTGATCGTCCGTTATCACTTTTGACACGAGCACACCTTCCTCATTCCTAAGACTCCGACACAATTTCGTGAACAATGGTTTTCGTAATGTCTAATGTTTCGGAAATCAAACGGACACTTAGACGACGGTCAGTGTTTAACAAGTCACGCACACGTTTCACATTGTCGTCGGAACTGGAGGTTGATGGCCGTATAGCCCGGTTCTCGTCGTTGACATCTTCCTAACCTTCTGCGAAGGCCTTGTGCCACCGGAAAATTTGCCTGTCCGAAAGACAATAGACGCCGAAAGCCTTCTTCAGCATTGAAATGGTTTCCGCAGCACTCTTCTCCAGTTTCACACAAAACTTGATCGCCATCCGTTGCTCAAGCGGACGTTGCATTTTTTCTTGCACCGGGTCACTGTAACGACTCTCAAAGAACGAGTGATGTGACCGTTACAACGACCGGTAGCCAACTGACGCTTGTTGGATCTTGTTGCCAGATCCCCCCACCACAATCCCAGCATGTAAAGCGCGGGCTGGCGCGTACAGTCTCGGGAAAAAATTCACTGACATTACTTTCCGGACAAACCCTGTATGTATGTATGTATGAAAAAGTATATATGTACGAGGTGTGTAAATTAAGTAATGAGACTGGCAACGTAGCTCACACCTTCAGTACAAATTTGAACTTGTTAGAGTCATTTGTATGTTCTTTGTGAATGTTTTCGGAAACGGGTTTTTTCTAGTGCGTTTTAAAAATGAGTGACATTAATTTTGAGCAACGGTGTGCTATTTTTGCAAAACTTCAACACGCCTACGGAGACAGTGTTTTTTCAAGAGCCCAGGGTTTTCGGTGGTTTAAGGCATTCTCAGAAGAGGGTCGACTGAAGATGAACCACGCAGCCTTTCGAAGGCCTTCATCTTCAAAAACTGATGAAAATGTCGATAGAATACGGGATATTGTGCGTTCAGATCGTCGATTATCGACAAAAACGAAGAGTTAAATTTGATCACACCACTGTTCATTAGATTTTGACTGATGAATTGGGGATGAGAAAAATCTGCTCAGAGATGGTTCCAAAAAACATTTCGTAGGCAAAAGGACATCTGGAAAGGCGTCTTGACTTTATGGAATGGATTGAAAATGATCCCCATTTTATGGAACGTGTCATCACTGGTGATGAGACTTGGATGTTTGAGTACGACCCGGAAACCAAGCGCCAAAGCATGAAATGGCATACTTCAAGCTCTCCAAGACCCAAAAAGTAAGAATGAGCAAGTCGAAGATCAAATGCATGCTGATTTACTTTTTTGATAGCCAGGGAATTGTCCACAAAGAGTTTGTGCCTCCAGGCCCAAACAGTAAATCAATACTTTTGCAGAGAGGTTCTTGAAAAACTTCGAATAGGATCATGCGTGTCAAACATCAAGAACAACTGGATGTTGCATCACGACAATGCACCTTTTCACACAGCGATTTCAGTAAACGAGTTTTTAGCAAAGTAAAAACATTCCTGTGGCTCCGTATTCGCCTCAATTTAGTCCTTGTGACTTTTTTTTCTTTCCGAGATTGAAAAATCACCTCAAGGGACGTCATTTTGGGACTACAGAAAACATCAAACGGCTGTAAACGGCCAATCGAAGGCTATTCCAGTGGATGAGTCCCAGCACTAGAAGAACCGTCTCCAGCGCTGTGTAGCTTCCCAATGACGTTATTTTGAAGGAGACAATACTGAATTGTAATTATATTCGAATAAAAAATAAAAATTAGTCTCATTAGTTAATTTACACACCTCGTATATCAGTTGATGTTGAAATAATTTGATCTGATGTTGTAACAATCTGATTGTTAGTTTGTATCTCATTTTTTTTTTAATAAAATAAAATATGAAACTAGCCATATAAACATTTCAATAATATATTTCACAATCAGTTGACCTTGGAATGAAGAACCTCTCAACATCTTTTTTATATACAAAAAAATTCAACAAATTTTTGTATACAAAAGTACACACGAATTTAATAGAAGCAGCTTATCTGTTCATGTAGAAAGTTTCTTTTAAGATATTTAAATAAGCATTACAAACTAAAAACCTTATTTCACTAAAATTGTTTACTAGTTGTTACCTACCTGTTCTATCATAGCACGGTGTAAGTGCTGAAGGTCACATACATTTCCTTTGGTCTTTAAGGCGTAGTGACGATTTAAATACATATCTTAAGATACTCTGTACAAAGTTCAATGTTGGGTATCTCTTAACCTTTAGAGTATCGAGATTTGAGGTTCGTGATTTCCCTCAGAAAATGGATAAAAAAAGATATCTTATATCATGGACTGACCATGAACAAATTGTCGATCCTCGAGCCAGTATACTGGCTTTTCGACCTGAAAAGGCAAGACAGTATGTTTTCAAATAAGGCGAGTCGATTTAATTCAGTTCTAATTGTCATAGGAGGCTGATATTTTGCACACAGCGACAATCCCAGGGTCATCTCCGAGGAATCGGGCCGAATTTCTCGGATGTGGCTGTGTCGTTTGTTCCTGATGCTCAGGACGATGTCCTAGACCTGGATAAATAGCCGGCTGATGATTGATGTGCCTGGTAATCATAGAATTTTACTGACTACTCGGAAGTAGAGGACTTGGAGCACGCATTTTCTTGACAATTTATTGTTACAAAAAGAAAAAAAGAAAGTTAAATTATCAATTGCCCTTCATTCGGCTATGTACGCATTAGGCTGCCGCTTACTGTATGTATATAAGTACTTTTTTTGCAGTGTCTGAAGGTGCTATGCAATGCTTTACTTGCGGAGAGTTACACCATGAGATAAATCAATCCTACAGGTTTTTTTTTTCATCCGCACCATATCCTATTGTTAAATAGTGCATTTTATATTCTATTCCAAAAATGTAAACACAAAACAAGCGTCAGTAACGATTAATCTATTGAAAGGTAATTAGTTTGCATCAAAACAATTGTTATATCCACCCCAGGTGGGCGAAGTGCCTCCAAGACTCCGGTAAATCCCTCAAAACTATGGATCACTCGCGGTTCTTGGACAGTCCCGGTCAAGTGTACACCGCTAAGCAACAGTGCGAGCTACTGCTGAGAGACAAGGACGCCACGGTGTTGCCCAACCAGATAAAAAGTATTTCTAAGAGATCATATTCTAAAAAATACTGCAAACAAAACTGCTCCAAAAAGTAAATAGCAAAAAAAAACTGTACTAAAAAGAAAAAAATGATTATATTATGAGATAATAGGGGATACGTCATTGCTCTATGGTTCAAACAGGTTGCTAATTGCACATTTATAGTTGATTAGCTCAACCATAATAAATATATATCTCTGTGAAACTCGGCCCCATTTTTCAGAAATGATTCTCAGATATTCAAATCATTGATGAGCTCCAGATGATGAGGTCCAGGTCAGCGGTAATGTCCTAGACGTTGAAAACCGATGCCAGAGCCCCCAGGTATACCAGTCATCTGCACTTGGTCAAGGATATTATTATCCTAGGTCTCAGGTACGAATGCCAAGGTCATCTTCCAAAAATTCCGCCCGAGTCCTCGAAGATGATGCCCAGGTATACCCTCGATCGGCGAGCAGCATGGCCAGGTCAAAAATATGGTTCTCAGCCTCGAAGACTAACGCAAAAGCTATCTCCATAAAATTAGGCTAAACTTCTCGGAGACGACCCCCCAGGTATACCTGTCATAGGCGACTTGGATGTCACAGTATATTGTATTGTTATCAGTTATGAAACTCAAAGCAAAATTTTAGCCCTCTAGGACATCTGGCAGAGAATTAAATTGAGCTCGTTTTTTTCAGCCAGTGTACGGGCTTTCCGGTACTTCTAGATTCTAATTTAAATTCGAACTGTATCCAGTACATTCTCATTTACTTATATAAAATAAAGAATTTTATTAAGATACACAATCGAATACTGCAACAATCAAAGACACGCTGTAGAATATAATGGTGAAAATGTATGTATGGTTCTAGGTAGATTTAATTAAATTATATGAAGGTTGTAAAAATGATGACAATATTGATGACTCAGGACTCGATAAGAAAAGTTTCAGATATGATTGAAAAGTTATTGGAAATGGTACGTTGATCGGTCTCAAAATATCGATGGAATTTTTAAAAATCACATTGGACTTCTCTGTTAATGTTTTTTTGGTAACAGCTTTTACAATTTGTAAATGTCTACTGATGTTTAAATTTTTTGGATACACTGCTTATAGGAGCAGTGGTAGAGGAGGTTAAATAATACAAATAGTAGCATAAAACATGTTTATTCATTAAAAATATAGTTATTTCATCTTAACAGACTTATCAGTGTGATCACTGTATGTCAAAGAGGCATATAAATATATACTATTTATAAAATATCTGTATATATCTAGATATAAGGAGAGAAGACAAGCTAATTAGTCCTCTATATCTATTAGGGTCACACAAGACATATGGCACTACTCTATGTATATTTTGCTTTTACTGAAATGATGAAAATGAAGACAAAATAAATGATGATAACAATCATGACAATGAGCAGAATAAATGTTCCAATATGGAGGCCTTGTTCAGGTAGAAAGTTGATTTATTTCGCTCTTGTTGAACCTGCAATATTTTGATATAAAAAAGTGTTGATGACGTCATAGGTCAAAAACCAAATATAATGAAAAAACATAAAAAAAATCATTTTTATAAATAAATATTGACGTGTCGTAGGAATTTTTAGAAGGAACCAAAAAAAAAACAAAAGGACGATCACAAAATTAAAAAAGTTGACTTATGTTTTTTTTTTAATCATATACATTGTCATATGTTTTAAATCAACTTAATTTCCACTTCCAACAATATATAATATATCTATATTTCACTTTAAATAATTCGATCTAGTTGGCCGAGCCTGGCGATTGGACATAAAAATGTGACTTTTTTGCACTGGCTATGGATCACCATGGAAACTTACTCACCATTACTTCTATTAAGCCCTTGACTGCCGAGAATAAAAAACTGTTTTTTTCGACTTAGCTCAAACTGCCGGAAAGTCACAAATCTTTGTTCTATCAGTAAATGCTCTACTAACGCCTGATGATGTGTTAAATGTAATCAACATTTGATTTTCTATATTTTTGGGGATGTTGAACAGGGGTTTATTGGGTTCTATATTGCACACAAAACAGACTAGAGCTATAAGGATATGACCATTTTTCAATTAGGAAAGAAATGACAAGAGGGGCCTTTTTCTCACAAATCCTTGTTTTTTTCAGTTTTTTTTTAAATCTGTCCTCATACACTCAAGTTACATATGTCACACTTAAACAGTTAGTTTGAGATGCTGTATTATTTCCGAGGTAACTACTTAGACTAGCTGGTGTTGTCAAAAGTTAAGCCAAGTGCCCCTAAAGGCTAATATTGAGAGGAAATTGCCTCAAAAGAAAATTTATGACACACTGTTTTTATTTTTGTTCGGACTCTCAAAGTTTGTATGATATTCAGAAATTCAAGGATTGAGGCGAAGATTGGATAAGAGTTTCTGACTCAGTGTGTCCAAATACGTCGGAAATAAAATCTGAATAAAATTTTGGAAAACTGTAGATTGAGAATTTGTGAGGTGATTCAACGACTAAATTTAGACTTATTAGATAATTTGGCGCGAGTAAGACAAATTCATGTAACCCCATGATGCTCGGTGGGTCTAGTGCATTGTAAATGATATGTAAAAGTCGCAAAATGTCATAAATTGAGCCATTTTGGGGGCAAATTCCTCCCAAAATTTCGGCATTTCGGAGAACCTACGCCAAATTAGGACAACGCCATGATGTTCAGCAGATCAAAATACGTCGGAAATAATTTTTAGTTAAGGTTGTTAAAGTTTCTAAGTCCGGCAAGTTAAGGTACAGTACACAAGAAATTAGGGTGACACTCAAGGGGTTAATATATTAACCTTTATTATTATTATTAACTTTTTTTCTATTTATAATATAATATCATAGTGCCACCGTCACGATCGTCTTTTCTTTTTTTTAGGTAATACATAAAAATATTCAGGAATAATCCTACATCTTTTGTGTTTATTATTTCTTTCTATCTCAAGATAAAAACTTTGGGGTGGCAAGTGATCCTTTACATACAGAATTCTCAAAAAAGGATTTTTTTAACAATGACTCTGTTAAGGGGTGATACCACTCTAGCGGTCGAAAAAAGCCCAATTTTGATAATTTATAGTGGGAGAATGAGGAATAGGATTTATTTTTGAAGGGTTAATTAAACATGTATTGAAGTATAAAAAAATTGTTGTTATTTTCATACAAAATGGTGGCGATACAGCGTATCTTTAAGAACACCTTTATCAAAAAGCCTTCCACGGGTGGACAAATTTCTCGAAAAGTGACCTGGAACAAAAAACCAAAATTGGAACAATTTTTTCAACCATTTTTTTGATTTTTTAATGTCTAAAACAGAGCCTGTTTCTAAGAACTTGGAACCACTTCTTCTTCTCCAACATTAAATGCTAACTTCCGGGTATTTTTCGTTAAATTTATTAATAACAACACGATAGCACTCAGTTGTCAGTGATACCTTGCAATGAAATCCGCCTACTAGAATTTTTTTTAAAAATTCTAGTAGGCGGATTTAAAGTCCAAATATGAAGAAAAATGGTATTATCTCGAGAACCGTTTGAGTAATACAAAAAGTAATTTGCGTTTTGGGGGTTTGAAATCAAGCAGGGCAAATCATCAAGACTGACTTTTTTCTGAGAAATCAAAAACACAATTTTTTTTCCTCTCTTAAACTTGTAGGGTCTATTGTTATTTAATAGGTAGGGTCTAATTTTAGTTGAATTATGTTCGTGGTAGGTACGAATCTACCTATTTATGTAAATTTCTGTAAAACCCTAATTCTCACGTTTCGGCATTTACTGCTTGTAGATTTATGTAAATCCGTGATACAGTCTATTTGATTTCTGTTAAAAACACCCGCATAATAGTTTGGTTTTCCCAAACTGATCTGCGGTTTGGATTTTCCCCTAATTTAGTTTATAACTGTTTATTGGAGACTGGTTTCAGGGAATCTACCTACATAAATAATTATTGGTTTAGGGAATTTACTTTCGGTTTTGAACAGTCACTCTCCGGCAGTCCTTCTTGACAGTTCATCTTTACCGTTCACCGGCTACACACCGGAGTCTATCTTCGCGATTTACCGGACTTCTCCGGTTTTTCATATCTTGTAAATATGTAAATAAATCACTGTATCTATAGCCGACTAAAGTGCTTTACTTACCACACCACCATCGCCATAAACTCGATCCGGGGACATACTGTATACAAATGTTCAATAATAACCCTACAACTTTTGTGTTCATCATTACTTTCTATCTCAAGATATGAACTTTTTACACCATGACTATGTTAAACCCCTAAAGTATCCAGTTTATGTAGCGTTAGGGGATTGCCTGGAAGACGAATAAATAAACGTATGTTTTTTTAAAATTCGCCCATCAGCAGCCAGGACCTTTACGGTCTGCCGAGTTCCGCGAAAAACCAATAAAATTCCGATAAATCTTCGTCTTCCCGGGAGCGGCGGCGGCGGCGGCGGCAGAATTAAAACTTACGTAATCCGCACGGCCGGAGGCCCCTCTCGGGCAAACACCCATTACGGCGAGCTAAAGCGTATGCGTTGCCAAAATAAGACCTAGAATGGCATAAAAGCGAGTTAATTATACGGGAGAATTGCCTCCGTCGCCGGGCCGCGGGAAAACTTCCCCTAAGCGGCGCCGAGTTAAGGGTCGCTCTCCGTCGAGGGCGCGCTCCCCCTTTTCGCCGGGGCGAAAGTTTTTAGAGCTGCCGCACAACTTTTGCGGCTTGGGCCCGCCGGCAAACTCCACCCACCGTTTTTAACGGCGGGTCGGCCATTTTCGCTCCTCGGGTAAGTTATGCTGGCGTCCGTCGTCGCTCCCCTCGCCCCCGGGTCCGCCTGTAAATAACAATAATATTTATTTGCCGGGTAAATAGGAGCGAGTGTACCTAAAGTGAGGACAATTCCAGCTACTAATGAAAATACCATTAAGTTGGCGTAATTAAAATTATTTTATCTGGTTTACGGCTAACAATACATTTCGCGAGTTTTGGGAACCTGATGTTGATGAAACTGGAGTTTTGACTAGCATATACATTGATGGATTCTCTGTGTTTGTTTACTGTTGATTAACTTATTTTTTTAAAATTCAAGGCACAGTTCATTTCAAAGGAAAGATAATTTTTTTATCGGCGATAAAGTTGGTAGAAAAAAGCATGCGCAAGTTTTGAAATTAAAAAATATACATATATACATAAAAAAATAATTTTCACAAACACCGTTCGTATTACAAATGCGGTGAAGTGTACTCTATTTCCATTTTAAATTGAAAATAGGTAGAAAACAGCAAGGTTGTCAGATATATTTTCTAAAATTGCTAAGCTCACTATACAAGTAGGATACTTCATACTTCAGTAAACTGTTAGTTCGTGACGTTCTTAGAAAGCTAGTTTGGAAATATTAAAAAAAAAAATACATAGATATAAATTTATTAGTTAGCATTAAAATAAAGCGTTTCAAATTGCTGGAAAAAATAATTATAAATTAAAACAACTTTATGTATGTTACTATACTTAAGAAAATTTTGAAGAGCCGGCAACGCGATGCAAGCAACACCGATTCCGGCAACTAGCAAATGTCGACCAGTATACTATAGGATTGCTTTATATGTAATACATCCAAATATTTATTCGGTCCACTGTGCCATAAAAATTTTACGACGTCGTTAAAATGATTTACGACTTTCCACGTGTTTAAGGCGCCAGTGACGTGTATTTCACATAGGTTTATTAACACAGACAATTTTTTGAGATTGTCTGGCTAAATGAGCATTATTTACAGCAAATTATATTGCAGATATTAAGAGTTTTGTATGCAGGCTAATTTTAATCTCCTATATTGATTTGAATGAAAACAATTATTTCACAATTTTTGAATTTATAAGATATATGCACGCCCATGGAATCATAAAGTTGCAACGCTTTTTTTTGTTCCCCAGGCGTATTTATCATTTTCAATTAAAATTAGAACGACTATACGGGTGTGGCTATTAAATAACCGAACTGATGCTGGTACCAGCGCGCTGCGAGCGTGTCGCGACAACTTTGAACAGAACTGTGTCTGGTGATACTGTCCCCACCCTGAGCTCGCTGGACAAGCCAGTGGGTCGCTCAGTTTGACTGTAGCAGTCGTTTGAATTAGTCTACGCGCCAGTGACGTGTCGAAAAAATGTGTTCAGGTGGAGCAATGGGTTCATCTCAAGTTTCTTGTTGAACTGGGGAAAACTTTTACAGAAGCTTATGCACTGTTAAAAGAAGTGTACGGGAATGAATGTTTATCCTGCACACAAGTTTTTTTAATGGTTTAAACGGTTTAAAGAGGAACGTGAAACGACCGAAAACTGACGAAAACTTAGAAAAAATTGGTAAATCAATTCATGAAGATCATCATCTAAGCGTCCGAGGACTTGCTGAAATAACAGGAATCTACAAAGAATGTGATCGCCAGATTTTGCATGGATCGTTCAATATGCGCAAAGTTTGCGCAAAAATGGTGCCAAAACTCCTCACTCCCGAGCAAAAGGAATCAAGAATTAACATTTGCGCTGACATTCTAAATAACATTGACACTGATCCAGGCTTGTTAGACACGGTGATTCCTTGTGATCACAAGATTCGAAAATGTGGAAGCGGTTAAAGCAAAAGCGACGGAGGTTTTGCACCAGCAACCAGCAACTTCAAATCTATTACCAACTGCATAACAACGAATGTCAAGCGCGAATTTTAAGTTACTAAAACATTCCATTATAATTTTTATTCCAATATAATTGGGTGATGGTATCACTGCATTCATATAATAGCATCATCGGTGACGTGTATAATTTTTTTTGTACAAATTATAGATACTCGTGTTTCACGTGGTATAAAATTGATTCAATTCGTTTTATTTAGGTTCATATCAATAAAACCAACAAGCAAAATGGTTTGAAATTAGCACATTGATACAAATAACTTGTGATTTTAATTATACAGTATCTTTCAATATTAATAAGTATTTATATAAATTATTTTTAGTTTTATTGAAATGAACCTGAATAAAATGAACCTGAATGAAATGATTTTCGCATTAAATCGACTAAATACCGCATGAAACTGGAGTATGTTAGAGTATGGTATACAGTATGAGTCAGAAAGAATGGGACAAGATTAAACTGGAGATTCTAGACACCAAAATATTATGATTGAGATCAACATGCCTTATACCAATGTCTTTAGTTTAAGAGATATAGCGTGTTCAAAGTTTAAATTTTATTCTGAAATTTCTCAATAATTAAGAAAATTATAAGATAGTATAAATCTGAAAATTGGTAGTTTTATGTTTTTTGTGTGAGAATTATTTCGGTGTAAGAACTTATTTTGACATTGCTCCTAGAGGGCGCTAGTTTCACCGTATTATTTTGGTGAATTAAAACATATTTTTTTATCTGTTGAGTTATGCGTAAGACAAGTCGAGAATCTAAAAGAACGCATGCTCAATTCTGCAGAGAAAATAAATATACTCTTGTTTAGTCGTCTAAATCTATCTCTTTTTAAGTTATTTGCATTTAAAAGGTTCAATGTATTTAGTTGATTTTTTTCGCACGCTGATATTGCTATGTTTTTTCTAAGTAGGCTTGTGTCAACATTTGTCAAATTTATATATCATTAAATTATTTTGATTGAGCTCAACATGCCTTATACCAATGCCGCTGGTTTAAGAAATCTATACGCAATCTCTACCCTCCATACGACTTTTCCATTGTTGAAAACAGTGCTGGAAGTACGCTTCTGAAATTGAATTATTACATCGTTATTGGTCTACGGAAAATAAGCACTTGAGTATTCCTGTGCGTACGCACTACGAAGTATCCCGAGAAGTTAAATGTTTGGGTTGGTATTTTAGGCGATTCCATCGTTGGGTCATTTTTTATAAACGGTTCCTTAAATGCCAACAAATATTTAACAAATAAAACAAACTGTTTACGGACATGAACATGAAAGACCACGAAATTTAAATGATTTACGGGCCAGAATTGTACAAGTCCTAAATAATATTTCCCCTGAAGTGTTAGAAGGTAGAACGCGTAAGAACTGAGTTTTACGATAGACTAGGTTTTTGCGAAGCACAAAGGGGCGACATTTTTGAACCACTTATTCAATGCGCATTTTTTTCCTTCTTTCGTCTTATAACCGGGTTGATTTATATTTTTATTTTTTTTATTTTTTATAGGACTTCAATTTTATTTTCTTGCAGACCGGTTAGTTAAGGAATATAAAAATTAGAAAATAATTACAATTATGTTCGTACACTTCTTTTAAGTGTATGGGATAATTGTAAAAATCAGAATTACGTAAGATTTCGTTTCATACAGCTAAGTCGATGTACACATCCATAGCTGCGAAAAAAGTAATGAGTTGCATTCAAATTCGGCGATAGGCGTGTAGGTAATACCCCACTCCAAATTTATATTACGCGCAGGTCTCATACGTTTCTAATACGAGCACAAGCGTGAAACAATGTGGCATCTAACTGTCTTTGTCTGTCCTTACAGGTGTCTTTTAGCTTATTCTCTTCTACGCATGTATCGCCAATATGTAAAGGTGCAATTTCCTAGGGTGTATATTCATTTCGAAAATGAGTGGCAGACAGAGAAAGAGTGCCGAATGCCTTTGACAACGTAACGCAAATTGTAAACATACATATGCAGGTGACGTCTAAATAAAATGGACTCCATAAGGTCGGCGCGGAGTTTAGTAATTTATTAAATTAAATTAGAAATAATAGTTGGTAATTAAAATGCAGGCTGCGCCCCGGCTAGTTCGCCGTATTATTTTATTTATAAAGTTCATTTCGGTCGTTGTTCGTCTATCCGGAGTGAGCGTGTATTATTCGGATATACAATTCGACTAAAACACTTTGTGTACCGTTTTATTAAAATTTTAGTAGTGCAGGTCCGCTACTTAGTTTGGCAAATACAAAGCGACGGCTTAATATGCGCCATATCAAAGTGGTTATTACGTATTAACGTGTTTCGCATTCGTCGTGTCGCGTGCTCAAAACAAAGTATAAAGCCGGCGGAACCCGAATTTAAAATAACAAAGAACAAATCTTCGACAGGGGTTACGAAAAAAATATATACGAGGTGTGTAAATTAAGTAATGAGACTGATATTTTGTTGACTGAACTTTTTATTCGAATAGAATTACAATTCAGTATTGTCTCCTTCAAAATAACTTCCTTGGGAAGCCACACAGCGCTGGAGACGGTTCTTCCAGTTCTCACAGCAGTGCTGGAACTCATAGGTATACTGGAATAACCTTCAGCGTTAAACGTTTGAATGCTTTCTATGGTCCCAAAAGGACGTCCCTTGAGGAGATTTTTAATCTTGCGAAGACAAAAAAGTCACAAGGATTCAAGTTAAGCGAATGAGGAGGCTGAGGAGCCACAGGAATGTTTTTACTGGCTAAAAACTCGTTTACTTAAATGGCTGTGTGACAAGGCGCGTGTTGATGTTTTTCGACCTTTTTCGAAGTTTTTCAAGAACCTCTCTGTAAAAGGGCTGATTTACGGTTTGGCTTGGAGGCACAAACTCTTTGTGGACAATTCCCTGGCTATCAAAAAAAGCAAATCAGTATGCATTTGGTCTTCGACTTGCTCATTCTTGCTTTTTTGGGTCTTGGAGAGCTTGAAGTGTGCCATTCCATGCTTTGGCGCTTGGTTTCCAGGTCGTACTCAAACACCCCAGTCTCATCACCAGTAATTACACGTCCTATAAAATGGGGATCATTTTCAATCGATTCCAAAAAGTTAAGACACATTTCTCTCATGATGTCCTTTTGTCCTTGCTAAATGCTTTTTGGAACCATTTTTGGGCACATTTTTCTCATCTCAATTCGTTAGTCAAAATGTGATGAAGAGTGGTGTGATTCAAATTTAACTCTTCCCCGATCATTCTTGTCGTCAACCGACGATCTGAACGCACAAGGTCCCGTATTGTATCGACAAGGCTTTCCACTGCATCGTTCATCTTCAATCGACTCTTTTCCTTCTGAGAATGCCTTAAACCACCGAAAAAAAAACAGGTCTCTTGAAAAAACACTGTCTCCATAGGCTTGTTGAAGTTTTGCAGAAGTATCCGTTGCGCTGTGTCCAAGTCTGAAGCAAAACCTGATAGCACACCGTTGCTCAAAATTAATTAATTCATTTTTAAATGTCTACTGGTGTATTGTACTGTAAATGGTGTATTAAATGTTAACCCACCGTCCTGTCTCCGCAGTGTTGCTAGATCGGGAGTTACGTTGCCAGTATCATTACTTAATTTACACACCTCGTATAGCATGGTAAAAAAGAGGCGCATTGTGCCTATAACTTTTTTAATAGCCTTGTATATGAAAAAACGCCTTGAATAAAAGTTTTTCAGCAGTTTATTTATTTTCCATGTTTATAAAGACAAAATACTTTGGTTCAAGACATTTTTTTCATATACAAAGTTAATTAAAAAGTAATAGGCATTATGCGCGACTTTTTTATCATGCTGTATATTTGTTTTAATTTAATTTTTGTACACCGCATTTCTCCTGGGCCTTGGATTGGTAGAAGACGACTAATAGAATGGCCTCCGAGATCCACAGATCTTACACTTCTGGACTATTTTCCTTGAGGAGATTTGAAGGCAAAAAGTCTATACCACAAAGAGACCACAAAATTTAGAAGTTTTAAAAAACATTTGTCAAAGATTTCAACAGATTTAAAATCTACAAACCAAGTCTACTCTGGCAAAGGATAGGGCCAATTATTTTTCTAGTGATAGCATAAAAAACACCAACTGTACTTAAAGAACACAAGGTTCTATGTTAGGTCTGTGTGCATAACAGTTTGTGATCTTTTCCAACCATCAAAAACAATTCGAATTTTGTACTGAATGAAACATGTTAAAAGTCGTATACAACTGATACAATATATTTGATGGTTGGAAACTATCAGAAATCATTCTGATATCAGACGTATTAATAATCTGTATCGACTTCAAGAAATAATTTTTGAAAAAATATCAGATTAACACTAGATTTCATCTCCAAGAAAATATTTTCAGTTCTATTCGTACAAGGTGTTAGAAATGTTTAAAACAATGTGGCGGAGATTTTAAACAATTTTTGTGATAAAATGTTTTTTTTAATTAAAATGCCAAATTTTATCTCATTTCGTCTTTTATAATCCGTGTTAAAGGCAAAAAAATAAAAGCCAAGATGATGTTACTGGGATTTGAAGTCAGGTCATGTCATCAGATTCAATGGCAAAAACTTAACCATAATAATAACTGCCTACAGGTCAAGCTGTCAAAAATTAGGTTACATGTCGGAAAAAAATTAGATAAGATATAGAGCGTTTTCCACAGCTAACTTGAGGTCAAAGGTTTGTTAAGGAGGCCCTAGACTGCTTGATCTGCTTGATCAAACGATTGAGTTAATCGATTGACGCGTGCTTCAATCAACCTCAATCAGCCCTTCAATCTTTTGATGAAAACCCCCTCATCAGTAGAAGTCATGAAGTGGAGTAGTGCACACCTGTTCTTTGTTCTAACCTGTTGATTTTGGCGGTGAACAATGGTTTCGAATACAGATTTGGGCTTCCTCGCCTTAACACTGGTTGCCCTCAAGCGGAAAAAACAATAAAAAGAAAAAACGACGGTGGTCCAAGGAGTGGTACAAAATGAGAAACCGCGTTACTCAAACTTTTAGTCAATTTTCTGCGTGATTCGGAACCAGAGGACTACAGGAACTTTTTGAGAATGGACCAAGAAAGTTTTGATTATATAATGGAGTTAGTACGCTCCGACAGTGAGAAGGATACAAATCTGCGTGAAGCGATTTCTGCAAGTCAGAGATTGTCTATCACATTGCGGTACCTAGCATCTGGCATAGATTTAGAAGACCTGAAATTTACGTGCGCCATTGCTTCTGACTCTGGAGTTCATCATAATGTAAACTTGCTCAGCAATTACGAAGGCATTGAAGGAAAACATTCAGGTAATTATTTTCCAAGTAAATCTCTATATATTTTAATGGTTTCCACCGAATGATTGACGCAATGCTTGACGGAAATTGCCCTAGACGATCAAGCACCTTCTTCAACCGCTTGAGTCATTCAAACTTTCTATCAGTCACCGTCAATGCTTGCCTCAAGCGTCAAACGGGTTTCTAAACGGTCAATCACGCTTGATAACAATCGATTGACTCAACTATCAAAGCAACAACCTCTCCAAGACTGTAGTAATGGAGAGGTTGTGAGTAAATGGAGGTTTCCTTCAAGCCAAAAAAGAACTGCTAAAATTATGATATCGGCAAGACAAAAACAACGTCTCTGATAGTGATCCCTCAATATTTACATTCAATCATTATACAGTGCGATTTAACAAAACTGAAAGAAGATCTTGAAATGTCGAGTAATACAATAATAAGTTTGTACGTGAGTATACTGTAAATTATTCGTTTGAGCGTTTCATTTCTAACAAACCCTTGTTATACTATAACCTCCTCTTTCTATCTCGAGCCCCTAGGTGTTTTTGCGACGCAACCGTTAAAGCCCCGGCCTTCCACAGCCGTCTGTATGATCAGCGTCGCGTATCAAACGCGTTTTTTCGCCAAGCGATCTCCAAACTGGTATTTGCCGTTTGGTGCTGTACTCCGGGCGCCTCCGTGCAAACACAAAAGGACCCGTGTTGCAACTTTTGCAATCAAGAATATATTGTTACGCGACAACCCTTCCACGGTTGTTAACCCTACACCGGCTTCTTTTAACGAAATGCGGGAAGGGTGCCGAAAATTTCGCATGCAGACGGGGGATCAAGGTGGCCGACGTGTGCTAGTTGCGTGAATATTGAATGGGTACGGTGCAGCTTAGTACCTGGATAGAGGGTGTGCGTTAAACGTACGTCGGGGAATAAGGGCTGAATCGGTATGGCGACCTCTGAACTAATAGACGCGGTAGCGGACTAACTATGGGGTTGAAACCTATGCGAGGCAATAGGGGTCTCGTCTCTCTTGCGATTGGTCGGAACGTCCGACGGTTATTTCTATCAGTATATCTATCAGTACGTCTACACTAATGGAAAAATTAAAGGGTCGAAAAATTTTCCGAATTTTTAGTGATTTTTCAGATTGCTGTATCTCAGTGAAAAATGGTCTTATCGAGGTCAAAAAAAAAGCATTTTGAAGCTTCAAGTTTCTAGTTTTGAGATATTTCGGCAAACAAATTTTTAGAGCTACATGTTTCGCGCAATTTTAGGAAGTAATGGGCCTGGCGACCAGGGTTCTTGGATCTCCAGGTGTAACGGACAACTAAACTAACAACGTATTCATGATCAGCGACGCCAAAAACCCCAGAGTGACCATTTTCGTTTAGATTCAGGTCGAAATCGAGGGAAAACCTTGGGGATGGGCCTGACGACCAGGGTTCCTGGTCCTCCAGGTGTAATGGACAACAAAACTAACAACGTATTCATGATGAGCGACCCCAAAACCCCCCGAGTAACCATTTTCGTTTAGTTTCAGGCCGAATTCGAGGGAAAACCTCGGGGATGGGCCTGGTGACCAGGGTTCCGGGTCCCCAGGTTAATCGGGGTCAATTTCTGACATCAGAATCGTGATCAACGATCCCAAAAACCCCCGGGTTTCAAAATGTATTTTCGCCCATTTTAACAATGTATTCTCGAATTATGATTATTTCTTTAATTGGCTGGAAAATAATGCAGTTAGTGGAAAATAATGGTAGTAATGCAGTTTCTGACTTGTATATGACAAAAATAGATAACATTTTTTCTAAATTTTACAAGGAATCGAACGAGTCTAATTACGTCAAAATCCATCTTACTGCGGAAATTTTGGAGGTGGAATGCTAAATTTCATCGTCTATTTAGAATTATCTCGAAAACGATTATAGATAAATCGAATTTGAAAAAAAAATCAAAGAGGTAATGAAATCAAAAAAGTTTACATATTGTACCATCTTTCTATCTCTAACGATTACTTAATTTGGGACAGGCACCGGCAGCGCTATCTGCTGGACGTCACTAGCAACTGTTAGAAGATCTCTCACCAGCTGCGAAATTTGAACGGAGAAGCTGCTGGTGTTGTGTCGAATTGTAAAAAAAAGGCAAAAATTGTGAGCTAATTTTGTATGTATTCCTGGACTCTAATGGAAGCGGGAGCAAAAAAGGGGAATAATGCTATGATTAAATGTGTCAATGCACTGTCAACAAATCTCTCCACTAACGCCAAAATGTCGCTATTTTTTCATAATATTTCACACGAAAATTGTTTTGAATACCTTTGCTTCTTAGACTCTCGATTTTGATTGATTGAAAACCACACTGAATAATCACTAGCATTTTTTACAAACGATTATTACATTTTTTTTCTTGTAGATGCATCTTATTACTAATAAACACCTACACATAGTAGGCCAAAAATATTCTTTTGTCTACGACAGTTAGGTCAAAATTAAGTTTAAGCGATTCCAGATAACATTCAACTGTCTTGACATAGTTTCGTGGCACACTTGTCTCGTCTAGCGGTTCTCAAACTCGAAATTTTTTGAACACCTTGTATATTTTTTGTTCACGTTTTGCATATGGGGGTTTTGAGGAGTCTTAAGTAATGCTATGGGTCCAGATTTTAAATAAATAAAAAAAAAACTAAATGATGATCATTTAGTGTCTTTTTTTGTTGAATTTCGGGGGTATAAAAAATTTTAGCAGGCCATGGGGATGAATTTCAAAAGCGCTGGTAGGGCCAGAAGAAGCTGTTTTCGATGCCCTATAAATAAAAAAAAGTTTAATCGATTTTGTTCAAAAATGAGGATTTTATGGATTTGTACATAAATAAAAGTAGACACCCTGTATATATTTTTTTAAACGGCAATCTTAAACTTTTGTCTGTTTTGTGCTATATCGACTAACTGTCAAATTGACCTCATAATTTCTATACGTCACACATCTAAAGTTTCAAATAAAATCCCTTAAAAGAGAGACGAGTACATTTAATTTCTAAATAATACAAAATTAAATACCTACTATCTATTGTTCACCTAAACAAAATCAAATTGTGTAATTTAAATGTATTGTTCAAAATGTATCCACTGGCTCCCTGGCAATAATCAAACCGGTGACATTCATAGAAAGTTTTTATGTACAAGACGTAAAAAGCAAGAGACTGCAAGAAGCGTATGTAATACGTAAGAACCGGCAAAAGAAGTTGGCTGCGAAAACATGTTTTGAGCAACTGTGACGAATCCAACAATCAGTGGTGTTTTGTGCAGTTCGTGAATGGTGTGGTTGTTGCTAAATCAACAAATGTATTCATTTAAAGTGTATTAACTTGTGTGTTAAATTTGTATGCATGTTTTTAATGTTAAATAGCAGTGAATAGTGGTAGTTTTATATTGTGAGAATGCAGTTATTGGATGGTGCGGAAGAGGGTCGTGTTTTGAGGTTAGATTTGTTTTTATAATGTCAATTTTTTTAGAAAAGGCTGAAAATTAAATGATTTCTTTATTTAATTACGGTATTTAATAGACAACAGTAGTCATAGTAATAAGTTAAACAATAAGATCATATTAGAAGATATCTACCCGTTAGAAGTCTACTACATACATTAGGTTTTCATACATACATACATGTGAAAAAACCAAAGTACAAATATGTTTTTTTTTTCAGATTGACCTCGGTGAATAACAACGATGCAAGGTGAGTCTATATTTTATTTTATTGCATTTAGATATCGCCTTATAAATTTATATAAATATACACAGAAAATATATTTTAAAAGTATTTTTTTTCTGTAATGGAGTATCAATAGGCCATTTTACAGAAAATATATCGTTCTTGATACACCGATTTCGATCGAAAATTACATTGTGAAATGTTTTGGGATTTTTTAAAATGTGAATTTCCAACCAGAACGTCTCGAATTTTTTTTTATGCATGTACCTACCTCGCGTAATGGTTTCTGTCTCGAATTTTTGCCGTCTCAGATTAAAAAACAGACACAGAGAAAAAATCCAAAAATTACATTAATGATAGTAAAACAGGTTTAATATGTAAATGGTTGAAACTCTGTGAAATGCTTATCACTCACGTCATAGGGCACCCTTCAATCGTATTACACCCCCAAAAGCCGTGGGGGTAGTTTTACGATATTTATCCCTCTAGAACCTTTATCTGCTGTTTTTATGGATTAGATATTTCGTTTTTGCTAGATAAATTCCTAGTGTATTTGTATCATTTATTGTGAGAAATGAAATATCAATTTCTCAGTCTAAATTTGTATGTGACGTATCAAAATTATGATGTTGTCAATTTGATAGTTAAATGATTTAACACAAACATGAAAAAAGTTGAGTGCGCCATTTATAAAAAACTAATCACTTATAAACCAATGGCCATCAAAAATTGAATTTAACGCCAAAATGTGCCTTTCGGTCAAACGACATTGACACATGAATTTTGCCGCACACTGGATGTATGTGCATGAGTTTGAAACGACCTAAATAAACTTGAAAATAAAATTAATTTTGTAATTAAAATTAATTTACTTTTTGGAAATAAAAACACACGTTTTTTCTCGTTTTAATAAAATTGTTCAAACAGTCCACCTCCTATTTCAGTGCACGAGTAGATAAACTGTATTCTTATAGAACACACTGTATATGTCTCATGAAATAATTGGGCTTATCTCCCTGATTATGATAATATATAGTTTATAATACCCATTTTAAAAATCTAATGACTGTTTTACACACACCAATTTTTCTCACAATAAATTGTACAAGTTGACCTTCAATTTATTGGAATACGTGTAAAACTTTTTACATTTATTTCATTGTACCAACCTAATAATGAGATAAACGATTTCTCTTAGGGACAAACCTCGGGACAAATTTATGATAGGTAAATCTTAGGTTTTAGTCATTGAGAGTTGGCAGTGAAATTGGCATGAAATTCACCAATAAATTGTTTCAAATATTGCAAAGTGTAAACAGTTGGGTAAACATATCTAAAATTGGACAATTTATGGAAAATAAATTCTAAAATTTATTGTGCAATAAATTGGTATGTGTAAAACAGTCTTAAGCAAAAAACTATTTCAGTTTCACTTCAAAAAAACTGTTGAGGATTGTAGGGAATGTGGTAATTAATGTTTTTCCTATTTGGAATTCCTGCAGTACTAAAACTGGATTCATCACTCCACAACATTTTATAGAAGAAATTTGGATCCTTTTCTTGTTTTTCTAACATACTTCTACAGAACATCAAACGTTAAATGACCTATAATAAAATCTCTTATTGAATTCTAATTCAGTCAATTCTGGAACAAATTGACAATAAATAATCTTGCCAAGTATCCAAACAATTGCAAGCGCATTCTTGAATCCACCGCATACTTCACTTAAAGTATTTAGTGATATAATATACAGGGTGTTCCATAAGAAAAAAACATTCCTATTTACCACGCTTTTCTGCAACAATCTATATAGATACATGAAAACTACGTCATAAAAACAAAATTTTACCCTACAATTTTTGTATTTATTATTGTTTTATACAAAGCAAAATAAAAAAGTTAAGGAGGACCATTTATAGTGAAACACCTGGTACAAAAGCACTCGCAACAAAAAACGACATGCCTTTAAATTTCCATAAACCACATGGCTCGACTTAAATTTTTTTGTTTGATTGTTTTTATCGAACACAGAACGAAGGCATACTAATATTTGGCATAATATTCAGTTGTCTTTCTGATCTTTTTCTTTCTTTCCGAACTATGTTCTCGACTTATGAATAATTAAAATAATATATACCTACATGCATAATACTTTGTCCGAACGATAAACGGCAATATCAACTCGTTACCAGGCCTTTTTTGCCGCGGACGGGTTAAAACGCGCGGAGCGGGGGGAGGGGGCGGAGGGAGGGCAGGGGACGCGGCGAAAAACCGGACAAGAATATTTAAACAGGCCGGAGCATGCCCAGTGCGCTCCTGCGGGAGAATTGATTTTTTACTGCCCTTCCCAAACTTGCAATTCTTTGCAAAAGCTCTCTCGCCGTGTACTGATAACAGGTTCCATAATGACCCTATCATTTATTATTCAAAGCCCGTTATTTATGACCTCGCATAGACCAGACCTCGTGCTCTTTTAATGCCCCCCCCCCCCTCGGTTTTATATCGGATCTAGTCGGCCGATGCAAAATTCGCTGCGTTTACGGGAGAAATCGACAAAAAAATGAAAAAGGGCCAAGTTAGGTTCGGAATGGTTAGTTGTTAAAAGAACTAAGAGCTAAATATAAGTTACTATACTAATCAATGTGAAATATAGTCTAAGAGTTCTAGTGAAAATGTTAATCAATCTATACAGGGTGTCCATATCCATAAAATCCTCACTCTTCAAGTTAATCGACTATTTTCTTTATTTAAAGGGCATCGACTTGCTTCGTCTGACTCACTATCGCTTTTAAAATTCTTTCCCATGGCTTGCTACGTTTTTTTATACCCCTGAAATTCAGTATAACCATTTAGCGATTTTTTTATTTAAAATCTGAATGCGTAGCGTTAATCAGGACTCCTCAAGACCACCACATGCAAAATTTGAACAGAAAATGTACAAGGTGTTTCATGCTATACTATCGCAAAGTTGACAAAAATATTGAGATTGAGTTTGAGCAAAGTTGAGCTGCTAGACGAGTCAAATGTGTCATGGAATTATATCAAGAGTGTCATGTTGAATGTTTTTTAGACTAACAAGTTAATTTCAACCTAACTATAGTAGACAAAAATAAAAAAAAAAAAACTAAATGAAATGCTGTATTAAAAATCACTAACATCAAAACATTAGATAGAAATATTTTCCTTCAAATTATTATTATCAGCCATAATCTATTGCATGGATTTTTTTTTCTTAATCATGTAAATACAAAGTAAACAAAATACTATCCTTGTTTCTTTTTCGGAATCTCGATATTTGTTGAAGTTACGGGAATTCTAATTTTTATTTCGTATTGGCCAGCAATTTGTTTCTGATATTTTACAACAGGTTTAAGTAATGTTGTAAGTTAAACTTGATAATTGTGAATAAAATGAGATTTTCTGGTGAGCAAGCTAATTTTCGAATTTTTGATTGTATTTAGTGATTTAGTAATTTTAAATTTCGTGCTTGATATTCGTTGTCGTGCAGTTGGCAGCAGATCCGATGTTGCCGTGTTGTATTAATTGGCATTTTTAAATTATCTCACCTTACCTTGGTTTGTGTCTTTTTTGAACTTTCATTTTGAATTGAAAAACTGCCACTTTCGAAACAGTCGTAGTGTTTAGTTGTCAGACTTCCGTTTGCGAAATGTCAAAACTCTACTTTGAAAAAGAACGAGACAATAATGGTCCACTGCTACTTTTAACAGCTGTTAAAAAGGTAATTTTTAATGTAAAATTAAATTATTAATTAAAACCATAGTCCAATATGTTGTTTTAGCATGTAGCAGCAGCCTAAACTTGAGTGTTTCTATGGTTAATTAGGTATAAAAGTGTAAAATGGTTAAATAGTGCGTTGCTCACATGCTTTTGACAGCAATTGTCTAACAGATGCCAACGAATTAAAACTGACGAAGGAATTAAAGAGAACACAATTTTATAATGAAAAACAAATATGTATATATTTACAAATTATGATACGTTATTTGGTTTCTTTGAAAATCCTCTTAAATTACTTTTCTCATAGAAATGTGGAAGAAAACAATAATTATGTATTGTCTTTTCCAGTGTGTGCAAAGTCTGGATGTTAAGTTTCTGGGATATTGTTTTTATGAAGCTGAAATACGTACTTATAGCTAAATATGAGATTTTTTTCCATAAATAAAAAGAAAGCACTAACAGATCGAGCTAAAAAAGAGAACAGCTTATCTTGGAAATGAAACAACACAACGGCAATAAAAACTTGTAACGTTTATGCAGTTAATAATAAGAAATATATAGGTATTTTTTTTAAAGAAGCTAGTGTACTGTCAACGTGAATTTAAATTTGTTCCTGCCAAAAAAATCTGTAACTATATTTAAACATTCGTTAGATGAAAAGCAGCATGGAAAATATGTTTTTCGGTAACGGAAACATTCGTGTCTAATTAACTTTTGGCAATAACCGAATTCCGCGGTTTGAGGTAATTATCCCCACCCTAAAAAATGCGCATATCCTGGCCAACTAGTAAGCACAACGCGTCAAAGATTATTTAATACTTGCTGAAGCTTTAAAACACATGAACATATCAAAGCAAGACGACAAACAAACAAAAATACACACTGAAGTTTCAATAATCTCAACTACATTTGCAGTATATAAAAAAACTAGATGGTTGTGGTCACAAAATCTAAAATGATTTACATCCAAAATAGGGTTCATTGTAAATAATAGAAGCTCTAAAAGTTTCACGAACAGGCATCTCGAAAATTTTATTATATGCACGAAATCGCAAGCAGAATCGATATTTTTTTATCATAGAAATATATATAGTATATTTTTGCTCATAGAAAAGTGGAAGAAAACAATAATTATTTATTGTCTTTTCCTCCAGCGTGTACAAAGTATGGATGTTAAGTTTCTGGGTTATTTTTTTATGAAGCTGATATACGTACTTATAGTTAAATATGAGATTTTTTTTTTCCCTAAATAAAAAGAAAGCTCTAACAGATCGAGATAAAAAAGAGGACAGCTTATCTTGGAAATGAAACAACACAAAGGCATTAAAAACTTGTAGCGCTTATACAGTTAATGATAAGAAAAATGTAGGTATATTTGTATTTAAAGAAGCTGGTGGTGTCGACGTGAATTTAAATTTGTTCCTGCCAAAAAAATCTGTAACTATATTTAAACATTCGTTAGATGAAAAGCAGCATAGAAAATATGTTTTTCCCGTGGTTTGAGGTAATTATCCCCACTCTAAAAAATGCGCATATCCGGAACACTTGCGAAAGCTTTAAAACACATTCCACCAATCAAAATATCAAAGCAAGACGACAAAAAAACTAAAACACACACAGAAGCTTCAATAATTTCAACTACATTTGCAGTATATAACAAAACTAGATGGTTGTGGTCACAAAATCTAAAATGATTTACGTCCAAAATAGGGTTCATTGTAAATAATAGAAGCATAAAAGAATAGAATTTAAAGTTCCAAAAAATCTTGTGCCAAAAAATCTATTACTATTATAACTAGCAGCATGGAAAATAAATTTTTCCGTAACGGAAATATTCGTGTCTAATTAACTTTTTAGCAATAACCGAATCCCGCGGTTTGAGGTAATTATCCCCACCCTAAAAAATGCGCCTATCCGGGCCAACTAGTAAGCACAACGCGTCAAAGATTATTTAATACTCGCGGAAGCTTTAAAACACTTGAAAACATCAAAGCAAGACGACAAACAAACAAAAATACACACTGAAGTTTCAATAATCTCAACTACATTTGCAGTATATAAAAAAACTAGATGGTTGTGGTCACAAAATCTAAAATGATTTACATCCAAAATAGGGTTCATTGTAAATAATAGAAGCTCTAAAAGTTTCACGAACAGGCATCTCGAAAATTTTATTATATGCACGAAATCGCAAGCAGAATCGATATTTTTTTATCATAGAAATATATATAGTATATTTTTGCTCATAGAAAAGTGGAAGAAAACAATAATTATGTATTGTCTTTTCCTCCAGCGTGTACAAAGTATGGATGTTAAGTTTCTGGGTTATTTTTTTATGAAGCTGATATACGTACTTATAGTTAAATATGAGATTTTTTTCCCTAAATAAAAAGAAAGCTCTAACAGATCGAGATAAAAAAGAGGACAGCTTATCTTGGAAATGAAACAACACAAAGGCATTAAAAACTTGTAGCGCTTATACAATTAATGATAAGAAAAATGTAGGTATATTTGTATTTAAAGAAGCTGGTGGTGTCGACGTGAATTTAAATTTGTTCCTGCCAAAAAAATCTGTAACTATATTTAAACATTCGTTAGATGAACAGCAGCATGGAAAGTATGTTTTTCGGTAACATAAACATTCGTGTCTAATTAACTTTTGGCAATAACCGAATTCCGCGGTTTGAGGTAATTATCCCCACCCTAAAAAAATGCGCATATCCGGGCCAACTAGTAAGCACAACGCTTCAAAGATTATTTAATACTTGCTGAAGCTTTAAAACACATGAAAATATCAAAGCAAGACGACAAACAAACAAAAATTTGCAGTATGTAAAAAAACTAGATGGTTGTGGTCCCAAAATCTAAAATGATTTACGTCCAAAAAAGGGTTCATTGTAAATAATAGAAGCTCTAAAAGATTCACGAACAGGCATCTCGAAAATTTTATTATATGCACGAAATCGCAAGCAGAATCTTTTTTTTATCATAGAAATATATATAGCATATCTTTCCTCATAGAAAAGTGGAAGAAAAAAATAATTATGTATTGTCTTTTCCAGTGTGTACAAAGTATGGATGCTAAGTTTCTGGGTTATTTTTTTTATGAAGCTGATATACGTACTTATAGCTAAATATGAGATTTTTTTCCCTTAATAAAAAGAAAGCTCTAACAGATCGAGATAAAAAAGAGAACAGCTTATCTTGGAAATGAAACAACACAAAGGCATTAAAAACTTGTAGCGCTTATACAGTTAATGATAAGAAAAATGTAGGTATTTGAAGAAGCTGGTGTATTGTCAACGTGAATTTAAATTTGTTCCTGCCAAAAAAAATCTGTAACTATATTTAAACATTCGTTAGATGAAAAGCAGCATGGAAAATATGTTTTTCGGTAACGGAAACATTCGTATCTAATTAACTTTTGGGAATAACCGAATCCCGCGGTTTGAGGTAATTATCCCCACCCTAAAAAAATGCGCCTATCCGGGCCAACTAGTAAGCACAACGCGTCAAAGATTATTTAATACTCGCGGAAGCTTTAAAACACTTGAAAACATCAAAGCAAGACGACAAAAGAAACAAAAATACACACTGAAATTTCAATAAGTTAACTACATTTGCAGTATATAAAAAAACTAGATGGTTGTGGTCACAAAATCTAAAATAATTTACGTCCAAAATAGGGTTCGTTGTAAATAATAGAAGCTCTAAAAGTTTCACGAACGGGCAGCTCGAAAATTTATATTTCGCACGAAATCGCAAGCAGGATCGATAAACTCTACGCGTACGTAATAATAGACTGCGTTACGTTACCTTACGGTGGCCGTGCGTAACCTTCTTACATCAAGACGGCGCGGCGTCGATAATAGAGGGAACTCAACTGTCACTTGTGCACTCCCGCGGGGCACTACGTCCCGGGCGTGGACATATCCGCGTGGCTCAAACAACATTGAAGAATCAATCGTTACATTTGTAAACAGGGTTGTCACGTAACCCCCTACCCCTTCAATGTAACGTCCCCGTTCCATTTGGTTATTGGCTCATTGCTATCATTGATTGAGTATTATTGTTTTGGAATGCGCGTTTTTAAAACTCTGAACAAACATGCATATCCAGGGCGGCCGCGAGCCTGTGACGTATGGGGCGCGTTCCTCTTTTTTTTTTGTTTTCGTTTATTTTTTGTTTCGCAGTGTGTTCGTTTTTTTTTCCGTTCGGTCGTTTCGCGTCGCGTGTTTTTAATGCCCTCGGCGTTTTCCTTTCTGTTTCGCCGGTGGGCGTTTTTGTTTTCGCCGCCGATAATTTTGTTGTTGTAGTATTATCTGGGCTTTATCGGAATAATTATTTCTTTTTTTTTTTCGGGCAGTAGCAGAACTTTTAGTTGACCCTATATTACCTTAAAGATGGTTGTAAAATTATGATACAAATTGAATAACTAATAAAGTTTTTTTTACCATATTCATCCACTTATTTATAATTTGTTTAGGAAATACAAACGGCCTTATTAAACTACCTCCTTTGTATTATAAAATCTATTAGATCGAGAAAATATTGGATTTGTCAGGACCATGCAATTAATCATCCCATTTTTATATAAAATCTTTCGTCACAGCAAATGTTTTGTCATCTCTTCCAATTTTCGTAGAAAGTACTTGAAATTGAAGAGATGACAAAACATTAAATTAACAAACATTTCGTGTTTCACCAATCTTGTTGGCAACATCAGGATATGATTAAAACTAAGCTTAAATCTAATTATCTAACCTATTGATATTAGAGTTCCTGTAAATTACGAAGTGTGTAAATTAAGTAATGAGAATGATTTTTTTAATTTTTTTATCCGAATAGAATTACAATTCAGTATTGTCTCCTTCAAATTAACTTCGTTGGGAAGCCACACAGCGCTGGAGACGGTTCTTCCATTCCTCATAGCAGTGCTGGAACTCATCCACTGGAATAGCCTTCAGATGGTCGGTTACAGCCGTTTGATGTTTTCTATGGTCCCAAAATGAAATCCCTTGAGGTGATTTTTCAATCCTGGGAAGAGAAAAAAGTCGCAAGAACCCAAGTCAGGCGAATAAGGAGGCTGAGCAACCACAGGAATGTCTTTACTGACTAAAGACTCGTTAACTGAAATGGCTGTGTGACAAGGCGCATTGTCGTGATGCAACATCCAGTTGTTTTTGATGTTTGATCTCACACACATTACCCTTTTTTGAAAATTTTCAAAAACCTGTCTGTAAAAGTATTGATTTACTGTTTGGCCTGGAGGCACAAACTCTGTGGACAGTTCCCTGACTATCAAAAAAGCAGATCAGCATGCATTTGATCTTCGACTTCCTCATTCTTGCTTTTTTGGGTCTTGAAGAGCTTGAAGTGTGCCTTTCTATGCTTTGGCGCTTGATTTCCAGGTCGTACTCAAACACCCAAGTCTCATTACTAGTAATGACACGTTCCATAAAATGGGGATCATTTTCATTGGATTTCAAAAAGTCAAGACATCTTTCTCGCCTTTTTTGTTGTTTTTTTCTTGGAACCATTATTGCTCAGATTTTTCTCATCCCCAATTCGTTAGTCAAATTCTGATGAACAGTGGTGTGATTCAAATTTAACTTTTCCCCGATCATTCTGATCGTCAACCGATGATCTGAACGCACAAGACCCCGTATTCTATCGACATTTTCGTCGGTTCTTGAAGATGAAGGCCTTTCTCTGAAGGAAAGAAAAGGACATATCTGTTTCGTTCATTTTCTCTAATAGTTTTTCTGAATAACCGTTACTTAAAGCTACATCTTTAATTCATTTTTTCTCAGATTTAAACCTCTCTTTACTAAAAGGGAAGCTTACAATAATTAGTAAACAGTGTATTAAAAAGTGGTGACTTGCTATTTTATGTGGAAAGAATGTGAATCACTATATATAGAGACATCCAAACAAAACGTCATCAACTCTGGCTGTGAACGAGTGAGATGGAAATAGCGGTCATGTCTAAGCTTTTCGGTTATGTCAAACTTTTGACAAGTGACTGTCACAATTTGTAAAATAGACAATGACTGTCATATGATGTGACAGTCTTGACAAGTAAATAAGGTTACAAATTCGATTAAGAATAGAAATACCTCTTTTTTTTCTCGGCCAACTTTGATGCCGTTTTTTTTTTGGATGGCTCTGTATGAGTAATGGTCTATTTTCTGTTAACTTATTTCAACTATTTCTAGTAGCTAATACGTCTGTGCTTTACAAAGTATAGAAATTATATGCAAATTAAACTTTTTTGAATTTTAAATTTCGTGATTGATGTTCGTTGTTGGCAGCATTGACGCAGTTGTCAGCAGACCCGAAGTTGTCGTGTTGTATTCCTTAACATTTGCTGATAGTTTGAGTTATCTGAACCTTGCATTGGCTTAAATAGTGGTTTGTGCCTTTTTTGAGCTTCAAACTTTTATTTCGCATTGAAAAACTTATTTTCAGAACAATAAAAGTAGTATAGTTGTCAGACATTTATAATATTTATGTACAAAGAATTGCACTGCACTATTTGTAACCGAAAGGTGTTTGTGAGAAGACCTTTAATTTTTTTATGTTTTTAAAAATTTTCAGAACTTCCTTGTGCCTTTTTTCATCTCATTAGAAAATCATCTTTACTAACTTTTTACTGCCCTTTTTTCTACTTGCATATTTATGCACTAACCAACGTATTTTAAAATATATAAATTTTTAAAATTATTTATCTTTTTAATGTTGAAAAAATAAGTTATTTAACAATAAACAAACACAAAGAATCCATCCTTATGCTAGTCATAATTATTTATAAATATTGAATAATTTTGTAACAATCTGGCATCAGTGTGCTCTAAAACGTGTTTGATGATGTGCATCGATTTTTATTTTGCATGAAGTATAAAAATGATAGTTCATTTTTAATTTATATGTAAAATTTGTAATTGGGAAACGTCATTGTCATTTAATTTTGAGACAATATTGCCTAAATTAATTTTCTCTGTATCAAAAATTGCTTTTGGTTTCGGATTTCACATATTACATCAAATTTACCAACTAGTATAAACTCCAGGAAGTTGGCACGATTCTGCTCTCATTTAAATCGTGGAAGATCCTGAAAAAATCCCGTTTAATCCCGACGAAGTTCCCAGTTTAAACAAGGTACTCTTAAACACAGCCTTTGTTTAAACTAATCCACTTTTCAGAGTGCAGACTGAGGACGTTATCCTTGAAACGACTACTTATCTCCCTATCTAGTCAGATTTAGTGCTAGCTCTGGTTTTAAGGGATTTTTCCAAGTGGATCTTTCCACCAAAGCACACGATCGAAACCTTCTGTCCAGGATAAACCAGATTAATATCGGAATCAGCCTTATTGATGGCCCAGTCGGTCTGACAGATTAGTCGGTTCTGTTTTTTGTCTAGGAGCTTGGAAATCATTGAGATGAAGTTAGTTTGTCGTGTAGTCTAATTGGGTGACTTTGAGATTGCCTTTTTCAAACAGCTTTATTTAAAAAAAAAACTGGACATTTTCCACGAAACACCGAACTACTATACTTTTCTCGACGCACATTTCGCCAACGAAGTTGGCATCTTCAGGACAATATTATAACCAAATTCTAACCTACACAGTTGCACTATTTATACTTAATTTGTTGCTTAATTACTTTTGTTGTTCACTGAACCGTAACATCTGTATTTGTTTATAAGAGCAAATAGTGGACTGGTGGGTATCGGACCATTGTCTTTATTCATACTACTATTACACTTAATGATTTCTAAACTTTCAAAATCAACCGTCTACTTTTGTTACATTTCTAATTAATTTTAAATTATTTATGTCTACCCTATGGTTGTTGTCAAAAGCGTGTTGGGCAACACAAGATTTTTCCGTTCTGCCATATCTCAAATGAGCCATGTGTTCTTTAAATCTAGTCAAAATAGATCTTTTTGTTTGCCCAATATACTTTCCATCACAGTCTTTACAACTTATTTCGTATATTCCTGACTTTTCGTTATTGTCGACTTTGTCTTTGGGGTTGTCCAAAAGCGTCTGTAGTTTATTTTTAGAATTTTTTTTATCTAGTCCGCGGGTGAATTTAGGTTCATATGGTAACGAAACAAATGTCAAATTGTCAGTGTCTCTATGAAAAGTCGTGTAATTGTACAGAGTTTTCTTAAATGTATGCTTCCTTATTAACTTATCTATTAAATGGACTGAATGTAACCGTTATTCTTAGCTTTATTCTTAATTAATTGTTTCTCATGTTCAAACCTCTCTTTACTGAGGGGGAAATTTAACAAACGGTGAATTAGAAAATTAAAACCTGCCATTTTATGTTGAAAAGGGTGGTGTGAATCGTTAGGAATATATCTAAGAGTCGCAGTGTTTTTTCCTATATATACGTCAAACTCTAACTCATTTTTACTATTTCTAATAATTAATAGGTACATCTAAAAATTGATAGCTGTTCATTGCGTTCCATTTCATATGTAAATTTTATGACGGGGAAACGGTTATTTAATTTAGCAACAAAATTGTCTAAACTAAATTGCTTTTGTATCAAATACCGCGAAGATATCGTCCATATACCTGAACAAGACTCTAGAGAAATACTCGAATTTATCTTTTGCTTCTGTCTCAAATTTACTCATAAAAAGATTTGCAATGAAAGGTGACAAGGAGTTACCTATTGCCGTTCCCTTATGTTGTTGAAAGTATTCACCATTATACTGAAAACAATTTTGATTCATACAAATATAACATCCAAAAACGTAAAAGTTGGCCAAGAAAAAAATCGTATTTATATTTTATCCGAATTAATAATTTTAGTCAAAACCTTTTCTTTTAATTGTGGTCCGTGTAGATTAACCGAAACTTAGAGCTATATCCCTGAGGTAGATAGGATACTGACAATTCGAAATTTGTTTAGTTACCATATGAACCTAAATTCACCACACAATGAGATACAATTTTTAAAAATATTAATATCAATTTGGTTTATAATTCTAAAAATAAACTACTTACAGATGCTTTTGGGGAACTCCAAAAACAAAATCGAAAATAACGGAGGAATATACGAAATAAGTTGTAAAGACTGTGATCAAAAGTATATCGGGCAAACAAACATATCTATTTTGACTAGATTTAAAGAACACGGCCTTTGAAACATGGCAGAACGGAAAAATCTTGTGTTGCCCAACATGCTCTTGACAAAAACCATAGGGTATATATAAATAATTTAAAAGTAATTAGAAATGTAACAAACAGTAGACAGTTGGATGCTTTTGAAAGTTTAGACACCATTAAGTGTAACAATGGTCCGATACCCACCAGTTCACAGTTTGCTCTGATAATTAAATATAAATAGTGCAAGTGTGTAGGTTAGAATTTAGTTTTAACTTCTCCCGAAGATGCCAACATAGTTGGCGAAACGCGCGTCGAGAACCGTATGAAAGTACTCGTAGGAAAGTACTCGTACTCGTATTGGAAAGGTAATTTAAGGAAAAAGTACTTCGGTGTTTCGTGGAAAACGTCCAGTTTTTTGTTTCTACGCCGAAGGATCCAGTACCCACTCCAGGAGCTTTATTTAGATTAGTCTCTCGGCGTCTGGGAGTTGGATTGTGGTTCGAAGTTGTTTAAATTGACTCTTGTGATTGGAAATGAAATACGAGAAAATGGTTGCACCATGTGGAAGACACTGTAGAAGTATATTTTAACAGATGAAATAAAATGTTAACGTTGCGTTTATTCATTTGTTTCGTGGCCATCTACGCGTCACCTTTCTAGAGAATCGTCGAAATTGGGACACCCTGTAGGTTTCGAAATGGCGCAATACGATAGGCATTGGACGCGTCGGGATGGTGTGGGACCTGAGCCTACGGCTTCGCCTGTATGGCCGTGTCGGACCATAACCGGCTCTAATCCAGGTGGATGCGAACCATTGGATTGTGATTTGTATCGCCGAATGCCTACAAATGAAACGGAACGTTCGGAAAAAATATACGAGCCCTGGCTTGCCGGGTGGACCATTTAAAAATAAATTTACCGATAAATCGCCCTTGCCGACCAGGGGCGGCGTATTTGTGGGGTGAAACTCCCTTAAAATAGGACTCCAATGTTGTGGGGTCAGTATAAGACAAAAATGTAGTAAATTATTTTTCGTGGTTCAAGATACTTGGATCATTCTAATAAATGTCACATTGCTTCAAATTTCTTTATACTACTGTTAATTTTAGGTTTCTTCATACTACTGATATATTTATGACGTTAGTTGGTTTTGAGTTTCTCATTTTCTGGAGTAATATCTACCGAAATAATAATCTAGTTGAGTTGCCGTCTCTGGTTTAATTCAATTTAATTATAGAGTTTAAACTGTTAAAAATTAAAAATGCAACTCTATATAATTTGTACGAAGGATGCTACTGCTGTACCTAAACATACGTTTTTTCTTTGAAGCTTTTGGTCAAATCACCAATGATTTGTCAAGCTTTCACTTCGCCGTTTAATTCAATAAAATTTAATTTTAAAATAAAATAGTGGTATATCACTACTTACTAAAAAGACCTGAAAATTTGGTTTTAAATGAACCGCTTAAAAGAAATCGGTAAATTATTTTTTTCTTCAGGTTGGTAGCCCCTTCCTTAATTACCAAGCCTGTTTAGAGCACGATCTGTCACTCAGTGTGTTTATAGCAGATGTTAGTAATAGACGACCTCAAGTGTGCTCTTTGGATTGGGAAATTGGAAATGGAAAAATAGTGGAACAACGCGTAATTAAAATGTTGTGCCGCAAACGAAATTTCGTGTGCCGATTCATTGAAAATGTTAAATAAGGCCTTTGGTGATTCGTGTATGTCCCAAACACAGGGACACGACAGTCGACAGTCGATAACATCGACAAAATCAAAACATTAGTGCTTGAAATTCGCCACACGAGTGTTGGAAAGTTAGGTCAATAGCATGACATATCGACAATGTCAGCTCATGGTATTTTGAGTATATTTTGGGCATGAAACTGGTGCGATTTGCGAGACTGGTTACGAAAGAGCTGAATGTTCTTCAAAAAGAGCATCGGAAGCAGGTTGCTCTTGACATGGTTTACAGAGCCGATAGTGAACCAAACTTCATGAAACGCATCATAACTGGAGACGAAACATGGGTCTACGAGTGCGACATGCAAACAAGTCGTCTATCATCGGAATGGCGCTTTGATGATGAGCCGAAACCGAAAAAACTCAAATAAAAATGACTCAATAAATATGATCGACCAACCACCGTATTCACCGGATATGGCTCCGTGTCATTTTTTTTTATTTCCAAAATTAAAATTGCCACTACGGGGTCGCCGCTTTGAAACGATAGAGGCCATCAAACAAAATTCGCTGAAGGAGTTGAAGGCGATACCTTCGGCGGCCTATGATCGGTGTATGCAGGATTGGGTTAAACGTTGGCATGTTGTATTGCACTCGATGGAGCCTACTTTGAAGGTGATAAAATAAATTTTGACGAATAGATAACAATTTATGTGCTTTTTTTTTTACAATTTCCGGGTACTATTTGTACGTAGTAGTATGTTGAAAAATGTGTACTTTGCTCGTTTATACACCTATAGGTGGAGGTAAAGAAATACAATTTACAAGTTGCTTTGGAAGGTTTTGGTCAATCTCTCCTATGATTTGTTGAGTTTTCACTTAGTCGGTTAATTCAATACTATTTAATTCTTGTAAAGTTAAACTGTTGAATTAAAAATGTAACTCAAAATATTACACAGGTTTAAAAAAAAAAAGTTGTCTGAATCGGTGGTCAGACCATCCTTTTCTTATGTATATTTTTCGACGCTGAATTCGAATCTATTTTTAGTTCTGCTCTATCACGTTAGGATTTTGAGACATCCTAACCTAAGTGCAAAAAACACGTTTTTCTGATATATTTGAGGTTATGTAGCTTCGAGAATTTTTTTTCTCAAAAAATCAAATGGGATCTTATTGGGGGTATTCTAGTCTAGAGGCATGAATTTCGGGCGGTTTTTGAAGCTCTGTACAAACGAAACAAAAAATATTTTTACTATCCATTTTTTTATCATTTGTTTATTGATATTTTAAAATAACACAAAAAATTAACTGAAAAAAAAAGACTCAAAATTGACAAGGTTATGAGCTGGCAAATGGAAAAAAAGGGTGTCTTTTATAAAAAAAACGGTTAATAGAAATGTAAGCCAACCTTGAAAAGAAAAAAAAATTTTTTCAAAAAATGGAATTGTTTTATGTTTTTTTTAAATTCGATTTTTTTTAAAATATAAAATTAAAAATTTGTTGACGTGTTGAGGGATAGAGTAATGTATAAAAATTAACCAAATTTAAAAATCTAAATAATATTGAATAAAAAAGTAGTTTTGAAAAAGGTTTAAGTTTTGAGAAAGTTTCCGGATTTTTATCATAGACATCCACGTTGCTTGAAGGTGGTCAAAATAATTTGAAATAAATTAAAAAAGATGTTCGTGTTAAGGAGGAGTTTTCATTTGTTCCGGGGCCGATGCCGCGTCACAAAAATGGCTGTAACTCATAAAATAATTGAAATTTTGAAAAATCCTTTTTAAGGGCATATTCTTGAATGTCTAGACTTTGGAAATATGAAACAAAAAAAATTCGATTTTTTCAAATTTGTAGACTAGAATACCCCTTAAAGTACAAATCTTCACCTTTAAAATGCCGTTGAGTTTGCTCAAATATATTTTTTTCACCAGGAGATTGCATTTTAAATAATGACTTAAGGTTTCCGTACTAATAATTAAATGTATTGGGAACAATTTTCAAAATTTGATATCTCGGCGAAAAAAAAGATATTTGAGAATACTCAACGGCATTTTAAAGGTGAAGATTTGTACTTTAAGATCCCATACATGATTTTTTGAAAAAAAATTCTCTAAGCTACATAACCTCAAATATGTCAAAAAACGCGTTTTTTGCACTTTTAGGTTAGGATGTCTCAAAAGCCTGACGTGATAGAGCAAAACTAATAATAGATTCGAATTCAGCGTCGAAAAATATATAAGAAACGGATGGTCTGACCCCAGATTCAGACAACTTTTTTTTTGTAAGCCTGTGTTATCATTTCATTCAAGTCTGAACAATGCTAGACAAAATACCATGTCTATATATTTTTCAGTGCCTGTTATACATAAAATCGAATATTCAGCACTATACTAGGCATAACCAAATCCATAAATATCCTACAAGGAATAAGGAGAAAGTCAATCCTAACTTTCATCGACTATCGAGATCTAGAACGGCCAAGTTATTATGGAATAAAATTCTACAATTCATTGCCACAGTCAGTCACACATTTAAGTTATGAAAATTTTAAACATTCAATAAAAAAATTACTGGTAAATAATCCTCTCTAAAGATTTTAAGAATAGATTTTAAACATAATTGTAACTTGTAAATTTTACTGTGTTTATTGTTATTGTGCGTTTTTTTCTTATTATGTGCTAAGGACTATATGTATTGTTTTTTACATGTATTTTCTATTTTGTAACTATATTTATTTATTTATTTATTTATTTTTACTTTATTAAATATTACTGTTATGTAAATGCTAGTGTAGCATACTGATCAATAAATTTATTTATTTATTATTTATTTATAAAAGAATACATAATACCAAAATATTTTTGTTGTATTCTATGTACTTCGCAGGACGCTACTGCCCTCACGAATACACCTATAGGTCAGGTCTCGAACTCTGCGCGTCCAACAATGGATTTTGTGGCGGATTAGATCGAGTTTTTTTTTGCGTTACCGGATAACTTTCTGTGGCGCGTCCTGGAAGCGACGCGATTAAAAACCTTTTAATTTTTTAAATGATCGATTAAACCGGCGATTATGAATTAAACTGTGTGTAATTGTGACCGGCACAACCGGTGTTGTGGGGAACTCCCGCAGCATACACGGAAAATATGCGAACGCGTTGGTAGTTATATACATTTTCCTCTCGTCTGACAGAGCGAATTTTATCGTAAATATTTCCTTCTGTGACGTTGATTTGTTCCGAGAAAACCTACAGTCCAGTAGGCAGAGACTTTTATGTGTTCTTGACACGTATAGGCAGTGGGGGATTTACACTAGGGGCAGTAGGGGTAGTCGGGGCTAGTGCCCAGGGCGGCAAATTTTCTAGGGCGGCAAAATTTGGAAAATGGAAAACATTTTTTTTAGTGTTATCAAAAGTTCTCAATAGGGATTTTTTATTCTTTTAATTAATCATTTATTATTTGAGATAATTCAAGAAATTCAACTCATACATTATGCCAGATCTACTACACAGAATTAATTTAGTATTACAGCAATTTCATGATTGGTGTTTCAGGAACAGGCTTATTATAAATTACGATAAAACCGTTTGTATCCATTTTCAAACTGCCGCTAGACAAATATGCTTGAATTTACCAAATATTGCAATAAATGGTTATCAACTAAAAATTAGTAAATAAGTAAATTTCCTAGGAGTTGTACTTGATGAAAATATTAAACGGTCCAGTCACATTAATCAATTATGCTGCAGATTGAGACAGTCCTGTTTTGCTATAACTGTGTTAAAAAAAGAATTGGATCAAACATTCCTAATAAGCGTCTACTATGCACTGTTTTACTCTAAGATCGCATATAACATAATTATCTGGGGACAAAGTGTGGACGTGCAAAGAGTATTTATCTTACAAAAGCGCGTATTAAGCATTGCGTAAACCTATGCAATCTTGTCGAGAGGTATTTAAAAAATATAATATATTAACATTGGTATCCATCTATTTATATAAACTACTCTGCTATATACATAGTATAAAGAATAAATTAAAATTAAATTCAGATAATCACTCGTATCAAACAAGATATAGACAAGACTTTTACATTGACAGATTTAACCTTATGTTATACAAAAAATCTCCCAATTGTGCTGGGAGACATCTCTATAATAAACTACCTATGAATGTAAGAGAAATATACTGCAAATTAAAATTTAAATCTAAATTAAAAATGTTCCTGTGTTCAAATGCTTTTTACACCTTAGATGAATATATGACTTACGCATAATCATTTTTTTTATCATTTACAAGCGTGTAATATATTTATATATGTGTGTGTAATGTATGTACGTGTATGTATGTATACATGTGTGTAATCTTAGTTATTTACTTTCAACAAATTATTTGTATAGAAATAATGTGATGTATAATATATGTGACATCATACCTAATATGTTTTAGCTATAAGGCATTTACAAGTTTCCATGTACCTTTTATTGACATGTTCTATCCAATGCAATTGTTGGCAAAGAATTAATAAAATATTCTATTCTATTCTATTCTATACTGAATTTCCGAACGTAGAAATCGCATATCGAATATTTATTACTTTAGCTGTAAAAAACTGTATCGCAGAACGATCGTTTTCTTGTTTGAAAATAGTTCAAAACTACTTACGTTCTACAATGAGTGCAAATAGACTCAATAGCTTAGCTATTCTATGCATCGAATCGGGCGTACTTCAACGTTTAGATTGTGAAGATTTAATCGACCAATTTGCAATTCAAAAAGTTAGGCGTGTTTGCCTGTGAAAAAAAAATTGTAATATAATTATGAGTCAAGCTTAGTGCAAAATTTGCAGTTTTAAGAACAAAAACAAATATTTTTTCATATTATATTGAAGTATATAATATGTATAATAAATTATTTGCAATACATTAAATATTTTAATTTTTTAAAAATAAGATATCAAATCTACATAACTTTGAGTGAAATTTCAGTGATGGTGCGGCATTTTTTCCCAGTGCCCAAGGGCGGCAGAAATTTAAATCCGGCCCTGTGTATAGGGCTAGTTTTGACGGTCTCCTATGTATTTTTTTGCGTAGAACACAATGCGCGGGGTGTGTAAAGCTGAAACCGTCCGCTAATTTTTTAAATTAACAATTTGTGAAAAAAAAAACGTCTTTTTTTCATATTTTCGCTTATATCTCCGTTCCTTGGCATATTTTATATGGCATATGCATTTAAGAAGTTGTAGTCTATTGAATTTCCAAAATTTTAAGCTCAATCCGATATTTCCAACTGCTATTATTAACTTGCAAATCCCTGCTGAAGTTGAAAAAGTGCTTTTTTTTAACTATTTTTTTACTTCAAAAGTAAAAAGGTGGGACTCTGTAATAGCAGTCCCTCCAAAATTTCACGATCAAAGTCGTCCTACTTTTGAAGTAAAAAAATAGTGAAAAAAAAAACACTTTTTCAACTTCAGCAGTGATTTGCAACTTAACAATAACACTTGGAGACTTCGGGTTGGGCTTGAAATTCAATAGGCTACAACTTCTTAAATACATATACTATACAAAATAGGCCAAGGAACGGAGATATAAGCGAAAATGTAAAAAAAATATGTTTTTTTTTCACAAATTGTTAATTTTAAATATTAGCGGACGGTTTGTTTTCTACGAAAATGTTTTCTACGCAAAAAAAATACATAGGGAACCGTCAAAACTAGCTCTATGTGTTTCAAGAACGCTTTTTGATGATTTTAGCTCCCTGCCTACTGGACTACTATTGTTACAGGTGCAGTTAAATTCGTCAGGGTTTTTATTAAGTAAATTCGAAATATAAATAATTAGAATGCAGAAATAATTTATAGAGTTTTTACTTTGGGTTCATTTTAATTCAATTTAATTTATTTAATTTAATTCTTACGCAGATTTAAGGGGTAACACCACTCTAATAGCCTAAAAAAATGCTTTTTTGACGATTTTTTTTCGGATTGAAGAAAAGGTGATAAAAAAAAACGTTTTAAGGGTGTTATTGGTCATATATTGAAGTATAGTCCTTCTATTTTTAATTGAAAATCATAAATACGCCTGGGGAACAAAAAAAGCGGTGCAACTATATGAATCCATGGGCGTGCATATATTTTTTATAAATTGTGAAATAATTTTTTTTCATTCAAATCAATATAGGAGATTAAAATTAGCCTGCATACAAAACTCTTATTATTTGTAATATAATTTGCTGTAAATAATGCTCATTTGGCCAGACAATCTCAAAAAAATTGTCTGTGTTAATAAACCTAGCTGAAATACACGTCACTGGCGTCTTAAACAAGTAGAATTCCTAAAGTCGTAAATAATTTTAACGACGTCGTAAAAATTTTATGGCACAGTGGACCGAATAAGTATTGGAATGTATTAGATACAAATCAATCCAATAGCATAATGGATCGGCATTCGTTGTTCATTCGCGGCATCGCGTTGCCGTCTCTTAAGTATAGTAATATACATAAAGTTGTTTTAATTTATAATTATTTTTTCCAGCAATTTTAAACGCTTTATTTTAATGCTAACTAATATATTTATATCTATGTATATTTTTTTAAATATTTCCAAACTATGTTTCTAAGAACGTCACGAACTAACAGTTTACTTAGGTATGAAGTATACTTGTATAGTGAGCTTAGCAATTTTAGAAAATATATGTGACAACCTTGCTTTTTTCTACCTATTTTCAATTTAGAATGGAAACTACAAACTATTTTTTCATCTATAAATATTGTAAAATAGCGGCGCTAAAGTTGTTCTCCGCAGACACGTTGTCGTCGAGGCGCTTCGCGGCACGCAGCAGAACTAGTGTAAATGTTGATTTGGAACAAAAAAGACATGATGATTTTTATGTTTATAGAGATGAGATAGAGCCAATATTTGACCATTTTTTGGCATTTTTGTCATTTTTTGACCATAATTTTCAGTCTAAAAGGTTTTTTTTCTCTCAGAGTAACTATTTTGATGTTCATCGACATGGCAAATTCGATTTTTTGGTTTTTGAAATTAAAAAGTCAGAAGTAGTGCGACAGGGCAATATTTGACCATTTTTTGGTATTGTTGGCATTTTTTGGCTATAATTTTCATTTAAAAGAATTTTTTGTCTCAAGTAACTATTTTTATGAATGGAAAATTGATTTTTTGGTTCTTGAAATTAAAGACTTTGGTTGATGAGATAGGGCCACCAATATTTGACCATTTTTGGCATTTTTTTGACCATTATTTTGAGTCAAAACGGATTTTTTTGTCTCAGAGTAACTATTTTAATGTTAATCGACATTGCATATTCGATTTTTTGGTTCGTAAAATTAAAAAAATCCAACAGTGATGAGATAGGGCAGATATATGACCATTTTTTGGCATTTTGGCATTTTTGACCGTAATTTTCAGTCTCAAAGGATTTTTTTGTCTCAGTGTAATTATTTTTGTTTATAGACATAGCAAATTCGATTTTTTGGTTCCTGAAATTAAAAAGCCTTTAGGTGATGAGACAAGCCTATATTTGAAAATTTTTTTGGCATTTTTGACCATAATTTTCAGTCAAAAAGGATTTTTTGTCTCAGAGTAACTATTTTTGTGTTAATCGACGTGGCAGATTCGATTTTTTGGTTCGTAAAATTAAAAAAATCCAAACGTGATTAGATAGAGCCAATATTTGACCATTTTTAGGCATTTTAGCATTTTTGACCATAATTTTCAGTCTCAAAGGAGTTTTTTGTCTCAGAGTAACTATTTTTTGTTTATAGACATGGCAAATTCGATTTTTTGGTTCTTTAAATTAAAAAAGTCTTTGGGTGATACGACAGGGCCAATGTTTGACCATTTTTTGGCATTTTAGGCACTTTTTGACCATAATTTTCAGTGCAAAAGGATTTTTTTGTGCAGTCAAAAAATCCTTTTAGACACTTTGAGACCGCAGCGCTTATTTTTGGGCAGACCACTGTCCCGGTCGACACGAAAAGTCTCATATACACGGTGGAGACTTTAACTGGAATATATTCGCTAGCGGGGTGGTAAATGATTTTTCAAAAAATTCCCGAGACATGTAAACTTTTAAATGTATTTACCTACATTTTGCAAGTAATGTAAAAAATATAGCCCTTCAGGGGTGGCTGAAACCACCCTCGACATGATTTTTTCAAATGCAACCCTATGGCTTGTGACCCCTCATTGTAAAGCTGGTGGAAAGAGGAATCCAACGCACTGATCAAATTTTAATTTTTAGTATGTTTGTAGGGTTGCACACAATTAAAACGTAATTTTATAGTTTAATTTATTTTTAACACAACAATTTCGTACTCAAAATGTGTGTTGTTTAGTTTTGGAATGTAAACCTTACTTTTCATATGTCCCCACAAAAAATACCAAGCAATTTTTTGCCACAACTGATATTTGTTATTTTTTGCTAGTGTTTTTACACGGCCGCAAAGAGTAATTTAGTTTGTATGCTGTATTCAGAGTTTGAAACGAAGTGTTATTTCAAATTGGTGAAAATGTTTTATTTAACTGAATCACTAAAAATCGAAATTTTGATGATAATTGGATATGGTGATAGGGCGCGAACTCAATGCGAAGTTGTTCGCTTGTTTCGAGAAATGCATCCTGACTTGCCACCACTAAATCAAGGTACCATTAGTAAAATTGAGGCACAATATCGAGAGATGGGTCATGTCAGGAAAGTACCGAGTAAGAGGCGGGCTCTTGTTGATGACGACACGAAGTTGAATTTGTTGCTTGCTCTAGAAGAAAATCCAATCACTCCAGCCCGTCAACTGGCCCGTGATAGTAATCTTAATCACAAAACAGTTTTAAAAATACTTAAATATGAGAAAAAACGTCCATATAAAATGCAAGCTGTTCAAGACCTACTTGAAGATGATCCAGATCGACGAGTGGAATTTTGCGATTTATTGATGACTTGTATTGATCAAAACCAGTTATCTTATAGAGTGGATAGTTTTCTCTGACGAGGCTACTTTTACATTAAATGGGCACGTAAATCGCAAAAACTGTCGGAACTTCATACTCAGCGCCCACAGAAAACTAATGTGTGGGCCGGAATAATACAAGATATAATTGTAGGACCATTTTTCTTTGATGACACTCTTAATGGAGCAAGATACTTGCGTTTACTCCAGCACGAACTAATGTCAGTGCTATGTCATTTATTTCCAAACCCCTTAAACCCCAACTTGACCGACGAGAGGTTATGGTTTCAGCAAGTTGGGGCCCCACCACACTATGCTGCCATTGTTCGTCAGTATCTGGACAGACTTTTTCCCGGTAGGTGGATTGGGAGGCGAGGTAATATTGAGTGGCCAGCAAGATCTCCAGATCTTACACCACTGGATTTCTTTTTGTGGGGACATCTTAAAAGTAGGGTTTACATTTAGAAACCCAACAACATAGCAGATCTGCAGGAAAGGATAAGAGGAATCGGAAAACCGCAATTTGCATAATTAAGGGAAAACCACCCACTGGGCTAACAAGTAATGGGCACTTTTGAACAATTGTTACGTTGAAAATAAATTTAATTTTTAAATTGTTTTAATTGTATGAACCCTACAAACTACTAAAAATTAAAATTTGATCAGTGCATTGGATTCCTCTTTCCACCAGCTTTACAATGAGGGGTCACAAGCCATAGGGTTCTTTAAAAAATCATGTCGAGGTGGTTTCAGCCGCCCCTAAGGGCTATATTTTTCATATTACTTGCAAAATGTAGGTAAATACATTTAAAAGTTGACGTGTCTCGGGAATTTTTATTACCCCGCTAGCGAATATATTCCAGTTAAAGTATCCACTGTGTATATATTTTTTACATTGTATACGTAAGCAAACGAAGCTTACCAGCATAAACCGTTATGTATACGAGTTGTGACGTCTCGCCTAATTGACGCGATGCCCAGACATAATACCCGTAGAACGTCCGCGTTCTAATTGGGGTTACTTAAAGGTTCGTTTTTTGTAGTTAATCGCACCCTTAATTAAAAAAAAAGTTATTAAAGCGGCGCCATTAAAACGGAAACGGCGAAAAGGAACGCGGCGCCATTAATTTCTCCGCTTGTATCGCTCAAAGGGCCGGGCCCGAGTAATTTTAAACAAAAATGGTGGTATTTTGCATAAAACCGCCATAATTCCGGGCGCTTCCTGATACTTTCGCGCCGAAACTCCCGGCCAATTAACTGAAATATTCCTTTATGCTAATAGGGCCCTCTCATAATAGCCTTAAAACTTTATATTCCGCGGCATAATGAAAAGTCCTTAACATTTTACTCTTCCGAAAATATTTATTCTAGTCGGCGAATTTATGGCATCCAAAAATAATGTTTGTTCTCGCGTCTCCGCTTCGCCCGCAGAGGGAGTTGCTGGGGCATTTTTTCGGGGTTTTGCAGCCAATGAAAAGTTGGCGGCTGACACGCCCCGCTGTCGGCGTCGCGCTCCCGCCGCCGTCTCTTTCGGCGTATTTTTTAAATGCCCCGCTTAGGACACTGTAAAAAAATATGGGAGTAATTTAATACCCCCGGCCGCTGTTTAAACAAACCGAAAACCGCGTTTACGGAGCCCGCGAAAGGACGCCTAAACCGATCTGGAAAAATCGCCCCTCATTACGTCCGGGAAATAGTTAAACCGACGAAGAAAAATACGGCCGCGTTTCAGGTAAATAAGGTTTATGGTGGTTTTTCTTTAAAGGGAATTAACCGGCGGCGTTTTTGAACTTGGAGATTAAGGGATATAAAAAAGTCCCAAATTTTTTTCCCAGCTGTAACTTGGGGAAAAATTGTCGTAAAAAAAAAGGAAATTGAAGCTGGGTCAGAATTTCTCAAACGTATCACCTGAATTAGGTACGTGAAAATTCAAATTTGATCGTCTTTGCATTTTTTCCATAGATGTTGACAGTGCATACGAAAATCCAGTTGGATTTTGCAAAAAAAAATTGTTACAGATATAAACAATTGAAGTTTTTTGTTCTAAGCGCCAGCAGTTTTTGAGTAATCATAAGAAAACCATCGAAAACAAAAATTACTGTTTGTCTTTTAAAAAAGTCCACGGACTTCAATTTTTTTTAGATAATTCCATCATCAATCTCTTTTAGATAATTTAATTATCTAATTTGACCTACTTTTTGAGCCTTGTATGATAATTTTTCGCTGAGTTATCGCCATTCAAAGCAAAAAAAGTTACTTTTAACTTTGGTCATTAATTACTCGGGAAATAATGAACGTACAGTAAATTCAAGTAGGGTTTTGAAATCTACAAGTTATCCTTTACAAGTTTTAGTAATTAGTGTTTTGTTAAAAAAAAATCGAAGCGAAATAGAGGTAAAAATTTCATACTTAAGGGGGTATTCTAGTCTAGAGGCATGAATTTCGGGCGGTTTTTGAAGCTCTGTACAAACAAAACAAAAAATATTTTTACTATCCATTTTTTACCATTTGTTTATTGATATTTTAAAATAACATAAAAAATTAACTGAAAAAAAATACTCAAAATTGACAGTTTATGAGCTGGCAAGTTCTGAGCTGGCAAAGTGGGGGTCCAAAAAAAATTATTTTAAATGCGGGGCATTTAAAAAAAGGTGTCCTGGCGTGCATGATTTCAACCCTTCTGGTCAACTGAAACAAAAAATCCGAACGGATTCTTAATTAGTATATATGCCCTTATAGCCCGAACCTTGGAAAAGTCAAAAAAAAAGTTTGAAAAAAAAATTTGTTTTGCATGTTTTTTTTAACAATTCCGATTTTTTAAAAAAATAGTAAAATTAAAAATTTTGATCTGAGCGTGCTTGAGGCGACAGAGGAATGTATAAAGAATATTCACACCAAATTTCAAATAAATCGGTTCATTAGAACTTGAGATATCGTGCACGCCAACTTGAAAAAAGTAGTTTTGAGAAAAACGCGTTTAAAGTTTTGAGACAAGTTTCCGGCAATTTTACTCAGTCAGCACGTCCACGTTGCTTGAAGGCTGGCTCAAAACTAATTTGAAATAAATACTAAAACGAAAATCTTTCCGACTAAATACGTTTCGTGTTTCGTAAGTACTCGGGCAGCGTCTACCGTCTATTGTTCATTTGTTCCGGTCGGACCGGAACCGATGCCGCGTCACAAAAATGGCTGTAACTCATAAAATAATTGAAATTTTGAAAAATCCTATTAAGGGCATATTTTTGAATGTCTAAACTTTGGAAATATGAAACAAAAAAATTTCGATTTTTTCAAATTTGTAGACTAGAATATACCCCTTAAGGATATTTGGATAACTTTACAAATAATGGATAGACATTAAGGATATTGCGTGCAACTTTTCAACCTGAAAATACCTCAAATCCTGATAGTTTCAAAGGGCTGCGATTTTTTTTTTGTGGTACTCGGAATGGTGGAAATTTTTTACAGGACTCGCGAAAGTACGTTTAAACCGATCTGGAAAAATCACTTCTTATTATGCCCGGGAAATAGTTAAACCGACGAGAAAAATATGGCTGCATTACGTGTTTTATCATACACTAGGCGTGGAGATTAAAGGATGTAAAAAAAGTCCCAAAGTTTTAGCTAATTTTCAGTGAGCTGTAACTTGGGGAAAATGGTAGTAGAGAAAAGAAAAAACAAGGAAATTGAAACTCCAAGTTTCTAGTTTTCGGATCTTGAGTTTAAAAATTTCAAGCGCCAGCAGTTTTTGAGTAATCGAAAAAGAAAATCGAAATGTTTGCTTGTCTTTTAAAAAAGTCCACGAAATTCAACAATCTTTTTTTGCTAATTTCATAAAGTTCTTTTAGATAATCTAGTTCTCTTTAATTTGACCTATTTTTCGAGGCCTGTGCGATGATATTTCGCTGTCATCGCCGTTCAAAGCAAAAAAGTCATTTTTGACTTTGGTAATCAATTACTCGGGAAAAATTCAACGCACAGAAAATTCTAATAGGGTTTTGAAAACTACAAAGTATCCTTTACAAGCTGTACTGATTGGTTTTTGCAAAAAAAAAATTCGAAGCGAAATTGTTGATTGAAAAAAGGTAAAAAATTGCATATTAGAGGGAGATTTTCATACCTTTGGGGAGGACTACGCGTGGATATTAAGGGATATAAAAAAGTCCCAAAGTTTTAGTTGATTTTCAATGAATTGTGACTTTCAAAAACTTTCGCAAAAAAAGAAAAAAAAAGGAATATGGCGATGGGTGGTGTGGTAAGTAAAGCACTTTAATCGGTTATATGTAGAGTTATTTATTTACATATTTACAAGATATGAGAGACCGGGGAAGTCCGGTAAAACGCGGAGATAGACTCCGGTGTGGAGCCGGTGAACGGTAAAGATGAACTCTAAAGAGGGACTGCCGGAGAGTGACCGTCGAAACGGAAAGTAAAGTCCCCTAAACCAATAATTATACACAGACCTAGTTAGGTAGATAGGTTCCCCGAAACCAGTCTCCAATAAACAGTTGTAAACCGAATTAGGGGAAAACCCAACCGCAGGTCAGTTTGGGAAAACCAAACCCGAAAGAGGCTGTACCAGCACTTTGTCACGTATTTACAGAAATACAGAAATGGTACACGCTGAAACGTGAAAATTGGTAAAAAAAAGGTAATTAGTAATTAAAGATAATTTAATTCTCTTTAATTTGACCCATTTTCGAGCCCTGTACGATGATTTTTCGATGAGTTATCGCCGTTCAGAGCAGAGATTAAGGGATATAAAACAGTCGCAAATTTTTAGGTGATATTCAAAGAGCTGTAACTTGGGGAAAAATACAAATTCAGGATCAATTTTTTTGCGGGAACACCTCAGCATTTGATTTTTTTTTCGAGAAAAAAGTGGAAAAAAATGTTTTTGCATTTCTATGAAGATTACACAATGTTTAAGAATAAAAATCTTGTTCCTTTGATTTTTTTTCAAAACCTTGAATAATCGGCCCGGAAAAACCGCTCGATGGATCGACCTGTAGATTTACAGGGCTATTGGGAGTACATTGAAGTATAAAAATTCCTAAAAGTCCTAGCCTCCCCAATATTTGCTAAGCTTTTTGCAACTCTTTTAAAGTCGATATTGAGGGTGGAAATATATTTTTTTTAATGTCGACAGGATTTTATAGGAGATTTATTCCAGTTTCTGAAACTACCCTTCAATTTCCTGTACGGTCATTGGTTGCTGAGATATCGATGGTTGAAGACAAAGGGGTCATTTTTCATTCAATTTCGGATATCTCCGCGAGAAATGGACATAGCAAACAACTAAGAAAAGGAAATTGAAGCTGAATAAACAGGATATCTGGTTCATATGGCCGTTTAACCGAAAAAAAAGTACGAGCCCACAGAGCGAGAAAAAGAAGGCTAAAAATTTGGATTTTTTTTCGCGCTATTTCTTCGAATTGCGTTAAAACCGTAGCTTCTAAAAACAGTTTCTTACAGATCCAAAAACTAGAGTCTTGGAGCTTCAAAACGCTTTTTTTAAATTCGCGATACGACCGTTTTTCACGTAGATACAGTCCGTCAAAAATCGGGGAAATTTTAGATTTTTTTTGCTCCCTTAACTTTTGTGAGTAGATTATAATTATTGTCCAATATCGATTATATTTGGTAAATGCCTCCTCGAAATTTGCAAGATTCGTTTGACTCCCCCTGTTCCCCCCTCTTCGGCACGCGATTATTTTTTTTGTTCCCTTTGAAAGTGTCACTGACAGCAGCGCTCCTGCGGATGGCCAAAAAGGAGTCGTTAAAATCGGAACGTCGCCCATAAGAGACTTAATTTCCGTTCATTGTTTTTTTTTTCAATCCGAAACACAGAAACAAATTAAGTTCTTATCTAAATCGACGTAATTTGGTATTATGAGAGGCTCTAGCTGGAGTATTGTTTCGACAAAGGAAGCCGTTATGACCGCACACCCTGATGATGTCGTCATCGTGTGACTGTAGATACGTTATGTACACTGAGAGAAATAAATAGTTAATTTAAAAAATGGAAAATCTAAAATTTGACGCAGTGGATATAAAAAATCATATGTAAATTGAAGAGCAATTTCTGTTTTCTTTTGTGGATTCATTGATGATGTGGTCATAGAAGCAAAATTTGTGTGATCAAAGGTTAAAGGATAGGTTACATATTTGGTTTTAGAACGCCAAAATACATACAGAAAGCCCACATACATTTGAAATTTTTATAAAAACTTTAATTTCAACCCTCAGGGGGGTCGCAAGGGGGTGCTAGCGGAAAATTCAATAGTTAAAATCAATTTTTAATGTCGTAATCGGTTTCAGCGCATCAAAATACATGAGTGTAGTGGTCTCAAACCTTCTGGGTTTGACCAATTTTTTTTTTGGGGCTGTGAGCCCCACATTGGTCACAAAAAAACGATCAAACCCAGAAGTTAGATCCATCTACCTATTGAATTTTCCGCTAGCACCCCCTTACGACCCCCCTGGGAATTGAAATTGAAATTTTTAAAAAAAATTTGAAATCTTATGTATTTTGGCGTTCTAAAATCAAATATGACAATAACAAATGATTTTAGTTGTACCATTTTCCATTAGCACCACTTTACGACCCTCCTGAGGGGTTGAAATTGAAGTTTTTATAAAAATTAAAAATTTATGTCTATTCTTATGAATTGTAGCGTTCTAAAACCGAATATGACATTGAAAATGATTTTAATGTCAGAGGGGTCGTAAGGGGGTGCTAGCGGAAAATGCAATAGTTAAAATAAGTTTTTAAGGTCATGATCGGTTTCAGCGCATCAAAATACATGACCAGTTTTTTTTGTGGGGCTGTGTTATTGAACCCGATGTTTTCGAAATTTTTGACTAAAAAATATTGAAAGCGAAAAAAAGGTGACCTTCTAAACATCCTGTTCTCTCCGTGTACCGGGCATTGTCAATGCGAACGTATCTTTGAGGCACTGACAGTGACCAATTGCCTCATTCCGAATAAAAATTCATTATCCCACGCGAAATTGGAAACTCCTAACTACCTACTTCAAACCGTCCGTTTCGGATAAATCGCTCCATTGTAGTCTTTAATTAATACTCCTGCGGGTTCGATTCGAGGAGGGAGTATTATTTCTCGATTTAATTAATCAGGGTAATTAGGAATCGACTGGGGATCGTACGCGGCATTCGAAACGTACTTTCCGTTTCGATGTAGGAATTTTACAACGACCGCATGTTTTCGCGTGCCTATCGTAGAATAACCTGATTTGGAAAAAAAAACCGTTACTGTCGTGGAATGGCAGACAAAAGGGAAAACCTGTATGTAGAGGTGAAAAATTAATGAGGGTGAATCACATTTGGTTTTATGAAGTTACTAAAAAAACAATGAGGATTTGGCTTTGGATATACGAGGTGTGTAAATTAATTAATGAGACTGGCAGCATAGCGCCTGATCTAGCAACACTGCGGAGACGGGTCTTGGAAGGGCGGTAGGTTAACATGTTATGCACTTTGCAAAACTTCAACACGCTTACAGAGACAGTGTTTTTTCCAGAGCCCAGGTTTTTCGGTTGTTTAAGGCATTCTCAGAAGGTAGAGAGTCGATTGAAGATGAACCACGCAGCCGAAGGCCTTCAAGAACCCATGAAATCGATAGAATACGGGATCTTGTGCGTTCAGATCGGCGGTTGACGACAAGAATGATCGGGGAAGAGTCAAATTTGAATCACACCACTGTTCATCAGATTTTGACTAACGAATTGGGGATGAGAAAAATGTGCGCAAAAATGGTTCCAAAAAACCTTTCGCAGGAACAAAAGGACATCAGGAGAGAAAGGAGTCTTGATTTTTTGGAATCGATCGAAAATGATCCCCATTTTACGTACCATTATTGGCGATGAAACTTGGGTGTTTGAGTACGACCCGGAAACCAAGCGCCAAAGTAAGAATGAGCAAGTAGAAGATCAAATGCATGCTGTTTTGCTTTTTTTGAGAGCCAGGCAACTGTCCACAAAGGGTTTATGCTTCCAGGTCAAACAGTAAATCAACACTATCTGTAAGATTCTTGAAAAACTTCGAAAAAGGGTCATGCGTATGAGACCAAACATCAAGAACGACTGGATGTTGCATCACTTGTCATGCAGCCATTTCAGTAAACGAGTTTTTAGTCAGAAAAAAACATTGCTCTGGCTCCTCAGCCTCCTTATTCGCCTGACTTGAGTCCTTTGACTTTTTTCTCTTCCCAAGATTGAAAATCACCTCAAGGGACGCTATTTTGGGACCATAGAAAACATTCAAACGGTTATAACCGACCAGCTAAAAGCTATTCCAGTATATGAGTTCCAGCACTGCTATGAGGAATGGAAGAACCGTCTCCAGCGCTGTGTGGCTTCTCAAGGAAGTTATTTTGAAGGAGAAAATACTGAATTGTAATTCTATTCGAATACAAAAAAATTAAGAAAATATGTCTCATTACTTAATTTACACACCTCGTAAATATACACCTTTTTTTTTTAATGAAATGTGGCATGTTCCTACGAATAACTAAATTTTTGTGCCTGTTTCATAATAGAGATTTGTTGAATTTTTTTGTTAAGCGCTTTTCTCCTCAGTTTACAGCTAACTGATACAGTTTCGCGAAATTTTTCAGCACAAGCATGAATTTGATTTACAAGTTCTGTGTAATTGGTTACTAGGATAGGAAACTCCTATATACATACTCTGATTAATTGGTTCAACACATTGTCAATTTTCAATCACTTATCTTCTTATCGTATTCCAGAAGGAAAGTTTTGTGTGGTAATTTCATCTTATTCGAATGCGTATTTGAAATTGTAAATAAATGCTTCACAACTTGACCTTTAGGGTTCGAATTAATTTGACAATTAATTATCAGGGTTGTTTACTGAGTACATTCAGGGGTATATCACAGTCACATAGCATTAAAAGTACGTCGGACATAAACTGGGTTCTCAAGGGCACACCCTCTTTTTTATTTTTATGTTTCACACTATTTATGTGACAGCTACAGTTTATTATTAATGCGTAATACCGAGGCCGACAACATTAACACCTCGAACGCACTAATAATAATGCTAGAGTCTGCCAGACGGTCATGCGAAACGACTGAACCCAATACTCTGATTGAGAATTTAGTTGGAGACACGGTTCGTAAAATAAAAACGTCGTCAAAGTATGCCGTGGAATCAATCTCGCATGACCTGAATTAGAACCGTAGTGTAATATTCTTAACGATAAAAACTTCAAAAAAACATCTTGACCCAAATCGTTTTTGCCCCAAAAAAAGGCTTTATCGACTCCTCTTTTATCACATTAAATGTTATAAAAACAATATTTTCTGCGATACTGTTTTAGGCGTACGCTTTTTATGTAATTTTTTGTGTTTCGGAGTAAACAAAGAGTGTACCGTCCTCCTCCGTGGAAAGGAAAATTCGGTCCCGCGAAAAAAAACCCGCCTCATCTGCATATTTTCTCGTTCAGCTCCGGCAGAGAGTCGGGGAGTGTCTCTCGCCTCATTAAATATTATATTACGGACGCAAAAAAAAAGATAAAAGCGACGTCGGCCATCTCAGAGGGGCCATACCTTAAGTGTACGCCGTAAGCAAAGTTTTTAATGAATTTTTCAGGTCCCGCGCGCTGCGGGTGGGTCGGGGGCGGGCGTCGGGGGCCGGGGCGGCCGCCGCAGACCCTCCGGCCCCGAGGTCATCCATCAACGGCCCCCCGGACCTCACACCGAAGACCTGCCTGGCCGGCCGCCCTCGCAGAAGGGAGAACCGGCCGCCCGCCCGCCCATTCCTCATCCTTCTCGACGGGCCGGCCGAGCGGCCAGCGGCGACTCGTCACTTAAGGGGTTACCTGCAATCATAAAAAGAGTGACCCCAAAATTAGCCTGTTTTTCAAACACTTGTAACTTTACCTGGAATTGATGAAATTCAACTTATAAATGCTCAAAATTTTCGTCTCATCATTTCCTAGTGCGAAAAAGAAGATTTATTGATTCAGACCCTGTGCATCCCCTTAAATGAAGGGTTAACTAGCCCTCCATTTTTCCATTACTGAATACTGAAAGGCTATGGGCCTAACCTGACCACGGATTCGTGTTCAGGAGGTAAAAATCCTTCGGAAGCCATATATTGTAAGCAGTAAAAAGTAAAACAACCTTTTTCTTATTGGGCAGTAGCAATTATGCTTTTTCTCGTAAGTGCGTAATGGAAAAATGGAGGGTTAGTTAACCCTTTCAGTTCAGTTAACCCTTTAATGGGATGCACAGAGTCTGGAGCAATAAGTCTTCTTTTTCGCACAAGCTTATGATGAGACGAAAATGTTGAGCATTTATAAGTTGAATTTCATCAATTCCAGGTAAAGTGTTTTTCAGGTAAAGTTAAACGTGTTTTTCTCGAAATGACATTTTCCAAACCGGTGGACAGAATTACAGACAAACTTCTCAACGAAATTTTTTGGAATTGTTGGTGATAACATTGGCTCGTTATTGAACGTAGGATTTTAATTTCTGATCAAAATTAATGTATTTTTGCAAGGTTAAAAGGGTCGAATTTTCGTGAGAAAAAAACGCTTTAAGGGTATTATTGGTCATCTACTGAAGTACAATTTTTTTTTATCCATAAATATTGTAGAATGGCGGCGCTAGTTATTCTCCGCAGACACGTTGCCGTCGAGACGCTTCGCGGCACGCAGCAGAATGGGTGCAAATGTTGATTTGGAACAAAAAAATCCTCTTAATCTACATGAGTATAGCTAGTGAAACACGTATGGAATTTTCAAAATATTGATTTTTGTGTAATTGGCATGTTTTTGATGAAAAAAGTCAATGTGTTGACGAAAAAAAGGGCAATTATTTTTTCATAAAAATTGTTTAAATTAACTTATCGAAAAATCCGTACGTGTTTCACTTCACAATATTGTTTTAAAGATGTGGTTAAAATTTCAAACGAAAATTTGGGGACCATAGGGAAAAATTTCGGGAAAAAAGGAACGTCATTTCGGGACCATAGAAAACATTCAAACGACTGTAACCGACCAGCTGAAGGCTATTCCAGTATATGAGTTCCGGCACTGCTATGAGGAATGGAATAACCGTCTCCAGTGCTGTGTGGCTTCCCAAGGAAGTTATTTTGAAGGGGACAACTGAACTGAATTAACTGAATTGTAATTCTGATTAAAGTAAAACTGATATAAGCACCCTTTATTTTGCGTCGAGGAATATTCGATTTGTCGGACCTGCCGCGACGAGTCGCCTCCGCCGCTGGCACGCGGTCGCGGGAGCAGCGGGGGCGGCGGTGGGGGCGAGCGGGGCGACGTGGATGTCGGCGACTAACGTGCTGCAAGAGTGGAATACATTAAAAAGTTCGGCTGGGAGTTAGTGAAGTGCGGGCGGTCATTAACAATGTATGGGTATATGGGAGACCTATTCATTACCCCCGAAACGGGGTCAATATATCATTCGATTTCGGAATTCATCAAAGTCACCGGCGGACGTCGAATCAGTCTAAGGAGAAACTTTTCCAATATCGCCCGGCGCGGCCTACCACTTTTATCGGCGCCGGTGGCAAAAAAAGTTGAATTCGAGGGCGGGACTTCGTAATGGTGCTTTCAGATCGCGTGGAAGGACTCGAACAGAGGCATTTGGTCGTTATGATGAGATTATTCGAACTATTGTATTTAAATAACCCAAAGAAAATATTGATAAATTTTAATAAATACACCCCGAGGGAGTGACGACTGGTGCTAAGGTTGCGCATATTCCAAAAAATCATCGAAAAGAAAACGCCGTTTTATCGTATTTATTTTTGAAAGCAACGCCAATCATTGTGGTGATGCTGTTTGGTAATGCTATACTAGACAAGTAGATACTTCTACATCCTGGTGTCATTATTTTGACACCCACTCAGTATTGCCTTTTGCCCGAATCATCCAAAATCGCCACTGGATGCCAATACATGGATCAAAATGTCTGTCGTCGTTTGTTTCTTGCGAGTTAATGTCTTTAGCTTTGATTTTTGTAAGTGGATTTGGTGGTAAAACACTGATAAAAATTTATTTTTCAACGGTATATCAAAATGCTTGAAAAACATGCTGCGAAATTTAAAAATAATAACTTTATTTTTTCGAATTAGACAACAGTTTGCAAATTACAAACAAAAACTAATCAACTAAAAATAATGTAAATAAAAGTAGTTTGTGATATTCCTCTTCATCTAACTCACTTTTGGTACTGCTTTAAATCTAAATTGATTACTCTTTTCTATGTATAAATCGATTATTGCTAGCAAATGTAGATCTAAATCATTTTTCTAAAATTTGAATTGTTGGATAGGTCCTAATATGTACCAGGATAAGGTTTTTACCCACCAGCGTCCTTTTCAGCCACCCTGCAGGTCTTTGAATTGTGAATAATAGAAGACTACCCCATAATACCCACATGTCTTCGGGTCGTTGGATCTGAATCTGCAGTCAGTTTAAAACTATCACATCCATATGAGGATATGGATGCGATGATATAAGATTCCCATAGCTCCATACCCTTGAATCTAATAACTCTAAGACTAGGTCAGAAACCTCAAACCCAATAACTCCGTAGCCTGATGATCTGTGAGTAAAGGATTTCAAATTTAGTAAACCTTAATCCCAGTTCTTCAAACCTAATAAATTCATAACCATGAGGACTAAATTACATAGGTTTGGACGATTGAGTCGATAAAGTGCTCTCCCATAGCACAGTATCAAATAAACACGTTACATTACGTTTTGTTTTCTTTATTTTGAACTCCAGGTTTAAGATAGACTCGCTCGCATAAACTCTTTTAAAACTTTGTAAATCTTTGTAAAATCGATATATCGAGAAAGTGAGGGGATAGGGTAAAGTTTTATTGTATTTGAGGATATTTATATACCTGCTCAAAAAAACTGACGTCTCTTCTAGTTCCAGATGCGCAGCTACCGGGCTATTGGGTTATTGAGTTCAAGGCCGTGGAATTATGGGGTTATAAGTCTGAGGACTTTGACTCTCAGACTCAGGGCTATGGAGTTATTGGGTTTGACGCTGGCTGCTCTCAAACCCCCAAGATACGTGGTTTCTAGTTTTATACATATAGACCTTTGGGCGATTAGGTTTAAGGGTGTGGGTTAATAGGGTTGTTGGGTTTACGTTATGGGTTGTAAGTTATGGGTTTCTATTAAGTCTTATAAAGTATCTTATGACAAATAAGTCACAATCTCTGTCTTTGATCTGTACCATAAATCGCTTCAATCTTCTAAATAGCAAAGTTGATGATTCTTTGAGGTTAGGGACGAACTATGACGGAAACTTCTAATACAACTTCGATACAACATAAATTCACCGATAAATTTGGAAACGCTTTTGGTGATATATCTAAAACGAAATCTTTTAATGAAACATATGACGCCAGATGGCTCATCTGATGGATTTAGAAACTCTCGGATAGTTTGAAGGGCATTCCATAGACAAGTAGATATATCCCAAAGTTATAGATGGAATATCTAAAATAATAAATACTGCAGCTACTGAAGGCAGGTTCTTTTAAAAGTAATTATATCAGATATATACGAGGTGTGGCTATTAAATAACCGAACTGATGTTGCTACCAGCGCGCTGCGAGCGCATCGCGATAAGTTTGAACATAACTGTGTCTGGTGATGCTTTCTCCATCCTGATCTCGCTGGACAAGCCAGTGGGTCGCTCAGTTTGAATGTAGCAGTCGTTTCATTAGTCTACGCACCAGTGACACGTCGACACCACAAAATGTTAAGTGTTCAGATGGAGCAATTAAACTGGAGAAAACTTTCACAGAAGCTTATGCAATGTTAAAAGAAGCGTACGGGAATGAATATGTATCATACACACAAGTTTTTGAATGGTTTAAACGGTTTAAAGAGGGACGTTAAACGACCGAAGACGATCCGCGCCCCGGACGGCCCTCAACGTCAATAACGGACGAAAACATTGAAAAAATTGGTAAATTAATCCGCGAAGATCGTCGTCTAAGCACCCGAGGGCTTGCCGAAATAACAGGAATCGAAAAAGAATGTGTTCGCCAGATTTTGCATGAATCGTTCAACATGCGCAAAGTTTGCGCAAATTTGGTGCCAAAACTCCTCACTTCCGAGCAAAAGGAATCAAGAATGAACATTTACGCTGACATTCTCAACAATATAGACACTGATTTAGGCTTGTTAGATACGGTGATTACTTGAGATGAAAGTGTGGAAGCGGTTAAAGTAAAAGCGAAGGAGGTTCTGAACCAGCTGACAGAAGCGGACTTCCAGCACTGCTTTCAACAATGAAAAAATCGTATGGAGCGGTGTAGAGATTGCCAAGGGGAGTACATTGAAAGCGAAAAAGTTGCTACTGTAATTGGTAATGAATAAAAAGTGTTATGACAGCAGTTCGCTTATTTAATAGCCACACCTCGTGTGTATGTACGTGTAAGTCCAATCATCCGAATAATTAAAAACACACAAGTCTTTCATAGGTGTGTTTATTTGTTTTTGTGAGAATATTCGTAGGTAATGCTGCTTGTGAATGTTCTGGAAATATTGAGACTAAGCGTTCATTCGAAAAGGAACGCTTAGCCCTTTGAATTCCAAACGGGGACGTATGAAGAAACGAAAAAAAATGTCCGAAGAGGCTGCAAACCGGATTCCCGCAATTCTAATATTGAAGTTCAATTAAAAACGCGCCCCTTCGCAGAGCCGTAAATAAGACCGGACAAAGAGCCGAAAATCCCCCAGAAAACACTCTAAACGGGAGCGGGCCGCAAAAAGCTGGCGCCGCCATCAATCCTGCCTTCCGCAAAAATCCGGCACAAAAAACGGCCCAAAACTACGTTTCGGGGCGGCCATTCGGGCACGCATGTATTTTTAAAGCCGCGGATCAAGGGGGCCCTCTAAGCCGCGCGCCCCACTCGAAAAAAACGGCCCCGCCCCCTCCGCCCCATTGGTCGGAAAAAGTTCGCGGCCCCGCATCTCATTAAGGAGACTTGGAATTTTACCCGGCTCGAATTTCAACTCTATAAATCAAGCCGGGGGAGGGGGCGGGCCGGCGGGCCGGGCACGCAGGGGCGAGAGTCGCTCGCGGGGAATATCATTAATAGTGAACGATGGTCCTCAGATAGCCGGAGCGGATCGGCCGGCGAGTCTTGAAAGCTGAGAAAAAATTGGCCGGCACTTAACCGCTTGCCGTCCTGCTGTTCCTACGGGAGATTTATCGCCAATTACGCGCCGTGTATCATTCCCGCGGCCAAGATGAAGTGCCATCGCTGATTTATGGAGTCGTCTCCCTCCTCGATACCCACTTGAACGCGAAGCGAAATCGATAACCTTTATATTTGATCTGAATCGGAGTCGGTTTACCTTCGAAACTGATAAACCTACTTTTTTTGGTTTCTCACTTACTTATACGACCTGCTTTGGGTATTTTTCCCATTAGTATATGTAGGTTCCAAACAGTATCATATATTCCAAGGATATTCCGTTATAACACATAAAATATCTATAAAACATAGTCATACCATCAAAATATTTTTAAAGAGAGAAATATACACGGTGGAGACTTTAACTGGAATATATTCGCTAGCGGGGTGGTGAATGATTTTTCAAAAAATTCCCGAGACACGTCAACTTTTAAATGTATTTACCTACATTTTGCAAGTAATGTGAAAAATATAGCCCTTCAGGGGTGGCTGAAACCACCCTCGACATGATTTTTTCAAATGCAGACCTCTCATTGTAAAGCTTGTGGAAAGAGGAATCCAACGCACTGATCAAATTTTAATGTTTAGTATGTTTGTAGGGTTGCATACAATTAAAACGTAATTTTATAGTTTAATTTATCTTTAACGCAACAATTTCGTACTCAAAATGTGTGTTGTTTAATTTTGGAATGTAAACCTTACTTTTCATATGTCCCCACAAAAAATTCCAAGCAATTTTTTGCCATAACTGATATTTGTTATTTTTTGCTAGTGTTCTTACACGGCCGCAAAGAGGAATTTAGTTTGTATGCTGTATTCAGAGTTTGAAACGAAGTGTTATTTCAAATTGGTGAAAATGTCTTATTTAACTGAATCACTAAAAAAAGTGATAGGGCGCGAACTCAATGCGAAGTTGTTCGCTTGTTTCGAGAAACGCATCCTGACTTGCCACCACTAAATCAAGGTACCATTAGTAAAATTGAGGCACAATATCGAGAGATGGGTCATGTCAGGAAAGTACCGAGTAAGAGGCAGGCTGTTGTTGATGACGACACGAAGTTGAATTTGTTGCTTGCTCTAGAAGAAAATCCAATCACTCCAGCCCGTCAACTGGCCCGTGATAGTAATCTTAATCACAAAACAGTTTTAAAAATACTTAAATATGAGAAAAAACGCCCATATAAAATACAAGCTGTTCAAGAGCTACTTGAAGATGATCCAGATCGACGAGTGGAATTTTGCGATTTATTGATGACTTGTATTGATCAAAACCAGTTATCTTTAGAGTGGATAGTTTTCTCTGACGAGGCTACTTTTACATTAAATGGGCACGTAAATCGCCAAAATTGTCGTTACTGGGCTGAAGAGAACCCCCATTGGATGAGGGAACTTCATACTCAGCGCTCACAGAAAACTAATGTGTGGGCCGGAATAATACAAGATAGAGTTGTAGGACCATTTTTCTTTGATGACACTCTTAATGGAGCAAGATACTTGCGTTTACTCCAGCACGAACTAATGCCAGTGCTATGTCATTTATTTCCAAACCCCTTAAACCCTAACTTGACCGACAAGAGGTTATGGTTTCAGCAAGATTGGGCCCCACCACACTATGCTGCCATTGTTCGTCAGTATCTGGACAGAATTTTTCCCGGTAGGTGGATTGGGAGGCGAGGTAATATTGAGTGGCCAGCAAGATCTCCAGATCTTACACCACTGGATTTCTTTTTGTGGGGACATCTTAAAAGTAGGGTTTACATTCAGAAACCCAATAACATAGCAGATCTGCAGGAAAGGATAAGAGAGGAAATCGGAAAAATAACACCGCAAATGTTGCATAATGTAAGGGACGAAACCTGGGAACTGGCCACCTGGGAACCACAGACTGGGATGCTGCCAACAAGTGAATGGTGCACATTTTGAACAATTGTTACGTTGAAAATAAATTTAATTTTTAAATTGTTTTAATTGTATGCAACCCTACAAACAAACTAAAAATTAAAATTTGATCAGTGCGTTGGATTCCTCTTTCCACCAGCTTTACAATGAGGGGTCACAAGCCATAGGGTTGCATTTGAAAAAAATCATGTCGAGGGTGGTTTCAGCCACCCCTGAAGGGCTATATTTTTCATATTACTTGCAAAATGTAGGTAAATACATTTAAAAGTTGACGTGTCTCGGTAATTTTTTGAAAAATCATTCACCACCCCGCTAGCGAATATATTCCAGTTAAAGTCTCCACCGTGTATACATAACAGTGGTGTCGACATTATTTTGAAGTTTTCTAAGCAGTGACTTTGTCAAAATTTGTGACCGAAAGATGTAGCTTAATAACAACGTCTATCAGTTGATATTTCCTAGAGAAACCTAGCAAATGCAACGGAAACTGGGATCATTTATACATCATATGTTTGTTTAGTCTTCGGTCCGTTCGCTTTAGGTTGCCGTGACGACACCGTTGTGTATTCAGTCCGACCGAATATTGTATAACAATATTGGAGCAAGTGATACTTGACACTACAGACACCCAGAACAGTGCCAGAGCCCAACTAGACCCATCGCGGCCGTATCTTTTATATGTATGGGAAGCCCAATTTTGGGTTCGGACATAAAGTCTAAAACATATGCATACCATCAGAATATTACGAGTTGATACCAAATTCCATCAGTACTAAATGGTAATGGAAAAAAAGTGGTATTAAACTGATTCTGAATGTTGAAATCTTATGTATAATAATAATAATAATAATAAAGGTTTTGGGGCCGGATGAACTTCCTCCCCTCGCCTGAGCCTAATTTCTACTGGAGGCGGGGATGAGGTATCAAGCCATCACTGTATGCAGCAGGAATGGGTGAATATTTCCCAGCGTTTACGCTGAGAAGTGTTACTATAAAGTCGGCGAAATAATAAAATTGTTTGAAACTTATTTTTAAAAATGTTAAAAAAAAGTCAGGGGTTTTGTGAGAAGGGACACTCGTTCTATCAGTGGTCAAGTAGGTAAACCAGGTGCGACCCTTTTGGAAATTGAGGTAGAAATACGTCCTTTATCAAATCTCGCATATAGAATTGTGCTGAAAAATACTTAAATTTTTTATTAGCCAGCATTTGAGGCGTTTGGGACCACTGTGTAAGACATTAAATTTAAAGTTATGCATTTCCGCGATGGCTCTTTCGTTGCCTCGTAATCCTCGTAAAATATCTCGAAATTATACGCGAACTTTTCATCGGCCCAAGAATTAACATATCCATTTTAATAACGCCCTCCTCTCACGTCCCCCCCTGATGAATATTGCATTCTGGGGCTCGGCATTCGCCGGCAAACACTTATTCCCGAATTAAAACCGAGCTAATGTTGCATCCTAGCCAGTAAATAACCGGGTAAAACTTTTTAAATGCGACAAAATGCGCCGCATAAATTCCGGATTCGAGATAAGGCAGCGGAGTTTTCGCGCACGTTCCGCCTCGCAACGGAAAAACTTTAATTTTCCCGGGGCGGCCGCCGCTAAAATATTGCTTTAATCTCTGTAAAACGCGAAAAATAACGCGTCTCCTCGCCTTAGCTGAATTTAAATTACCGGCCGTAATCCCTGGAAAAAGGGCGTACACCCCGGAGTGGAAACGCCGCGGAAAAGTTTTTTTCTTGTTTTTTTTTTTAGTATCCACACGGATTGTTTTAGTCGGGAGATTGTGTGAGGAACAGCACGTGTTAGAGTTTATTTCTTGCTTTTCAACCTATCCGTACGTTGTTTAGAAAAAAAAAAAACAATGTTAGTGGAGAAAATAATTCGTACTTCTTGATTAGTACCGGCAAACTGTAACTTTGGAAGTTCTAACAGCTCATATTTGCGTGTCATAGTTTAGTCTTCGGTCTGTCCGCTTTGTACTGCTATGATGACACCGCCGCGTATTCAGTCCGACCTAATATTGAAACGAAAGGAGAATAGGAACCAGACTTGGCCCAGAACAAATCTCATTCGTATTTCCATTTGTATGCAGGATTTCGGCACAGCTTTGCCTTGTTATATACTCTAGTTAATAAACTAGAGTATATTGTTTGTTGTTTGTAATTAATAAGAGTGGTTATTCTAATAATGTACCTTTAGGAGATAAACTTAAGATTAAAGTGGCAATATCTACTTTTTTGCTATTAATGGAAATGATTGATTGGTGCGTGAATCTTTCAGCGGAAAAACTTTAATTTTCCGACTGCTAAAATATTGGTTTAACCTGTATAAAACGCGAAAAATGAGGCGTCTTCTCGCCTTAGCTGAATTTAAATTACTAGCCGTAATCCCCGGAAAAAGGACGTACGCTCCAGCGCGGAAACGCCGCGGGAGCATTTTTTTTTATTTTTTTGGGCACCTACACGGGTCGTTTTAGTCGGGATATTGTGCGAGGAATAACATCGTGTTAGAGTTTATTTCTTGCTTTTCAACTTGTCCGTACGTTGTTTAGAAAATAAACATTTTACTAGGAGCTTTAGGGATGTGCCCCATTTAATTAATTTTTAGCGCTTTCGCGTTAGGAATGTAACCTAATATTTTTTATATTCGCCTGGAAAATGTCATCGCTGTAAGCTGCACTTAAGACTAAATTTGCTTGGCTTAACAAAATAACCATTATTGTTCGGTAACAAGCAAGTGAAAAGCAAATAAAACAAAAATGAACCACACCTTCAAATAAATTATTAATTAGTGTAGATTGTGATGTATGTATCGTAATATATTGATTTTTAAAATTTTTTTTATTCGTGTAGAATTACGATTCAGTATTGTCTCCTTCAAAATAACTTCATTGGGAAGCCACACAGCGCTGGAGACGGTTCTTCCATTCTTCATAGCAGTGCTGGAACTCATATACTGGAATAGCCTTCAGCTGGTCGGTTACAGTCGTTTGAATGTTTTCTGCGGTCCCAAAATGACGTCCCTTGAGGTGATTTTTCAATCTCGGGATAAGAAAAAAGTCACAAGGACTCAAGTCAGGCGAATAAGGAGGCTGAGGAGCCACTGGAATGTTTTTACTGGCTAAAAACTCGTTTACTGAAATGGCTGTGTGATAAGGCACATTGTCGTGATGCAACATTCAGTTGTTCTTGATGTTTAGTCTCACACGCATGACCCTTTTTCGAAGTTTTCAAGAACTTCTATAGAAGTGTTGATTTACTGTTTGGCCTGGAGGCACAAATTCTTTGTGGACAATTCCCTGGCTATCAAAAAAGCAGATCAGTATGCATATGATCTTCGACTTGCACATTCTTGCTTTTTGGGTCTGGGAGAGATCGAAGTGTGCAATTCCATACTTTGGCGCTTGGTTTCCAGATCGTACTCAAACACCCTTGTATCACCAGTAATGGCACGTTCTATAAAATGGTGAATATTTTCAATCAATTCCAAAAAGTCAAGACACCTGTCTCTCTTGATATTTTTGGAATAATTTTGCGCAGATTTTTCTCATCTCCAATTCGTTAGTCAAAATGTATTGAAAAGTGGTGTGATTCAAATTTTAAGTCTGAACGCACAAGATCACGTATTCTATCGACATTTTCATCGGTTCTTGAAGACGAAGGCCTTCCGCTACGTGGTTCATCTTCAATCGACCCTCTTCCTTCTGAGAATGCCTTAAATCACCAAAAAACCTGGGCTCTTGAAAAAACACTGTCTCCGTAGGCGTGTTGAAGTTTTGCAAAAGGATCCGTTGCGCTGTGTTCAAGTCTCAAGCAAAACCTGATAGCACAGCGTTGCTCATTTTTAAAAAGCAGTAGAAAAAAAACGGTTTACGAAAACAGTCACAAAGAATAGACAAACGACTCGAACAAGTTCAAACTTGTACTGAAGGTGCATTGCATGTTAACCTACCGCCTTTCCAAGTCCCGTCTCCGCAGTGTTGCTAGATTGGGCGCTACGTTGCCAGTATCATTACTTAATTTACACGCCTCATATTTAGTATTGGTTACTTTCTAATATTTACTATTATATTATTAAGCGTACGCCTATGTTCCATGGCATATTTCGGCCAACTTTAATCATTACTATACCATATATACAAATTCATTCATTGCCTTTTTATGAACGAAGCATATTGTTCTATTTTTTTTAACAGTTGTATTTATTAAATTGGCCCCGAAAGTTAATAATTTAGTTTTAATTAAAATATGAAACGCACAACGCAAATCGATAAAAACTTTCATTTTTATACGGCTAGTAATGTATTTTGTTTACTCATCGCGTTATGCGTATATATGTACATATATTCGGTAAGCGACATGGAATCAATTCGTTTAATTTAATTCCAATATAATATTGTTTTGAATGAAATCGCCTTTTTTATTTGAGTTCGGTGACACACTTTCACTATGGCCGAATTAATTAAAAATAGGAGAAAAAAAATATGTCGATGGTTTATTTATGGACTGTTTATTTTGTTCACTCTGGGCCTGCAAATGTAGGTTGGTTTTATTATATAAATTATAGCGGATATGGTTTTGTGTCGACGCGTTTTTTTTTCCTATCGATTGGTCGCGGGGCATTTTTTTGGCATCGTGCTTGCCGACGGATGTTACCCTCGCCATTTTCGTTTTACCGACGGCTTCCGTTGTTCTGGAGACGATCCTCCATGCGTCAGGGTTCTTACAAATACTTTTATTGTGAGTAGATTTTATTTGTAAAGAGATACGTGGATTTTACATAAAACAAACAAATTGGCTACTATTAACCCCTTAATTGCCGAGAACAAAGATCTTGACATGCCTGATGATGTTTAAAATGTATCACCATGTGTTTTCCTATATATTCTATCCTGGAGTTTATTGGGTTCCACGAGGTGTGTAAATTAAGTAATGAGACTGGCAACACTGCGGAGACGGGACTTTGAAGGGCGGTAAACTTCGTACTAGTTTGAACTTGTTAGAGTCCTTTGTTTGTTCTTTGTGACTGTTTCCGTAAACCGGTTTTTTCTAGTGCATTTTAAAAATGACATTAACCTTTGGACCGCCGCACAGTGGGCGAAAACGGCAAAATTTTTCTCCAAAATAACTCCCCACAGAAAACTCCAATCATTGTGATGTTTTTTTATTTTACAGGTTTTGGACAGTAGATTAAAGGAAAATTGGTCCGACACACGTTTGAAGTTTAAAGAGAGGGGGGGGTGGAGACACCCCATAAGGGACCCCATATCCCAGTAACTTTACAATTAAAACATTTAAGCTCTAATAACCGCATACCTCCAACTTTTAAACCCCCCTGACCTTATGACCTAAGCTTTGAAAACCCCGTGTTTCAAGTTGTGGGGTACAACTTGAAATTTTAAACCCCCATAACTCCATAACATCAACTTTTAGACCCCCATCTACTCAAAAATCAATTTTTCGAGCCCGACAACTAAACAACCCTAAAACTAAAGCTCTTATGCCCCAATATCTATATAATCTAAGTTTTTAATCTCCATGACCCCATAACTTGAACTTTTGCACCCCCATAACCCCATAACCTCAAATTTTAGACCCTCATGTACCCAAAACTCAATTTCCAAGTAAATGCTTCTGTGGGGTTTTCGAGGATAAGGAATGCGATGATGATAGTAATTTTTGCGTTACCCTCCAAAAACCACCCCTTTCTAATTAGAAACCACCCCTTTTATCATTTTTCTCGGACTCTGCCGTAAGTATCTAAAATAGTACTTTATAATAAGTTTTTGTGAGTAGAAAAATCTCCAAAATCAGGAAAGATGAATTTTGTGTACAACAATAAAGTATATAATACTCTACCCTTTTCAGGGGAGGGTACGTATTGCTCCTTTTTTCTCTCACTGGGTAAGGAAATGATTTTATCAAATTTTAAATGACGTTCACTATAAAATATTTATTGGCCCATTCAAGGGTCAATCAACTAAATCAATTGAACTAAAAAAAAATATATTCCTGAAATAGATAATTTACAAGAATAGGTTGGAAAAAATATAGTAGTCTGTCACTAGCCAATACGAAGCGTAAACACATTTTCCTTCCGTCGATTCAAAATCGGATAGGTTTTTATGGTGATTTTGGAATCATTTTGCCGTTCAGTGTGTGACTGATTGATGGTCTCTCCTTCAGTATTACCCGAAGCCAACGAGGAGGACGTAGAGAGACTTTGTGGCTTCGTTTTTTTTTTCGTTTTTACTATTTTTTTAGAATTATTAGTATTTTGTTTTTTTTTTCGTTTTTAGTATTTTGTTTTTTTTTTTAGATTTTTTTTTGAGTTTTCAGTATTTTCAGTCGATTCTAAATGAGTAATTTATTACGAGTTGTAAAAATATTTTCAAATATCGTCTAACTCAGAAACACCCCTGGAAATAGCAACAAGAATTGGTTTTCATTCGTTTACTATTAGAAACGTCCACGAGATATTCCTTCAGGGGTGTCTGCCACCGTTCATAATGCAAAGACAGATGAAATATAAAATGAAATTATATTTTTACTCAAAACTCAATCTTACATTGATATCAGAATCGGGGGTACTTTTTTAGGGGGTGTCAACCCCAAAGCCAAAGTCGTAATCAACGACCGCCAAAAAGCAAAGACTAGTAAGTTTCGTTAGAATTTAAGAATGATTGTATAGCCTATGGAGAGCGTCTTATATAAGATTTTCCGGTGCTCCAAAGATTAATTTTGAGCAACGGTGTGCTATCAGGTTTTGCTTCAGATTTGGATACAGCGCAGTGATCTTTCAGGAGCCCAAGTTTTTCGGTGGTTTAAGGCATTCTCAGAAGGAAGAGAGTCGATTGAAGAAGAACCACGCATCGGAAGCCCTTCATCTTCAAGAACCGATGAAAATGTCGATAGAATACGGAATCTTGTGAGTTCAGATCGTCGGTTAACGACAAGAATGATCGGGGAAGAGTTAAAGGTACAACCCGGAAACCAAGCGCCAAAGCATGGAATGGTACACTTTAAGCTCTCCAAGACCTAAAAAAGCAAGAATGAGCAAGTCGAACATCAAATGCATGCTGATTTGCTTTTTTGATAGCCAGGGAATTGCCCACAAAGGGTCTCCAGGCCTAACAGTAAATCAACACTATTACAGTGAGATTCTTGAAAAAACTTCGAAAAATTGTCAAGCGTCTGAGACCAAACCTCAAAAACAACTGGATGTTGCATCACGACAATGCGCCTTGTCACACAGCCATTTCAGTAAACGAGTTTTTAGCCAGTAAAAACATTCCTGTGGCTCCTCGGCTTCCTCATTCGCCTGACTTGAGTCCTTGTGATTTTTTCTCTTCCCGATGAAAAATCATCTCAAGGGACGTCATTTTCTATGAGGAATGGAGAACCGTCTCCAACGCTGTGTTGTTTCCCAAGGAAGTTATTTTGAAGGACAAGATAATATTGAATTGTAATTATATTCGAATAAAATAATTAAAAAAAATCAGTCTGATTACTTAATTACACACCTCGTATGTAAAACTTAACCTCTCAATTAGCTTGACGACCTAGCTTGGTTAACAGTACTATCGCGAACTGAAGAAGATTTGTAAAAACTTTGTAGCATCAGATAAGTTTCTATAGTTGTCTCCGAGAGTCTAGTTCTCTGTTGTGAAAATAAATGCTTATATTTAGTGAACGACCGTTCTACATCTACTGATGTAATACAGGCACAATTAAAATATCTACTTAACATGTTTGCCTCTGTGATGCATTCCGTTTCTGTCAACCTTAGCCATTAATGATAAAATCCTGGAGAATTAGAGGATAAAGCGTCATGAAACATGAAACAAGCAATAGGCAATGCAAAGTCATAAATAATAGAATAATTAGTCAAAGATAATTAATTATAGAGAGAGAAAAGAAAGCATTAGCTTGTAGTTCTTTTCTGCAAGAAAGACCTTTAGTGATACCTAAGCTGGAAATAGCATTTTTACACAGTATTATTTATTCATTTCTTTTAGGTGGAAGCTATAAATAAAAAAAGCATAGTTAAACATAGATACCCACTGTGAGTGCATTTTCAAGAGGTCTGACATTTAAACTTGGAAAAGTTTATAAAACTTTACTGTTTTTTGTTTCATTAAAATATTAAATACTTGGAAGGCATTTATCAAGCATATTATAACGTATGTCCTAAAATTTTTGCGCCAAAATTAATAAATTAAAATTTTAAAAAAAAAAAAAAAAAAAAAAGCCCCCTTTTTTTAAAAAAAATTTTTTTTTTTTTTTTTTTTTTCGGGGGGGGTTTTTTTTTTTTTTTTTTTTTTTTTTTTTTTTTTTTTTATAAAAAAAAAAAAAAAAAAATAATTTTTATTTTGGGGGGGGCCCCCCCCCCAAATTTTTTTTTTTTTTTTTGGGAAAAATTTATTTTCGCCCCCCCCTTTTTACAAAAAAAGAGGGGGGGGGGGGGGGAAACCATTTTTTTTCCCCCCCCAAAAAAAAAAAAAAAACTAATTTGTGCGGGGGGGGGGGGGGGGGGGGTGGGGAGGGGGGGAAAAAAAAGGGGGGAGGGGGGGTCCGCCCCCCCCCTATCCCCCTTTCCACCTGTCTTTTTGGGAGGTGATTGGTGGATAGTGTTATGAAAAAGAAAGAAGAGCCCCCACCCCCCCCCCCCCCCCCCCCCCCCCCCCCCCCCCCCCCCCCCCCCCCCCCCCCCCCCCCCCCCCCCCCCCCCCCCGGGGGGGGGGGGGGGGGGAATTTCTCTTTCTTTCCCCCCCTCCAGGGAAGGAGGAGGGTTTTTTTAATTTTTTACGAGAGACCCCCCCCCAAAAAAAATATTAGGGTAATTTAAAAAAAAAACAATTTTTCTCTTTCTTCCTTTTTCCCCCCCCCTCTCTCCCCCCCCCCCCCCCCCCTTTTTTTGGGGGGGGGGGGGGGGGGGGGGGGTTGTCGGCGGGGGTTTTTGGGGGGTTCCCCTTTTCCCCCCCCCCCCCCCCCCCACCCCCCTCCCCCCGGGGGGTGGTTTTTTTTGTTTTTTTCCCTCCCCTTTTTCCCCCCCCCCCCCCCCCCCCCCCCCCCCCCCCCCCCCCCCCCCCCCCCCCCCCCCCCCTCCCCCCCCTCCCCCCCCCCCCCCCCTCCCCCCCCCCCCCCCCGCCCGGTCGGGTGGTTTTTTTTGGTGGGGGGGTTTGGGGGGGGGGGGCGCCCCCCCCCCCCCCCCCCCCCCCACAACACAGGTTTTTTTTTGGGGTGGATTTTGGTGTTTCTTTTTTGGCCCCCCGCCCGGGGCCCCCCCCCGGAGGGAGGGGGGGGGGGGGGGGGGGGGGCGGGGCGTCCTATATTATTATTTTTTTTTTTTTTTTTTTATTTATTAATTTTTTTTTTTTTATTAAATATTTTTTTATTAAAAATTTTTATTAAAAAAAATATAAAAAAAAAAATTTTTGGGGGGGGGGGTGGGGCCCGGTATTAACAAATACTTACGGTCATGCAAATAAAAACATTTGTCAAGTAAAAACCGAAGAGCCAGTTTACACGATACGGTACGTCACAACAGTTTATTCAAAACGATATTTTGATCGAATCGAATTCAGTGTTCACACTATACAGTGGATTATTTCGATAATGATGTAATGCATAACAAACCCAAACCGTATCGTGTGAACTGGCTGTAAGGAACCGCTGTACTTCTACATTCCGTTTTTCCACATTTAATTAGGTCGAATATTAAAGTTCCACATTTAATTATGTTGAATATTAAAGTAATTTTTCTTTATGGAGACCTAATAATGTGATATTTGAAATCTTCTACCTCAAAAGTCTATAAAACGACATGTCACTTGATGAACGATGAATATCTTCCTTAATTCGCATTAAAATACAACAAAACAACCGCCTCATCTCCCTCATCCATCCCCGTGTAGTACAAAAACACCATCAGTCAAACGAACATAAATTCAGTACTTGGTTTGGGCACAAATTATGTTTTCACTAATATCCTTATCAATAGCGTTTTAAAAATGAGTAACATCATCTCCAACATCATCAAAACTATTAGGTTTTGCTTCAAACTTGGACACAGCGTAACGGATACTTTTGTAAAACTTCAACACGCCTACGGAGACAGTGTTTTTTCAAGAAGCCAGGTTTTTCGTTGGTTTAAGGCATGCTCAGAAGGAAGAGAGTCGATTGAAGATGAACCACGCAGCGGAAGGCCTTCATCTTCAAGAACCGATGAAAATGTCGATAGAATACGGGATCTTGTGCGTTCAGATTGTCGATTGACGACAAGAATGATCGGAGAAGAGTTAAAGAGTGGAAACAAGCCATTCTTTGCCTTTGGCAACCCTTGAAATCTAACTTCAAATGTATGCTAAATGATAGTTTATGATGAGACTTTAATCTCCTGAAAATTTCAGATTGAGGCGACATTCGGTTCTCGAGATATCGAGGGTCAAAGTTGTCAATTTTACTTGAGCCCGAAATCCAATATTACTTAGCTTATATCGATCCATTTTTTCTTAAGATTTATTAAGCATTTGGGAATTAATATTTCTTTATTTTTTAAACGTAAATTCATTTTAAATATCATCTTTTAGTCTTCAGAAATTATTAAAAAACCTTTAAAAGTATTGTGACATTTGTAGAAGTTATTAGTCTATTTAGTTTATACACACTAGTTATTAGTAAAGAATTGTATGGAATGACATATTGAATATTCTGGATGTCAAAAGAATTTTCTAGAAATGTAGAAACTATAAATACTGGTGTTGTGGCTAGGATAGAGTTAGTTGTGATTTGGATGTAACAGAGTTAAGGTCGACGAATTGTAAAGTGTTAATAAAAGTGTTTTGAAGTGAAGAATTGAATCATTTAAAGAGAAATACGTAACAGTATAAACAATTCGATACTGATTTGCAATATTTCGGCTATGCGTAGTGTAATACAAACCATATTAGACTTCACTTTTTCCTTATTAAATACATACTTTTTAGCTTATAATATTATCAATTTCATGAATAGCGTCATAAATAACAATACCAGCATTTAGTAAAACAATGTATTGTTCAATTCCGTCTTATTTTTACGCGCAAAGATGGTTGCCATTATTAGAATTTATGTTGAACCTTTATTTATATTGATTTATCAAACTATGAAATGTTTGAATAATTGAGATAAGGAGGAAGGAAAGAATTTGTGATTGTTTAAGTTTAAAAAAATTATTGCTGTATGTAATAAATCGTAAACGATAACTTGTTGTCTCAAAAGAATCATTATCTCCTGAATGTAATGAATTGTGAACCCATGCAAAATTGACAACTTTGACTATCGATATCTCAAGAACCAAATGCTGCCTCAATTTAAAATTTTCAGGACATGAAAGTCTCATCATAAACTATTTATTAGCATAGATTTGAAGTGATGACTATACCCCCCCTACAGAAAGGTTTTAGCAAAGTTTGCGAAAAATTTCAAGGCCATGAAATATAAGGGGCGATTGAATTTTATACCCTTTTTTTTTTTTTTTTTTTTTTTTTTTTTTTTTTTTTTTTTTTTTCTTTTATTTGTTCTTTTTTATATCCTTTTGAAGAGGGAAGTCATCACCTAAAAAGTGAAGTGGGTCCGCGGTTTTCAAGATATGGACGAAATATCACGCACCGCCACTGTTTAGCAAAGAAAGTTAGATTTCAAGGGCTGCCAAACAGGCGAAACTTGCGGCCCCTCTTTGAATCACAGCACTATTCATTAGATTTTGATTAACGAATTGGGGATGAGAAAAAATCTGCGCAAAAATAGTTCTAAAAAACCTTTCGCAGGAACAAAAGGACATCAGGAGAGAAAGGTGTCTTGACTTTTTGGAATCGATTGAAAATGCTACCCATTTTATTGAACGTGGTGTTTGAGCACGACTTGGAAACCAAGCGCCAAAGCATGGAATGGCACACTTCAAGCTCTCCAAGACCCAAAAAACAAGAATGAGCAAGTCGAAGATCAAATGCACGCTGAATTGCTTTTTTTGATAGCCAGGAAATTGTCCACAAAGAGTTTGTGCGTCCAGGCCAAACAGTAAATCAACACATTTACAGAGATGTTCTTGAAAAACTTCGAAAAAGGGTCATGCGTGTGAGACCAAACATCAAGAACAACTGGGTATTGCATCACGACAATGCGCCTTGTCACACAACCGTTTCAGTAAACGAGTTTTTAGCCAGTAAAAATATGCCTGTGGCTCCTCAGCCTCCTTATTGGCCTGACTTGAGTCCTTGTGACTTTTTCTCTTCCCGCGATTGAAAAATCACCTTCAAGGCGCGTCATTTTGGGACCATAGAAAACATTCAAACGGCTGTAACCGACCAGCTGAAGACTATTCCAGTGTATGAGTTCCAGCACTGCTATGAGGAATGGAAGAACCGTCGCCAGCGCTGCGTGGCTTCCCAAGGAAGTTATTTTGAAGAAGACAATATTGAGTTGTAATTCTATTCGAACAAAAAAAAGCAGTCCCATTACTTACGTTACACACCTCATATATATATAGACAAGCATAGACAAGAAAAAAAGTGTATTATCTACCCCGATTTAAGCCCCAATCTCTTCAGCAATTAAGCTCAAAATTTAATCAGTTCCAGACCATTTCATGAAACGTAAGTGTTCCAAATTTGAAATTGCTACTCTTTCTCAAGTTGTCGTATACTTATATGTATACAAAAAAAGGTTAACAAACAGACAGGCAATTATTTTCCCTTAAAACTTAAAATCTCGACGCTTCACATTTTAGGCCTATTTAGATAATACAATTTTTTTCGTGAGTATTATACTTTGACTCCACTAGGTGGATGGAACTCATGTCTTCAAGAACGTCGTTTACTATACTTTATCAGTGTTGGATAATGTGATTATTTATTGGAGGCAGACCGTGAAAGTTGCCTTTGAACTTTTTTCGGTCACGCGCTGTAAAAAACGCAATGTAAACAATGTCCCTTTTTTGATCTGGTTCACTATTGGATTTCATAAAAATATTTTCGCTAATATGATGGATGCGTCAGGCTCCGAGCGCGGCGTGCCGTTTTTAGTTTAGTCGCCATGGCGACCGACTTTTGTTTTTCGGATAACATTTCAACTTTTTTATTACCTCGTTGGCCCCAACGAGTTTCGCTGATCTACAATAAAAAATTGCACGCATAGTTTTTTCCAAATAGAAAAATGCAACACGGAAGACAACAGGCGATTTTAACGAACCAAAAAAAAAACATGGGGCGTCCTGGATTCGGATTGAAGAAATTTTATACAAAATATTTTGTCGCGTTTTATTCAAAATATTTTACAAAAAGTAGGCCGGAAAAACTGCAGGCTCAGTTACAAAAATTACGGAGGGCGATTGTTATATGTTTTACGAGGTGTGGCTATTAATTAATTGAATTGATGCTGCTACTAGGACGCTGCGAGCGTGTCGCGATAAGTTTGAACAGAACTGTGTCTGGTGATACTTTCCCCACTCTGAGCTCGCTGGACAAACCAGTGGGCCTATCAGTTTGACTGTAGCAGTCGTTTGAATTAGTCTACGCACCAGTGACGCGTCGAAAAAATGTTAAGTGTTCAAATGGAGCAACGGGTTAATCTCAAGTTTCTTGTTAAACTGGGGAAAACTTATACAGAAGCTTATGCAATGTTAAAAGAAGTGTACGGAAATTAATGTTTATCCCGCACACAAGTTTTTGAATGGTTCAAACAGTTTAAAGAGGGACGTGAAACGACCGAAGAGGATCCGCACCCCGGACGACCCTCAACGTCAAAAACGGACGAAAACATTGAAAAAATGGGTAAATTAATCTGGGAAGATCGTCGTCTAAGCATCCGAAGGCTTGAATAAATAACAGGAAAACCCAAAGAATATGTTCGCGAGATTTTGCATGAATCATTCCACATGCGCATAGTGGTGCCAAAACTCCTCACTCCCATGCAAAAGGAATCAAGAATGAACATTTGCGCTGACATTCTAAACAACATTGACACTGATCCAGGCTTGTTAGAGACGGTGATTACTTGTGCTGGAAGTGTGGAAGCTGTTAAAGCAAAAGGCACGGAGGTTCTGAACCAGCTGACAGAAGCGGACTTCCTGCACTGCCTTGAACAATGGAAAAGTCGTACGGAGCGGTGTAGAGATCGCCAAGGGGGAGTACATTGAAGGCGAAAAAGTTGCTACTACAATTGGTAACGAATAAAAGTTTTATGACAGCAGTTCGATTATTTAATAGCCACACCTCGTACAATTAGCCTTTAAAAAAAGTCATCAAAGTTGGCCGAGCAAAAAAAATACGTATTACTAGTCTTAATCTTAAGTTTATAACCTTATTTAATTGACTGTCACATTAAGTGACAGCTTTAATTTTTTTTAATTCGAGAAGTCGATTACTCTCGTAGAGCACAGTTTTTAAATAGTCTTGATGACAACTTGGACAATTTTCTGCTTCCATGAAACGTGGTTTCAGCTCAGTGGTTGTGTAAATTTTCAAAATATGAGAATGTAGACTTCAGAGAAACCAGAAACATTTTTTGTCTAAGAAAGTTGGTGTCTGGTCTGCTATCAGTGGAACGAGAAAAACTGATTCACTTTTCTTTGATGGAACTTTGATTGTCGAACGATATATAGAAGAACCGCGTTGGATAATGACAAAAGTTGATACAATTTCAGCAAGACGGTGCTGTAGTACATGCTGCGGATGATACAACGATAATGCGCAGAATATTTTCCATAATCGCTTGGCCAGCTTGAATTCCGTAACTTAAAGTTTCTCTAACATCATGTGAGATAATATCAAGTTCCTGTTGTTTAATTTCAAGAAAGAGTGTTGTAAAAAATAAACAGTATTCCTTGAAAAAGGTGTCAGAAATGTTCGGAATAACGTGGAGGCCATTTTAACAATTTTTTAAATAAAATGTTTATTGTCAAGTAGATAAAATCTTCCAATCCAATTTTTTTTTTTCAATCGATTTTCTAATCATTAAATATATGAAAGGTACGTTACTTCAACAAAATAAGGTTTAATTAACTAATATTACCACACTAATGGTGATAAATAATTGGAATGATTTTTACAGAGGTGTGCAATCTTCATTATAATAATGAAATATACATAATAACATTAATGAATAAAATGAACAGCGTTCGTTAATAATGCGAACAAAATTAATTTATTAGTGAACCTTTATATGAGTATACTGGGTGTTTATGAACATAAGGTACATTAAATAACTTTTGAACAAAAAGAAATTTGAAAAAAGCGTTCCGGGTTTGTGCTGTTGAAAATTTCTTGATATTTGGAGTCTTTTAACGTCTTTAACGTTGTTCCAAAACCAAATAGATCCAAGAAACAAAATACTAATTTTTAATTTTTAAATGGGACTCCTTGTATAGAGTGGGCTATCAGATAGTTTCTTTTTAAAATTGCTATTAAAACTACATCGTTGAATATTTTTAAATGATTGTTGCTTTATTCAAGAAAGTATGCCTTCCCATTATTTATGAAAAACAATTTCAGTTAAATGGCCGCCGCGGCTGGCTTGGCAGTAGTTCATTCCTTTCACCAAATTTTGTGGTACATTTTCGATTATTTGTGGCTCTATTGCACGAATAACTCAATTGATGTGTTCCTTCAGTGCATCAATTGTTTGTGGATCGTTGGAGTAACAACGGTTCTTAACATGTCCCCATAAAAAAATAGTCCAACGGTGTTAAATCGCAGCTGTGCGATGGCCAATTAATGTCTCCAAAACGGCTGATAACACGGTTACCGAATTTAGTGTGCAAAAGATCGATTGTTTCACGGCTTATGTGGCACGTTGCTCCATCCTGCTGGAACCAAAGCTCGTCCAAGTCCAAATCGTCCAATCGCGGCCACAAAAAATCAGTGAACATGTCTCTGTAACACATTTCCTTTACTGTAACGCTGTTACCATCTTCATTTTGAAAGAAGTACGGACCAATGACGCCACCACTCCAAATCCCACACCAAACAGTCACTCTTGCAGGATGCATTAGCTCCGCTATGACTACGTGTCGATTTTCGGAACCCCAAATCCTACAGTTCTGTTTATTAACATGTCCTCCAAGATGAAAACGAGCTTCGTCCGAAAAAAGATTTTTCGATTGAAATCGACATCATTTTCAAACTCATTTAAAGTCCACACGGAGAAGGGATAACGAAGTGGATGGTCATTTTCCTTTACCTCTTGAGTAAGTTGCAACTTGTAAGCAAATAATCCGAGGTCTTTATGCAATATTCTCCTCAGAGAAGTGCGACTGACGTTAAGCTGTTGTGCTCTGTGACGAGTTGAGGTTCTTGGGTTTTCACGCACACTTTGGGCAACAGCAGCAATTATATCAGCTGTGCGTACCGGACGAGCACGTGGATGACTTCTGTTATCCATAAGCATGCCAGTTTCACGAACTTTCCTTAAGAATTTTGTTACACCAGGCGCCGACGGAGCTTCATTTAGACCAAAAATTGTTCTCAATTTTCTCACTGTTGAAATTGATAAAATTGAAAGAACGCTTCAAGACGCGTATTTAAAAGAAATGGGCGTCCCGGTCAATATGGTACAAAAAACAAAGAAATGGCGTCATTGTTAATTAAGGTTTGCAAAAAATTCGATCTTTAATTACTCGAAAAGTGATTAACGGATCGAGCTGATTTTTTTTGTAACTTCATGCTACAAACAGCAGTTCCTCCAAGAAAAAAAATCATGATCATTGTCGTCCTACTTTCGAAGTAAAAAATAGGGAAAAAAGCACTTTTTCAACTTCAGCAGTCATTTGCAAGTTAACAATAGCACTTGGAGCCTTCGGGTTGGGTTTAAAATCTAGGAAATTCAATAGGCTACAATTTCTTATACTTGTATGCATATGCTATCTAAAATATTCCAAGGAACGAAGATATTAGCAGAAAGGTGAAAAAAAGAAGTTTTTTTTTTTTTTATAAATTGTTAATTTAAAAAATTAGCGGACGGTTTCAACTCTACGGACCCCCGTATTGTGTTCTACGCAAAAAAATTCATAGGCAACCGTCAAAACTAGCCCTATATGTTTCAAGAACACACAAACGTCTCTGCCTACTGGACTGTGCGTACTACTTTGATATCGTCAGGGGAAAGTTAGTTATCTCTCCTGATGATGCCAGTGTGATTGTCGAGACGCGCGTCGGGTTCAGATTAAAATTTTCGCGCGTGGAAAAAGTGGAAAAGGTTTATTTTTTAAATTGTTATTGTTCCAGGCGTGGGCTATGCATACAGTCGGCAGACTAGACACGTACGATTAGTGGATCGCGCGCGGTGCATGGCAACTCGCCGAATTGCATTCGCCCCGGGAGCGGCGCGCATATTTTTTGCATTGTTCGGCCTCACGGCAATAAATAATGGGACTCTTTAACAAAGTGCGCCAGGCGACCCGCGAAAAAAGAGACGCCGCGACGCTGTGCGTCTCTCTTGCGTCCGCGTTTCGCGGCCGAAGCCACGAATTATTTTACGAGTTTTTACGTATTCGGGAAAATGTCAGCGGCAGAGGGCAGCGCCGCGCGCCGTGCACCGCAATTGAAAAAGTGTTGAAATTTGCCGCGGATTTTTCTAGTCCATTCTCTATGAATAGAGAGCACTCGAGTCCGAGAGCCGCTCTCTTACAGAAAGGAAATCCAATTTGCGTTGAAGAAAGAGCTAGAGTTTGGCAAAACTAAATTAATATAAACTACTCTAAAAAATTAAGGGAACACAATGAAATCCTCTAAAATATTTGGTGATTTTTAAGAGGCTGTGAAAAATGATCGTATATAGATTTTAAAGAAACCATTTTGAAGCTTCATGTTTCTAGTCTTGATATCTTTTAGAAAAAAAAAATGTGAGCCATGGTTCTAGCGCAATCCTAAGAAATAGCGAAAAAAAAATTACATGTTTTTTTGGTCCACGGACTTTTTTAAATTAAATCGATGAATGGGCTGGATAACTCGTTAATTCAGCTTGTTATACTCTTTTTATATTATTTTTACGTCAATTTGTCCGTCTTACAATTAGAAAAGCCGTAATAGAACTTACCAATATTATTAATGCATCCTTCAGACTTAAGTAAGTTCCTAAGATGTGGAAAGCCGCAGAAGTCATCATGATCCTTAAACCAGGAAAACCCTCCGCATGATGTAGCATCGTATAGACCGATATCGTTGTTGCCAGTTGTTTCAAAAATATATGAAAAACGGCTCCTCAAGAGACTGAAACCTATAATAGAAGAAAATAATTTGATCCCGGGCCATCAGTTCGGCTTCAGAGAAAACCATTCGACTATCGACCAAGTTCATAGAATCACTAACGTCATTGAAAAATCACTAGAAGCGAAAAAAGTATGTTCCACAGTCTTCCTTGATGTTGCGCAAGCATTTGACAAAATTTGGCATGAAGGCTTGTTTCATAAATTAACTTACTTCTGCCACAACAACACAATCTTATTTATCAGAAAGATATTTTAAAATAAAACAGGATGATGCTTATTCTGAATTAAAAGAAATCAAAGCAGGAGTTCCACAAGGTAGTGTACTAGGTCCAGTACTCTAACTATTATATACTGGTGATATCCCAAATCTAGAACATGAAACAATACCAACGTTTGCTGATGACGCCGCAGTCATTGCTGTTGGAAGAGATCACGAAGAGGCTGCAGAAAAACTTCATTCCAGCCATCCAATTCCTGGACAAACAAGCCAGTTAAGAAGACTCAAGAGGACGAAGCCTTTTCAGTTAGTGAAATAGTGACAATAGAAAGTAGACTATAGTGCGGTATCAGCGCTACATGTTAAATTTAGTGTAGTAAAGTTACTAGAACAAAGAAACTAATGATTAAAGCCTTAGTTTTAAGAATTTTCAAACGTAATAAAAAAATTTCGGTGAGATATCTGACTTTTAATAAAAAAGGATCCTTTTGTCTTTGATCATCGATATCTCAGCAACCAATGAACGCACAGAGAATGTAAGAGCAGTTTCAAAAAATTAGAATAAACCCGCTACAAGATCCTTTTCGATATTTTGAAAACAACATTGTTTTCACTCTCAACTAGATTTTTCTAGTCTATGCTCCAGCTTCGACAGCCATCTTTACAGAAACGAAATCCAATTTGCGTTGAAGAAAGGGCTAGAGTTTGAAATTTTTAGTTTGGCGAAACTAAATTAATATACACTACTCCAAAAAATTTAGGGAACAAAACAATTCTGAAAGATTCTATCTCACTAATAAATGGTCGTATCTAGATTAAAAAAACATACTACAATATCTCAGCAACCAATAACCGCATAGAGAATCTAAGGGCGGTTCCAAAAACTAAAATAAACCTGCTACAAGATTCTTTTACTACGATTTTTTGAAAACATTTTTTTTTCACCCCCAACTAGATTTTTCTGGTCTATGCTCTACGAATAGAAATCACTCCGAGCTTCGACAGCCATTTTTACAGAAAGGAAATCCAATTTGTGTTGAAGAAAGGGCTACAGTTTGAAATGTTTAGTTTGGCGAAAAACTAAACCCACCCCAAAGCAAAGTTTTTTTGCAAAAACTTCTTTGTGTTACCATAACAAATTTTTAGTGTACTCTTCAAATGTTTAGTGTAACTTTCAGATGGCAAATACATAGCAAATAAATTGATGAAATAGTTTTTTTCAGGACATTTTTTTGATATACAAGGTTATTAAAAAGTGACAGATATTAAGTACGACTTTTTTGCCACTCTGTATTTGAGGAACACCGTGCGAGACAAATAAACTCCGAGTTAATTAACGAAAGACCGGATAGCTTAATAAAGCATGGTAAACTAAAACCTCAACTCTAAAACGAGCGCCTACTTGCGCGGAGAACAAAATGGCGGCGAATACACAGAACGGCGAGCTCGTTTCACGGCCTACTCTCCTCTTTGATTCACCCGGGCTCTAATTAGTCTATTTCGAGAGAGCGCGCCATTATTTATTTAATATCCGTCATTTGTTTTGCTTTAAGAAAGACGAGAAGGATCCACCTCCGGGTCCCCGTTGCCGCTATACGCTCGGATTTAATTAATTTTTAGTGAAACAATTAACGCAAACGGATAGGTACAAAATTAGGTTATTAAATGAACTTCGTATCTAATTAGGACCTCTGTGTGTGCGTCGGTCGCGATGATTTAATTAAAATATGTTTTACAATTCCAGCCGCGCTAAATATCCCGTCAAATAAGTTGTGCGTTGATATTGTTTCGTTCCTCCTAATCCATCGTAAATATCCGGTTGATTATCCGGTGAAGTGCACCAAAATCTAGTGGGCGCGAATAGCGACAACGCCCGTAGTTTAGCAACATGCAAAAGATGGTTCGCGTGCTTCCGATCTGGCGACTACAGCATCGATGATAAACCACGATCTGGTAAATTTACATCGTGTCGATTTATCAATTTATTATTTTTCATCCGCTGATAACATTGTTATGAAGTGGAATACAGATTTATTGTTGATTTTATACTGGGCGGACCATGAGTGATGGTGTATAGGGTGTCCCAGAAATCAACGTGAAGCTGATCTTGTGTCTTGTGTCTTGATTCTAGACATTTTTTAAAATTGGTGTAAAATCGCTTCCCCTAAGTCAATATTTTTGTGCTACTGCTTCAAATGAAGGCCGATTGTTGATTGTTTTTTTGTTATATTGAGCCAAATAACACGTCATTTGAATAAACTGTAACATTTTATTACAGTCACGGTGCACAGTGGGGCAAAATGCTAATCCAGGAGTGCAAAAGTCGAAAAACGAAATATAGGTATATCTTTGCTACTATTTTTAATGTCGATATAAATGTCTAAAGGTATGTGAAATCTATATTTTTACTTTTGAAATTGATTATTTTAAAGGAAGGTAAGGATGGAAACCGTTAGGTTGAGTATAACATCAAAATATGGCATGATTTTTTTCGCTCCCTATCTAATGTTTATATAAACATAACATATAAAAATATAATATTCAAAAGATATATTTTTCTAATTTTTTAAAACATTTATTTCAAGAGGGTTTGTGTAAATTGATTTTCTATTTTTTTTTAATGAAATACTTACGAAATTCGCATGTATTCACGTTAATTTTTACACAAATATTAAGAATGAGATGTATAGTTTTTATTTTAACCAAATATGAGTACATCCAAATGCAGCTGAAAAAGTTCTTTAATTTTTTCTGGAACAGTTCGTTACAGAGAATAATTGCGATAAACTAAGAATGACGGCGAAAATTTGTATCACAATTTACTATTCACATTGGATTCATTAATTTCCACAATCATGTGTATTAAAAAAAGTTTCGGAAACAGAACAATATCGATTTTCGAAGATGATGACGTTGAAGAAGAAATGAAAACTTTCAGTTCAGCTCAGTTCAGAACAGAGTCTACGTAAGCTTCAGAAAATTAAAGTTGAAAATCAGCGACCTCAAATTTTTGGGAGCAAATCGCGTTTTTTCGTATCTTTACATACACATCTTGTAATTTAATTCTGTTTCTTTTGAACAGAATTAAATATAAAAAAAATAATGTAAATAAATGTAAATATAAAATAAAAAAATGTGTTTAAGATATCATTTTTTCCCTTAAAATTGACATCTTTCGAAAACCGTTTATTTTAGAGATAGGCAGTGGTTATTTGCCTGTAGGTGACTTAAAATTAAGGACTAGACGAGATACTTATAGCTCAAAAATATGGCATGTTTTCATTTTTAAAAACAATTAAGGGGGCTTTCCCGCTTTTCGGTTTCAAAAATCGTTTTTTTTTTTACTGAAATCGATGCGTTGTACATTCAAATTTATAGTCCTGAAATTTTAAAGTGATCCGTGTATTAGATTTCGAGTTACAGTCGGATTAGTGACGACGGTCCCGGCGCTTGAAAAGAGTCACGCAGGGAAAATGGAGGTGGACAGTGTAAAGGAAGTGTTTCAACGATCCAAAGAAAAGCATAATGTAAAATATGCTCAGTATATTGGCGACGGGGGCAGTAAGACCTCCAAGGCGACTTTGGATTTGGAGACGTACAACAACGATCCGAAAGTAATGAAAAAGGAACGCGTCGGTCACGTGGAGAAAACGCATGGGAACCAGACTCCGTAATGCGAAGAAAACAAACAAGGGACTCGGGGGAAGAGGTACAGTAACACTGACCATCAAGGTAATAGGCGAATTGACAACTTATTACGGCCTGTTACTTATTATCCGTATTCGGCGAAATGCGGATTCAGTGGAAAAAATGCGTGACGCTATCTGACGTGAAGCCAAAATGAGGTCTACAAGACAGAGGAGGGTGTCCTGTACGGGCCCCGAATTGATAACGAACTGTAAAAGTAAAAAAATTTCATAATTATGTGACAAAAAAAACGTAAAAAAAACCTCAAACGCATTTTTCTCAAAACAACGTTTTTGAAACTGGAATGAAATTTTTCTCGGACACTAATTAACCGATTTTAATGATTTTTCTTTTAAAATGTTCACAAATGATGCCATTAGTGATCAAAGTAGGATTTTTTTGATATTGCAAAAAATCGATTTTTAATAACAATTTAAAGGTAGAAATTTAAGGTGAAATTTTTTTTTTTCAAAGTTGCACCAAATCGCGTAAAATTTGAATTTCAAAAAAACCCCTATGATAAACACTAAGAACAACCCTATATTTTATAAAAATGTATCATTTTTTGATTTCAGATGAATAGCGTCGTAGAAAATTGTCATTAACATGAGACATGTCCGCCTGAAGTAGCTGCATTGGAACAAGGATCGACGGCCGCCATTTTAGTTTAAAAAATAAATAAAAAACTAAATGTAACCTACATACCTGTATCTGTTAATTAAAAAAAATTATATGGCGATGGGTGGTGTGGTAAGTAAAGCACTTTAGTCGGCTATATGTACAGTGATTTATTTACATATTTACAAGATATGCAAGACCGGAGAATTCCGGTAAATCGCGGAGATAGACTCCGGTGTAGAGCCGGTGAACGGTAAAGATGAACTGTCGAGACTCTGTCCAAGACTGAACTTAAAATCCCTAAACCAACAATCAGCCACAGACCAGGTAGGTTCCCCGAAACCAGTCTCCAATAAACAGTTGTAAACTGAATTAGGGGAAATCCCAACCGCAGGTCAGTTTGGGGAAAACCAAACTATTATGCGGGTGTTTTTAACAGAAATTAAATAGGCTGTACCAAGTATTTACATAAATCTACAAACGGTAAATGCCGAAACGTGAGAATTAGGGTTTTACAGAAATTTACTTAAATAAGTAGATTCGTACCTACCACGTACATAATTCAACTAAAATGAGACCCTACCTATTAAATAACAATAGACCCTACAATTATCTCAATCCGTTTGATCCTTTTCCTCAAAAAAAATTCCCAAAAAAAAACCTTTTTTTTTCCAGCAAAAAAGCGGGAAAGCCCCCTTAAGCATTAAGTTATGAGGAAATCAGCCTAGATTAATTCATAATTAGAAAGGTGGACGGCTAGTATCCGTTGAATTATTTAATTACGTAGCTATCATTCAGTCCTCTATTATTTCCGAATAAATACGTTTTTATATTATATATGGAACTAATAATTAAATTATCGGCATTTAAAACCTTTATCTGACGCCTTTGACTGTCTGCCATTTTCGAAGAGTTAAGCTCGTTAAAATCCTAGCCCCTCATTAATATCTATCTATCCAGATGGAATTGCGATTGCATTATAGTCGATGGTGCTTAGGCAGTAATGAGCAGTCAACAGATGAAATACAGACGGTGCATCCATTCTTTATCTGTTATCGATTTTTATGCAACGGATAAAATCTAGTTTTCCCACAGTCAGATTTGAAATTCAATTGATTTTGTGTTGTTAAAGGAGTTTTCAAAACATATATAGTTAGAATCGACAGTATTGGTACACTTTTTGAAAGTTACTTAAATTCTGATCATTTTTGTACTCAGTATTGTTTTTTTTTGCTTCTGATAGGATACAGCTCGTGAAATTCTATGTCTAATTAGCCAAAGTTGGAGGTAATACGTCGATTGTGTGAAGAGATATTGCTAAAAAGTAAAGTTGTCATGTTTTCAAAAAAACTATGAATAACTCCGAAAGTGTTAAATCTTTTAGAAAAATCTTGGACTCACATTAACGACAAATCTTCACAGTATCTATCTGACTAACTGAGCTATTTTTAATTGAAAAAATCTGCTAGATAAGAAAAAATTCCAAAATTGAACCGAAAACATCATAAAAATTTAAAACTCTACCATCCTTACTACAGTTTTATTTCTTCTTGTTAAATTTTGGACGAACTGTATGATATATTAAAAATGTGTATATGTGATGACTTGGTGGTTTCCGGCATAATGAATTTCCATTTCTGACGTTTCGCCGACCATAGCGTCGGCATCTTCAGAAGCTACTCAGACCATTAACTTCTCAAGAAGCCGACAATATGATCGGCGAAATGTCAGAAATGGAAATTCATTATGTACGGCAATACCCGTAAACCACGTAGCCATCAGACAATATCCGTAAAGTTTTCACTCTAAAAATGCGTAAGTAGACATTTTTTAAACTTAAATTTTAGCTTTTAACAAAATTATCAGACGGGTTAAACGAACTGTAAAATAAAAAAGTATCAAGAGGATAATAACGCAAGGACATTTTGTTAAGATTATAGATTTCAGAAAAAACTTTAGGGTTGTTTAGAAAAAAAAATATCTCAAATATTTAGTTAGTCCAAACCATTTCGGGATCTCTTTTTAATGTGAAATTAAAAATTAAAAAGTTAGGAAAATAAGTGTATTTTTAAATATTTCGTAAAAAAATTGTCAACAAATGTCGTTTAGAATTACGTTAGACCTTTGTGTCACGTTTGAAGTCGATATTCCACAATTTAGTGTTTTCCATTTTTTTTAATTCTGAATCATCAAATATTCTTTTGATATTTAAAGATGTGTCTTTATAGTTGGAAATCGATCACGTGAAATAACTATCTCGTTGCTTTTTCGATAAAAACTTTGTTTTTCAAAAATATAATTTTTGGACAAAAGGACAATTAAAAATTTTATTAATTTTACATTTTGTTTAAATATAGTTTAATATGATAATGAAGTGTGCATTTAGATGATGTAGTAACATTGCACTGAATTAAAAAATTTACATATTAATATTATACTAACTTAATATTAGTTATATAATACTTATTAATAATTATGCTAATCTCAATTTTAAAAAGTAATATCATTTTTTAAATTCTTGTAATTTGATTTTCGTTAAGATAAACCAGTTTTAAAGCCTTTTCTGACGAATGTTTTTGCAGTTTATTGTTGATTCGTATATTATGTTATATAAAACGTTTTCACTATTTTGAAAATAAAAAAAATATTTGACGATTTGAAATTAAAAAAAGATTGGAAGACTAAATTGCGGAGTATCAACCTTGCCACATAGGCCAACAATAAAATTCTGAACAGCTTTCTTAATATGTACTTAATATGTACTACCAATTTTTCGAAAGTTTCACATGTCGTATGTACTTTTTGGGAAACACTGTATAAATGAATCATTTTATGATATACCTAGGTATTAATCACTACAATAGCGGGAATACGTTACATCATCAATAAACACAGCCTCCAACAACATACACAAATTTTGACAATCTAGAGGAAAATACATTCCAATTTCCAACCAATACTCGTGCCAAACACCACCTTCTTATAAAACAACAAATTAAAAGAATACTAACGTGTTCTTGTAATGTTTCTGTATTGAAACTGATTGAGAATCAACATTTAATAATATCCGTAAAAGCATTTAGAATAGCCTGTATTACGGGTTACTGTTCTGACCTGCCGACGCAGTCTCCAGCAGTTGAGAAAAGCACCGTGCGAGGGCACTGACTTTACCGTTGTTCGGCAAATCTATGTGACTGTCAGGTACGGCCAACCATGATTATAATACGATGTTCAAGACGGTATTGATGCTCCTATACATTATGACAAGTGATGTGATGAAATTTTTCGTAAATGTCAAGATCGTCTGATAAATAGAAGAGTAAAATGTTTACATTTTGTTCAGGATCATCGTTTACGATTTTCGAGTCCCAGTTACCATTTTTTACTTATACTATTTCAGGGACTTTCTGTTTTTGTAATATTCAAAAATAAAATACATATAGAAGCATATAAAATTGAGATCAACCATTTCATAATCGTGCAACGAGGAGTACCTTTTAAAATCGAATTATTTAACACAATATATTTCTTGGGAGGTACCTACAAGCAAATAAGAAAAAAAGTCAGAAACTTGACATAAAACCAACTTTTGTAGGCGTTTGGTCATGACAGATAATTTCATTTAATTTAAAATAACTAAGGTGTTTAAAAAATATATACCTAAATATTATTGGATATTGTGTATTTCATTGTATTTTATTATGCATTATAAACACATATTGTTGTATATACTGGGTGACTTTCAAGTGGCTAACCCCTATAGCTTTGTTATTTTCAGAGATAAAATAATAAAAATCGAGAATTGGATATTAGACATAAATCTGCATTTATTGACGTAGTCGGCACGTTTTATTCACTTCCGGTTTAACCGGAAATGACCCCATCTTCGGAATCTTAAAGGGCATGTCACATTTATTTTCTTTTGTTTCTATTCTAAATGTCGTTCTGAGCACGATGGTATGTCATTTGGCACTTTTTGACACATCGAGTCATTTATTTTTTTGATTTACAACTTTTGATCTAGAGTGCTTAGAGTTAATTAAAACGGTTCAGTTATAATTTCTTCAATAGCAGTGTTATGGAAGAAAGCGCCTTAAGTGGAACACCCTGTATATTTTATGTGGGAAGGTATTAAAATTGTAATAAATGTCTTGTCTTAAATATAATATACATACACTTTAGAAAGTGGTGAGTATGTATATACAGAGATACAGGGTAGTAAAAATATAGAGATAAGACATCTGTTAAATGTGTTATGGCGATTCCTAAATTGAGTTTTAACAGCCTTTAGAACTATTCAAAACAAACGTTTTTTACTTGAGTTTTAATTTAAAAAATCAAACGGGGTGTTTTTTGGAAATACTATGAATTTGTCAAGCTCTTGACTGCCACGGTCATTTATTGAAATGTGCCCTGATTCCCGAACTTAGAAACAATGACAACTTTAACCGGACATCCCATTTCCGACATGTTTTGACCCGCTGAACATCATGGCGTTGGCAGAATGGCAGAATTTCGCCTAGATCCTCCGAAATGTTAATTTTGGGAGACAAAATTTGGGAAACAAGAAACAAAAATGGCTGAACCACTGCTACTTTTACCAAACATATAATTTCCAATGTATTTTGACCTAACATGAAAAAATGGTTATTTCCTTCGAGCTCAAGTCAGGTTTGGGTGCAAATCTTCGCCTCGATCCTTGAATTTCTGAATGAAATACAAACTTTGAGAATTCGAACAGAAATCGAGTCATTTTTGGGGCAATTCCCCCGAGATATTGGTTTTTAGTACCTCAGAAATTATACCGCTTGTCAAAATAACACTGTCTAAATGCGGCAGATGACTTGAGTGTATGAGGACAAATATTTTTTTTAAAAACTGAAAAAATGGTAATTTCCTTAGAGCTCTAGTTTGTTTTGGGTGCACAATGGAACCCAATAAACCCCAGGATTATGTATTATTAGGTGTTAGTAGACCATTTACCAATAGGACAAGGATTTGTGAATTGAGGCAAGTTGAAAAAAAAAAACTTTGTTCTCGACAGTCAAGGTTATTATAATCAAGTCAAAGGTTAATTATAATGTAGTTAATTCTTTAACGCCCAAGTGCCCTGTCAAGAGACATGAATTTAGAGGCTCATATTACTGATAGAAAAAATAAAGAAAGAATAACTAAAACCATGTATTCATATATTTTCGAGGGTCGCTCTTTCGAATGGAATCGAATTTCGAAATTTTGAAATCGAAATGGAATTGCAAAGGATTTCAAAATTTGCTTCAAAATGGTCGCCATGTCATATCTACCATTCTGAATTTTGAAATTCTGACATCGGGATCGTGATTAGCGACCCCGAAAACCCCTGGTTTACAAAGTTTGAGGCAAAATAATCGAAAAATTTGAAATTTGATTCGGGATGGTGGCCATATTGGATCCGCCATCTTGAATTTTGAAATTCTGACATCAGGATCGTGGTCAGCGACCCCAAAAACCCCCAAACTACTAACAATTTTTTTTAAATTCTTTTTTTGCGTCAATGATCCCGCAACTGGTAAAAAAACGAGAAATATCACCCTTTGAATTTTGCCATATCCAGGTATACTAACCTCAAAATGAGAAAATTAAATTGTTCTCATTGCGTTTCCTTCAAGTACACGTCTCGAGTGCACGTTTCTATTTGTTTTTGAGTGGTATAAATGATGATAACATAGCTGAAATTGCAATTTAAAAAAAAAGAATCTCGAAAACATAGGAATACATGGTTTTAGTTATTTTTTTCTTTATTTTTTCTATCAGTGATATGATCCTCTAATTTCATGTCTCTTGACAGTGCACTTAGGCGTTAAAGGGTTAAAGGGTTAAAAATTACATAAATAATTAACCCTGGAGTGGGTATTGGAACCTTCGGCGTAGAAACAAAAAACTTGTTTTTTTATAACCAATTAACTAATAAATTAATTGGTAATATTGAAGTTGTTTCTCGCCCGTTCGATAAAGCGTCAATCACCTACTTACCTT